>JARQOD010000005.1:312854675-312899968 GCA_033576555.1 Oophaga sylvatica | reverse complement strand
GGGAGTTTGGGTAGGGGTACATGGGAAACTGGTGTTGGTAGTCATAACTATAGGGCTTCCCACTTTGAGTATGCCCCCCAATATGCCCATGTCAACCATACCCATGTTGTGGCCAGCCTACAACATTGGGTATGTTCAAGTGGGCATATTGGGAATGGCCACTCTGTCCCATGTGTTGTACCTGGTGAGGTTACATTTTGGTATGAAGGAGCTTGTGGAGTAGGAGTTGGTATCTGTTGGACACAAGGAGGAGGTGGAGGAGGATGATGATGAGGAGGAGGTTGAGAGGCTAAAGCACCCTCTATTCAATGCCTTCCCAACAACTGTAGTTGATTTTCTGATGAAAGCTGCCACCTTTCCAGAAAATCAAAGACAGTGTTGGGATCATTTGGTGGGGTGCCTGCATCCAGAACAATTTGGAGAGCACCTCTGGTCCGCAGTCTGTGCTCATGGGGAATACCCTGAGGTAGCGTGCCAGACTGCGTCCAAATGCCTCCTCCCCATCATCATGTGCAGCATTGGACAAATAGTCCAGAACTCCTCTGTCCACCTGCCTCCTTGTCCCAGAACCAACTCCTTCTCTTCTGCGCCTGCCTCGCCGTGGAATCACGGAAGCTTGAGGAGACCCATCCTGAGGCCTAGTAGGGCTACTGCTTAGGGGATGCTCCCCTTGATGTTGAGCCTGGCTGTCTGACTCCTCTGCTGGTGGTGGTGGTGCTGCTTGGGTGGATGTTGAAGCTGCAGAGGAAGGGCCAACCTCCTCAGCAACATCACCCACTGGATCTATCACTACCTCCGAGTCAGACCCACTCTCCCTCTCAGTAAGGTTAGACTCCGTGCTATATAGGAAAATAAAGAATAAAATTAATATTTGATATCAAAAGCAGTAATAGCCTTTCTACAGACATGCACTTACGCTCGCAGATCCATCACCGGCGCCAGAAAATTGAGGCAATCAAAATGGAGGTATTTCCTCTTGGTGCTTTCCTGAGGCCCCACTACGCGCCCTCAGCTGCCTCTCCCTTCGGTAGCAATCTCGACAGCTGCGCCACCGTCTTGTCACATCTGTCACTGCAAAGTCACATAAAAAAAAGGAATAACATTAGTTATATGGACTTGTAAAATACTTCAGAAATCTGTAGCTATTAATATCCACATTATATTTGTTTGTGGTGTTATGTCTACACACCAACACCACAAAAGTTGTACGGTATTCAGGGTGCAAACTACATGATCATAGTAGAAGGTACATGCATAGAAACATACGTGTTTTAGGTATGTGCAAGAACAACTAGCATAACTTTGGGCCAAAGCTTTGCCCTTAACAGAAGGGCCACAGATGAAGTACATGAGCTACACATTTCATGTGTGCTCAAGGTGGCTACAACCATTTTACACCCTAAAGGCACTGCCACACTTAGCGATCCCACAAGCGATCACGACAACGACACGACCTGGCGAGATCGCTATGTGATCGCTAGTTAGATTCCAAACACAACTCATCAGCGATCTGTATAACGACCTCTGCGGTCGTTGGGAAAACCTAGTCCCACCTGCGACGCTGGTGAAGTCGTTCATAAAGGGTGTCACACTCAGCGATTCAGGCTCACCAGCGGGACATCAACGACCAAAAAACGGCTCAGAACGTTCATAAGCGATCAGCGACATCTCAGCAGGGGCCACATCGCTGCTACATGTCACACACAGCTAAGTCGCTAACGAGATCGCTACTGCGTCATAAATGGTGACGCAGTAGCGATCTCGTTAGCGATCTCGCTAGCGATCTCTCTTAGTGTGGCTTACCCTTAAGTAGGCGACCATCAGTGATGGATGTGAATATTTGGATGTTGTTTGTGTACACACATAACAATATGGCATTGACATTGTAAAGCGTTTCATACTAATTTTTGTTTGGGACAATATAAGCGGAGAAACAAAAAATAGAACATTTGTGTTGGCAGATATAAAGAAATATCTAAAGTTTTGTATGGTTGTAATTATTTTACTTACTAATGCACTCTTGTTCCTCCCTAGATCTCTCCGCAAAATCCGGGAACATTTAGCGACATATTGTCCTACAAGCCTCCTCCTTGCGCGACCTGTCAGCGTAATGAGCATCTCGCTGGTCCCAAAGTTCTGGCCTCTCTGGACCAGAACTATCAGCATTTCCACGTTAATATGGGTAGCCATGGTTCTGGATTCCGTGGAGGCGTTGATCCTGTTTTTTTTATATGTGGTAGCCTAATTAGCATGTGAAGCCTTCCTGGCAATTCCTGATGCAATTTCCTGTCACCTGGAGAAGTTGTGCGATTTAATCGCAAGTCACACGTGCCATCCGTTTGTAATCCGATTTTTCATCGCACCCATAGACTTGCATTGGCGATTGTCGACCCTCAATCGGTGACAATCGCAGCATGCTGCGATTGCACTCGCACGTATAAAACGGACGACAAAAAATCGGGTGGTGGGAGCTGCTCCATAGATTAACATAGGTCCGACTGCAATGCGATATTTCATTGCTTTGCAGTCGTACGATTTTGTCGCCAGTGTGACCCCGGCCTAATAACGGAGATTGCAACCCCCGGCGCTGTGGTTTAAGTACCCTTAACTACCGCCGTTAAAAGGCGTATCAGCGGTCGTTAAGGGGTTAGTATATGCAAACTGGTCCATGATCCCTGGTATGCGGTAAATAGGCACCATAGTAAGAGAAACATGCTCATATCACCACCATACTTCACTGTCTTCAGAGTGTACTGAGGCTTGAATTCAGAGTTTGGGGGTCGTCTGATGAACTGTCTGCGTCCCTTGGACCTAAAAAAAACAATTTTACTTTCATCAGTTCACAAAATGTTTCTCCATTTCTCTTTAGGTCGGTTGATGTGTTCTTTGGCAAATTGTATCCGCTTCAGTACATGTGGTTTTTTTAGCAGTGGGACTTTATGGGGACTTCTTGCTAAGAGATTAGCTTCACACAGGCGTCTTCTAACTGTCTCATAGGTAACTTGAGAATGTCTTTGATCATCCTGGAGCTGATCATTGTCTGAGCCTTTGCCATTCTGGCTATTCCATTCAATTGAATGGTAATCTTCCATTTTCTTCAACATCTCTCTAGTTTGGCTTTCCATTTTAAAGCATTGGAGATCATTTTAGCTGAACAGCCTCTCATTGTTTGCACTTCTTCCTCTATAAGTTTTACCCTCTCCAATCAACCCATATTTCTCATTCTTTGAAGAAGAAATATATGTACAACATGTCCTGGCTTCACCATTAAATAAGGGCCACCTGATACACAGAATGATTGACCTCACTCATTGAACTCCACACTGCTATTTCATTTAATTATTCTAATACGCACACCCAAAAACATGCAGATCATGAATGTTGAGTCTGTTGGTTTTCTTAGAATCTACTAATGGACATGACAACCTATCATCACGCAAACTCTCTCCTTCACTGCTTTCATTAACCCCTTCATGACCCAGCCTATTTTGACCTAAATGACCTGGCCATTTTTTGCAATTCTGACCAGTGTCCCTTTATGAGGTAATAACTCAGGAACGCTTCAACGGATCCTAGCGATTCTGAGATTTTTTTTCGTGACATATTGGGCTTCATGTTAGTGGTAAATTTAGGTCGATAATTTTTGCGTTTATTTGTGAAAAAAATGGAACTTTGGCCAAAATTTTGAAAATTTCGCAATTTTCAAATTTTGAATTTTTATTCTGTTAAACCAGAGAGTTAAGTGACACAAAATAGTTAATAAATAACATTTCCCACATCTCTACTTTACATCAGCACAATTTTGGGAACAACATTTTTTTTGTTAGGAAGTTATAAGGGTTAAAAGTTGACCAGCGATTTCTCATTTTTACAGCAAAATTTACAAAACCATTTTTTTTAGGGACCACCTCACATTTGAAGTCACTTTGAGGGGTCTATATGGCAGAAAATACCCAAAAGTGACACCATTATAAAAACTGCACCCCTCAAGCTACTTAAAACTACATTCAAGAAGATTATTAACCCTTCAGGTGCTTCACAGGAACTAAAGCAACGTGGAAGGAAAAAATGGACATTTTAATTTTTCCAACAAAATTTTTCTTTTAGCATCAATTTTTTCATTTTTGCATGGGCAACAGGATAAAATGGACCCTAAAATTTGTTGGGCAATTTCTCCTGAGTACACAGATACCTCATATGTGGTCATAAACCACTGTTTGGGCGCACGGCAGGGCTCAGAAGGGAAGGAGCGCCATTTGACTTTTTGAATAGAAAATATGCTGGAATATTTAGCGGTTGCCATGTCGCATTTGGAGAGTCCCTGTGTGCCTAAACATTGGAGCTCCCCCACAAGTGACCCCATTTTGGAAACTAGACCCCCCAAGGAACTTATCTAGATGCAGAGTGAGCACTTTGAACCCCAGGTGCTTCACAAATTGATCCGTAAAAAAAAGAAAGTACTGTTTTTTTCACAAAAATTTTCTTTTAGCCTCAGTTTTTTCATTTTAACATGGGCAACAGTATAAAATGGATCCTAAAATTTGTTGGGAAATTTCTCCTGAGTACACCGATACCTCATATGTGGTCATAAACCACTGTTTGGGCGCACGGCAGGGCTCAGAAGGGAAGGAGCGCCATTTGACTTTTTGAATGGAAAATATGCTGGAATATTTAGCGGATGCCATGTCGCATTTGGAGAGTCCCTGTGTGCCTAAACATTGGAGCTCCCCCACAAGTGACCCCATTTTGGAAACTAGACCCACCAAGGAACTTATCTAGATGCAGAGTGAGCACTTTGAACCCTCAAGTGCTTCACAAATTGATCCGTAAAAAAAAGAAAGTACTTTTTTTTTCACAAAAATGTTCTTTTAGCCTCAGTTTTTTCATTTTCACATGGGCAACAGTATAAATTGGATCCTAAAATTTGTTGGGCAATTTCTCCTGAGTACACAGATACCTCATATGTGGCCATAAACCACTGTATGGGCGCACGGCAGGGCTCAGAAGGGAAGGAGCGCCATTTGACTTTTTGAATGGAAAATTAGCTCCAGTCGTTAGCGGACACCATGTCATGTTTGGAGAGCCCCTGTATGCCTAAACTTTGGAGCTCCCCCACAAATTACCCCATTTTGGAAACTAGAACCCCTAAGAAACTTATGCAGATGCACAGTGAGCACTTTGAACCCCCAGGTGCTTCACAAAGTTTATAACGCAGAGCCGTGAAAATAAAAAATCATTTTTTTTTCTCAAAAAATGATTATTTAGCCCCATATTTTTTATTTTCACAATGGTTACAGGAGAAATTGGACCCCAAAAGTTGTTGTCTAATTTGTCCTAAGTACGCTAGTACCTCACATGTGGGGGAGAACCACTGTTTGGGCACACGTCAGGGCTTGGAAGGGATGTAGTGACGCTTTGAAATGTCGACTTGATGGAATGGTCTGCGGGCGGGCAGAGCCCCTGATGTGCCTAAACAGTAGAAACCCCCCACAAGTGACCACATTTTGTAAACTAGACCCCCTCAAGGAACTTAACTAGATGTGTGGTGAGCACCTTGAACCCCCACGTGCTTCACAGAAGTTTGTAATGCAGAGCCGTGAAAATAAAAAATCATTTTTTTCCTCAAAAACTGATTTTTTTAACCCGCAATTTTTTATTTTCACAAGGGTAACAGGAGAAATTGGACCACAAAAGTTGTTGTACAGTTTGTCCTGAGTACACTGGTACCCCATATGTGGGGGGAACCACTGTTTTGGCGCATGGGAGAGCACAGAAGGGAAGGAGCGCCATTTTGGAATGCAGACTTGATGGAATGTTCTGTGGGCGTCATGTTGCGTTTGCAGAGCCCATGATGTGCCTAAACAGTAGAAACCCCCCACAAGTGACCCCATTTTGGAAACTAGACCCCCCAAGGAGCTTATCTAGATGTGTAGTGAGCACTTTGAACCCCCAAGGGCTACACAGAAGTTTATAACGCTGGCCATGAAAATAAAAAAATCATATTTTTTCCACAAACATGATCTTTTAGTCCCCAATTTTTTTATTTTCCCAAGGGTAACAGGAGAAATTAGACCTCAAAAGTTGTCCAATTTGTCCTGAGTACGCTGATATCCCATATGTGGGAGAAAACTACTGTATGGGCACACTTCGGGGCTCGGAAGGGAAGTAGTGATGTTTTGAAATGCCGACTTGATGGAATGGTCTGCGGGCGTCATGTTACGTTTGCAGAGTCCCTGATGTGCCTAAACAGTATAAACTCCCCACAAGTGACCCCATTTTGGAAACTAGACCCGCAAGGAACTTATCTAGATGTGTGGTGAGCACTTTGAACCCCCAAGTTCTTCACAGAAGTTTATAACGCAGAGCCGTGAAAATAAAAAATCATTTTTTTTCCACAAAAATAACTTTTTTAGTCCCCAATTTTTTTTTCCCAACAGTAACAGGAGAAATTAGACCCCCAAAGTTGTTGTTCAATTTTTCCCGAGTACGCTGATACCCCATATGTGGAGGTAAACCACTGTTTGGGCACACGTCGGGGCTTGGAATAAAGGGAGCACTGTTTGACTTTTTGAACGCAAAATTTGCAGGAATCAATGTTGGCGCCATGTCGCGTATGGAGACCCCCTGATGTACCTAAATAGTGGAAACCCCTCAATTCTAACTCCAACCCTAACCCCAACACACCCCTAACCCCTACACACCCCTAACCATAACCCTAACCCCAACACACCCCTAACCCTAATCCCAACTCTAACCATAAACCTAACCACAAGCCTAACCCTAATCCCAACCCTAAACGCTTATCCCAACCCTAACCCTAATCCCAACCCTAACCCTAATTCCAACCCTAACCCTAATTCCAACCCTTACCCTAGTTCTAACCCTAACCCTAGTTCTAACCCTAAGGCTGGGTTCATATTGCGTTTTACCAGCCCGTTCAACACGTAGCGTTGACGGGCTGGTAACGGTATAGCATAACGCGATCGCGTTATGCTATACCCGCTAGCACAGATGAATCATCAGATGATTCATCTGTGCTAGCGGTGATGGAGCCCAGACGCTGCAGCCTGCGTCCAAGGCTCCGTCACTGAATGACGACACGTCGCAAACGCATGCCGCTTCATGGCATGCGTTGCGATGCGCACACAAATGGGGTGAATGGCAGCGTTAACGGACTGCGTTACACCACGTTATACCGCGGTGAAACGCAGTCCATCTAACGGACTGCCATAATGCAATATGAACCCAGCCTGACCCTAAGGCCCCGTGCACACGTTGCGGATTCACTTGCGGATTTTTCTAAAATCCGCAGGTAAAACGACCTGCGTATTTAGCGCGGATTTGCTGTGGTTTTTCTCTGCGGTTTTACGCCTATAATGGAATAGGTGTAAAATCGCTGCGGAATCCGCACAAAGAATTGACATGCTGCGGATTTAAAACCGCAGCAAATCTGCGCTGAAAAATCTGCAGCATGTGCACAGCGTTTTTTTTACCATTTATTTGCATTGTACTGTACATGGTTTCTGGATCTGCTGTGAATCCGCAGCGCCAAATCCGCTGCGGATCCGCAGCGAAATCCGCTGCGGATCAGCAGCGAAATCAGCTGCGGATCAGCAGCGAAATCAGCTGCGGATCCGCAGCAAAATCCGCAACGTGTGCACAGGGCCTAATAGGAAAAAAAAAAAATTCTTTATTATTTGTCCCTACCTATGACAGGGGGGGTTCACTTACTTTTTTTTATTTTGATCACTGTGACAGTTTATCACAGTGATCAAAATAAATTTTTTGACTATGCAGGGCGCACTGCGCATGCGCCGGCCGGCGGCGCCCATGAAGAATCCCGGGCAGCCGCCGGGAAGGATCCAGGGACATCGGTGGACCGGGAGAGGTGAGTATGGGGGTCGGAAGTGAGGGGGGGGGATCGGAATGTGGGGGCAGCGGAGGCCAGGACGAGGGGAGCTTTTAGTGACGGCGGTGACCGACCGCTGCCATCTTTCGGTGGCGGCGGCCGATCGCCGCCGTGAATCCGTGTGGGGGGGTCAGGACTCTGTGTCCAGCCATGGCAGATGCTATTGCAGCATCGGCCATGGCTGGATTGTAATATTTCACCAATTATATTGGTGAAATATTACAGATTGCTCTGATTGGCTGTTTCACTTTTAACGCCAATCAGAGCGATCGTGGCCACGGGGGGGTTAAGACAACCCCCCTGTGGTGAAGCACAAAGGGTCCTGTGCCGGCGGGTCAGGTGACCTTTCAGTGACCCCGGTCACCCGGCCCGCAGGGACGCGATCCTTTCATGACGCCACATAGGCATCATGGGTCGGATTGGCACTGACTTTCATGACGCCTACGTGGCGTCATGGGTCGGGAAGGGGTTAACAGAGCTCAGCAAGCCCCCGCGATGCTGGGCTGTGATGTGCAATTAAGCTCAGGGAGACTGGGTCTCACGTTGGTGATGCCGGGTCAGCTTCCAATTCCGGAAGTTGATGTGATATGACGGGACATCAGAGGCAGCTACAGCTGGGGTCACATGATGGTTATGAGTAGAGTTGAGTGAATATGTTTGGAATTGGTCACCAAATCTGAATTTGCCATATTCGTGCCAAATTTATGTTTGACGATTGATTCCGAACATATTCGGTCACTTCTGCTTCCATTGACTCCAATGACGTTCGGCTGTGTTTTGCGAATATTGCAAATAAAATATTCGCCACCGATCATATTCGGAACCAAATTTTGAAAAATTCGCTCAATTCTTATTATGAGTGGACAGCGATAGCGCTCACAGGCACATTTGGAAACGCAAGGTATTTGAAGAAAGGTATCTTTCCATGGTTAATATTGATCGGCCCACTACACATTGAAGTGGACAACCTCTTTAAGATCAACAATAAATATTAGTTTTATCGCTATTCTATATTGTTATGTTTATTTAGAAATTAAATGGGTTGTCCTGGACTTTAACATTAACTGACTAGCCTTAGGATAGGTCATCAATGTCTGATCAGTCAGGGTGTGACAACCGGCATCCCCGATTCAGCTGTTCCCTGTGTCAGTTGATCAGTTATTTAGCTGCATGTCACAGCATTGTCGACTGAATATTGGCTGCAGTGGGGTACTGCACACCTCATTCTTTTAATTTCAATACATGGTAGATATTTAGTACAGAGGCCACTATACAGTCAACGGAGCTGTGCAGCCACATATCTGAGCAGTTTCTGCAACCACCAACACCGGGAACAGCTGATCAGCATGGGTGCCAAGGGTCACCCCCCCACCGATCGTAAGGATCATTTCAAGTAATCGAGTGAGAGTATTCACTCCACACCTAAAGTGATATTTGGTTCCCACCTATGGGGGGATTCACTGCAGGCTGCTCCTGCATGCTAGTTCTTTAAGCAGGGTTTCTCAGGATCCACAGGCAACTTGAACATAAAATATCAGAGATTGTGTGCAAAGTATTAGCTAATTATCTGTTTTAATCCAGGAAGCGCAATAGATCCTAACAAAAGGCTATGGATGCCTTTTCTTTCCATTAGGATCCATTGGCTTCTTTCATAAAAGAAATGGAATTTCAACTTTCTGATTATTTTTTTTAATTCCAAGTGGAAAATTATTACATTAATAAATTACATGCTTAAGTAAAATGTTACATGCTAAGCAGAAAGCTTAAATGTAATTGGAAACCAATCTACCATGGCACAGCAAAAAAGTAAAAACTCTCGACAAAATCTACCTCATTCATTGTGATATATAATGTACAGAAAGTGTAATTTAACAAAACATGTAGTAAGCGTGTTTCTAAAATTGGTGACTATAAATAAAATGGTGGAGTAAAATGCTTGCCTCAGAGTTTACAAGAAATATATGTCCATTAAATGTTTACTTTGAGATAAATTTCTGTAAATCCCAGGACCTCTTAGACCCTACAGGGGATTGGCATTTCAGGAATTTATGAATAATTTAGGACAAAAATAATTTTGACAATGACCACTGGGTGGCACTATAGATCCGTACTTGGTGGCAAAGCGGTAACCAAGCTGTACTCTTCCCTGGGTATTTGAATTGATTATCTATGAGGCAAATAGACATTAGATCTACCGTGAGGACGACCTCTGCATGTTTATCTGATATAGGAAAAGCAAAAAAAATGACAATTTAAATACAAAATGCACAAAATAAATAATGATATCTTGTTATAATTATGTGAGTAAACTGCATAAATTGGAAGAAATGGACAATCCCTGATTTGGTTGCACATGATGCTGCTGTAAATATGTATACAGGAGCAATATGGGGGTTACCTTTAAGTGAATGCACACAGCCATACACAGTCTATAAGAACAATAAGTGAAAGTAAAAAATGCAGTCCAAGCATAAAATTACAATTATGCAATAAATATACAGTATATATGATTTGTTCACTTTTATTACACAGCCACGTTTAACCCCTTAACCCCCAAGGGTGGTTTGCACGTTAATGAGCGGGCCAATTTTTACAATTCTGACCACTGTCTCTTTATGAGGTTATAACTCTGGAACGCTTCAACGGATCTTCGCGATTCTGAGATTGTTTTCTCGTGACATATTGTACTTCACGTTAGTGGTAAAAATTCTTCCATATAACTTGCGTTTATTTTTGAAAAAACCAAATATGGCGAAAATTTTGAAAATTTTGCAATTTTCAAACTTTGAATTTTTATTCCCTTAAAACAGAGAAATATGTCACACAAAATAGTTAATAAATAACATTTCCCACATGTCTACTTTACATCAGCACAATTTTGGAACCAAATTTTTTTTTCTTAGGAAATTATAAGGGTTAAAAGTTGACCAGCGATCTCTCATTTTTACAACAAAATTTACAAAGCCATTTTTTTAGTGACCACCTCATATTTGAAGTCACTTTGAGGGGTCTATATAGCAGAAAATACCCAAAAGTGACACCATTCTAAAAACTGCACCCCTCAAGGTACTCAAAACCACATTCAATAAGTTTATTAACCCTTCAGGTGCTTCACAGGAGCTGAAGCAATGTGGAAGGAAAAAATGAATATTTAACTTTTTAGCCACAAAAATGATCTATTACAAACTTTTTTTTTATTTTCACAAGGGTAGAAGAAGCAAATGGACAGATAAAGTTGTTGTGCAATTTCTCCTGAGTACACCAATAGCCAATATGTGGAGGAAAACCACTGTTTGGGCACACGGCAGAGCTCGTAAGGGAAGGAGCGCCGTTTGACTTTTTCAAACTAAAATTGGCTGGAATTGAGATTGGACGCCATGTCGTGTTTGGAGTGCCCCTGATGTGCCTAAACAGTGGAAACCCCTCACAAGTGACACCATTTTGGAAACTAGACCCCTAAGGAACTTATCTAGATCTGTTGTGAGCACTTTGAACCCCCAAGTGTTTCACAAAAGTTTATAATGCCTGGGTCTGAAAAAAAAAAAACAATTTTCCACAAAAATTATTTTTTAGTCTCAAATTTTTATTTTTCTAAGGGGAAAAGGACCCCAAAAGGTTTTTTCCTAATAAAATAAAAGAGAAAACACAGTTTTTCATTTATTTTTTTACCTCTTTTCTGCATCCAGATCTCCTGTAAAAAAAAGAAAAAAAAACAAACCAACAGTATACCCCCCTGTCCCGACGCAGTCCAAAACCCGACAGCCCCACGACGATCCAGCTCTGCTACATCGCAATGACAGGCAGAGCCTGTCATCGCGACGCAGCACAGCTGTTTTACCTGCTTCCCCGGCGGTGACGTCACCGGACTGACTGCTTTCGGCCGGGATTACCCAGCAGTCACTGCAGTTTCGCGGAGAAACGCATGTGACCGCCGGGGAGAAGAGGATGGCGGCCAATGAAGCAGTCCGGGACGTGACCGCCGGAGATCTTCTGGCCAGGTAAGTGCCGCTGACTCCTGACAGACCCACCGACGGACACGACAGTGACAGTGACAAATCCGATTCCGGTATTCGATAAGACGAAAATATCGAAACGAATTATCGAAAGGCCGATAGAGCTATTATCGGCAGATACCCGATATTTACATTATCGTATCGCTCAACACTATCCTGAATCAAAAAGTTAGCAGCAGACCCTCAGTCAATGAACGCCAATGTTGATAACCCTGGTTCTCAAGGAAATCATCGTATGTACCAGTACTTTGTCAAGGAAAAAAAAGGTCCCTGGGAGTCTGGGTGATCTCGTTGGTCATCACCCAGACCTCATGTTCTCCTGATGGTTTGGTGGTTTGAGGACAAGTTGGGCAATTCTGAAGAAAATGTCCAGAGACCATAGTATAGACATAGTCCGAGATCTTTCTCCGTTTTCTCTCCGCAACACGAAGACTGGCAAATCTAACCTCGGATAAATGGACGCTCTGGGCAAGAAGAACATGCGGCCTGCTGTTCCTTGTCTCCATGGTTCTGTCGTTGCATTCATATGGCCTGTGTCATGGCCTCCATCAGAGAACAAGGGGCATCAAAGGAGGGAAAAAAGCGTCCTTGAGTATCTCGAAAAAGGCCTCTTTGGAACTGGCACCTGAGAGCAGCATCGTTCCATAGAACTTCGGTGGACCACTGCCGGAACTCAGTACAGTAGTCCTCAGCTGTGCGACCCCCCCCCCCCCGTGCCAGGTTCATGATCTTAGCCCCAGAGACCTGGATTCTGTCGGGGTTCATCATAGATCAGCCCTAAACTGTCAAAAAAGGTATGAAAGGAAAACTGTTTTGGGCTTGTGGGGACAAAGAAAATGCCCGGTCTGAGGCCCCCCCTCGCAGTAGGGACATGATTATTCCCACCCGCTGGAACTCCTCCCCTGATGACTGGGGAGCAAGGTAAAAAATAACTTACAGCTCTCCCTGAAATACTTAAACTGGTCTTTCTCTCCTGAAAATTTTTCAGGGGGGATATCATGGATTCAGAAGAGACCAACGTACATCAGAGGGTACTGCCGTCACAGGCACTGATGACAGTGGGAGGCTATGGGAGGTCTTCATCAAGTCATTTACTGACTCTGAAACTGATATTTCGATGACTCCAAACCCGGCAATCCTTCGCCAGATCCTGAGTCATCTGCATCAAATTTTGCCACCTGGTCACAAAGCGTGTGAACAGGATCCATACTGGCGAAAAAGAAAAAACGTAGCGGCCAGACGTAATGTGACGCTGATCACTTCTCTTGGCAAAGCCGTGAGTCAGAGTGGTCAGGGAGTCCAAGTTCCGAAGCCCGGAGGGTACATCATAAACAGAATGAAGAGACAAAAGCGTAGTCAGGTAACAATTTCCCAGGTCAGAGTAACGGGATGATAACGGATCAAAGCTGAAGGGGTTAAACAGGCGGGTGGTCATTACAAACTCCAAGGTCAGGTCAACGAAAAAAAAAAACCCATTTTTTCCCCCCAAAAAAATTTTTTTTCACTTTTTTTTTTCCCCGGGAAAGGGAAAATTCACAAAATTATCCCCAATTTTCCCTTCCTGAAATATGGGGGGGGGATTTTGGGGCCCCGAGACCCAATGGGGGCCCTTTTTTTCCCAAAAAAATTGGCTGGGGGGTTAAAGCCCTTTCATTTGGGGAAATTTTATGTCCAAAGGAAACCCCCAAGGCCCTTGGGTGCCCCCCTGGTTTAAAATTTTTGGGCAAGAACCCCAAAATTTTTAAAAGTTTTTTCGGAAAACCCTAAAAAAAAAATCAATTTTTTTTTAAAAAATTATCTTCCCCAATTTTTTTTTTTTCCCAAGGGGAACAAAACTAAAAGAGTGGGAAAAAGGGCCCCCCAATAAAAAAAATGGGGGTTTAAAAAGGGTGCATCAAATTTAAGGGAAAGGGCCCTTTAAATTTTAACAAGAAGGCAAAAGCCATTTGGTTTGGGGAAAATTTCGCAAAGTGGAAACCCCCCCAAAAAAAAATTTTGAATAACCCCTAGAAAAAGGGTTTGGGCCCCTTTGGAAAACCCCCCCAAACCCGAAGTTTTTTCACACCTAAAAAAAATAATTTTTTTTTAAAAAATTTTTTTTTCGCCCCCTTTTTTTAAAAAGGGAAAAGAGAAATTTCCCCAAAATTTTTGGGGGAATTTTTTAAGTGTATCCCCTAGGGGAGTAAAATACTGGGGCCCCGGGGGCCGAAGGAAAGTGCTTGGATTAAATATAATTTTGGGGGGGTTTGTAATATTAAAAACCCAAAAGGGAAACCCCCGTACCCTTTTAAAAAAAGACCCCCCAAGGAACTTTCTAGATGTGTGGTGAGCATTTGAACCCCGAAGTGCTTCACAGAAGTTTATAACGTACAGCCGTAAAAACAAAAAATCTTTTTTTTTTACAAAAATGATTTTTTCGCCCCCAATATTTTATTTTCACAAGGGTAACAGGAGAAATTGACCCCAAAAGTTGTTGTCCAATTTGTCCTGAGTACGCTGATACCCATATGTGGAGAAAACTACTGTATGGGCACACGTCGGGCTCGGAAGGGAAGTAGTGACGTTTTGGATTGCAGACTTTGATGGAATGGTCTGGGGGCGTCATGTTGCATTTGGAGAGCCCCTGATGCATCTAAACAGTGGAAACCCCCCACAAGTGACCCCATTTTGGAAAATAGACCTCACAAGGAACTCATCTAGATGTGTGTGAGCACTTTGAACCTCGAAGTGCTTCACAGAAGTTTATAACGTACAGCCGTAAAAATAATAAATTTTTTTTTACAAAAATGATTTTTTCGCCCCCAATATTTTATTTCACAAGGGTAACAGGAGAAATTGGACCCCAAAAGTTGTTGTCCAATTTGTCATGAGTACGCTGATACCCCATATGCGGGGGTAAACTACTGTTTGGGCGCATGGCAGAGCTCAGAAGTGAAGGAGCACCGTTTGACTTTTTCAATGCAGAATTGGCTGGAATTGAGATCAGACGCCATGTCACATTTGGAGAGCCCCTGATGTGCCTAAACAGCGGAAACCCCCCAATTCTAACTCCAACCCTAACCCCAACACACCCCTAACCCTAGTCCCAACCCTAACCACAAACCTAACCCTAACACACCCATAACCCTAATCCCAACCCTAATCCTAACTTTAGCGCCAACCCTAACCCTAACTTTAGCCGCAACCCTAACCCTAATGGGAAAATGGAAATAAATACTTTTTTTTAATTTTATTATTTTTCCCTAACTAAGGGGGTGATAAAGGGGGGTTTGATTTACTATTTATAGCGGGTTTTTATGATTGGCAGCTGTCACGCTAAAAGACGCTTTTTATTGCAAAAAATAGTTTTTGCATCACCACATTTTGAGAGCTATAATTTTTGCATATTTTGGCCCACAGAGTCATGTGAGGTCTTATTTTTTGCAGGACGAGGTGACGTTTTTATTGGTACCATTTTTGAGCATGTGACTTTTTTTGATCGCTTTTTATTTCGATTTTTGGGAGGTTAGAATGAACAAAAATCAGCAATTCATGAATTTCTTTTGGGGGAGGCGTTTATACCGTTCCGCGTGTGGTAAAATTGATAAAGCAGTTTTATTCTTCGGGTCAGTACGATTACGGCAATACCTCATTTATATCATTTTTTTATGTTTTGGCGCTTTTATAGAATAATACCAATTTTATATAAAAAATTATTTTTGCATCGCTTTATTCTGCGAGCTATAACTTTTTTATTCTTTCGCTGATGATGCTGTATTATGGCTCGTTTTTTGCGGGACAAGATGACGTTTTCAGCGGTACCATGTTTATTTATATACGTCTTTTTGATCGCGTGTTATTCCACTTTTTGTTTGGCGGTATGATGATAAAGCAATGATTTTTTGCTTGTTTTTTTTTTTTTTTAAGAGGTTCACTAAAGGGGTTAACTAGTGGGACAGTTTTATAGGGGGGGTTGTTACGGACGCGGCGATACCAAATATGTGCACTTTTGTTTTGTTTTTTTTATTTACAGGAAAAAATTTATTGGGGAATATTTTTTTTTTTATGATTTTTTTAAACAATTTTATTTTTATTTTTTTAACTTTTTACTTTGTCCCAGGGTGGGACATCACTGTATAGGGTCAGATCGCTGGTGTGACAGTGTGCACAGCACTCTGTCACACCAGCGATCGCTCTGGCATCGCTGCAGGCTTCTCAGCAGGCACTGAGGAAGCCGCCTCCCTGCAGGACCCCGGCGCCATCTTGGATCCGGGGACCTGGAGGGAGGACGGACCCTCGGAACAGCGTGACACATCGCGCTGCTCTGAGGGTCTCAGGGGGAGCACGCAGGGAGCCCCCTCCCTGCGCGATCCTCCCCTGTGCCCCCAGTACACCGCGATCATGTTTGATCACGGTGTGCCAGGGGTTAATGTGCCGGGAGCGGTCCGTGACCGCTCCTGACACATAGTGCCGGGTGTCAGCTGTGATAATCAGCTGACACCCGGCCGCGATCGGCTGCGCTCCCCCCGGTAGCGCGTCCAATCGCTGGGACGTACTATCCCGTCCATGGTCATACGGGCCCAGGTACCATGGACGGGATAGTACGTCGGATGGCAGTAAGGGGTTAAAAGAGTTTTAAAAGATTATAAAAATAGGCTTTTCTCTGTGAAACAGTCTCTCTCTTGTCCATGAGATGTGCCTATTCCAATGAGGGAAGCTGACCTGCAATACCATATAAAGCCATTGGACAAGGGCGGAGCTGTTTTCATAAAGCAAGCAGACTCTGCTTTCTAAACCTAGTCAACCCATTAGATTACGTTTTGTTTTATCATATGAAACTGACAATTTAGATAGTTTGTATTGACATTAAAAGGGTATTCCCATCTCCAAGATCCTGTCCCAACATGTAGTAGGTGTAATAATAATATTAGCATACACCTCCAATTAGCAATGTACAGTAGTATAGTTTTTCTGATTCGCTATGTCTCTTTCCTCATGTGCAGGCATTGCAGGACCATAGCTATCCATGTGTGATGCTAGCCACCCCGGAAGACCCTCCAGACTAGCGGAGCATATTTTTACGTTTTTTAGACATTTCTTAGAACAGTTAGGGCTCCATTTCACAATCTCCTTCAGACACAAATCAATAACTGGATTGTGAGTCTGCAACCATATAAACACCAGTACCAATCCAGCAGGTAAATTATCCAACACAAAACAGGAGATGGATTCAGAATGGAATTCCCCCACTTGGAGAGTGAAATCCACCGTTGCTCTATTGACCAAATTGTGAACTAATTGTGTCTTGTCAAGGGCGATGATTTGAAGGGGTCTTTCTAAACTAACTGTCCCTAACCCTAACTTCAGAACCAGTCCTGAATAGTGTTGAGCGATAGTGCTCGATATCTAAAAATATCGTATCGAAATTGTATCGCCGATAGCACTAAATATCGTCGATATCCGATTTCGATACCGGAAGTCCAATGTAAGTCTATGGGAACAAAATATCGCAACTAAAAAAAACCTTTATTTCCTTGTAAACACTAAATATACACACATAGAATACATATATATATATATATATACATGTCATTGTGACATATATATATATACATATATGTATAGTTTATACACTTCTACATAGTAAAATATCCTCTGATTCAATTGCCGGGTAAAGCCGGCTTCTGTGAAAAGACAGAAGCACCCGACATGAAATGACACTTGGTGTACATAGGGTTAACCATGTCTTTTCATGTCGTTTGCAATCTGATTTGCACAAACAATTACATCAGTCTATGTGTGCAAAATTTCACACCTGTAGGGGTTAATTAAAGGTGTAAATTCATTGTAAAAAAAACAGACTTTTTTGCTACGAATTTACACCTTTAATTAACCCCTACAGGTGTGAAATTTTGCACACTTACACTCATGTAATTGTTTGTGCAAATCAGATATCAAACTACATGAAAAGACATGGTTAACTCTATGTAAACCAAGTGTCATTTCATGTCGGGTTCTGCATTTTCACAAAAGCCGGCAATTGAATTAGCGGCTATTATACTATGTAGAAGTGTATGAACTATAAATATATATATATATGTGTCACAAATTCAATGACATGTATATATATATATATATATGAGGTGTAAAATTGCTGAAAAAAAATGCGTGGGCTCCCGCCCTATTTTCGCAACCAGACAGACAAAGCCAGTGAGTGGGGGCAGATAATAATAGCCCAGAGAGGGACCATTATTTTTGGCCCCCCCCGGCTACTAACATCTGCCCCCAGACACCCCAGAAAGGGCAAATCTCTAATTAGATTTGCCCTTTCTGGCACTTTGCCCGTCTATTCCCATTGCCCTGTAGCGGTGGCAAATGGGTTAATAAGGGGTTAAAATGACCTTGCAATTGAAAGGTCACTTTAAGCCAGGTTAATAATTGAGAGCTGTCAATCAGACAACTATCAATTATTAATCCTATTGTATGAAAGAAAAATCAAACACACACACTTTAATAAAAAAGAAGTTTAATGAAATAATCACACAGTTTTTGACCATATTTTATTTACCTGCTAAAACCATTTCCTGTAATAAAAATAAAATAATAAAGCAAAATTATTCTTACCAATCCGATGTACAGTCAGGTCCCACGGTGTAATCCATCAGAAAGGGTTAATGTTTACTGCAGGGACCGCAGCTAATGCTGCAGCCTCACAGTAAACCCCCAAATGAATGAGCTCCTCTCCTGGCTGACAGGAGAGGAAGTGGAAAGCTTAATTGATTGCTTTCCACTTTCACTTCAGGTCAGCCAGGGACACCATCAGTGACGTCAGAGGGAACTGGTTAACAAAAATAGGGGATCCCCTCGAAAAAAAATGGCGTGGGGTCCCCCCTATTTTTGTTAACCAGCCAGATGAAGCAGACCGCTGAGGCCTGGTTTTTCAGGCTGGTAAGGATCCAATATCCATGGACCTTGCAAGCCTGATAATACCAGGCCACAGCAGTCTGCATATCTTGGCTGATTAACAAAAATAGGGGATCCCCTCGAAAAAAATTGGCGTGGGGTCCCCCCTATTTTTCTTAACCAGCCAGATGAAGCAGACTGCTGAGGCCTGGTTTTTCAGGCTGGTAAGGATCCAATATCCATGGACCTTGCAAGCCTGATAATACCAGGCCACAGCAGTCTGCTTAGCTTGGCTGGTTAACAAAAATAGGGGATCCCCTCGAAAAAAAAAACGGCGTAGGGGTCCCCCTATTTTTGTTAACCAGCCAAGTAAAATGCAGACTGCTGCGGCCTGGTATTAAAAGACTGTCAAGGCCCATGGATTTTGGCCCTCAACAGCCTCATAATACCAGGCTACAGCAGCCCCACATTTGGCGCATCAAAAGATGTGCCAATTGTGGCACTTTACCCGGCTCTTCCCACTTGTCCTGTAGCGGTGGCAAGCGGGTAATAAGGGGTTAATGTCACTGTTGATTGCACGGTGACAATAAGCCCGGTTAATAATGGAGAGGCGTCAATAAGACACCGATCCATTATTAATCCCAAAGTTATTAAATGCTTAAAAAAAAGACAAAGCAAGAAAAAAGTCTTTTAATGAAATAAAAGAGACAACACAGTTTTCATTTATTTTATTGTACTCTCATTCCTGCGACGCCATCGATCTCCTGTAAAAAAAAGAAAAAAAACAAACCAACAGTATACCACCTGTCCGACGCAGTCCATAACGACAGTCCCACGACGATCCAGCTCTGCTACATCGCAATGACAGGCAGAGCCTGTCATCGCGACGCAGCACAGCTGATTACCTGCTTCCCCGGCGGTGACGTCACCGGACTGACTGCTTTACGGCCGGGATTACCCAGCAGTCACTGCAGTTATCGCGAGAAACTGCATGTGACCGCCGGGGAGAAGAGGATGGCGGCCATGAAGCAGTCCAGGACGTGACCGCCGGAGATCTTCTGCCAGGTAAGTGCCGCTGACTCCTGACAGACCCGACCGACGGACACAGACAGTGACAGTGACAAATCCGATTCCGGTATTCGATAAGACGAAAATATCGAAACGAATTATCGAAAGGCCGATAGAGCTAATATCGGCAGATAGCCGATATTTACATTATCGTATCGCTCAACACTAGTCCTGAATCAATAAAGTTAGCAGCAGACCCTCAGTCAATGAACGCCAATGTTGATAACACCTGGTTCTCAAAGGAAATCATCGTATGTACCAGTACTTTGTCAGAGGAAGAAAAAGGTACCTGGGAGTCTGGGTGATCTCGTTGGTCATCACCCAGACTCATGTTCTCCTGATGGTTTGGTGGCTTGAGGACAAGTTGGGCAATTCTGAAGAAAATGTCCAGAGACCATAGTATAGACATAGTCCGAGATCTTGTCTCCGTCTTCTCTCCGCAACACGAAGACTGGCAACTCTAACCTCGGATAAATGGACCTGCTCTGGGCAAGAAGAACATGCGGCCTGCTGTTCACCTTGTCTCTCATGGATTCTGTCGTGCATTCATATGGCCTGTGTCATGGCCTCCATCAGAGAACAAGGGGCATCATGGAGGAAAAGAGCGTCCTTGAGTATCTCGAAAAGGCCTCTTTGGAACTGGCACCTGAGAGCAGCATCGTTCCATAGAACTTCGGTGGACCACTGCCGGAACTCAGTACAGTAGTCCTCAGCTGTGCGACCCCCCCCCCCCGTGCCAGGTTCATGATCTTAGCCTCAGAGACCTGGATTCTGTCGGGTTCATCATAGATCAGCCCTAAACTGTCAAAAAAGGTATGAAAGGAAAACTGTTTTGGGGCTTGTGGGGACAAAGAAAATGCCCAGGTCTGAGGACCCCCTCGCAGTAGGGACATGATTATTCCCACCCGCTGGAACTCCTCCCCTGATGACTGGGGAGCAAGGTAAAAAATAACTTACAGCTCTCCCTGAATACCTTAAACTGGTCTTTCTCTCCTGAAAATTTATCAGGGAGGGATATCATGGATTCAGAAGAGACCAACTGTACATCAGAGGGTACTGCCGTCACAGGCACTGATGACAGTGGGAGGCTATGGGAGGTCTTCATCAAGTCATTTATCTGACTCTGAAACTGATATTGCGATGACTCCAAACTCCGGCAATCCTTCGCCAGATCCTGAGTCATCTGCATCAAATTTGCCACCTGGTCACAAAGCGTGTGAACAGGATCCATACTGGCGAAAAAGAAAAACGTAGCGGCCAGACGTAATGTGACGCTGATCACTTCTCTTGGCAAAGCCGTGAGTCAGAGTGGTCAGGGAGTCCAAGTTCCGAAGCCAGGAGGGTACATCATAAACAGAATGAAGAGACAAAAGCGTAGTCAGGTAACATTCCGAGGTCAGAGTACCGGGATGATAACGGATCAAAGCTGAAGGGGTTAAACAGGCGGGTGGTCATTACGAACTCCAAGGTCAGGCAACAGATCAATCATATAGAACTCAAAGCACAGGGAGCACAAAGCACAAACCTCAGAGGATGAATATACGTCTCGCAGTGGTCTAGGAGAAGCACAGTTAAGTAGGCATGGCCATTACCCGAGATAGTGAACACCTGAGACAGCCGACGAATCCCAGTCACAGATTGGCTAGTCGAGCTGTCAATAAACACACTGACGGCTCATCACGCCCCTGAACCAGATTGGATGGTCATGCTATCAAGCAAAGTACTGACAGCTTCAGCACGCCCCTGTACAAGATTGGACGTACGAGCTGTCAGTAACTGCATCCCAGACACCCTGAGGGGTGGAACTGTGACAGCATGGTTATGAGCACTAGCAACTAGCTAACTAACTGTCACTATGTCCTACAATGCCTGCACATGAGGAAAGAGTCATAGCGAATCAAAAAAAACTATACTACCTTTCTGACTGGAGGTATTTGCTGATATTATTATTATTATTACACCTACTACATATTAGGATAGGATCTTGGAGATGGGAATACCCCTTTAAGTGCATGAAGCCTAGCTGATACAATGCTGTTTTGATGCAGTTGCTGCATGCTTTGCAGGTTCTCAGTCCATACTAAACCTGCTCTGTGTGAACCTAGCTTAGACTTACAAACCACAAAATAACTGTAAAAATGAATGTACAGTGCCTTGTAAAAGTATTCAGCCCCTCTTGCTATTTTTCCTGTTATGTTGCTGCAGCCTAAGGCCGGACATCCTCTTTAAGGGGAAACATGTCTTGGAGATGGAGTAGTCAAAAGCTCTGACCTTAATTTAATGGAGAATCCATGGCGTGACTTGAAGACTGTTTCTACCAACGGAACATATCTTACTTGAAGGGCTGTAACAGTTTTGCATGAAGGGGCAAAAAATCCCCAGATTCTATTTTAATGAAAACAGAAAAGAACTGCACGTGCATTTCCAAAAATTTTCAGTAATTGCAAAAAAATTCTAAATCTGAGCTAGGTCCTGAGTACAATAAACTCAATTTGCCATGTATGGACTCTGGTTATGATCAGTCTATGGAGCAGGAAAAAGTTTGTTTGGCTCAAATAGTGAGATAGATTCACTAAGCTGCAGGTCTGGGTGAACAAGTTAGCTGAGAGCGATAATTCAGCGGGTTGGATTTTCCAGAAGGCACATGGAACATTGAGGACCTGGACAATGAGCTATGATGGATGGCTAGCAAACAAGTAGAACATGACAAACCGGAAATCACAGAGCTAGGAGTAAAAGCAAACACAAAAAAGCTGATGAAGGATCTAACAGCAGGTCTGAAATAGGATGTAAATAAAGGTTGTAGAAACCAAAAGAGTTTTCAGGCATGATTTATTTATTTTACTCACTTATATATCAGAGTACTAGGAGAAACCCACACAATATCAACCTAGTACCCCAGCGCTGCAAGGCTGCAGTGTTAACCACTGAGCCACCGTGCTAACTGTGATTGCAACATAATTTGAACAGTCTCTAAATAACAGTCCGTAATGCTTATAGCAGACAATGGGGTAGTCAGCTGGTCTGAAGAAAAATAGATGCTGACTGTAGAAACTACAGAAGTTTGCAAAGATAATTGCAGCTGAAGGAACTGGATGGTGGCAACCTCCAAAACAAAGTCAACATTTCACAACACTGGATATTCAAAAACACATGTCTAATTGGATCTTGAAAGGCCTTTGATGATTATGTCAGTAAGGAGTGCCACACTGCTTGTGAATACTGACATAGAGAACAGCAAAAAGAGGTGTTCGTAGAATAAAGGAGTGTAGCCTAGCCTTGGAATAGAGATAGGTACATAACCATGTCTGGTAGCAATGTATTCATTTTGTCACTCATAGAAGTTACTATCTCTGTCACCTCTGTTAATCAAAAACTGCTTGTTTATATAGGTGGCCTATCTGCCATCCGTGACAGTTAGAAATAATGCAACGTTATGTATCATTGCATGAATTGAGATTTTATGTTTCCTTACGCTGTGAAAAGACATTTGATCACTATAGTAAACTGCTCTGGTGGAAAAGTCAATATAGCTGAACTGTCCCAGATGTGTCAGAGGCTGCAGACATTGCACTGCATCTGTCTGCAGAAGGTCTCAACAGTTTAATCTGCTGGATGTTTATAACTCCCAACTTCCTGTTGGGAGTTGTGGGTGATATTTTCTATTTGCACTTCCCTGTTGAGGCTTGGAGCTGCAGCAGTTGGCAAGTGTCCTCTTTGGATTTTGTAGGACGACGGTGTTTCTCTCGGAGTCTACTCAAGCTAGGTGTTCCCCTTCTTTTGTGTATCCTAGCTGTCTTTAGTGTTAGTGGGGTTTGACCAGCGTTTACCCCTTTCCTAAGCAGGGCTTACGGCTAGGGTCTGACAGGGACTATCCTGCTCAGTGATAGGTGCGGAACCTATTTAGGGTCTCATAGGGAAGACAGGGTGATGTTAGATCTGCCTAGGGGACACCACTCGCTGTTTCCCTAGTGTTGGGCCCCCCTTCCCCTCATCCCTTTGTGTTGCACTTAGTCTGTGCTACACTGTGCGTGATATGAACTCAGCCGAAATAAATGTTTTTAGACATAGTTTCATTATATCTTTTTATTTATTTATACCCAGTTTTAATGTTTTAGAAAGGCATCTACTATACAGTAAACGTTGGACAAGGAAGATTAGAAAACCTAAAATAATATTAAAGAGGTTGTCCACTACTTTTACATTGATGACCAATCCTTAGGATAGGCCATCAATGTGTGATCGGCCAGGTTCCGACAATCGTCACCCCCCGCCGATCAGCTGTTATCGTTATCGGTGTCGGCGGCTGGACATACTCACTTACCAAGCAGCTCCATCTACTTGTAGTGGCATGGGCTTGGCACTGCACATCCGCCTCCTATTCAAATCAATAAGAGGTGGATGTGCAGTACTCTGCGGCACCACTGCAAGCAGACAGAGTAGCTAGGTAAGGCCTCTTTCACACATCCGTCTTTTTGTATCAGGCATGATCCGTCCAATGCCTGAAGGGACGAATCCGGCGCTGAAACAAAAAAACTGATGGAACGGATCCGGTTTTTTGCTGGATCCGACCTGAACCTTTGAACCCAGAAAAAGAGGGTTTCTGATGCCCGGAGACACTGGAAAATGTAGTAGTAGTAGTAGTAGTAGTAGTAGTAGTAGTAGTAGTAGTCCTCGATTCCCAGAATCCGGATCAGACTTTTGCCGGATTGCACAAAAGTCTGATCCGGTTCCATTGAATTCTATTGTTTCCGGCCGCCTGATGCGCCGCTTCAGGCACATCAGGCAGCTCCGGCAAAAAAAAAAAAAAAAACTTACATGCTCCGTTTTGTCCAGCTGCCGGAATGTACATTTCTGCCGGATCCGGACAAAAACGGATACAACGCACTGACATCAGGCGCCATCCGGCGCTAATGAAAGTCAATGTAAAAAAACCCGCATCCGGCATTACATTTCGCCAGATGCGGTTGGACAAAAAAATGCCGGAGGGCGCCGTCAGGCGCACAACGGATGTGTGAAAGAGGCCTAAGTGAGTACTTCTGCCAGACACCGATAACAGCTGATCGGCGGTGTTCCGGGTGTTGGACCCTGGCTGATCAGACATTGATCACCTATCCTCAGGTTAGGTCATCAGTGTAAAAGTAGTGGACAACCTCTTTAAGTTGCAGAAACAAGAAGTTTTTTTTTTGCTTTTTGCACCTTCAACCATGTTTGTGAAGGTGTAATGTAAAAATAATTGTAAAAGTGGGGAACACGTGATATAGCTAAATAAAGCTTCCACATCACACAGGAAATATGTGGTTAGTAATGCAGAATTAAATGCAAATACATACAATACGGTGTCACTTTGCAGCTATTGTAGATCAGAACAGTGGAATCTAAGTTTCAATTACATTTTTGTAGGATAGCACATATAGATCCGTGTCTTATATGTCTAAAATAAAAAAAAATACTGCATCTTCAAAAGTGATGCAGTTTCAGTTATTTGATTGATATTTTCTTGTTCCTCATTCTTTTTATAACACCAGTACATTCATTTTGAGATTTATATTGTTGGGTTTGTCATTTGCTCAGAAAGATGTGACATTACTGAAAATCCTTCATAAAGTACAGAACAATGTTAATGAGGTTTCAAGAAATTCTATTCACTTGCAGCATAACAATCTATAACTGTTTTAAGGCATGCTGCGGATAATCTCCAGCAGAGTTTTCACTCATTAATTGTTATGCAAAGACTAAAATCCAAGCCTATGAGCAAAATCTGCAATGAAAACTAAAGACAAGTGAATTGTTTGAAATTCGAATTCACAGACTTTGCCAAATTTTTCCAACAACCATTTCTATTTGCGGCAAATAAATTCACGCAAATTTCAATACTGTAAAGTTTGTAAATGCCCATAAAATACACATGCGGGAGAAGAGAATGGGAGAGAGAGGACCCCCGTGACCACAAGAGCTTACGCTCTTCAGGAGAGCGTACTCTATTTACTTTAAGAACTTACAAAACAGGAGAGAAAGAAGACCCTACTGTCCATAAGAGCTTACACTCTACAGGAAAGAGAGAGAGGACCCCCCGACCATAAGAGGTTACACTCTACAGGAGAGAAAGAGGACCACGCTAATCATAAAAGCTTACACTCTACAGGAGAGAAAAGATCCCGCTGATCATAAGAGCTTACATTCTGTGGGAGACAGAGAGAGGATCCCGCTGACCATAAGAGCTTACACTCTACAGGAGAGAGAACCCTATTTACTTTAAGAACTTACACTACAGGAGAGGACCCTACTGATCATAAGAGCTTACACTCTACAGGAAAAAGAGAGAGGACCCCCCGACCATAAGAGCTTACACTCTACAGGAGAGAGAGGACCTTGCTAATCTTAAGAGATTACATTATACAGGAGAAAGTACTCAATTTACTATAAATGCTTACACTACAGGAAAAAGAGAGAGGACCCCCCAACCATAAGAGCTTACACTCTACAGGAGAGAGAGGACCTTGCTAATCTTAAGAGATTACATTATACAGGAGAAAGTACTCAATTTACTATAAATGCTTACACTACAGGAGAGAAAGAGGACCCTACTGACCATAAGAGCTTACACTCTACAGGAAAGAGTTCACACTCTATAGAGGACCTTGCTAACCATAAGAGCCTACACTCCAGGGGCGGACATATCGCCGGTGCAGCCAGTGCAACTGCACCAGGGCATGGAGATTCAGGGGGGCCCTTGCAGGGTGGCTAACACTGATGGTAATCTGGCCTGTTCTTCAGAGCCTGAGGCTCAGGGGACCCATGGCCAGATTGCCCTCATGTGCAGCGGGCCGCGATCCCTGCAGCTCTGTACATACCGGAGCACACGGCTGGATGACATCAGCAAGCAGCAGCACACGCCTGTGTGAAAGAGAAAGTTGCCGTTGTCTATGATGCTGCGGGGAATGGATAGAGAGGTGAGTGGTGGTGTTTTTTTTTTAAACAATACACTGGGGAGAGGTACAGGACAATCAGTGGTGGTGGGGGAGAAGAAAACAATGATGTGGATGGTGGAGAGCACAATGATGGCGGTGGCAAAGGACAATGAGAGAAGTGGGAGAGAAGGCAATGATGGAGGTGAGAGAGAAGGCAATGATGGAGGTGGGGAGAAGGCAATGATGGAGATGGGTGAGAAGGCATTGATGCAGGTGGGGAGAAAGCAATGATGGAGGTGGGCGAAAAGGCAGTGATGGAGGTGGAGGAGAGAACAATGATGGATGTGGGGAAAACCGTTATGGAGGTGGGGGAGAACAATGATTGGGGTGGTTGAGAGGAAAATGATGTAGGTGGGGTAGAGGGCCATGATTAGAGTGGTGGAGAGGATAATGATGGGATGCAGGGGAGAGGACAATTATGTAGGTGGGGAGAGGAAAATGAGGGAGGTGGGGGATTGGGATGGGAGGAAGGGGAACTTATAATGGACTTATGGGGAGGGGGGAAGATGTTAGATATGGATGTAAAATGAATTGGGTGATGGAAAGGGTGCTAAGTCCCTGATAGTGTCCTCCTTCATCTCACAGTTCATTATGATGCTATCAGGGACTTAAAATTTGAAGGGAGAGGGAAAGCAGAGGGTAAGGTGCATGCGACACTTTATAATGGTTGAAAGGTGTGATAAGATGCTGTCAGGGACTTGTAATGAATTGGAAGGTGGATGAGGAAACTCAGTACCTGATAATGTCTTCTCCCACCCCCAAATTCATTATGATGCTATCAAGGACTTATAATGAATGGAAGGATACAGGACAGGGACTAAAGCTATAAGCACACGTTCAGGAATTGCAGGAGAAAATTCTGCTGCATATCCTAATGTGTTGGCAAGAAGAACACTGCATAAAATACATTTCTTGCCCTGTTTTTGCTATGCTTTTGTTACATATTTTTCCCCACTCATTAGTATGGGTGAAATATGCTGCAAGAATTGACATTATGCAGATTTTAATCTGCTGCAAATCTGCAAGGAATAAAATAAGCAACGTGTGCATGAGACTTCAGGGATCTCTTTCAATTTGGTTGTACAGTAAAATCTTACATATTTTCTGTGTCGATATAGCATTACAGTTAATTGGGGAAAGTCCGAAAATAAATATATATTTATTGAGAGGTGGAGATTATAGATAGATGGGGGGGGCACAGAGCTGCTTATTGCTTTATATTTTGATTGTGACCTTGTTAATTTCAGGGCTGTGATGATCATTGTGATAATACAAGTTGTGGCTGGGAGATGTTGACATGAAGGTCTGACTAGATGGAGAAGAAACAGCAGAAATTGACTCTAATCTGACGTCACGTCAGCGGTAAGTGCCTGGATGTAAATATTATTCTGTATCTGCACTGTGTGACTTGGAGTGATAACGTTATCTGTAAAATCCCTCAGGTCACATTCTTACATTTGTGTGAAATGTCTGTGTGCTGCCAGATTTTTTTATCGGACGGCACTCGGACTCGTAGAGTTTTATAGGTCCATTTGCACATCCATGAAAATTCACACATCTGAGAATGAGATCCGTGAGAGTCAGAGAATGTCCTGTTCTGATCTGATTTTGAGGATTAGCATAGGACATGCTCAATGCATCTGTAAAAGCTTGCAGCACACAGATACTGCACACAGATACAGGAATATAGCCTTATTATGTATAGCACAGTCCCTTAGTTTATAGTGTACTCACTAATTATGTAGAGCACCGTCCCTTAGTATATAGTTTACTCGCTTATTATGTGTAGTGCAAGGCAGAGGAGACCAGAGTGCAGCAATGTCAGCAGTGATGCCGAACGGTACCACCAGGACATGCAGGCGATACTCAGGCACTTATCCTGGACAGAAGGCACTCTGATATACCCGGTGGTGGTTGCAATGGCAGGCCGAGCTTCCGGGTCATGACCCTCCCCCAGAATGCCATGTAGAAGGAGTGCGTCGCCGGGACCCTCTGCGGATGCGTGGACAACTGAATCCCGGAGTACCAACGAAGCACGGCACAGACCCCGTCCAGCGATACTGCGGGAACCCAGGTAAGTATTGTAGGACCGGGTGGGTGTAACAAATCCGACATGTAAGGGACAATGCTGTACATAGCAAGAGAGGGCACTGTGTAATAAGGGACTGCAATATGCATAAAAAGGAGACTGTTATATATATATATTCACTACCGTGTAAAAGTTTAGGGTCACTTAGAAATTTCCTTATTTTTGAAAGAAAAGCAGTTTTTTTCCAATGATGCTAACATTAAATGATTCAGAAATATACTCTATACATTGTTAAAGTGGTAAATGACTATTCTAGCAGCAAACGTCTGCAAACCTATATCTTCATAGGTGTAGAGAGGCCCATTTCCAACAACCATCACTCCAGTGTTCTTAAGGTACTTTGTGTTTGCTAAATGTGTAAGAAGGCTAATGGATGGTTAGAATACCCTTGAAAACCCTTGTGCAAGTATGTTAGCACAGCTGAAAACCGTTTGGATTATTAGAGAAGCTATAAACCTGACCTTCCTTTGAGTTAGTTTAGAATCTGGAGCATTACATTTGTTGGTTCCATTAAACTCTCAAAATGGCCAGAAAAAAAGAACTTTCATTTGAAACTCGACAGTCTATTCTTGTTCTTAGAAATGAAATGAAGGCTAGAAATTGCTAGAATGCTAGAAATGCCAAGAAACTGAAGATTTCCTACAATGGTGTGTACTACTCCCTTCAGAGGAGAGCACAAACAGGCTTTTGCCTTCACTCTGTGGTCCAGCTCACCCCAAACCATCTCGATTGGGTTCAGGTCTGGTGACTGGGGGGCCAGGTCATCTGGCATAGCACCCCATCACTCTCCTTCTTGGTCAAATAGCCCTTACACAGCCTGGAGGTGTGTTTGGGGTCATTGTCCTGTTGAAAAATAAATGATGGTCCAACTAAACGCAAACCGGATGGAATAGCATGCTGCTGCAAGATGCTGTGGTAGCCATGCTGGTTCAGTATGCCTTCCATTTTGAATAAATCCCCAACAGTGTCACAAGCAAAACATCTCCACACCATCACACCTCCTCCTCCATGCTTCAGTGTGGGAACCAGGCATGTAGAGTCCATCCGTTCACCTTTTCTGCATCGCACAAAGACACGGTGGTTGGAACCAAAGATCTCAAATTTGGACTCATCAGACCAAAGCACAGATTTCCACTGGTCTAATGTCCATTCCTTGTGTTCTTTAGCCCAAACAAGTCTTTTCTGCTTGTTGCCTATCCTTAGCAGTGGTTTCCTAGCAGCTATTTTACCATGAAGGCCTGCTGCACAAAGTCTCCTCTTAACAGTTGTTGTAGAGATGTGTCTGCTGCAAGAACTCTGTGTGGCATTGACCTGGTCTCTAATCTGAGCTGCTGTAAACCTGCGATTTCTGAGGCTGGTTACTCGGATAAACTTATCCTCAGAAGCAGAGGTCACTCTTGGTTTTCCTTTCCTGGGGCGGTCCTCATGTGAGCCAGTTTCTTTGTAGCACTTGATGGTTTTTGCAACTGCACTTGGGGACACTTTCAAAGTTTTCCCAATTTTTCGGACTGACTGACCTTCAATTCTTAAAGTAATGATGGCCATTCGTTTTTCTTTATTTAGCTGCTTTTTTCTTGCCATAATACAAATTCTAACAGTCTATTCAGTAGGACTATCAGCTGTGTATCCACCAGACTTCTGCACAACACAACTGATGGTCCCAACCCCATTTATAAGGCCAGAAATCACACTTATTAAACCTGACAGGGCACACCTGTTAAGTGAAAACCATTTCCGGTGACTACCTCGTGAAGCTCATCAAGAGAATGCCAAGAGTGTGCAAAGCAGTTATCAAAGCAAAGGGTGGCTACTTTGAAGAACCTAGAATATAAGACATAATTTCAGTTGTTACACACTTTTTTGTTAAGTATATAACTCCACATGTGTTAATTCATGGTTTTGATGCCTTCAGTGTGAATGTACAATTTTCATCATGAAAATACAGAAAAATCTTTAAATGAGAAGGTGTGTCCTAACTTTTGGTCTGTACTGTATATATACAGTATATATATATATATATATATATATACATATATATATATGTGTATATATATATATATACGTATATATACACACACATATATATAACATATATATGTGTGTATATATACATATATATAACTTTAGATATATATATATATATATATATATATACAGTAAAGACCAAAAGTTTAGACACACCTCATTTAAAGATTTTTCTGTATTTTCATGACTATGAAAATTGTACATTCACACTGAAGACATCAAAACTATGAATTAACACATGTGGAATTATATACTTAACAAAAAAGTGTGAAACAACTGAAAATATGTCTTATATTCTAGGTTCACCTTTTGCTTTGATTACTTCGCGTAGCATACCATTATTTTCTGACCCCCTTCATTAAGGTAATTAACCTGCTCTTGTCTGTACTGTTTCTGGGTGGCAACCTCAGTGATCTTTGACAGAGGTACTTATATGTTGCTCCTATATCTTCTGTGATATATATTACTTAGGAGACATATGTAACCTACTGTATAGGATGTTTTCTTTCCTGCTACAGTAAAGATGTATATCTTCGTACCGTGTTAGCCAGTAGATAGAAAAATATTTAGAGTGAGAGTCCTCAGTGGTTGATACCTTTTAATGGCTAACTGAAAAGATGGTAACAAATTGCAAGCTTTCGAGACTACTCAGGTCTCTTCATCAGGCTGAACTAATACAAAATCTGAAGAATCACATATTTTTACACAAAAACACCGAAAAAATGCAATAGATAAGACAAGTGACGTGAAGCAGAATAGTCATTATGGCAGAGGGATGAGCATAAATATTGGAACAGTTCATAGATAAGGAGAGAAAGTTTTATTACCCTCTGATTGGGGTCTGGTAATGTTTTGTGATGTTTTCACAGGGTATTTGGAGTAAATTCCTTAATTGATGTAATAGGCCATAAAACCATGTGACAGGTTCATTCCAGCATTAAGAGTGTCAAAGGTCACCATCAATTTGTATTCGCAAATTCAGATGTGAATCTGCTTCTTAGTACCAGTATTTTCATATCTGACATGCTATGATCAGGGGAGCAAAAATGTTTTGCCACAGGTAGATCCATTCTTTTTTCTCTTATTGTGTGGCGATGAGAATTCATCCTTGTTCTCAGTTTTTGCCCGGTCTCTCCCACATACAGACCCCCAGTTGGACATTTAGTACATATAATTAGGTACACAACATTAGATGTGATGCAGCTGAAAGTACCTGGTATCTTGTAGTCCAAATTCAAAGTAATTGTGGGTGAGGATGAATTTTGTGAGTTTCACCACAGAATCAGCATCATTCGCGGTGTTTTTCATGAAGTCTTTGCAGGCATTTAATCCATCCTGGTGTGGGATATTAGAGTACAAGGATTCCACATCCATGGTGGCCAGGATGGTTCCTTCTGGTAAAGGACCTATTGCTGTGTATACACCCAGCTACATTCAGGACACAACTGACCTACTGAATAAACTAGCAGCAATAGGTCCTCTACCAGAAGGAACTATCCTGGCCACCATGGATGTGGAATCCTTGTACTCTAATATCCCACACCAGGATGGATTAAATGCCTGCAAAGACTTCATGAAAAACACCGCGAATGATGCTGATTCTGTGGTGAAACTCATAAAATTCATCCTCACCCACAATTACTTTGAATTTAACAACAAGATCTATTTACAGGAGACTGGCACAGCGATGGGAAGTAAAATGGCTCCACAGTATGCAAATCTTTTCATGGCCAAGCTTGAAAGCGACTTTCTGTCCTCATGTCCCACCAGGCCTCGGGCCTACTACCGCTACATTGATGACATTTTAATCATCTGGACGGAGTCTGAGCAACAGCTAAAGACGTTCCACGAACAGTTCAATCAATTTCATCCCACCATCAACTTAACACTTAACTACTCCAGCACTGAAATTAACTTTTTGGACACCATCATTAAACTGAAGGACAATGAAATAGAGACATCCCTGTATCAGAAGCCAATCGACCGTCCAACATACCTTTAATGGAACAGTTTCCATCCAAAACACATAAAAAACTCTATTGTCTACAGCCAAGCCATCAGATACAACCGTATATGTTCCAACCCCATGGATAGAGATGAACACCTTGGTCGCCTTAGAAAGACCTTTTTAAATCAGGGCTACCATCCAAGAACAATTGAAAACCAAATTACAAGTGCCACCAGAATATCAAGGGATCACCTGCTACATTACAAAGCTAAAGAAGAAAATAACCGGGTGCCTCTAGTGGTCACCTACAATCCAAATCTGGAGGTGCTAAGGGGAGCTGCACGGAAACTACAACCTTTACTACAAAAAGATGCCCGGTTACAATCCATATTTCCAGACCCCCCACTACTGTGTTTTAGACAGCCCCCAAATCTAAGAAGCATCATTGTCAGAAGTTCCCTGTCCTCCCCAACAGCTGCAGGAACCTTGCCTTGCAATCAGAAGAAATGCAAAACCTGTCCATTTATAATGACCACGGACAAGATAAAGATCCCCAACTCACATCAGGACTACAAGATACCAGGTACTTTCAGCTGCATCACATCTAATGTTGTGTACCTAATTATATGTACTAAATGTCCAACTGGGGGTCTGTATGTGGGAGAGACCGGGCAAAAACTGATAACAAGGATGAATTCTCATCGCCACACAATAAGAGAAAAAAGAATGGATCTACCTGTGGCAAAACATTTTTGCTCCCCTGATCATAGCATGTCAGATATGAAAATACTGGTACTAAGAAGCAGATTCACATCTCAGAGACAGAGAAGAATTTGCGAATACAAATTGATGGTGACCTTTGACACTCTTAATGCTGGAATGAACCTGTCACATGGTTTTATGGCCTATTACATCAATTAAGGAATTTACTCCAAATACCCTGTGAAAACATCACAAAACATTACCAGACCCCAATCAGAGGGTAATAAAACTTTCTCTCCTTATCTATGAACTGTTCCAATATTTATGCTCATCCCTCTGCCATAATGACTATTCTGCTTCACGTCACTTGTCTTACCTATTGCATTTTTTCTGTGTTTTTGTGTATAAATATGTGATTCTTCAGATTTTGTATTAGTTCAGCCTGATGAAGAGACCTGAGTAGTCTCGAAAGCTTGCAATTTGTTACCATCTTTTCAGTTAGCCATTAAAAGGTATCAACCACTGAGGACTCTCAACTCTAAATATTTTTCTTTCCTGCTCACATTCTTAGTGCAATATTGCACATAACCCTCCCTTTTCGTGCACTTTATTCATGCATTTTTGCACAAGGGCTGTGCAATATAAATTATAACAGTTGCTCTCCCGATTTTATACATTTGTTCACATATTGCAGGTAGAATTTTCCCTGCTTTTTGGTTGAGCTTTTGCACAATTTTTGCACTTTATTCACATACGCCCTTGTGATTAAAATCATTGTAGGTTGGGAGTTTCTGTTTACATAGGAGTTTTTTTCACTCAATTGTTTTATTTTTATTTTTCAATTTTTGCAATATTGCACATAATTTTCTTTTTTGCACCTTTTCTTGTATTTTTGCACAAGGGCTGTGCAAATATAGGTGGGGACATATAAATTTTATTATTTTAATTGTTTCCCTGGTTTTATACACCTTGCACACTCCTGCGCATACAGTATTGCAGGTTGGAAATTTCCTTTTTTCCTTAATTTCTGGTAAAGCCTTTGCACATGTTAGCACTTTATAAGCCCTTGTGATTATCAATCATCGTAGGTGGTGTTTTTCTGATCACATTTTTGAGTTGCTTCTGCGCTTTACCACATATGTGTGGAGACTCTGTTGATAATTATTACACTTATGTTTGCACAGTTAATTCACCATCGTATTGAAATTTTAAGCATTTGATATTGTGCAATCATCTGCTTATTGCACGGTATTTTATTATTTTTTATTATTTTATTTTCTATTATATTTTACTGTCTGTCTGGTTGCCTTCTATTGTTTGAATTAATTTTTCCATCTGAATTGCATAATATTATTGAGCAGTATACATTATTTATATATATGTCGGGTCATTTATGAAATTCTGGTATGTTTTTTACGCACTGTGTTATTAAACCATGAATCATTAATAAAGGTTTTTTTATATGGAAAAACTTTTCTCCCTGCCTTATTTTATATATAAATTTATATATAGTTTGGATAGTTATTGATTATTTATCAATCTTTTGTGATCTATGGTTATAACATTTTAGTAAATTATCGAATGGTCTGCCATTCATTTTCTACACAGAAGAATATATAAAACAATCTTTTATTGGATTTTATTTTTAAAAATTTTTTTTTATATATTTTATATATTTTTTCTGTTGTTTCTACTATAGAGGAGAGAGAGAGGACCCCAGAGACCATAAGATAATACAATTTACAAGCAAAAGACAGAGAGAGTACTCATTTGATCACTCTACAGGAGAGAGAGGACCCTGCTGCCCACAAGAACTTACACTCTACAGGAGAAAGTAGACTCAGCTGATCATAACAGCTTACAATCAACAGGAGCGAGAGAGAGGCCCCTGCTAACCATAAGAACTTACAATCGACAGGAAAGAGATGATCCTGCTGGCCATATGAGCTTACGATTTACAAGTGTGAGAGAGAAAACCCAGCAGACCATAAGAGCTTACACTCTAACATGAGAGAGATAACAGACTCCGCTGATCATAAGAGCTTACATTATACAGACAAGAGAGTGGAGTCTGGAGATAGAAAATGACTGTCGGACAAACTTTGTTCCTCTGGAAACCGCTTATTTCTAATGAGTCAAGTACCAACCACTAGTGATGAGCGAACGTGTTCAATAATGCTCGTTACTCACCCGAGCATCACTGTACTCGGCGAGCAGCAAGCATTTCCGTGCTTGCTCATTGGGAGCTCTGGTGCACGCCCTGCATTTTTGGCGCTCTTTAGAAAAATTGTGGCATTTCAGGGCTACATTACACTGGATTTGCTGAGTGTTACCCTATTTCTATAGTCTTTTGGGGTAGCAAAAAAAATAATCCAGCGCACATATTGACCAGTGTGTTATCTGTGTCAGATGCCAATCTGTCTGTGTGCTAAAAATTGTGGCATTTCAGGGCCACATTACACTGAATTTGCTGAGTGTTACCCTATTTTTATACAGTCTTTTGTGGAAACAAAAAAAAATAATCCAGCCCACATATTGACCAGTGTGTTTTCTGTGTCAGACGACTATCTCTCTGCATGCTAAAAAATGTGGCATTTCAGGGCTAAATTACGCTGGATTTGCTGAGTGTTACCCTATTTCTATACAGTCTTTTGGGTAACAAAAAAAATAATCCAGCCCATATATTGACCAGTGTGTTATCTGTGTCAGACGCCTATATCTCTGAGTGCTAAAATTGTGGCATTTCAGGGCTACATTACACAGTTTTTTCTTGGTCTTACCAGTTATTGACACCAGTTTGTTAAACAAATAAAGTACATTCCAGATATTTGAAAGTGCGTTTTTCCCTCACACGGATCACATCTAAGTTTGCTCCCAATTCAGCCTTTTTTATTGAAGGTGGAAAATATTGTACTTCATTTAAAATGGGAAAGGTACGTGGCAAGGGACGGGGAAATGGACGTGATGGTGATGGCGCATGCAGAAGCAGAAGCTGTAGGCAAGCTGCAATTGTGCCACAAAAAACACACACATCTTCTCGCAACAGATTCTTGTCAGAATTCATAGGGGATGGCAGAACAGCACTCTTGACACCAGAGCAGCATGAAAAGGTATTTGGTTGGATGGTGGATAATGCTTCCATTCACTTGGCCACCACCACCAGCACGGTCAAGTCTGAGCAGCCATGACTCTTAACCGCATATTCCTCTCCTTGATCTTCCTTCTTCCTCCCATGCCGAACGCCCACAGACAACTGAATCCACACTTGGACACTCCGAAGAGCTGTTCACTTGTCCATTTATAGATTTGGGCCTCTTGCCCGGTCCACTTGAAGTGGGGCAAACTGAGATTGCATGTAGCCATGCCCAAAAATTTGAGCAGCCACGTTCACACGAAGGCTATGGTGGGAACGTCTCACAAGAGGTGGACGATGATGAGACACAATTGACAGAAAGTCAGGAGGAGGACAAGGGTACGGAAGTGGAAGAGAAAGTGGTGGATGTTATAATAACTGACCCAATCTGGCAGGAGGACATGCAGAGCGAGGAAAGCAGCACACAACTGACCCAATCTGGCAGAAGGACATGCAGAGCGAGGAAAGCAGCACACAGGGGGAACGAAGTGTAGCACCACAACAGGCAGGAAGAAGCACTGTGGTGGCCGCAGACACGGGCAACCGTTCCTCGTAACACCAACACAACGGAAGTTGTCATTATAACTGTTAGGTCTTTCCGAGTTTGGTTGCTTTTTAAAGACTCTGCCGATAACCCCAAACAGGCCATTTGCACCACCTGCCATGCCCGCATCAGCATAGGTAGCAAAACTACCAGCCTGACCACCACCAGCATGATCAGGCACATGGCAGTGAAGCACCCGACTTTGTGGGCTGAACCCCAGGGTCCAGGAACAGTGTCTGCGGGTGACACCACTGATTCTTCCACTGTCGTGCATGGAAGCCAATCCCCTGTCCATGGTGCCTGCGAAGATGCCTCCTGCCCTCCACCTGTCATTGCACACACTCAACTACCACCATCAGCAAGCACGTCCACGTCCTTGTCCCAGTGCAGCTTTCAGTTCCATACCTCAATCATTGGAACGAAAGCGGAAATATGCAGCCAACGCCCCACAGTTCACAGTACTAAATTCACACATTTCTTGTCTGCGCTTGAAATGTTGCCTTTTAGGCTCATGGAAATGGAAGCTTTCCACAACCTGATGGCGGTGACCGTCCCAAGGTACTCTGTCCCCAGCCGACACTATTTTTCCTGGTATGCCGTCCCGGCATTACACAAGCATGTGTCCCACAACATTACCTGTGCCCTCAACAATGCAGTTACAGGGAAAGCACACTTAACCACAGACACGAGAACAAGTGCTTCTGGGCAGGGAAGGTACATCTTGTTGACGGTACACTGGGTTAAGATAGTAGAAGCCAGGACCCAGTCTGACCTTGGGATGGAACACGTCCTACCAATGCCGAGGATTGTGGGCCCTAGGTCAATTAGGGTTGCCCCCACAGTTTACAGCTCCTGCACGTCATCCTCCTCCTCCTCCTCTTCAGCCTGCATCTCTGAAATGACCACATCAGTCGCAAGCTGGAAGCACTGCAGCACTGCCTCAGCCAAGTGGCAACAGGCTGTGCTGAAGCAAATACGCTTAGATGACAAACCGCACAATGCTGAAGAGTTGTGGACAGCTCTGAAAGAGCATGCAGATATGTGGCTGACACTGCTGAACCTACAACCAGGCATGGTCGTGTGTGACAATGGCCGGAACCTGGTTACGGCTCTGAGGCGAGGCATGCTTACACACGTACCATGCCTGGCCCATGTGGTTAACCTCGTGGTTCAGCGGTTTCTCAAAACCTACCTGGAGCTGCTGGATCTGCTTGTGAAAGTACGCCACCTGTGTGCCCATTTTAGAAAGTCAGCTACAGCTTCAACTGCCCTTGCAGTGTTTCAGCAGCGTTTGCAGCTTCCGGCTCACCGACTGGTGTGTGATGTCCCCATGCATTGGAACTCTACACTGTATATGCTGGAAAGGATTTGTGAGCAGAAGAGGGCAGTTGTTGAGTATCAGCATCAACAAGGGCGTCGGTATTCAGTTCAGACTCCACACATAAGACCTCAGGAGTGGACATGGATGTCAGACATATTTACCATCCTACAAAACTTTGAGGAGTCCACCAAGATAGTGAGCGGCAATGATGCCATAATTAGCATTACCATACTGCTTCTCTGTATTCTGAAACACTCTCTGCTCACAATCAAAGAGGATGCATTGCAGGCGGAGCATGATGAGAAAGAGCAAGGAACCATACAGGGTGATTACACACAGCCCAGCCTCATGTCATCCCAACGTGGATTGGTTGGCAATGAGGAAGAAGCGGAGGAGGAAGAACAGGAGCTACTTTCATGCACGATATACGGTACTACAAGCACAACTGTCATACCGTCTGTTCAGCATGGATGGCATGAGGGCAGGGAGGAGGAGGAGGACAGCATGGTCAGTTGTCCTGTTGGTGAGGACACGAAAGGCTTGGCAGTTATCAGTCTGGCACACATGGCAGACATGTTGCGCTGAAATTCCTTTGACCCTCGCATTATCAAAGTTTTTGCTGACACTCAGTACTGGTTGGTGACAGTTCTAGACCCACGCTACAAGGAGAACTTTCAATCTCTTATTCCAGAGTTAGATAGGTGTATTAAAATGATGCAGCACCAGAAGGCCATTGTTGCGGAATTACTTAAAAAATTCCCATCTGAAAACGCTGAGGGCAGAGGTCACAGTTCGTTGCACAACAAAGCAGTAGAGGCGAGAGAGACCCAGCTACAATCCAGCAGAGGCAGGGGAACCCTGGCAAAGTACTGGGACACTTTTCTCAGACCTGGCCCAGAGTCACAGGGTACTCTCACAAGGCCTGGAAAGTTTGGGAAGATGTTGAAGGAGTACCTTGCTGACCGTACCAACATCCTCCGTGATTCCTCTGTGCCTTTTAATTATTGGGTATCCAAGCTGGACACGTGACATTAATTGCCTCTCTACGCCTTGGAGGTCCTGGCCTGCCTGCCGCTAGCGTTTTGTCAGAGCGTGTTTTTAGTGCCGCTGGTGGAATAATAACTGATAAGCACATCCGCCTAGCAACTGAAAATGCTGATAGGCTGACTCTTATAAAAATGAACAAGGCCTGGATTGGGGCAGACTTCTGTACACCACCGAATGAGAACAGCGAAACATAACCTCCAATACAGTGTATTTTTGGGGAGGTGTATTACCATGCACCTCTTCACACACAAACATGGTTATACGCTTCCTGACTTTGGCTATTTGGTATGTTGTTATCCTCTTCCTTCTCATCCTCATCATCTACCACCACTATAACACAAGGGTGACTGTGGTCCGTGATGCAACAGCCAGTAGAAATTTTTTCAAGGGTGTTTTGATGCTTGTTACAAAAATGTTTACACTCTATGTTGAAGTGAGGCCCCCCCAGGGGAAAATGTTTTTCAGCCTATGCACTTAGTGTATTGGCATTACAAGTTTAGGAGACCCGCTCCTTTAAACTGGGAAGATCTTTTTCGCAGGCCATACTCCACGTCTCTTCAGACACCACCACTAGATCACGAGGATGAACGTTTTCCATGATGAAACAGCCACTGCATTGTTTTGCAAGGGTGTTGGATGTCCGTAACAACAATTATTTACACAGTAGGTTGATGTGTCACCCCCCCCCCGAGGAAAATGTTTTTCAGCCTATGCACTTAGTGTATGGCCATTACAAGTATAGGAGACCCGCTCCTTTAAACTGGGAAGACCTTTTTCGCCGCAGGCCATACTACCGGTCTCTTCAGATACCACCACTAGAACACCAGGGTGACCGTGTTCCGTGATGAAACAGCCACTAGATTGTTTTTCAAGGGTGTTTTGATGCTTGTTACAAAAATGTTTACACTCTATGTTGAGGTGTGCCCCCCCCAGGGGAAAATGTTTTTCAGCCTATGCACTTAGTGTATTGTCATTATAAGTATAGGAGAACCGCTCCTTTAAACTGCGAAGACCTTTTTCGCAGGCCATACTCCACTTCTCTTCCTACACCACCCCTAGATCTCCAGGGTGACCATGTTCCGTGATGAAACAGCCACTAGATTGTTTAACAAGGGTGTTTAGGATGTCTTTAACAACAATTATTTACACAGTAGGTTGATGTGTCATCCCCCTAGGAAAATGTTTTTCAGTCTATGCACTTAGTGTATGGCCATTACAAGTATAGGAGACTCGCTCCATTAAACTGGGAAGACCTTTTTTGCAGACCATACTACACGTCTCTTCAGACACCACCCCTAGATCACCAGGGTGACCATGTTCCGTGATGAAACAGCCACTAGATTGTTTTGCAAGGGTGTTTAGGATGTACGTTACAACAATTATTGACATAGTAGGTTGATGTATCCCCTCCCCGGGGAAAATGTATTTCAGCCTATGCACTTAGTGTATGACCATTATAAGTATAGGAGACCTGCTCCTTTAAACTGGGAAGACCTTTTTCGCAGGCCATACTACACGTCTCTTCAGACACCACCCCTAGATCACCAGGGTGACCATGTTCCATGATGAAACAGCCACTAGATCGTTTTTCAAGGGTATTTTGATGCACCTTAAAAAAATGTTTACACTCTATGTTGAGGTGGGCCCCCCCAGGGGAAAATGTGTTTCAGCCTATTCACTTAGTGCATGGGCATTACAAATATAGGAAACCCGCTCCTTTAAACTGCGAAGACCTTTTTCACAGGCCATACTACATGTCTCTTCAGACACCACCACGAGGGTGACCGTGTTCCGTGATTTTTTTTTTTTTTTTTTTTTTTTTTTTTTTTTTTTTTTTTTTTTTTTTTTTTTTTTTTTTTTTTTTTTTTTTTTTTTTTTTTTTTTTTTTTTTTTTTTTTTTTTTTTTTTTTTTTTTTTTTTTTTTTTTTTTTTTTTTTTTTTTTTTTTTTTTTTTTTTTTTTTTTTTTTTTTTTTTTTTTTTTTTTTTTTTTTTTTTTTTTTTTTTTTTTTTTTTTTTTTTTTTTTTTTTTTTTTTTTTTTTTTTTTTTTTTTTTTTTTTTTTTTTTTTTTTTTTTTTTTTTTTTTTTTTTTTTTTTTTTTTTTTTTTTTTTTTTTTTTTTTTTTTTTTTTTTTTTTTTTTTTTTTTTTTTTTTTTTTTTTTTTTTTTTTTTTTTTTTTTTTTTTTTTTTTTTTTTTTTTTTTTTTTTTTTTTTTTTTTTTTTTTTTTTTTTTTTTTTTTTTTTTTTTTTTTTTTTTTTTTTTTTTTTTTTTTTTTTTTTTTTTTTTTTTTTTTTTTTTTTTTTTTTTTTTTTTTTTTTTTTTTTTTTTTTTTTTTTTTTTTTTTTTTTTTTTTTTTTTTTTTTTTTTTTTTTTTTTTTTTTTTTTTTTTTTTTTTTTTTTTTTTTTTTTTTTTTTTTTTTTTTTTTTTTTTTTTTTTTTTTTTTTTTTTTTTTTTTTTTTTTTTTTTTTTTTTTTTTTTTTTTTTTTTTTTTTTTTTTTTTTTTTTTTTTTTTTTTTTTTTTTTTTTTTTTTTTTTTTTTTTTTTTTTTTTTTTTTTTTTTTTTTTTTTTTTTTTTTTTTTTTTTTTTTTTTTTTTTTTTTTTTTTTTTTTTTTTTTTTTTTTTTTTTTTTTTTTTTTTTTTTTTTTTTTTTTTTTTTTTTTTTTTTTTTTTTTTTTTTTTTTTTTTTTTTTTTTTTTTTTTTTTTTTTTTTTTTTTTTTTTTTTTTTTTTTTTTTTTTTTTTTTTTTTTTTTTTTTTTTTTTTTTTTTTTTTTTTTTTTTTTTTTTTTTTTTTTTTTTTTTTTTTTTTTTTTTTTTTTTTTTTTTTTTTTTTTTTTTTTTTTTTTTTTTTTTTTTTTTTTTTTTTTTTTTTTTTTTTTTTTTTTTTTTTTTTTTTTTTTTTTTTTTTTTTTTTTTTTTTTTTTTTTTTTTTTTTTTTTTTTTTTTTTTTTTTTTTTTTTTTTTTTTTTTTTTTTTTTTTTTTTTTTTTTTTTTTTTTTTTTTTTTTTTTTTTTTTTTTTTTTTTTTTTTTTTTTTTTTTTTTTTTTTTTTTTTTTTTTTTTTTTTTTTTTTTTTTTTTTTTTTTTTTTTTTTTTTTTTTTTTTTTTTTTTTTTTTTTTTTTTTTTTTTTTTTTTTTTTTTTCCCCCCCCCCCCCCCCCCCCCCCCCCCCCCCCCCCCCCCCCCCCCCCCCCCCCCCCCCCCCCCCCCCCCCCCCCCCCCCCCCCCCCCCCCCCCCCCCCCCCCCCCCCCCCCCCCCCCCCCCCCCCCCCCCCCCCCCCCCCCCCCCCCCCCCCCCCCCCCCCCCCCCCCCCCCCCCCCCCCCCCCCCCCCCCCCCCCCCCCCCCCCCCCCCCCCCCCCCCCCCCCCCCCCCCCCCCCCCCCCCCCCCCCCCCCCCCCCCCCCCCCCCCCCCCCCCCCCCCCCCCCCCCCCCCCCCCCCCCCCCCCCCCCCCCCCCCCCCCCCCCCCCCCCCCCCCCCCCCCCCCCCCCCCCCCCCCCCCCCCCCCCCCCCCCCCCCCCCCCCCCCCCCCCCCCCCCCCCCCCCCCCCCCCCCCCCCCCCCCCCCCCCCCCCCCCCCCCCCCCCCCCCCCCCCCCCCCCCCCCCCCCCCCCCCCCCCCCCCCCCCCCCCCCCCCCCCCCCCCCCCCCCCCCCCCCCCCCCCCCCCCCCCCCCCCCCCCCCCCCCCCCCCCCCCCCCCCCCCCCCCCCCCCCCCCCCCCCCCCCCCCCCCCCCCCCCCCCCCCCCCCCCCCCCCCCCCCCCCCCCCCCCCCCCCCCCCCCCCCCCCCCCCCCCCCCCCCCCCCCCCCCCCCCCCCCCCCCCCCCCCCCCCCCCCCCCCCCCCCCCCCCCCCCCCCCCCCCCCCCCCCCCCCCCCCCCCCCCCCCCCCCCCCCCCCCCCCCCCCCCCCCCCCCCCCCCCCCCCCCCCCCCCCCCCCCCCCCCCCCCCCCCCCCCCCCCCCCCCCCCCCCCCCCCCCCCCCCCCCCCCCCCCCCCCCCCCCCCCCCCCCCCCCCCCCCCCCCCCCCCCCCCCCCCCCCCCCCCCCCCCCCCCCCCCCCCCCCCCCCCCCCCCCCCCCCCCCCCCCCCCCCCCCCCCCCCCCCCCCCCCCCCCCCCCCCCCCCCCCCCCCCCCCCCCCCCCCCCCCCCCCCCCCCCCCCCCCCCCCCCCCCCCCCCCCCCCCCCCCCCCCCCCCCCCCCCCCCCCCCCCCCCCCCCCCCCCCCCCCCCCCCCCCCCCCCCCCCCCCCCCCCCCCCCCCCCCCCCCATTGGGGGTAAAATACTGTTGGGGGCCCGCAAGCTCAAAGTGAAGAGCACCTTTTTACTTTTTTTATGCAATTGGCTGGAACTAGATCAAAAGCCTGTCACATTTGGGGGAGCCCCGAGGCCTAAAACCGGAAACACCCCCAAAACTAAATCCAAACCCCAACCCAACACACCCAACCCCAAACCCAACCCCAACCCTAACCTAACTTAGCGCCAACCCTAACCCCCAACTTTGCCGAACTTAACGGGGGAAAAGGAAAAAAATACTTTTTTTAAATTTTTTTATTTTCCCTCTAAAGGGGTTTTAAAGGGGGGTTTATTTACTATTTATGCAGTTTTTTGATTGAGCTTTTTTTTTTCACGCTAAAAGACGCTTTTTTTTGCAAAAAAAATTTTTTTCATCACCACATTTGAGAGCATAATTTGCATAAATTTTTTCCCAGATCATGTGAGTCTTTTTTTTGCGGGACGGTTTTACGTTTTTTTTGGTACCATTTTTTAGGCCGTGACATTTTTGTCATTTTTATTTCGATTTTGGGAGGTTAGAATGAAAAAAAAATCACAAAACATGAATTTCTTTTGGGAGAGGCGTTTATACCGTTCCGCGTGTGGTAAAATTTTAAAAAGTAGTTTATTCTTCGGGTTTAGTAAATTTTCGTCGAAAACCCATTTATACATTTTTTTTTATGTTTTGGGGCTTTTAAGAAAAAAAACAATTTATAAAAAAAAAATTATTTTTTTCACGCTTTATTTCTGCGAGTATAACTTTTTATTTTTGCTGATGATGCGTATGGCCCGTTTTTTTTGGGGCAAAAGACGTTTTTAACGGTACCCGTTTATTTTTATCGGTCTTTTTGATCGTTATTTTTCCACTTTTTTTCGGCGGTATGAAAAAGCATTTAATTTTTTTTGTTTTTTTTTTTTTTTTTTATTTTTAGGGGTTCACAAAGGGGTTTAACATGGGGCAGTTTTATGGGGGGTCGTTCGGACGCGGCGATACCAAATAGTGTACTTTTATTGTTTTGGTTTTTTTTTTTTACAGGAAAAAAATGAATTTTTTTGGGGGGAAAATTTTTATTTTTTTTATTTATTTGGAAAATTTTTTTTTTTAAAAATTTTTTTTTTATTTTTTTTCACTTTATTACTTTGTCCCAGGGTGGGACATCACTGAAAATGTCAGATTGTGGACAGTGGCCAGCCACCTGTTTCCCCCCCCCCCAACCCCGGGATCTCTGGGGCCCCCCTGCAGGCCCCGGCCTGCCCACAGGAGGTGGGAAACCCTCCCGCGATCACATGCCTGTTTAGGGTTCAGGGGGGCCGCTGGGGGCCCCCTCCCGGCGAAGCTCCCCTGTCCCCCCCTACACCGTGATCTTTTTTGGGG
>JARQOD010000005.1:312786074-312854575 GCA_033576555.1 Oophaga sylvatica | reverse complement strand
TATTTGGGCCATGCAACGTCATGATGTCATACCGAGGAAGCGGACATGTAGGACAAAGTTTGCAGATCTTTGGTTTGACTGCGACGGTGTAATGATCTGGTCATTAGACCAGGGTCCTGAGACTTATTTTGCTCATCCCATATTTTGTCAGTAGTAAAACTTGGTCAGCAGTTCTAGTAGAGTGGTATGTCCCCACCAAAGTTTTTTCACTAAATGGTAGCGCTCCGGCTACTCTCACTATTGAAGTAGTTAAGAATGGATGATGTTCCCTGCACAGACTGAGGATATTAGGACCATTGTGCAGGTATAACGTATTTTGCATATTATAAGACACAGATTTATAAGATGCACCACAAATTTTGTGGAGGAAAATAGGAAAAAAATGTTTGTTTTTTAATAAAATGGTGCATGCTATAATCTGCTTTTCTGGTAGCTTACCTAGGGGGCAGTGATGGTGGAGCGGGTCCCATGTGGCAGATTTGCTGTTTGTGGAGGCAGGAGATGCTGCAGTCTCCAGGCTGGTAGGACGCAGTTTTCAGTGGTGTGGGGACTCCGCCGACATTTTGTGAAAGCCAGAACCCGGCACCTTCCATACTTTCTAAAGTGGTGGACTCAGGGAAAATGGCCGCCAGAGGTGGTACAGGTGCAGTTGAGATCTCGGGAGCCGAGATCAAGGGAAATGAGATCTTTTTCCCGAATTTTCAATTTGCGCATGCGCCATCTCCCGTGGCCATTTTTCCTGGGTCCTCCACATAGAAGAGTATGGAAAGTGCCTGGGCTCCAAGCTTTCACAAAATGTTGGTGGAGCCCCAGAGCCACCGAACACCTCGTCAGACCAGACTGGGGCCTGCAGTCATCGTATGACTCCTGCCTCCGCCACCATCAGAAGTTTCTGGCAGCAGCGACCCTGGGACCATGCTCCACTGCAACTACAATTCGGATTATAAGACGCTCCCCCATTATCCCCAAAAATTTTGGGGAAAAAAGTGCGTCTTATACTCCGAAAAATATGGTACATTTAAAAGAGGGAGAAGAACTAAATCAGCTGTATGGACAATAAGTTTCAGACCTTTAGTATTTAATTGTTCACTTTGGTGCATTTTAACCCTTTAACGATTGCTAATTAAAAAGGTGGCCGTTAAGGGGCCTGATCGCCATTATTCCTGATCGCCATTTAAAAACAATTGGGAATAAGTGAACAGCGCCTCCCCCGCCCGCGGGTACAATTCCTATTGGTTACAACTGTACATGACAGCTGACACCTTGCGGTATCGGCCCTGCCCAGTTTATGGGCCAGTTAACCCTTTCAATAAATCAATTGCGACAACGGTATCCTAGTGGTTAAAAATGGCTAAAAGATTACCTATGGCAGGATCGACTCCCCTTCGATCGATATCACAGTTACTGATTGTTGCCATGGCACCCTGAGGTCATCTGATGACCCCAGGGTTCATTGGCCTATGAGAAGCAGCTATAAGCCAGGTCTCGTGCACTGCAGCACACAAGTACAGCAGTGCATGAGACTAACGATCAGAGTAAACATTATACATGTCCCACAGTGGAACTTAGTGAAAAACTGAAAAAAGTAAAATAAAATGTGTAAGGTGTTGTGAATGGGTTTGAGATGAGTTCTGAGCAGAGGCTCCCTCTGGTGGTTACAAGCAGTGCTAGTCTGTCCAGTGAAGATTGTGAGGACTGGGAATCAGGTGTTACTGACTGGTCTTATATAAGGGAGTCACCTTCCCATCAGGGTTGCCGGTGATCAATTGTTCTGGTCTGAATCCTTTATTCCTGTTTCCCTTGTAGCCTGCTGTGTCGTGTCTGCATCTCCTGCTAACAGATAAGACTTTTTCTTCTTTTGTGTTTGTGCCATATTTTTGCATTTTGTCCTGCACTTCTGTGGGGGCCTTCAGGGTTCCCTCCGGGGGTTTCTGCCCTCTCAGTTTTGTTCAGCCACTGATGTTTGTGCTTTTGCTTTTTCCAGTTTTTTTAGTGGCTGCTGTTTTGATTTTGTTGCACCAGAGAACTAATTTAGGTGGAAGAGGTCGTGTGATCTCAGGTGTTTTTGAAATTAGTAGAGTTGGTGCCTTTCAGGGTTTTCTGGGATTGCAGTAAGTACCCTTCCTGTCCTTTTCTATTTAGTTAGTTTGGGCCCCAGCGTTTGCTCATACTATTTTCTGTCTGTGTCAGTATTTCATCTTGTCTAACCGCCATTACATGTTTGGGGGCTTTCTATGTTCTTTGGGGATCTGCTCCGGGGCAGATAGCTTTCCTATATCTATCTTTAGGTGTAGTTAGTTTCTCAGGCTGTGACGAGGCGTCTAGGACCAACGTAGGAACGCTCCACGGCTGCCTCTAGTTGTGGTGGTTAGTCAGGTACTGCAATCTCATAGATTCCAACTGCTCTGGTGTATTGCCTTTTTTACCTGCACTCCTCAGCTACCGTAACATAACAGTAAGGCCTCTAACACACATCCGGCGCGCTCCGGCCTTTTTTTGTAAAACTGCATCTGGCGAAATGTAATGCCGGATCCGTTTTTTTTCCATTGAGTAACATTAGCGCCGGATCGCGCCGCATGGCCTTGCGGCGTGTCCTGTTTTTGCCGGATCTGGTGTCTGGTCGCATTCCGGCGTCTGGAAAAAACGGAAACTGTAACGTTTTTTGTCTCCGGCGAAAAAGCCAGAAGCGCTTCCGGCTTTTGTCACAATGAAAGTCTATGAGTGCCGCAATGCGGAGGATCCAGCAAATGCCGGATTCGGTGGCCGGATCCAGTTTTTTAAATTGATATACCCTCCCACAGCAAACATATATAAAAGCATGCAGTAGGACACTCAGCCATTACCATGCAGCCAGCCAAGAGAGCAAGACAAAGCCACAGACGAGGACCATCACCAGCATCAGGTTCCGCATCAGCAGCAGATACGCAAATGGAGTGCCAGGACAGCAGACGGTAAATATCACATCCCCCACCCCTAAAATTTAACCACGCATCTGTCACCACTGCTGCCTGAGGTACTGCAGTGCGGTGTCCTTGACACCCTGGTACTGTTTAAAAATCATGTTTTTGCTGTGATGGGGTTGGTCCCCCTGGTACTGTATAAAATGTTAATGGTTTTCCAGTGATGGGGTGGGTCCCCCTGGTACTCTATAAAATGTGCATGGCTTTCAAGTGATAATGTGGATCCCCTGGTACTGTATAAAATGTTCATGTTTTGCAAGTGATGGGGTGGGTCCCCCTGGTACTGTTTAAAATGTGCATGGTTTTCAAGTGATAATGTGGATCCCCTGGTACTGTATAAAATGTGAATTTTTTTCAAGTGATAATGTGGATCCCCTGGCAGGGCCGGCGTCAGCACCCGGCACACCCGGGCAAGTGCCGGGGCCCTGAGCAGGCGGGGGGGCCCACTCGCCGTCTGGCACCCCGGCGCCCGTTAGCGGTGTCAGCGCCACCACTGGGCCCTCCCCCGCTTGCTCAGGGCCCCGGCAGCAGCCGACGCAATAATGCTCACCTCTCCCCGTGCCTCCGCTGCCGCAGCTCCGGGCTCCAGGGGGCGCCTGCAGGACGCCGGCGCTTCCTCTCATCATCAGCGGCCGGCTGTGGCAGTGAGCGCGTGGACGCCAGACAGGTGAGATGTTTGTGTGTGTGTCTGTGTCTGTGTGTATCAGTGTGTGTGTAGTGCGGTGCTTTGTGTGTGTGTGTGTGTGTCTGCTGTATGTGTAATGGTGGTGGGGGAGGGCAGTGATGATGATGTTGGGGAGGCAATGATGATTGATGATGATGGGCAGGCAATGATATTGATGGGGAGGCAATGATGATTATGGGCAGGCATTGATGATGATGGGCAGGCAGTGATGATGATGGGCAGGCAGTGATGATGATGGGGAGGCAATGATGATTATGGCAGGCATTGATGATTATGGCAGGTATTGATGATGGGCAGGCAGTGATAATGATGGGCAGGCAATGATATTGATGGGAGGCAATGATGATTATGGCAGGCATTGATGATGATGGGCAGGCAGTGATGATGATGGGCAGGCAACGATATTGATGGGGAGGCAATGATGATTATGGGCAGGCATTGATGATGATGGGCAGGCAGTGATGATGATGGGGAGGCAGTAATGATGATGGGCAGGCAGTGATATTGATGGGGAGGCAATGATGATTATGGGCAGGCATTGATGATGATGGGCAGGCGATGATGATGACGGGAGAGGCGATGATGATGATAATGGGCAGGCAATGATGATGATAATGGGCAGGCAATGATGATGATAATGGGAAGGCAATGATGATGATGGGAGTCTTTCCACGGCGCCCTTTCCTGAGCCGTAACAGTGCAGAACGCAGCACAGCGCAGAGGAGAGCTCCATATTTTGTATGGAGCATTATATGTGGTCCAGTATTCTGTATGGAGCATTATATGTGGTCCAGTATTCTGTATGGAGCATTATATTGGGTCCAGTATTATGTATGGAGCATTATATGGGGGATGGGGGGTTGACATCCTGCATGGGGTATTATATGGGTGATGAGGGGGAGACTATGTGGTGCCCATAATATTGTATGGAGGACTGTACTGTCCAGTCTGTACTGTGCGCTGTGAGGATTTGGCGGTTTTTGAGCTATTGCACATTTTACAATAGATATCACTCATGTAATGGAAGAAGAGAAGTGTTTGGCATTGTACTGTACCTATATTTCTCTGCAGTATCTGTGCATCATGAATCGTGGTCTGTGTTAAAGGGGCCCACTGAGACTCTTTCGCCCAGGGCCCATAAAAACCTGGAGCCTGGTACTGTATAATGTGCATGTTTTCAAGTGATAATGTGGGTCCCACTGGTATGTGCATGTTTTCCCTGTGATGAAGTGGGTCCCCCTGGTACTGTTTAAAATGTGCATGGTTTTCAAGTGATAATGTGGATCCCCTGGTACTGTATAAAATGTGTATGTTTTGCAAGTGATAATGTGGATCCCATGGTACTGTATAAAATGTGTATTTTTTCAAGTGATAATGTGGATCCCCTGGTACTGTATAATGTGCATGTTTTCAAGTGATAATGTGGGTCCCCCTGGTATGTACATGTTTTCCCTGTGATGAACTGGGTCCCCCTGGTACTGTTTAAAATGTGCATGGTTATCAAGTGATAATGTGGAACCCTGGTTACTGTATAAAATGTGCATGTTTTGCAAGTGATAATGTGAGTCCACTTGGTACTGTTTAAATGTGCATGGTTTTCAAGTGATAATGTGGATCGCCTGGTACTGTATAAAATGTGCATGTTTTCCCTGTGATAATGTGGTCCCCCTGGTACTGTTTAAAATGTGCATGGTTATGAAGTGATAATGTTGATCCCCTGGTACTGTATAAAATGTGCATGTTTTGCAAGTGATAATGTGGGTCACCCTGGTACTGTTAATGTTCATGTTTTCCCTGTGATGAAGTGGGTCCCACTGGTACTGTATAAAATGTGCATGTTTTCAAGTGATAATGTTGGTCCCCTTGGTACTGTATCAAGTGTGAATGTTTTCAAGTGATAATGTGTGTCCCCCTGGTACTGTATAAAATGTGCATGTTTTTCCAGTGATGGGGTGGGTCCCCCTGGTACTGTTTAAAATGTGTCCAATTCATGACGGAATGTTGTATTCCGTACACCATAAAGCTCACTCCAGTCCATGTTGGACTTTTATATATTTTTCAGCCAGGGCCATATATACATATATTCACTGGCTCTTTTTGTCTCTTTATTCCACAGCAGAAGACTACAAAGAGAGGCAGCAGCAAGGGAGAGGAGGAAGCTTTGCTACATGCAGAGGAGAGGAGGACAGCCAGCAGAAAGTAAATATGACATCCCCCATTCCCAAAAAATGTAATCAATTTTTTTCTCTTTCAGCCAGGGCCAAGGAATATACATATATTCACTGGCCCTTTTTGTGTCCTTATTCAACAGCAGAAGACGGCAAAGAGAGGCGGCAGCAGCAAGGGGAGAGGAGGAAGCTTTGATACATGCAGAGGAGAGGACAGCCAGCAGAAAGTAAATATGACATCCCCCATTTCCCAAAAAATTTAATCAATTTTTTCTCTTTCAGCCAGGGCCAAGGAATATATATATATTCACTGGCCCTTTCTGTGTCCTTATTCAACAGCAGAAGACTCCAAAGAGAGGCGGCAGCAGCAAGGGGAGAGGAGGAAGCTTTGATACATGCAGAGGAGAGGAGGACAGCCAGCAGAAAGTAAATATGACATTCCCCATTCCCAAAAAATGTAATCAATTTTTTTCTCTTTCAGCCAGGGCCAAGGAATATACCTTATATTCACTGGCCCTTTTTGTGTCCATATTCCACAGCAGAAGACGCCAAAGAGAGGCATCAGAAAGGGGAGAGGAGGAAGAAATAGAGCCAGAGGAGAGGAGTACAGTCAGCAGACGGTAAATATGACATCCCCCATTCCCATAAAATATAATCAATTTTTGCTTTTTCAGCCAGGGCCAAGGAATATACATATATTCACTGGCCCTTTTTGTGTCTTTATTCCACAGCAGAGACCGGCAAACAGCAGCAGCAGCACTTGCGGCTTTAGCCGAGGAAGCTGCGGCTTCAGCGTCCGCTCCACCGGAGTCAGTGGAGCTGCAGCATGATGTGGAGACATCTTCTTCTGGGAGCCCTCCTTCCCATCGTCAGCATTTGGCGGTAAAAATATATATATTTTTTTCTCCACAATCCATCTGTGGGATATATGTATTGATTGTCTTTTTTTAATAACAGGAATCGCAAGATGAAGAGGAGCTCCTAGAGCAGTGGTTCTCAACCTTTCTAATGCTGTGACCCCGCAGTACAGTTCCTCATGTTGCGGTGACCCCCAAACCAAAAAATAATACAGTCCTCCATACAATATTATGGGCACCACATAGTCCTCTATACAGTATTATGGGCCAAATATAATGCTCCGTAAAGAATATTGGACCCCAAATAACGCTCCATACAGGATACTTTTCCCCATATAATGCTCCATACAAAATATGGAGCTCTCTGCACTGTGCTGCGTTCTGCACTGTTATGGCTCAGGAAAGGGCACTGTGGAAAGACTCCCCATTATCATCATCAGTGCCTCCCCATTATCATCATCATTGTCTCCCCATCATCATTGCCTCCCATCATCATTGCCTCCCCATCATCATTGCCTGCCCATCATCATTGGCTCCCCATCATCATCATTGCCTGCCATCATCATTGGCTCCCCATCATCATCATTGCCTGCCCATCATCATTGGCTCCCCATCATCATCATCATCATTGCCTGCCCATCATCATTGGCTCCCCATCATCATCATTGCCTGCCCATCAACATCATTGCCTGCCCATCATCACTGCCTCCCATCATTATCATTGCCTGCCCATCATCATTGCCTCCCCATCATCATCATCTTTGCCTGCCCATCATCATTGGCTCCCCATCATCATCATTGCCTGCCCATCATCATTGGCTCCCCATCATCATCATCATTGCCTGCCCATCATCATTGGCTCCCCATCATCATCGCCTCCTCACCACCATCACTGCCTCCCCCCACCACCATCACACATACAGCACCACACACAGACAGCACCGCAGCACTCTCTCACATACACGCAGGCAGACACACACACACTGATACACACAGTCACATACACCTCACATCTCACCTGTCCGGTGCCCGCGCTTACTTTGCCACAGCCGGCCGCTGAATGATGACGTCATCCAGCGGCGCTGCTGTGACAGGAAGCGCGTGCGCCCCCTGGAGCCCGGAGCTGCGGAGGCATGGGGAGAGGTAAGTATTGCGCCGCTTGCTCAGGCCGGGTCCCCCCTCTCCCCGCACAGTGGACTCACCGACCTGCCGCTCAGCTCCGGAGGGTCCCGGGCCGCTGCACTGTGCCTCCATGGGGGGAGGAATTGCTGCTGCCACACCGCCCCCACACACGTGCTGCCTGGGGCGGACTGCCCGCCCACGCTACGCCACTGGGCTAAAGCCATCGGAAATATGTATTTTCCGATGGCTTTAAACCAGTGGTCCCCAACCTTTTTTGTACCAGGGACCGGCTTCAAGAAAGACCATTCTTCCATGGCCCGGCAGGGCGGGGATGGAGGTGTGGCAGGGGTGGGGTTTTGGTCATAAGGGGGCGGGGCTATGGACGGGGTTGTAGTTTAGTAGTAGTGCATACTCATCATTTAATTATAACATTTATAATGTGAATGTGACTCCCTTGTATACAAGGCTCCCACCCTTGTTTATATGGCTCCGCTCCCACCCTCCCATCCTGTATACATGGCTCCGCTCCCAACCTCCCATCCTGTATACATGGCTCCGCTCCCAACCTCCCATCCTGTATACATGGCTCTGCTCCCACCCTCCCATCCTGTATACATGGCTCCACTCCCACCCTCCCATCCTGTATACATGGCTCCGCTCCCACCCTCCCATCCTGTATACATGGCTCCGCTCCCACCCTCCCATCCTGTATACATGGCTCCGCTCCCAACCTCCTATCCTGTATACATGGCTCCGCTCCCAACCTCCCATCCTGTATATATGGCTCCGCTCCCATCCTGTATATATGGCTCCGCTCCCCCTCCCATCCTGTATATATGGCTCCGCTCCCCCTCCCATCCTGTATATATGGCTCCGCTCCCCCTCCCATCCTGTATACATGGCTCTGCTCCCAACCTCCCATCCTGTATATATGGCTCCGCTCCCCCTCCCATCCTGTATATATGGCTCCGCTTCCCCTCCCATCCTGTATACATGGCTCCGCTCCCCCTCCCATCCTGTATACATGGCTCCGCTCCCCCTCCCATCCTGTATATATGGCTCCGCTCCCATCCTGTATACATGGCTCCGCTCCCACCCTCCCATCCTGTATATATGGCACCACTCCCCCTCCCATCCTGTATACATGGCTCTGCTCCCACCCTCCCATCCTGTATACATGGCTCCGCTCCCACCCTCCCATCCTGTATACATGGCTCTGCTCCCACCCTCCCATCCTGTATACATGGCTCCGCTCCCAACCTCCCATCCTGTATATATGGCTCCGCTCCCATCCTGTATATATGGCTCCGCTCCACCCTCCCATCCTGTATATATGGCTCCGCTCCCCCTCCCATCCTGTATACATGGCTGGGCTCCCCCGTCCTCCCCCATACTTACCCTCCTCGCTCCGTCGCTGCAGGTCCCTTGCATCCCTGTCGGCCGCAGCATCTTCCTCCTGTGCGCAGCGGTGACGTAATACCGCTCATTAAGGATATGAATATGGACGCCACGCCTATGGGAGTGGCGTCACGTCCATATTCATTACCTTAATGAGCGGTACTACGTCACCGCTGCGCACAGGAGGAAGCTGCCGCGGCCGACAGGGATGCAGCGACGGAAGGTAAGTATCTATGTCTTCTTGAAGCCGGCGGCTGCAGCTGTCACTACAGTGCTGCAGCCGCCGGCTCCAAGTGTGTACAGAGTTCTGTGCCGTGGCTCCGCGGCCCGGCAACAGAACTGCTACGGCCCTTGGGGACCCCTGCTTTAAGCGACCTCTGTGTTTTGGTCGTTCGACCCCCGCCGGGGTCGCGACCCACAGGTTGAGAACCGCTGTCCTAGAGGAAGAAGGAGAGGGTGGAGAGATACCCGGAGAGGGCTCACAATTCGTAAGTATCCTGCATCAATTGCAGAAACACAACATCACACTACACACAACACATAGAAAACCATTTAGTACATACTTCACACAGCGCCCAACACATGCCTATATCACAAATTGTTATTTTTTCTTTAGTTTCTCGGATCTTGTTCCCAGCAAAGGGGTCCTCACAGCGCCTCCCAGAGTCGTCGTCGTGAGAGCCGCGGCGGTTACCATCGTGTAAGATTTTTTTTATATATATATATTTTTTATTGTTTTTGAACTTTGTTTTTTTTTTAACATTTTTAGTATTTTTCCATTAATTATTACATAATTTGTTTATTTTTTAAAAATATTTTTTGAATTTTTGTATTATTTATTTATTTTTTTTTCCCTTTTTTTTAATTTTTAATTTTTTTCTTTTTCACTTGCTAGTGTGGAGGCTAATGTATTTTTTTTCTCTTTTTCTTTAACAGGCTTCACAGCGTGCTCCCGATTCGGATGGTGAGGAGGAGGGGATAGACGTCGACCTCCTCATTGATCTGGTCCGAGAAAGGGAGCCGCTGTGGAACATGGGGGACCGCCGCCATTCTGATCAGACAGTGACCCGACAGCTCTGGGAGGAAGTGGCATCGACAATGGTGGGCCGCTGGGAGGACCTCGATGTTCGGGCCCAGACTAAACACCGTAAGTATAGTTCAGGTTGCTGACTGTAAAGCTGTTTCCCAAACTTCAGTCCTCGTGGCCCCCACGGTTCATGTTTTCAGGATTTCCTTTTATGCAACACTATGGAAATACTAAAAACATGACCTCTGGGGGACACGAGGACTGAAGTTTGGGAAACACTGATGTTGTATAGTAACCAATGTGTGCTTTCTCGTTTCAGGGGAGAGAATTGTGAAGCGGTGGCGGTCTGTGAGGGATCGCTTCAAGAAGGAGTTCAACAAGGAGATGTGGGCCCCGAGTGGATCTGCAGGACGCTAGAGCAGGTACAAGTACGCACGAGCCCTGGTGTTCCTGTGGGAAACTATGGTCACCCAAAGGTAAATCTTACCAGAAAATATTAACATCTATCAAATGATTTTTTGCAGCCAGGGCCATTCCACATCTGTATATTAATTATATGTTTTCTCTTTATTCCACAGCGCGGTGACCAGCACTCGGGCGCCTGCAGAGTTGGACCCTTCTGGGGCGATCCCTCAGGAGACCGACACCGAGGGACACTTCGACCGCCCCGGTACATCTGCACTTTCCCAGCCTTCCCTCACATTCGATCCCGCAGTCCCATCCACCAGCGCTGGAGCATCGTGGCCGCCTGCATTACCTGCAGCTGCTGGTGAGGAGATAGCATTCCCTTTACCCCACCCTCTTGCCACTGCCACCTCTAGTACAGCTGCGGGTACTGGGCGGCAGCGGCAGAGGGGTCAGGAAAGGAGCTATGCGCTCGAGTTCTTGCATTTGAATGCATCTTTCCAGAACTGTCTCAAAGTATTATCTGAACAACTTGCCGCAGGCATTAATCAGATAACCTCCAGCATTTTGGAGGTAAAGACACTTCTGCAAACCATGCAGTCGGAAGCAAGAGCATCACCTAATCACAGCTTTTTTAGGTCTGTGGCGGAGCGCATAGATACGCTATCTACTGACCAGCAGATGTATGTAATGCATACGTGCCACACTGCTCTAGTGCAGGCTACCATCCAACCTCCTCCATCCACCCCAGTCATTCCTCCACCTCCCCCCTCCAGCCGCCGTCCCTCCTCCACCTCCTATTCAATACCAGCCACCTCCCCAGCTCCAGCAACCTCCCCAGTACCAACCACCTACCCAATTCCAGCAACCTCCCCAGTACCAGCCACCTCCCCAAATCCAGCCACTTCCCCAACTGCAGTCACCTCCCCAGTACCAGCAACCTCCCCAGTACCAGCCACCTACCCCGTAGCACACTCCTACCTCTTACCAATCTCCTTCTCCCTTCTAATTCCCTACCATATCACCTGCTCCTCCTGCCCAACCCTCCACTCCACCACCCATCACCTGTTCTGCCTCTAATTTGTCCTCCCTTACTCTTACTCTTTCCACCCCTTCACCTCTTCCTGTTCCTTCACTACCACCATCCCGGTCGTCCCTCCACACTCCCACGGTCGAAGAGTCCCGCAGCCACTCCAGCACTATTTCCACCCAAACTACACACAACTGTAAATATTTTTTTTTTCCTTCAATAAAAAATACAAACGTTATTTGAATAAAAAATAAACTTTATTACAATTGCACCAGTTTGCAAAAATGCAACTTTTTCAAAAAATTATATTAAAAAATTATTTTTTTAATAAAAGTTAAAGTGGTTTACAATTGTTGTCTGTCATTTCTTTATAGGATGTTAAGTTACAAATGTATTAAACCAGGTAAACATATGTGGGTACACAAACACCAACATCAGTTAGGGTAATAGGTAAAAAATATCTACATAACTTTGGGTAAAAGGAACATAAATTTTACCTTTTTACCAAAGTTGTGTCCCAGGTTGTGTAGTATCCAAAGTATCTTACCTTTTTCCCAAACTTGTGTACTTTGTTAGGTTATCCCCTACAAGGTACACAGTTTTTGAAAAAAGGTGAAATACTTTGGGTTAAAAAAAAACACCCGCCAGGGACACAACTATAGCCAAAAGGTAACATACAGTACAAAACACACAAGAAGGTAGACAAGTTTCCTTTTAAAGGTTTATTGTGGGTACAGAAACAGTTTTAAAAGAAATAATCAATTGATCACACTCTGTCATCCTGCCAGTCTACTCTACCTTCTGGTGACACAAAGTATTGTGCAAAATGGTCCCTCATTCTTGAAACCGCCAGTGTACTCCGAGTGGTAATGTTGGTGTAGTCGTGCAAGCTTGTTTCTTGATTGTGGTCCTCAATAGAAATCGGTTCCTTGCTTATCACAAAATTATGTAGGACCATGCACGCTTTTACAACGTCATCCACAGTCTCTGTCTTCAAGTTTATCGCAGTCAAAAGTACACGCCATTTGGCTGTCATAATCCCAAATGCACACTCCACCATCCGTCTGTGAGGCGGTAGTCGAAAATGCGCTTTGTATGGGTCAATCCTCTGCTGGCGTACGGTTTCAAAAGGTGTTCGGACAGCTGGAATGCCTCATCACCTACACACACGAAAGGCATAGGTGGACCAGAGGTTTGAGGCAGCGGCCTAGGGGGTGGAAACTGAAAAGTGTTTCCGTACAGTCTCCGCCCCATAGCTGAAAGTTTAAACTCTTGAGAGTCAATGGACCGTCCATAAGCCTCAATGTCCACAGCAATAAATTTGTACTCCGCATCAGCAATAGCCATCAGGACAACCAAAAAATATTTCTTGTAGTTAAAGAATTCTGATCCGGTTCCTGCAGGCTTTTGAATGAGTGTTTGCCATCAACAGCGCCCAGGCAATTTGGAAACTGCCAGATCCGGAGAAACTGGTCCGCTATTTCAAGCCACCGGTCTGTAGTTGGCTCTGGAAGAAATTCTCCAACCAAAGAGTCCCACAGAGCACGACAAGTGTACTTGATGATGCCTGATAGCGTAGAAATTCCCAGGCGATACTGGAAATGGTGCGATGACAGCGTTTCTCCAGTTGCCAGAAATCTGTAAACAAAATAGAAAAAAAATAGTTCACAATCACAGCATTACATAGCAGAACTCAGCTATAACTATTGGAGATACAAAAAAATAAAAAATTAAAGGAAAGAAACACACAGTTTTTGACCATCTTTTATTGTACTGATAATACTTAGATTCCCTTGTTCTCCTGTGATTTAAAAAAAATAATAACAACAATACAAGTGTGCTTAAGCGAGCAGATCCAATACATATAGCTTACCTTATAGTGACCATGAGACGCTCCGCCGGAGAAATCAAGAAGCGACAATAGGTGTCAGATCTTCGGATTTGTTCTCCAATAAGCTCCAGGAAAAAGTCAAAATTCTCTTTCTTCATCCGAAGACAGGCAAAAAATTTCTCCAGATTTTCTCTCAGCTCCATGTTGAGTGTAGAATACACACCACGGGTTAGTCTCTGTGCTGTGATGGAGTGGATCCACATACGGCGTCGTCGGTGGCGCTGACGCATAATGCGCTGCTCTATCTTTCTCTCATTCTCCATAACGATAATCTTCAAGCGATTCGCCTCCGCAGTAAAATCCACCAGATTCTTGAATATATTTCCAATAATAACATCCATGTTCGCCAATCACTTGCTACTTGCTCTTCTCTCCAACCTGCACTTGCTCCTCTACAACCTGTCAAAGATGGGCTGTAGGAACAGTGTATATATAGGATTACACACACACAAGGCGATATCAAAAAAATTCAATGTAATAAGATAAAATAAAATAATATTATTTATAAATACACCTAAATATTTTTCAATGACATCACCAAGAAAAAGATGGCAGACCATCCGGATATGTAAAACAAAAAACACTGGGGAATGGTGGGATGGCAAATGGTGGAATGCAAGAGTGTATAATAAAAAATTAAAATTATTAGGACAAATAAATACCTAATAAAATACACATAAAATTAATATAAAAAAGCCTTTATTAACATATGGCTTAATACAGACACCAGATCAACTAATATACGTGTATAAAAGAGATAATATAAGAAATAATGAATAATGATAATAAAAAAGTGACACACTCAAATATTTAGATATATGACATAAATAACTGAATAACAAAGGCTGATGGGTGTAACCAGGTGGTGGTACACAAATACACTCACATTAGGTGTTTAAGCTAAAGTGCAGGTGAGCAATTACCACAATAATGCACTGCAAATATTAACAATGAAAAACACACAATATTGTGCAAAAAATTTATATGATATAAAAAGTGCAAAAAAGGCAAAAGCTAATGCTAAAAAACAAACAAAACCACCTCAGTGATGCATCTGAAATAAAACAATATTGTGCACTGTGTACAAACAATTTGCTATAAAAGTGCAATGTGCAAAACACCACCGCACATAGGTATTTTTTTCATTACACTTTAAGTTTTCTTTCATTTTCTATTTTTATCTTTAATTTTTATTATTTTTTATTTTTTCTTTGTCTTTTCTCGCATGTAGCGCTTTTATACGGCTACATTGTGCCACCAGCGCCAGATCTTTCATCCATTTATACTATTTCTTCAGGTATTTTTCTCTTAATTTCTATTTTTTATTTCCCATTATTTTCCATCTTTCCTCCAATTTTTCTTCTTTCTAGATATAGTGTTCTTTTTTCACTTTTCTTTTTTCACTTTACTTTCTTTTTTCACTTTACTTTCACTTTTGTCCTCTTTGTGTGTTTTTATTCATCCCTTGTCTCTCCTCCTTTGTTGTTGCCTGTTTTATTCTTCTATGTCCTTACTCCCTCCAATTTTTGTGGGGTCACTCTCTGGGTCGCTTATATTGTCCTACTATAGTGTCTCACTAATCTATTATTATCTCATTACAGGTGTCTTATATTATCTATTCCTAGTCTCACCTTTGTACCTTCTGACATTTGGCCGATGTCTACCGTTATCTTGTTATAGATATGTGTTCCTCTACGATACTAGATATCCTCACTGAGCACCTCTGGATAGTAGGCTATCTAAAGACTTTCTACTTGATCATCAATAGTCACATTGTTCTTGTATATATTTATATTCCTTATGTTCATTTTGTTGCAATTTTGTTGTTTCTCTTACATTATGTATGGATTGTAATTTTATTTTTTCAATTTTTCAGTTATCTCTGTACATATTATCTGAAGAAGGCTGTTGTATTACGGCCGAAAACGTTCATGTATTGTGTACTCTTCTATTGTTCACATATGGATGCAAATTAAAAGAAATAACCACAAGCAACTAACAATTTTTTTTTTTTTTTTTTCATCATTCATTCCTACTGAGTGCCAAGTCCTTTTTTCTACGGTACAAAGATATGCATCTTTACTGTGAGGAATCTAGGGGTTGAAAATTCTCACTACGCCCCTAGATGAAATTCTTTAGCAGTGAAGATTCCAATATTTGTTCACTTCTGGGGTGTCTTCTGTTCTGGCACCTCAGGGACTCTACTAATGGAACCCACAATATCTGCACAAAGAATCTGCATTCTAAAAGCCAAGTAGTGCTTCTTCCCATCTGATCTCTGGGTTGTAAACACAAGCAAAAGTGTACAAGCCGTGACCATATGTGGGGTATGAGCGTGCTCAAAAGAAACTAGGAAACAAATTGTGGGGTTCATTTTCTTGTGCTATTCCTTACAAAAGTTAAATAATTGGGGCTAAAGCAACATTTTAGAGTACAAATTACAATTTATTTTTTTTATTCGACTTTGCATTAATTCCTGTGTAGGGTTAAAAAAAATTCTTGACAGCAGTTTTGAAGTATTTGAGGGGTGTGGTTTTTGAAATGGCATGACTTTTGGGAGATTTCCAATATACAGGCCCTGCAAAGTTCATTTAAATCTTAGTACGTCCCTAAAGAAAAAGGTTTTGCAAATTTCTTGAAAAAATGAGAAATTTCCACTAAACTTTCAAACCTTCTAACATCTGAGCAAAATCAAATGACGTTTGAAACATGATGCAGAGGTAAAGTAGACATATGGGAAACATTATTTATGAATTATTTTGTACAGCATGACTAACTGGTTTAAGGATATAAATATGAAAGTTTGAAAATTGCTAATTTTTTTTCTTTTTTTTTGCCAAAATTTTTCACAAATAAATGCAAAACATTTCAACCTAAATTTCATTCTAACATAAAGTACTATGTGTCATGATAAAACTTTCTCAAAATCCCTGGGATATGTTGAAGTGTTCCAGAATTGCTACCACATGAAGTGACACTGGTCAGATTTAAAAAATTTGGCCTTGATATTAAAGTTAAAATTGACTCGGTCACTTAGGGGGAAAAATGGTCTTCCTGCAAATGTTTGTTCCTCTTTTGATACTGCAGGTCCTCACAACTTAAATTTATCACTCTATAATCATGTAGGCTGAGTTCAGAGGAGCATGTCTAAAATTGTCAAATTTTTACCCAGACAGTTTTTAACTCATATGTTAACTTTATACGGCATCTGTTTTTTCACTTACATGTGCTCTGTTAGTACCTGTGTTTAAATATTTTTGTCATCCGATCTGTGTGTGATGCATCAGCACTAAATAGTCTGGTGAAGCTAAGTGAGAAAAATATATGCATGAATTAATTGATGGGATCAAATATCTAAAAATTGGCATGTGCATATGCATTTACCCCTTTTTTCTATGAAGCCTTTAAAAATTTCTGGTGCAAGCAATTACCTTCAAAAGTCACATCCTTAGTGAAAGGAAGTCCATTTGTGTGCAATCCAAGTGTCACATGGTCTGTAACAGAGGCTGCAACAACATTAAGCAAGAGGCACCGCTAACCAAACAACACCATGAAGACAAGGCGATCACCGAACAAGTACAGGGACAAGTCAGGGTTGGGTTATCAAAAAAATATCCAGATCTCTAATGATCCCCTGGCGCACTATCAAATCCATTATCAAATGGAAAGAACATTGTACCACAACAAACCTGCCAAGAGAGGGCTGCTCAGTGCTCACCAAAATTTTCAGCTTGGGTAAGGAGGGCTTTAATCAGAGAGGCAGCACAGAACCTAAAAGTAACACTGAAGGAGCTGCAGATATCCCAAGCAGAGACTGGAGTATCTTTCCATATGTGTTATGATTCAGTAACCGAGGAGGATAACAGGGAAATAGGCTAGGCAACCAGATACCCAGAGAGGTTGGTAACTTAGCAGGTTGCAGACCCCTAAACTGACAACACAACTATAATTAGCCGTGGGACGTACCTATGAGGCCCTAGACACCTTGACACAGCCAAAGAGTTAACTAAGCCTAAAGAGAGAAAGGGGAAAGCTAAACTGCTCTGGAGTAGAGCCCCAAAGGAATAGATAGCCCCAAAACATATATTGCTGGTGAGACAAGATGAGGCACAAAACACAGGCAGAAAATAGAGTAAGCAAATGATGGGGCCCAAACAGTCTGGATAGAACAGGACAGGAAAGGATACTGTCTGCAATCTCGCAAAAACCCTAAGAAAAATTCCAACATGTGTGATATGCAAAAATACTGAGGCCACACAACCTTTCTCCCACTAAATCAGAACTCTGGTGTGAACTGGACGCAAAACAACAGATACTGAAATAACAGGGGACTGGAAATACAGAAAAGACTGACATAAGCTGTGGCAAATGAAAACAGAGTCCAGCACAGGTCCCAGCAGTGAACCCGGCTGAACTCACACCAGCAAGGCAGAAATCAGAAAAGCAAAAAGGGAACAAATGCCACAGATTAAAACAGACAAATAACTTATCTGAAAGATGCAGGACAAAGCAGGCGGCAAGCAGACTTCCAAAAGGCTCAGGAAGAAAACCAAATCACCGGCGACAACTAAAGGTAGGCTGCTCACTTAAATCTCACCAGTCTGTAACACCTGACCTCCAACCATCCTCTTCAGGTGATTGACTTCTGTCAGCCAGACCAACTCCATTACCAGCAGCAACCACCAGAGGGAGCCCAAACACAGAAGCCAGATCAAAAGTGTTCAGAACAGTACCCCCCCTTGAGGAGGGGTCACCGAACCCTCACCCAAGCCACCAGGCCGATCAGGATGGGCCCGGTGAAAGGCGCAAACCAATCTCTTGGCATGAATGTCAGAAGCAAACACCCAAGAATTATCCTCCTGACAATAACCTTTCCACTTGACCAAGTACTGGAGTCTCCGTCTAGCCAGTCAAGAATCCAACACCTTCTCTGCTTCATACTCCAGATTGCCCTTAACCAATACAGGATCAGGGGTACAGCCATGGGAACTACTGGCTCAACAAACCTTTTCAACAAAGATTTATGAAAGACGTTGTGAATCTTGAACGTTCCTGGAACAGCCAAATGGAAAGAAACGGGATTAATGATTTCCAAAATCTTATAAGGTCCAATGAACCTTGGCTTAAATTTTGGAGACGCAACTTTCATAGGAATATTTTTTGAGGACAACCAAACCATGTCACCTACTTTAAACCGAGTACTATCGGAGCCCAAACTCAGAAGCCAGATCAAAAGTGTTCACAACACATGTGTCACACTGGGTGAAGGATAAGTAAGCGCACAATAACGGAAATAGGGAAGGGGGAGCCAAAACACTAGGGAATTGGGGAGTGGAGACCACTAGTCATTTCTAAAATCACCCTGTCTGCCCTAAACGTTCCCATATAGGTTCTGCACCTATCGCCGAGCAGGTACCTAATTCCTGCCTTACCCTAGCAATAGGCCCTACACAGGGAGGGGATGTGGTTAAACTAGTCAGTCCCACTAAAACTAAAGACAGAGAGGGAAGACAGACGGGGGAAAACACTTAGAAAAGACACCAGAGATGTCACGCCAGCAATCCTCCAAGTGTCCTCAGGGAAAGACACAAGCCGACTGCTTGAACTTCCAACCAGACAGAGGCAAGTAAGAACTAACACCCACACCATGCTGCAGCAATTAAATATATTTAAACCATCAACGCAGGTGTGTGATTAGCAGCAGAAGGTGAAGGTAACTATTGGGTCCTAGAGGGAAAAAGATATTGCTCTATAACAGAGATGCAAGAATCAAGAAGGTGATTGAGCTAAACACAAACACCTTCTACAGCCGGATCCAGGATTACTGTCTGTCACACCTGACACACCCGTGACAATATGACCACAATAAGCTATACAATCCATAGAGGTGGCTTTTATAAAAGAGTGGGCAGAAAAAAGTCGTCGCACACACACAAAAATTGTAAGGCTCGTTTTGAGTTTGCTAAGAGACAAGTATGGAGGATGGTGTTGTGGTCAGATGAGACCAAAGTTAAACTTTTTGGCTACCAAGTTAAATGCTACGTCTGGCGCCAAACCAACACAGCTCATCACTAGAGATGAGTGAATATTTCAAAGTTTGGTTCGTATTACAATCCTCGAATCTGAAATATTGGCAGACTTACTCATCAAATATTCATCGAGCATAGCCGAACGCCATTAAAGTCAATTGGAGGCAAAAACAAACGCATACACAACACCTTCAAATGGGCCCAAAAGCTGTCAAAACACATCAAATGAAGGGAAGACACCAGGAAAGTGGCCTCAATTCACCCACAGTACAAATTTTAGAATGGCATGCCAACAATCAACCATGCATGAGGTATCAGTGTCTGAGCCAGCATTTACAGCTTTGAATTGAAGTTCAAATTAAGATGAGGTGGGTGAGAGATCGGTGTAGGCCTGTTGTGCTGGGAGTTCTGATACCACAATGCAACAGCTCAACCTGCCTTCATGCTCAGCCACACTCAGGTGGCACAAATATCAGTTTCATAGACGTAGACTACTATTGTCAGAAAAATCTAAGGATAGCAACATGAGTAGTTGACTCGAAGGGGTAGAGACCTGCCGGTCTCGGAAGCCTTCTGCTACAGGCAACACACATGAAGGAGACCCAACCAGGAGTCTACACATTTCCCAAAATTAGTGGCAGACACCACCAAAGTGGCATCAATTGCAATAGAGCAGAACTAGTATAATGAGGACTGACACCTCTTCCACTACAGCCAACCCAGCAGATGTAGACTCAACCAGGAGTGTTCACATTTCAATCAATTAGTGGAAGACACCACCAAAGTGGCATCAATTTCACCAGAGTAGAAATAGTATAACGGGGACCGTCACCTCTTCCACTACAGCCAACCCAACAGATAGAGGATGTAACGGGTAAGGTTGTGGCGTAGCCCTCAGAAAGTCTGGAGGGGCGTAACTAGGTGGCCTAGCTAATTCGACCTCGGATAAGCGGCAGCATGCGAAAGCTGCGACCCAAGGAGGGACAAGGAGGTGGCCCTAGGTGCTACTCCAGGGCTGACCTACAAAGGGTAGCAGCTGACCTCCTAGAGTGGGTAGGCTGGTACCGGACAAAGGAGGGATTAAGAATGCAGGCAGGCACTATAGGGACACTGAAACTATGGGTGCAGATGGGACCAGCTGAGGAACAGAAAAGAACTGGTAGGTGCGGGCTGGACCAGGTGTTAGACAAATGGGAATTGGCAGGTGTGATCTGGACTGGCTGATGGACAGAAGAGCACAGACAGGTATGAGCGAATGGGTAGAGGGTAGACAAGCAGATGCGCGGACCTGGGGAACCCGATAACTAGCAAACTAACAACATTGCTCAGCACCTCCATATTGGAGGAGGAGCCTTAAATAAAAGGTGTTGCAAAGCTTTTGGATGGGAGCACCTTAGGGAGATGCACACGGTCTCTTTAAAAGCAAATAAGCATAGTGCTCGGGCTTACAACTGAACCTTGGTGGACAATGACACATAGGTAGCAAGATGAGGAGGTAGTGTGTGAGTGTGAGACACTGAATATCATGTCTGGTAGGTACGAGGAGATCCAACAAAGGGCCAAGTCTGTAATGGCAAGAGATCAGAAAGTCTGTAATAGAGGGAATGGTCCACTGTGTCAAGGACAGATACCAGGTCCAGGAGGAGGAGGACAAACTAGTGTCGCTTTCATTTGTCAGTTAGTGGGTCGTTGGTGACTTTAATCAGGGCAGTTTCAGTGGAATGGTGCGGTTGGAAGCCATATTGTAGGAGGTCAAAGAGGGAGCAACAGGAGAAGAGGGAGGACATGTTCCATTAGTTTGGAGGCATAGGGGGAGATGTGAGATGGGGAGATAGCGAGACACAGAGGATGGGTCAAGAAAGGGCTTTTTTAGGATGGGTGTGATCGAGGTATGTTTGAATCAGGAGGGGAAGACACCAGTTGTTAGTGACAGGTTGAAAACTGTAATAAGGTTTGGAATGAAGTGGGACACTATTGAGCTAAGTTCACAGGTGGTGAGGCAAAGTCTTCAGCTGAGATGAGAGGAGAGGGAGGGGAAGCTGGTGGATGTAGATTTGTGAGACAGGTATGATATGAGAGATGAGAAGTAGGTTTGTTTTGTTGCAGTAAGCAATTGCGCAGCATTTTTACAACTTTTGTTACAGGAGGGGCTACTCCACTCCCTTTCTTTGGCAGCTGCTCAGCGATATGCTTTGTAGATTATGGCCAGAAAGAACATGTGCTCTAGTAGATGGCAAGCGCTGAATCAAGTGACCTCTGCTCCCCTTCCTCCACCTTAACATCACACACAGTACAGTCCTCAGAGGTGGCACCCCAATTACCTTTGTTTCTCCCCACGTCACAACTCTCCAACCGCCCAACTGACTGTAGAGAATCACAGATGGCTGAGTCTGCAGATCTGTTCACACAGTCTATGCCATGGCCATCAGAGGTGCACTCCAAAAATTCACAGAGTCAAGAGGAGGAAATCATCTGCACCGATGCCCAAATTTTTTTCAGTTTGATACAGGGCCAGAAGAAGTAGTGTCTGAGCAGAATCAAATCCCTCATTAACAGCCGTTAACCCCGGAGGATGGAAGTGACCCTGATGAGACTCAGATACTTGAGTCGCTTGCTAACTGTAGTGCTGTCAGGGCAGGACGAGGAGCAGGGAGACTCTCAGGACAAGGAGTGGGAGAACAGAGAGGATGACTATGAAGTAGTAGATGCCGCTTGGTGGAAAACCAGAGTTATGCAGCTGAATAGGTCAGCAGAGGAGGATGACAAGGAGGTTACATTGCGGCTTCCCGTAGACACAGAGTTATGCAACCACGACAAGCAATGCATCCTCAGTCTTAACTCTGGCGGTGGCCAGCAGCATTCGTGGGTCTGCAGTTGCCTAGCTTGGGATTGTTTTTCAGACCGAAAAAAATAACAAAAATCCTGCTATTTGCCAACTTTGTTAAAAATGACAGAGTAGAGTTAAAAAATGCAATAATTTGACTACTACATGCATGAACTGGCACATGCATGATCAACATGCCTTAATCTGTTAATCTCACTGTGCTAAAATGCAGACTACCGTCCACACAATCAACCACATCTTCTGATTCTTCCTCCTCCCTCACCATGGCAAGTGTTGTCACACAGGTCTCTGGCAGCAGAGTCTTCATTTGTTTACCTGCTACAGTCTTGGTGAGTGACAGCTCATCATCTGATACGGAAGTGGACATGCCTGCTGTTTTTGACAGATCTTAGATACCACGAACATTTCATGTTTCTTAATCGACCGTAACTTCTCCGTCTGCACCTCTCTCACAGTCCAGCATCTTGCCATGTCCACCCTACTCCACCCTCTGTCAGCAAAGCAGCCAGCCCTCATTTGTGCAGTTGTGCTCACGTAAAAGATAGTTTCTTCCTACACATGGCTAAAATAGTGACGACCCTGCTCTTTAGAGCTTTCAATCTACAATGAGGTGGGTGTGACAAAAAGTACAGGTGCTTTGTTACAATGATTACATATCAAAAAACTGACCGGCACATCCAAACATAGATTCAGTGTGAACAGGTGCTAAACCTAGAGTCACCAACTCATATACATACAAGAAAAAAAGGTAGCACACTGTAGCGCTATAGCTTGCAAACACGAAATATGAAAAATATGAAAAATGAATTGCATCATTACCTTAGAAATATGAAAAATTGAGAAGTCTTAGCGCATAAGATGGCCAAATTATGCGAGCCTGATAGCCACGTCAAGGCTCCTCTCGTATATCAGGTCCTAACTAATGCCTATCCTCGCTTTAGAAAAGTCTGTCTGCATGGGAACATATGAGTCCTCTCTTCAGACTAAAATCTACATCTCTGTGGAGGGGTGATGAACCTGTTGTAATTAAAAAGCCTGTGACCACCAGGTGGAGTGCTCAGGTAGAAGGTAAATGAATACATATCAAAAAACTGACTGGCACATCCAAACATAGATTCAGTGTGAACAGGTGCTAAACCTAGAGTCACCAACTCATATACATACAAGAAAAAAAGGTAGCACACTGTAGCGCTATAGCTTGCAAACACGAAATAGATAAAATGAATTGCATCATTACCTTAGAAATATGAAAAATTGAGAAGTCTTAGCGCATAAGATGGCCAAATAATGCGAGCCTGATAGCCACGTCAAGGCTCCTCTCGTATATCAGGTCCTAACTAATGCCTATCCTCGCTTTAGAAAAGTCTGTTTGCATGGGAACATATGAGTCCTCTCTTCAGACTAAAATCTACATCTCTGTGGAGGGGTGATAAACCTGTTGTAATTAAAAAGCCTGTGACCACCAGGTGGAGTGCTCAGGTAGAAGGGAAATGAATACATATCAAAAATGACCGGCACATCCAAACATAGATCAGTGTGAACAGGTGCTAAACCTAGAGTCACCAACTCATATACATACAAGAAAAAAAGGTAGCACACTGTAGCGCTATAGCTTGCAAACATGAAATATGAAAAATATGAAAAATGAATTGCATCATTACCTTAGAAATATGAAAATTGAGAAGTCTTAGCGCATAAGATGGCAAATATGCGAGCTGATAGCCACGTCAAGGCTCCTCTCGTATATCAGGTCCTAACTAAAGCCTATCTCGCTTTAGAAAAGTCTGTCTGCATGGGAACATATGAGTCCTCTCTTCAGACTAAAATCTACATCTCTGTGGAGGGGTGATGAACCTGTTGTAATTAAAAGCCTTGACCACCAGGTGGAGTGCTCAGGTAGAAGGTAAATGAATACATATCAAAAACTGACGGCACATCCAAACATAGATTCAGTGTGAACAGGTGCTAAACCTAGAGTCACCAACTCATATACATACAAGAAAAAAGGTAGCTCACTGTAGCGCTATAGCTTGCAAACACGAAATATGAAAAATATGAAAATGAATTGCATCATTACCTTGAATATGAAAATTGAGAAGTCTTAGCGCATAAGATGGCCAAATTATGCGAGCCTGATAGCCACGTCAAGGCTCCTCTCGTATATCAGGTCCTAACTAATGCCTATCCTCGCTTTAGAAAAGTCTGTCTGCATGGGAACATATGAGTCCTCTCTTCAGACTAAAATCTACATCTCTGTGGAGGGGTGATGAACCTGTTGTAATTAAAAAGCCTTTGACCACCAGGTGGAGTGCTCAGGTAGAAGGTAAATGAATACATATCAAAAAACTGACCGGCACATCCAAACATAGATTCAGTGTGAACAGGTGCTAAACCTAGAGTCACCAACTCATATACATACAAGAAAAAAAGGTAGCACACTGTAGCGCTATAGCTTGCAAACACGAAATATGAAAAATATGAAAAATGAATTGCATCATTACCTTAGGAATATGAAAAATTGAGAAGTCTTAGCGCATAAGATGGCCAAATTATGCGAGCCTGATAGCCACGTCAAGGCTCCTCTCGTATATCAGGTCCTAACTAATGCCTATCCTCGCTTTAGAAAAGTCTGTCTGCATGGGAACATATGAGTCCTCTCTTCAGACTAAAATCTACATCTCTGTGGAGGGGTGATGAACCTGTTGTAATAAAAAGCCTGTGACCACCAGGTGGAGTGCTCAGGTAGAAGGTAAATGAATACATATCAAAAAATGACCGGCACATCCAAACATAGATTCAGTGTGAACAGGTGCTAAACCTAGAGTCACCAACTCATATACATACAAGAAAAAAAGGTAGCACACTGTAGCGCTATAGCTTGCAAACACGAAATATGAAAATATGAAAAATGAATTGCATCATTACCTTGAGAATATGAAATTGAGAAGGTCTTAGCATAAGATGGCAAAATTATGGAGCCTGATAGCCAGTCAGGCTCTCTCGTATATCAGTCCTAATAATGCCTATCTGCTTTAGACAAAGTTGCTGCATGGGAACATGATGTCCTCTTTTCAATGATGGTAACCTTGAGGTAATATGCTGCTGAGCATTGAGTGGTTGCGTTTGATGGTGAATTAAGAGAAGTAGAATGGCTTTATATAAAAGGACTTTGAGTTTAGAGAATTCACGTTGTGCCGCCCAAACTGATGTGTTTTTAGGGAGCGTCAAAAATGTGTAAGTTGTGGTTATACTCCTAATTTCATGGGGAGGAAAGGGTAAGAGGTGAGTTCATCTAGGTAGGATTGATTGAGCGGACAAAGACCAGAGATGTGTGTTACCACTTTGGTGTCTCAGAGTTGTAGTTTGACCCAAGTTCTGGTGAGAGGCCAAAGAGTGGGCTAGAATTATGAAGCTGGGTGCAGTTGGGGAGTGTGGGGCTTGTGAATGTCTCCTAGGATAAGGGTTGTCAATTTTGAGGACATGAAGTGTGACAGCAAGGAAGAAACGTGGTCAAGGAAGTTGGTGAGCTTGGGGGACGGTATATGACCTCTACTTGGAGAAAGAGGGGATGGAAGACACTGATGATGTGAACCTCCAAAGAAGAATGGCATCCAATGATTGTTGCCTGTATTGTTAGGATTCGAAATAGTGCTGACTACTCGGTTAGCAGTGTTGCCAGTCTGTTCAATCCATGATACAAAAGTAAATTTTGCCAGTTGCTTCCCCCCTGGAAAGGTATGCGCCAATGATGCAGTATCAAAACATGCTTGAAGACTATCTTGACAGTCGTTTTCCCCAAGACAGCAGTAAGGCACACAGTGTACATCACAGTGATAGGCTTCCAACCCCGGGAGCGTTGAGTCGTCAATGCAAAAACATTAGCAGCCTTGCAACCTTACTAAGGACAGCATCTGCCAAGAGTTTGTAAGTTCTTCCCATGTTTTCGAGGGTTTCCTCCTTGTACTCATTTTTCTTCCCACACTCCAAAGACATACTGATAGGAAATTTAGATTGTGAGTCACAATGGCGACAGTGCCACTAATGTTTGTAAAGCGATGTGGAATTATTGGCACTATATAAGTGATAAAAAATAAATAAACAGAAACTGATGCCACTTTTTTGTGGCATCTGCCCAAAATTTGTGGAAATATTTGCTCTCCAAGTTGGGTCTACTTCATTTGTGTTGCTTGAATTTGGCACAGCTCTCAGAGTACCAGGCCTACACCTGTCAATTATCCACCAGTTGCTGATCAAACTTTAAGGCCGGCGTCACACTCACCGTAGAAAAATACGGACCGTATTGTACGAGCGTAATACGCCAAAATGTTGCCGGCACAACAATCCGTATTTCATCCGTTGTCAGGGTGCGGCTGCATATTTTGCGCATGTAAGCATCCGTATGCAATCCGTATGGCATCCGTATAGCGTATTTTTCTCGCCTCCTTGCAAAATGGACATTTAACGGTTTTTAGGCATGAAACTCATTCAAATCATCATCAGCAAGGCTATTTATTGGCTCTGCATCAGGTTGCAACCCCCAATCTTGCCATTTTTGTGGTGTGCTTGTGTTGGAGTCCTGCTGCTTGCTTGCCAACATGTCTGACAGTTTTCAGCTCACCCCAACTGATCGAGTGTTGTACAACTGGGTTTTGTCCCGCCGCTTTGGGCAGCCTTACCCAGTAATCGTTGATCAGTGGAGGAGGAGGTGAATGTGGGTGCATCCGCAATTGAGGCAACGCCTCAATAAAGGCCATTTTCACCGGCTGTATGCTTCTCTGCGGACTCATCCAGACAAGTTTTTTCTGTTTTGTCGGATGACCATTCCCACATTTGATGTTTTGTTGGAGATTGTGCGCCCTAGGATCACCTACCAGGATACCAGGATGCGCAAAGCTATCTCTGCAGAGGAGCAACTTCTCCTTACGCTACGGTATGTATTCCTCATCTACATACTGTCTGTTGATGATGTGTTTTCACACTAGTTTCCCTTTACCCTTATGGCTGTAGCAGAAATATCCTCATAATATAGGCCATATATCACCTTGAAGTACCTGAACAAGGATGTGTATGTTAAAATTATTGAAAATGTTTACTTGGGCTGAATTGAACTTATGATTGTTTGGACATTAAATCATGTTATGGTTATGTATAGTGCATTTGTTAAACCTTTGTGCATGTGTATTGATTGTTCTCTGTACATTTGGTTACTTGTAGGTTCCTAACTACTGGCATATCCTATGCCGCACTCCATCTGGAGATTTTGATTGGGAGGTCCACCATCTCCGGCATTGTGCTTGATACCTACTCACAACTCTGGGACAGACTGCATCAACTGGTCATGCCTGAGCCAAAGATGGAAGACTGGAAGAGGATTGCCAGGGGATTTGAGGCGCAATGCCACTTCCCAAATTGTCATAGTCTCTGTCTGGTGTTAATGGTCATAACAGATGTTTTGGTGGTTGAGTACAAACAACTTATGAAACAAGACTCCAAACTTTTTATAAAAATAGATATTTATATGTGCAAACTGCCACTTGAGGTAGTGACTACCATATTTGCTTCATATGGTATATGTATTTACAGCACAATGGTGTAAGTGTGCATTCTTACACAAGTACCAAAATAAGGCATGACAAAATTACAAATGTTTCTATACATAATAGTATGTAAAGACAAAAAACAATAGTCAATATGGGTAGTGCTGATCATATGTGACCCATATGTCGGATTGATCACATTAGACAAGTGCAAAGATGCATTTGACAACTGTGAGTGAAATTAACCCCTTAGTAACAGAGCCATTTTGCAGCTTAATGACCGGGCCAATTTTTACAATTCTGACCACTGTCAATTTATGAGGTTATAACTCTGAAATGCTTCAATGAATCCCGCTGATTCTGAGATTGTTTTTTCATGACATATTGTACTTCACGTTAGTGGTAAAATTTCTTTGATATGACTTGTGTTTATTTATGAAAAAAATGGAAATATGGCGAAAATTTTGAAAATTTAGCAATTTTCTAATTTTAAATTTTTATGCCCTTAAATCAGAGAGATATGTCACACAAATTTCTTAATAAATAACGTTTCCCGCATGTCTACTTTACATCAGCACAATTTTGGGAACAAAATTTTTTTTGTTATGAAGTTATAAGGGTTAAAAGTTGACCAGCGATTTCTCATTTTTACAGCACCATTTTTGTTTAGGGACCACATCACATTTGAAGTCACTTTGAGGGGTCTATATGATAGAAAATACGCAAAAGTGACACCATTCTAAAAACTGCACCCCTCAAGGTGCTCAAAACCACATTCAAGAAGTTTATTAACCCTTTACGTGCTTCACAGGAACTGAAGCAATGTGGAAGGAAAAAATTAACATTTAACTTTTTTTGCAAAAACTTTACTTCGGAACCAATTTTTTTTATTTTCACAAGTGTTAAAAGAAAAAATGAACCACAAAATTTGTTGTGCAATTTCTCCTGAATACGCCGATACCCAATATGTGGGGTTAAACTACTGTTTGGGCGCACGGCAGAGGTCGCAAGGGAAGGAGCGCCATTTGACTTTTTCAGCGCAGAATTGGCTGGACGTCATGTCGCGTTTGTAGAGGCCCTGATGTGTCTAAACAGTGGAAACCCACCACAAGTGACCCCATTTTGGAAACTAGACCCCCTAAGGCTTCTTTCACACATCCATTTTTTTGTTTCAGGCATAATCCGTCGAATACCTGAAGGTATGTCCGGACCGAGGAGAGAGAGAGAGAGGCCCTGATGTGTCTAAACAGTGGAAACCTCCCACAAGTGACCCCATTTTGGAAACTAGACCCCCTAAGAAACTTATCTAGATGTGTGGTGAACACTTGGAACCTCCAAGTGCTTCACAGAAGTTTATAACATAGAACCATGAAAATAAAAAATCATATTTTTTCCACAAAACGATCTTTTCACCCCAATTTTTATCTTCCCAAGGGTAACAAGACCTCAAAAGTTTTTGTGCAATTTGTCCTGAGCATGCTGATACCCCATATGTGGGAGGAAACCACTGTTTGGGTGCATGGCAAAGCTTGGAAGGGAAGGAGCGCCGTTTAACTTTTTCAACGCAGAATTGGCTGGACGCCATGTCGCGTTTGTAGAGGCCCTGATGTGTCTAAACAGTGGAAACTAACCACAAGTGACCCCATTTTGGAAACTAGACCCCCTAAGGAACTTATCTAGATGTGTGGTGAGCACTTTGCACCCCCAAGTGCTTCACAGAAGTTTATAACGCCCAGGCGTGAAAATAAAAAATCATATTTTATCCACAAACCTGATCGTTTAGTCCCCAATTTTTTATTTTCCCAAGGGTAACAGGAGAAATTAGACCACAAAGGTTGTTGTTCAATTTGTCCTGAATACGTTGACACCCCATATGTGGGGGGACCACTGTTTGGGCGCACGGCAGGGCTTGGAAAGGAAGGAGCGCCGTTTGACTTTTCAAACTAAAATTGGCTGGAATTGAAATTGGACGCCATGTCGCGTTTGGAGAGCCCCTGATACGCCTAAACAGTGGAAACCCCCCACAAATGACACCATTTTGGAAACTAGACCCCTTAAGGAACTTATCTAGATGTGTGGTGAGCACTTTGAACCCCCAAGTGCTTCACAGAAGTTTCTAACGTAGAGCCGTGAAAATAAAAAATCATTTTTTTCCTCAAAAGTGATTCTTTAGCCTATTTTTTTATTTTCCCAAGGGTAACAGGAGAAATTGGACCCCAAAAGTTGTTGTGCAATTTTTCCTTAGTACGCTGATACCCAGTGGCGTAGCGTGGGGGAGGCGGGGGGGGCGGTCCGCCCCAGGCGGCACCTGTGTATGGGGCGGCACCTGTGTGTGGGGGCAGCGCACCCTTCCTTGGCCTCCCAACTTCGCACAGCCAGCATTTACCATTGCTGTGCTGTGCTTTGTAAAGATGCTAGCAGGACCTGTGATGAGGTCACAGGAGGGGAGGAGTTAGGTGTCACATGATCAGGCCCCTGTGTGCAGGAAGCTGCTGCTGTACTGGTCGTCATCATCGTCATGTTGCTGGATGATGGTAAGTTTATATGTGGGATCATAAGGGGTTTACAGTGTGGATGTAGCTGAACTGTGTGTGCATGAGGTGTACGGAGCGGAGCCGTGTGTACGAAGCGGAGCCGTGTGTACAAGGTGTACGGAGCGAAGCCGTGTGTGTATGAGGTGTATGAGGTGTACGGAGCGAAGCCGTGTGTGTACGAGGTGTACGGAGCGAAGCCGTGTGTGTACGAGGTGTACGGAGCGGAGCCGTGTGTGTACGAGGTGTACGGAGCAAAGCCGTGTGTGTACGAGGTGTACGAAGCAAAGCCGTGTGTGTACAAGGTGTACGGAGCGGAGGTGTACGGAGCGGAGCCGTGTGTGTACGAGGTGTACGGAGCAAAGCCGTGTGTGTACGAGGTGTACGGAGCAAAGCCGTGTGTGTACGAGGTGTACGGAGCGGAGCCGTGTGTACGAGGTGTACGGAGCGGAGCCGTGTGTACGAGGTGTACGGAGCGGAGCCGTGTGTGTACGAGGTGTACGGAGCAAAGCCGTGTGTGTACGAGGTGTACGAAGCAAAGCCGTGTGTGTACAAGGTGTACGGAGCGGAGGTGTACGGAGCGGAGCCGTGTGTGTACGAGGTGTACGGAGCAAAGCCGTGTGTGTACGAGGTGTACGGAGCAAAGCCGTGTGTGTACGAGGTGTACGGAGCGGAGCCGTGTGTACGAGGTGTACGGAGCGGAGCCGTGTGTACGAGGTGTACGGAGCGGAGCCGTGTGTGTACGAGGTGTACGGAGCAAAGCCGTGTGTGTACGAGGTGTACGGAGCGAAGCCGTGTGTGTACGAGGTGTACGGAGCGAAGCCGTGTGTGTACGAGGTGTACGGAGCGGAGCCGTGTGTGTACGAGGTGTACGGAGCGGAGCCGTGTGTACGAGGTGTACGGAGCGGAGCCGTGTGTACGAGGTGTACGGAGCGAAGCCGTGTGTGTACGAGGTGTACGGAGCGGAGCCTTGTGCGTGTGAGGTGTGTGGAGCGGAGCCGTGTGTGTACAGGGCCACAAAGAGCGAAGCCGCGCATGTACAAGGGTCCTGTTACTTGCGGGATCTGTGTGCTTGGGGGCTGCAGGGGGGAAGGAGGGGTGCCATTATGTGCATGGGTCTGCGTGGGGACGGAGCGAATGCTGTTATCTGTGTAGGGCTGGGTCCCTGTCCCGCTGTCCTGGCCAGGAGGTTTACTTTCCCGCATTAGAATCATACATGCGGAAACCCGGGGACCTCCCACACGTTCTGGCAGCCACATGTCACGTTCCACCGTCCGGAGGTGACGTGCTGTAAGTCAGCTGAACGCTGGAAATGACCGATGACCTCATTTCCGACGGTCAGCTTACAGCAGCAGGTACTGTAACTCGTTCTCGGGAGAGTCTTCAGAACGGCGACGCATCGAGCCGCTGGATCTGTTGGAGTGAGAGCCGGGTATTGTACGGACCGCTGCATACAATACCCGACTCTCACTAAGCGAGACAAGCAGGATGTGGGGATCTCAACATGGGATCTGTTCAACAGATGAAGAGATCCCCAGATCCTGCCTGTCTCGCTCAGTGAGAGCCGGGTATTGAATGGAGCGCCTCATAGCTGGTGAGATCCCCACATCCTGGGGAAATGAGGTCAGCGATGGAACGTGACTTGTGGCTGCCAGAATGTGTGGGAGGTCCCCGGGGTTTCCGTATGTACGATTCTAATGCGGAAAGTAAACCGCCTGGCCGGGACAGCGGACAGGGTCCCGAAATCGGGACTGTCCCACTGAAACCGGGACGGTTGAGAGGTATGTGTTTATAATTATTGTTTATGAAACAGTGTGATCAGCAGTGCTAAGTGGGTGTGGTCAGGGCGTGGATATGGGTGTGACCAGTGAAATGGGTGTGGCTAGGGGGTGTGGCCTAAAATTTGCCGCCCCGGGCGCCACAAACAGTTGCTACGCCACTGCTGATACCCTATATGTGGGGTGAAACCACTGTTTGGGCGCATGGGAGAGCTTGGAAGGGAAGGAGCGCCATTTTGTAATGCAGACTTTGATGGAATGTTCTGCAGGCGTCATGTTGTGTTTGCAGAGCCCTTGATGTGCCTAAACAGTAGAAACCCCCTGCAAGTGACACCAATTTGGAAACTAGACCCCCCCAAGGAGCTTATCTAGATGTGTGGTGAGCACTTTGAACCCCCAAGTGCTTCACAGAAATTTATAAACGCAGAGCAGTGAAAATAAAAAATAATTTTCTTCCTCAAAAATGAATTTTTTAGCCAGCTATTTTTTATTTTCCCAAGGGTAACAGGAGAAATTAGAACCCCAAAATTGGTGTGCAATTTGTCCTGAGTACGCTGATACCCCATATGTTGGGGTAAACCACTGTTTGGGCGCACGGTATGGCTCGGAAGGGAGGGAGCACCATTTGACTTTTTGAACGCCACATCGTGTTTGGAGACCCCCTGTGTCTAAACAGTGGAAACCCCCCACAACTGACCCCATTTTGGAAACTAGACCCCTTAAGGAACTTATCTAGATGTGTGGTGAGCACTTTGAACCACCAAGTGTTTCACAGAAATTTATAAACGCAGAGCCGTGAAAATAAAAAATCATTTTTTTCCTCAAAAATGATTTTTTTAGCTAGCTATTTTTTATTTTCCCAAGGGTAACAGGAGAAATTAGAACCCCAAAATTGGTGTGCAATTTGTTCTGAGTGCGATGATACCCCATATGTTGGGGTAAACCACTGTTTGGGCGCACGGCAGGGCTCGGATAGGAGGGAGCCTAATTATAACCCTAACCTCTGACACAAGAGATCTGGTTATCAGTAGGGTCAGATTTAGGCCTACACACTCCTTACCACCCCCAGAGCAGCGGAAAGGTAGAAAGACTGAACGGAACACTTAAGAATAGGATGCTGAAAGTTGCCCAAGAGACACGCAAACCATGGCATGACACACTCCCAATTGCACTGTTTAGCGTAAGGCACACTCCCAGAGACCCAGAAAAGCTGTCACCATACGAAATTTTGTTTGGGTCTAGTCCCAAGTTAGGTGCATTTTTTCCCTCAGCAGCAGAATATGCAAAATTATATCTTGTTTGCTTATGTAATTGAATTGGTCAAAAACTAATGTCCATTCTCGAGTTCACTTCCATTCTCTTCACTGCCAGATCCAGACTCAGTGTCCAGTACGCACTCCTTGAAAGCCAGGAGACTGGGTGTTGGTGAAAAAAGTTGGAAATGAGAACACTCGATCCCAGATTTGATGGTCCTGTCCAAGAGCCCCAGATGACACCAACCTCTGTGAAACTAGAGGGAAAGCCTGCTTGGATCCACGTATCGCATTGCAAGGAAGCTCCCGTACCAGAAGAGACACCTAAGCCATGACTGATGCCGTGGATGCTCTGACTGACCAGACAGATGACCTACCTGATGAAGAATACACACGTTTTTCTGAACATGCAGTTGAATAAAGAGACTGATTGCAAACACATGAACCCCTGCTAGGGACAGATCTCCTGACCGCCCATTTGCAAAAAGCCTGCATCAATGAGGGGTCCATGTGTTAGACATGTGCCCGCCCATCGGCAGCACAAAAGAGTTGCAGCGCTTTGGGACAGGAGCAGGTTTTTAGGGCAAGTGGTATCTAAGGGGGACTGTCATGGAAATATATATGTATTCCATATATTCAATGTATATGTATATGCATTTACAGTCAGATAGATCTCACTTGCTAAAAATCCTGTGCTCACACATATCTATGCAAAAGCTGATGCTAGCTATAATCAGTTGCTTTGAGACATGACCCCTGCCCTACATAAGTCAGGCTGCTGCAAAAGATAGCTCATAGGGACTTTTTACCAAGGACACAAAAAAGGGAAACAAAGACAGAAGGTCTGGGTAGATATCTATTATTTTTCTGATAACTGGTCACATAGGAAAACTGGGGCAAAGAACAATAAATCTGCTACTTCAGCCCTTTTATCATAATTATCATACTTATACTAAAACAGCCAATAATCTAGCAGCTTTTAATTGTATGTTAATTGACTAACCAGCCCCTTTTTGTAAAAGTATAAAACCTTGAATGAATAATAAACTTGGTCTTGACGAACTGTTATACTGACACTTCCGTGTGGACAGTCCTCATTTCCTTTGAGTGCTCAAAAAGACATTTAGTCTAAGATTGGGAACAGCAGCAGCAAACACTGTAGGATAGATTTATCCTAATTTAAATTTCCATAACAATAATAAGGTTCTAGACTGTGGTAATCGGGCATGTAAACCATTCTATGACCTGCATGCTGCACTGTATGATGTTGATGTCTCTATATGGCAGACTTATAAAATAATTCACTTTTTTGACATCCCAAAGATAACTGCTAATAATAAATAATAGATATAATGCAACAATATTTGATAGTTTATTCAAATCGAAAATGTATAATATTATGCACACACTCATGTATTTTTAGCACAATAAAAATGGTACATACAACTAATTAAGCACGTCCTTACTTATACAGTCAGGGCCAGAAATATTTGGACAGTGACACAATTTTCGCGAGTTGGGCTCTGCATGCCACCACATTGGATTTGAAATGAAACCTCTACAACAGAATTCAAGTGCAGATTGTAACGTTTAATTTGAAGGGTTGAACAAAAATATGTGTTAGAAAATGTAGGAATTGTACACATTTCTTTACAAACACTCCACATTTTAGGAGGTCAAAAGTAATTGGACAAATAAACATAACCCAAACAAAATATTTTTATTTTCAATATTTTGTGGCGAATCCTTTGGAGGCAATCACTGCCTTAAGTCTGGAACCCATGGACATCACCAAACGCTGGGTTTCCTTCTTCTTAATGCTTTGCCAGGCCTTTACAGCCGCAGCCTTCAGGTCTTGCTTGTTTGTGGGTCTTTCCCTCTTAAGTCTGGATTTGAGCAAGTGAAATGCATGCTCAATTGGGTTAAGATCTGGTGATTGACTTGGCCATTGAAGAATGTTCCACTTTTTTGCACTCATGAACTCCTGTGTAGCTTTGGCTGTATGCTTGGGGTCATTATCCATCTGTACTATGAAGCGCTGTCCAATCAAGTTTGCAGCATTTGGCTGAATCTGGGCTGAAAGTATATCCCGGTACACTTCAGAATTCATCCGGCTACTCTTGTCTGCTGTTATGTCATCAATAAACACAAGTGACCCAGTGCCATTGAAAGCCATGCATGCCCATGCCATCACGTTGCCTCCACCATGTTTTACAGAGGATGTGGTGTGCCTTGGATCATGTGCCGTTCTGTTATGTTACGGTAGCTGAGGAGTGCAGGTAAAAAAGGAAATACACCAGAGCAGTTGGAATCTATGAGATTGCAGTACCCTGACTAACCACCACAACTAGAGGCAGCCGTGGAGCGTTCCTACGATGGTCCTAGACGCCTCGTCACAGCCTGAGAAACTAACTACACCTAAAGATAGAAATAGGAAAGCTATCTGCCCCGGAGCAGAACCCCAAAGATAATAGAAAGCCCCCAAACATGTAATGGCGGTTAGACAAGAGGAAATACTGACACAGAAAGAAAATAGTATGAGCAAACGCTGGGGCCCAAACTATCTAAATAGAAAAGGACAGGAAGGGTACTTACTGCAATCCCAGAAAACCCTGAAAAACACCAACTCTACTAATTTCAAAATCACCTGAGATCACACGACCTCTACCACCTAAATTAGTTCTCTGGTGTAACAAAAACAGCAGCCACTGAAAAAACTGCAAAAAGCAAAAGTACAAAACACAGTGGCTGGACTAAACTGAGAGGGCAAAAGCCCCCGGAGGGGACCCAGAAGGCCCCCACAGAAGGGCAGGACAAAATGCAAAAATATAGCAAAAACACAAAATAAGAAATTGTCTTATCTGATAGCAGGAGATGCAGACACGACACAGCAGGCTACAAGGGAAACTGGAAAGAAGGATTCAGACCAGAACAATTGATCACCGGCAACCCTGATGGGAAAATGATTCCCTTAAATAAGACCAATCAGTAACACCTGATTCCCAATCCTCACTAGTACCGCTTGTAACCACCAGAGGGAGCCTCTGCTCAGAACTCATCTCAAACCCATTCACAACAGTACCCCCCCCTTGAGGAGGGGTCACCGAACCCTCATTTGAGCAACCAGGTCGGTCAGGATGAGTTCTATGATACGCACGGATAAGTCTCCTAGCATGGATGTCCGAAGCAAACACCCAAGAATTATCTTCCTGACCATAACCTCTCCATTTAACCAAATACTGGAGTCTTCGTCTAGAAAAACGAGAATCCAATATTTTCTCAACCACATACTCCAGATTGCCCTCAACCAAAACAGGGTCAGGAGGCACAGCAGCAGGAACCACTGGCTCAACAAACCTCTTCAACAAGGACTTGTGGAACACGTTATGGATCTTAAATGTCCCTGGAAGAAGCAAACGAAAAGAAACAGGATTAATAATCTCCATGATCTTATAAGGTCCAATGAACCTAGGCTTAAATTTAGGAGATGCTACTCTCATAGGAATATTCTTTGAGGACAACCAGACCAAGTCCCCCACTTTAAACCGAGGACCATCAGTCCTATGCCGGTTAGCAAACCGCTGGGCCTTCTCCTGAGAGAGGGACAACCTCTCCACTACCTGGTCCCAAATCTGCTGCATACGCTCAACAACAGAGTCAACACCTGGACAGACAGAAGCCTCCGTCTGTCCTGAAGAAAATCGAGGGTGAAACCCAGAATTACAGAAAAACGGAGACATCAAAGTGGCAGAGCTAGCCCTATTATTAAGAGCAAACTCAGCCAAAGGCAAAAAAGGACCCAGTCATCCTGATCAGCAGACACAAAGCATCTTAGATAAGTCTCCAATGTCTGGTTTGTTCTCTCAGTTTGACCATTGGTCTGAGGATGAAATGCCGAGGAGAAAGACAATTGAACACCCAGTTTAGAACAAAAGTCCTCCAAAATCTGGAAACAAACTGGACTCCTCTGTCAGACACAATGTTCTCAGGAATGCCGTGTAAACGAACCACGTGCTGAAGGAACAACGGCACCAATTCAGAGGAGGAAGGCAACTTAGGTAATGGCACAAGATGTATCATTTTGGAAAACCTATCACAAATTACCCAGATGGTGGTCATTCTCTGAGAAACAGGAAGATCGGAAATGAAATCCATAGAGATATGGGTCCATGGTCTCTTGGGCACAGGCAATGGCATCAACAAACCACTAGAGCGAGAGCAAGGCTTGGAGCGAGAGCAAGTCCCGCAGGACTGCACAAATTCCCTGACATCGCGAGACAAGGTAGGCCACCAAAAGGACCGACTAACCAAGTCTCTGGTACCAAAAATTCCGGGATGCCCAGCCAATGCGGAACAATGAATCTCAGACATCACACTCTTTTTCCATTGGTCCGGGACAAACAATTTTCCAACAGGGCAGCGCTCGGGCCTATCCTCCTGACACCCCTCAGAGCAAGTCTCAAATTAGGCGAGATGGCGGAAAGAACTACACCCTCCTTCAAAATAACAGAGGGATCAGATAGCTCAGGAGAGTCCGCAAGGAAACTCCTCGAGAGGGCATCCGCCTTAACATTCTTAGTGCCAGGAAGAAAGGAAACCACAAAATTAAAACGTGTGAAAAACAAGGCCCACCTGGCCTGTCTAGGATTGAGTCGCTTGGCAGATTCCAGATAGACCAGATTCTTATGGTCCGTAAGGACCACCACCTGATGTTTGGCTCCCTCCAGCCAATGTCTCCACTCTTCAAAAGCCCACTTCATGGCCAATAACTCCCGATTACCCACGTCATAATTACGTTCAGTAGGAGAAAATTTTCGAGAGAAAAAGGCACAAGGGTTACTTTTAGAGGTCTCTGGATCTTTTTGGGACAAAACGGCACCTGCCCCAATTTCAGAGGCATCAACCTCCACCTGAAATGGCAGAGAAACATCAGGCTGCCGTAGAACAGGAGCAGAAGTGAATCTCTGCTTAAGTTCCTGAAACGCAGAGACTGCCTCAGGAGGCCAATTCACCACATCAGAACCCTTTCTGGTCAAATCAGTTAATGGTTTAACAATAACAGAGAAATTACCAATAAATTTACGATAAAAATTGGCAAAACCCAAAAATCTCTGAAGAGCCTTTAATGAAGTAGGTTGGACCCAATCACAGATGGCCTGAACCTTGACCGGGTCCATTTCAATAACAGATGGGGACAAAATGAATCCCAGAAATGAGATCGTCTGTACGCCAAAAAGACACTTTGATCCCTTCACATACAGAGCATTCTCTCTCAAAATCTGGAATACAGTTCGAACATGTTTCACATGAGAGTCCCAGTCATTAGAAAAAATCAAGATATCATCCAAATAAACAATCAGAAACTTGTCCACAAAATCCCTGAAAATGTCATTCATGAAGGACTGGAAGACGGAAGGAGCATTAGTGAGCCCAAAGGGCATCACAAGGTACTCAAAATGCCCTTCAGGGGTGTTAAATGCCGTCTTCCATTCATCCCCGTGCTTAATGCGAATAAGGTTATACGCCCCCCTGAGGTCAAGCTTGGTAAACCAAGTAGCGTTTTTCACCCTGGAAAACAGGTCAGAAATCAAGGGTAACGGGTATTGATATTTCACAGTAATATTGTTCAAGAGACGATAATCAATACACGGCCTTAATGAACCATCTTTTTTGGCCACAAAGAAAAAACCGGCACCTAAGGGTGAAGAGGATGGTCTGATATGACCCTTCTCCAATGATTCCTTGATATAAGACCGCATAGCGTCATGTTCAGGTACAGACAAGTTAAAAAGGCGACCCTTAGGGAATTTACTACCTGGCACTAATTCAATAGCGCAGTCATAGCTCCTATGGGGAGGTAAGGATGCAGATTTACTTTCGCTAAACACATCAGAAAAATCAAACAAAAAGTCAGGAACATCCTCAGCCTGGGGGGAGGCAGAAAAAACAGGAGTGTTGGTATTAACACATTGGCAGCCCCAACTGGTTACAGACACAGATTTCCAATCCAAAACAGGATTATGAGACTGTAACCAAGGGAAACCCAGCACGATAATGTCATGCAGATTATATAGAACCAAAAATTTGCAGCACTCCTGGTGATCAGGTTCAACCCTCATTATCACCTGAGTAGAAAACTGGGGTTTATTCTCAGCCAAAGGGGTAGAATCGATCCCCAGTAGGGGAATAGACTTCTGTAGGGGTATCAAGGGAAATCCACAACGTTTAGCAAAATCATAATCCATCAGGTTAATAGCTGCTCCAGAATCAACGAAAGCCTGAGCAGAAAATGAGGACAGAGAGCATATCAGAGTGACAGTTAATAAAAACTTAGTCTGAACACTACCCAAGACAACTGAGCGTGCAAAACGTCTTCCCCGCTTAGGGCAGACTGAAATAGCATGAGAGGCATCACCACAGTAGAAACATAACCCATTGCGCTTTCGAAACTCATGACGCTGTGCCCCAGACACCACTCCATCACACTGCATGGGCTCAGCAGCTGGCTCACAAGGCAACACCACTCCACGCATACTTCTCCGCTCACGCAAACGTCTGTCAATTTGAATCGCTAATGACATAGAATCATTGAGACCAGAGGGGACAGGGAATCCACCATAACATCCTTTACATTATCCGACAGACCCTTCCGGAAAAGGGCCGCCAAAGCGTCGTCATTCCATTTGGTCAGGACTGCCCACCTACGGAATCTCTGACAGTATAACTCAGCGTCATCAAGCCCTGATTTAATGCCAACAAGGCTTTTTCAGCTTGATCAGTGACATTAGGCTCATCGTACAATAACCCCAAAGCCTGAAAAAATGCATCAACATCACTCAAAACAGGATCCCCAGGTGTGAGGGAAAAAGCCCAATCCTGAGGATCGCCGCGCAGGAGAGAGATGATAATTTGAACCTGCTGCGCTGCGTTTCCTGAGGACTTAGATTTTAAGGCAAGAAACAATTTACAATTATTTTTGAAATTCTGAAACTTAGCTCGATCCCCCAAAAACAAATCTGGCATGGGGATCCTAGGTTCCACAACAGGCAACCGAGCAAGATATGCAGCAATACTCTGAACCTCAGTGGCAAGCTGATCACACGGCCAGACAACTGTGCAAACTCCATTGGGAGAAAAGATCCTCCCCAGCACCCAGAGATACAGAGGGAAAAAAAAAAAAAAAAATGCAACAAACAGAAAAATATCTCTGACAACTTTTCTTCCTTCAAAATATTTTTTCCCTTCTGTGAGTACCATAATATTTTATGGCCGGTGATACTGTTATGTTACGGTAGCTGAGGAGTGCAGGTAAAAAAGGAAATACACCAGAGCAGTTGGAATCTATGAGATTGCAGTACCCTGACTAACCACCACAACTAGAGGCAGCCGTGGAGCGTTCCTACGATGGTCCTAGACGCCTCGTCACAGCCTGAGAAACTAACTACACCTAAAGATAGAAATAGGAAAGCTATCTGCCCGGAGCAGAACCCCAAAGATAATAGAAAGCCCCCAAACATGTAATGGCGGTTAGACAAGAGGAAATACTGACACAGAAAGAAAATAGTATGAGCAAACGCTGGGGCCCAAACTATCTAAATAGAAAAGGACAGGAAGGGTACTTACTGCAATCCCAGAAAACCCTGAAAAACACCAACTCTACTAATTTCAAATCACCTGAGATCACACGACCTCTACCACCTAAATTAGTTCTCTGGTGTAACAAAAACAGCAGCCACTGAAAAAACTGCAAAAAGCAAAAGTACAAAACACAGTGGCTGGACTAAACTGAGAGGGCAAAAGCCCCCGGAGGGGACCCAGAAGGCCCCCACAGAAGGGCAGGACAAAATGCAAAAATATAGCAAAAACACAAAATAAGAAATTGTCTTATCTGATAGCAGGAGATGCAGACACGACACAGCAGGCTACAAGGGAAACTGGAAAGAAGGATTCAGACCAGAACAATTGATCACCGGCAACCCTGATGGGAAAATGATTCCCTTAAATAAGACCAATCAGTAACACCTGATTCCCAATCCTCACTAGTACCGCTTGTAACCACCAGAGGGAGCCTCTGCTCAGAACTCATCTCAAACCCATTCACAACACCGTTCCCTTTCTTCTCCAAACTTTTGGCTTCCCATCATTCTGGTACAGGTTGATCTTTGTCTCATCTGTCCATACAATACTTTTCCAGAACTGAGCTGGCTTCTGGAGGTGTTTTTCAGCAAATTTAACTCTGGCCTGTCTATTTTTGGAATTGATGAATGGTTTGCATCTAGATGTGAACCCTTTGTATTTACTTTCATGGAGTCTTCTCTTTACTGTTGACTTAGAGACAGATACACCTACTTCACTGAGAGTGTTCTGGACTTCAGTTGATGTTGTGAACGGGTTCTTCTTCACCAAAGAAAGATGCGGCGATCATCCACCACTGTTGTCTTCCGTGGGCTCCCAGGTCTTTTTGGATTGATGAGTTCACCAGTGCTTTCTTTCTTTCTCAGGATGTACCAAATTGTAGATTTTGCCACTTCTAATGTTGTAGCAATTTCTTGGATGTTTTTTTTTCTGTTCTTGCAGCTTAAGGATGGCTTGTTTCACCTGCATGGAGAGCTCCTGTGACCGCATGTTTCCTTCACAGCAAAACCTTCCAAATGCAAACACCACACCTCAAATCAACTCCGGCCCTTTCATCTGCTTAATTGAGAATGACATAACAAAGGGATTGCCCACACCTGTCCATGAAATAGCCTTGGAGTCATTTGTCCAATTACTTTTGGTCACTTTAAAAACAGGGTGGCACATGTTAAGGAGCTGAAACTCCTAAACCCTTCATCCAATTTTAATGTGGATACCCTCAAATGAAAGCTGAAAGTCTGAACTTCAACTGCATCTGATTTGTTTTGTTTCAAATTCATTGTGGTAATGTCTAGAACCAAAATTAGATAAATGTTGTCTCTGTCCAAATATTTATGGACCTAACTGTATATGTAAAGATTTCCAGCATACTAGTCCAGTTTCTCCTTCTATGTAAGGATAAGATACTATGCAGGGAGCACAAGTATATAAGCAAAGTTTCCGGCACACAGTGCTTACAGAAATCAGACCTTGAGGCTTAAGGTCACTATTACTGTAGAGATGAGCAATCTTGTTCGGAAAATGTTTGCCAATCTCGAACCTAGCTCATTTGGATTCGTGTTCGGATTTCTGATCAGTTTTCCTAAAATTGTAAAAAATCGGCCAAAGTTCGGTAAATGACCGAGTTCACTAAGGGCTCTTTCAGATGTCAGTGTTTCTGGTAGCAGCATGGGCAGCAAAATGTCTCACACACATGCACGCTGAAGACACACGGATGACATCCCTGTGTCAACAGTGTGACACGTACCAGCGCCTGGGAATGATCAGTACTGTTCACGCTGTTCCCCAGCGCCAGGTGCTGAAGTGAAGACAGTTCACATCACGGTCCCCTGCTCGCGCTGCGATCAGCGCTAACTGGTGGACAGTGTTGAGAGATGTATTCAACTGTTGACAGCGAGAGCAGGTGACGGCAGATGGAAATATTCATCAGCTGCCAGATGTGCTATAAATGAATAAATAAACAAAAAATGATGTTGGGTTTCCCTGTGTTTTTGATAACTAACCAGGCAAAACTGACAGCTGTGGGATGCAACCCTCAGCTATCAGCTTCAGCAAGGCTGGTTATCAAGAATAGAGGGGTCCCCACGCCATATTTATTAATTATTTAAGTAAATAATTAAAAAATTGGCATGTGGTCCTCACTATTTTTGACAATCAGCCAAGCTAAAGCAGACAGCTGGGGGCTGGTATTCCCAGGCTGGTAAGGGGCCATGGATATTGGCTCTCAGCCTAAAAATAGCAGCCCGCAGCTGCCCCAGAAAAGGCGCATCTATTTGTATTGTCCGGTGACATGAAGCCCACAGTTTAGTAATGCAGAGGTGTCTAAAAAGACCTTTATCCATTACTAATCCTATAGTTGTATTGTATAAAAAAACACATCCAGAATAAAGTCCTTTATTTGAAATAATGACACAGACTCTTTTATTGACCCTAAATGAAACCATACTCACATCATCACCCAGTCCACTGAAGCAAATGTCCCTTGCAAATGAATTAAAATAATAAACAACAATATTCCTTACCTATCCGAAGTGAAGAGATATTCCATAATGTCCCTTGACAATACTAATGACTTTGAGATCAGTCACTATTGTTACAGGTCTACCCGGCAACCGGCGACACATCAGCTGATGAGCCCCGGTGATCTCACGGCACCTCTGCTGCATGAGAGCTTTCTCACACAGCGGTGCCGTAAGTGAGATCACCGGAGAACTTTCTCATTGTAGCTCAGCACTACACACTACAGGAGTAATTACATGCTCCTGCCAGCGTGTCTCAAGCTGCCAGGTGGAGAAGACATCAGCTTATGTGACTTCTCTACAAGTGATCTGAATTATTGCGGGACAGTACGAATTATGGTGGATAGGTGAGGGATATCACACCTGATTGCCATTAGCTGCAGATATATTCAGTGCAATGGGTCTGCTCCAGACCCGTGTCTGCTCCACATATTTCAAATCCCATATTTCTAATTACAAATTTCTAATTACACTACTGTGAATTAGACTAGAATTCTAGAATGCATTTGGCCACACATCAATCCTACAGCATCACCTTGTGACTGAGATGTTCTTCTGTTCCCACAGGTATGAAAACTTTCCCCAGCTTTTCAGTGTTCCTGAATGCACCATGTGTATTGCTTTGTTTTATGGTATGAAAACTTTCCCCAGCTTTTCAGTGTTCCTGAATGCACCATGTGTATTGCTTTGTTTTACGGTATGAAAACTTTCCCCAGCTTTTCAGTGTTTCTGAATGAACCATGTGTATTGCTTTGTTTTATGGTACGAAAACTTTCCCCAGCTTTTCAGTGTTCCTGAATGCACCATGTGTATTGCTTTGTTCTATGGTATGATTTGCTCACCCATCTTCCTGTATACATAATTGTACTCCATTCTTCTTATCTTTACCACACATCTGAGTGGTCTGTGTAACCCCACCCCCTTTTATGACCTTTCCTTAACTCTGTTCATCTGGCCTGGGCAGTCTCAGCCCACTTTCCAATCACACCTGATTGCCCTTAGCTGCAGATATATTCAGTGCAATGGGTCTGCTCCAGACCCGTGTCTGCTCCACATATTTCAAATCCCATATTTCAAATTACAGATTTCTAATTACACTACTGTGAATTAGACTAGAATTTGACTGGAATTTGGCTGCAAGGTAACATAATTTAAAACCACTATGTTTCAGTTTCTTTTCACTTTCACCCCCATCCTCCTTTCTTTCTTCCTATCCCTGTAATCCCCCCACCTAGTAAGGAACTAGTCATTTCTCCCTCCATTCTCCCCAGCCATCTCACCTTTCCCTCAGAACTGTTCCTCCACATACAATCCTTTTTACCAAGACACACACGGCCTCATCATGTCCTATCCTGCTCTCACCTTCTAACGCTTTGTCTGCTACTTCTCATCGCTGGCGATGTATCCCCAAATCCTGGCCCTCTTCAACACATCCCCACACTCATGTCTAACATCCTGCCACGATCCTCCACACATTTCTGCAACCATGACAACCTCATACCTATCCATCCACACCCCCTCCCCCGGTCCCCCTACCCGGAGCACTATGGAACGCACGCTCCGTCTGCAATAAACTGTCATTTATCCACGACCTCTTTATCACCAACAAACTCTCCTTCCTTGCCATCACTGAAACCTGGCTCACTCCCTCTGACACTGCCTCTCCAGCTGAGCTTTCCTATGGCGGATTCCATCTTTCTCACACCCCTCGCCCCAGCAATAAACGTGGTGGAGGAGTTGGCTTACTCCTGTCTGATACCTGCTCCTTTACCCCTATTCAACTTCCACCCTCCGCTGCTATTCCCTCGTTCGAGGTGCACTCTGTCCGCATCTATTCCCCCTCCAACCTCCAACTGGCTGTCATCTACCGCCCCCCGGAACTAGCCATCTCCACCTTTCTCAACCACTTCACCATCTGGCTACTCCATTTCCTCTCTGCTGACATCCCCACCATCATCATGGGTGATTTCAACATCCCCATTGACACTTCCACCCCGGCTGCCTCTAAACTTCTATCGCTCACGGCTTCCATCGGCCTCCCTCAATGGTCCTCTGCGGCCACTCACAAAGATGGTCACACGCTGGACCTTATCTTCACCCGTCTCTGTTCCCTCACTAATCTCACTAACTCCCCACTCCCCCTGTCTGACCACAACCTACTGACATTCTCTTCCCTTTCCTCTGTTAGTACGCATCCCCCACTCCACAAACTCACCCACCCTCGCAGAAATCTCAAACACCTCAATTTACAATCGCTCTCTGAGTCCCTCCTCCCTCTCACAGACATAGCCTCTCTTCATGACACAGATGCTGCTGCCACATTTTATAACACCACAATAAAAGCCACACTTGATTCGGCCGCCCCCTCACGCAAAGCAAAACTCGTACAATCAACAGGCAGCCCTGGCTGACCGGCCTGACCAAAGAACTGAGACGGGCTTCCAGGGATACCAAGCGGAGATGGAAGAGAACCCATTCTACCGAGCACTTCAACACATACCAGCAGTCCCTTGCCAGCTTCAAGTCCAACTCTCTGCCACAAAACAAACTTACTTCACATCTCTCATATCCTCCCTGTCTCACAACCCTAAACAGCTCTTCAACACTTTCAATTCTCTACTCCATCCCACAGCACCTTCTCCTCTCCTCTCATTTCTGCTGAAGACTTTGCCTCCTTCTATAAGCAAAAGATTGATACTATCAGAGAAAGCTTTGGCCCGCAGCCCCCAATTCCCCTCTTAGCCACTCAGCCCTGTTCTTCCAAAACCAGCTTCACCACCATGACAGAAGATCAGCTCTCCACTCTTCTGTCAAGATCACACCTCACCACTTGCACGCTTGACCCACTCCCATCCCACCTCATCCCTAACTTTGCCATAGTCTTCATCTCTACTCTTGCACACCTCTTCAACCTTTCACTTACAAATGGTGTCTTTCCTTCATCCTTCAAACATGCTTCAATCACACCCATCCTCAAAAAACCCTCCCTCGACCCATCCTCTGTGTCTAACTATCGCCCGATATCTCTTCTCCCCTACGCCTCAAAACTACTGGAACAGCATGTATATCTTGAACTGTCCTCCCACCTCTCCTCCTGTTCCCTCTTTGACCGGTTACAATATGGCTTCCGACCACATCACTCAACTGAAACTGCCCTAACTAAAGTCACTAACGACCTGCTAACCGCCAAGAGCAAGCGACACTACTCTGTCCTCTTTCTCCTGGACCAGTCTTCTGCCTTCGACACCGTGGATCATTCCCTCCTGCTACAGATTCTCTCATCTCTTGGCATCACAGACTTGGCCCTATCCTGGATCTCATCATACCTAACAGATCGAACATTTAGTGTCTCCCTCTCACACACCACCTCCTCACCTCGCCCCCTGTCTGTCGGTGTTCCTCAAGGCTCAGTCCTAGGACCCCTACTCTTCTCCATCTACACCTTCGGCCTGGGACAGCTCATAGAATCCCACGGATTGCAGTATCACCTCTACGCCGATGACACTCAGATCTACCTATCTGGACCTGACCGCACCTCCCTACTGACCAAAATCCCACAGTGTCTGTCGGCTATCTCAGCCTTCTTTTCTGCTTGCTTTCTCAAACTGAACATGGACAAAACAGAATTCATCATCTTTCCCCCACCTCTTTCTACCCCTCCACCAGACCTATCCATCAATGTCAATGGCTGCTCGCTTTCCCCAGTCCCGCATGCTCGGTGCCTTGGAGTGATCATCGACTCTGCCCTCTCTTTCAAAACACATATCCAAGCCCTCGCCACCTCCTGCCGCCGCAAATTCAAAAATATTTCCCAGATCCGCGCATTCCTCAACCATGAAACCACAAAAACACTAGTGCACGCCCTTATCATCTCCCGCCTCAACTATTGCAACCTCCTACTGTCTGGCCTCCCCTCTAGCACTCTGGCACCACTCCAGTCCATCCTACTCTCTGCTGCCCGACTAATCCACCTGTCTCCCTGCTATTCCCCAGCCTCCCCCCTATGCCAGGCCCTTCACTGGCTTCTTATTGCCCAGAGGCTCCAGTTCAAAACCCTAACCATGACATACAAAGCCATCCACAACCTTTCTCCTCCATACATCTGTGACATGGTCTCCCGCTACCTACCTACATGCAACCTTCGATCCTCTCAAGATCTCCTTCTCGACTCCCCCCTCATCTCTTCTTCCCACAACCGCATACAAGACTTCTCCCGGGCTTCCCCCATACTCTGGAACTCCCTGCCGCAAAACATCAGACTTTCACCAACAATGGAGACCTTCAAGAAAAACCTGAAGACCCACCTGTTCCGACAAGCCTACAACCTGCAATGATCCTCAGTCTACTGAACCATCGCACGACCAGCTCTACGATTTCCTAGTGTATTTTCACCCATCCCTGCAGACTGTGAGCCCTCGCGGGCAGGGTCCTCTCTCCTTCTGTACTTGTGTGTCCCTTGTCTAGCACATGTTTATTGTACCTGTCTATATTTTTCCCTTTTCATATGTAAAGCGCCATGGAATAAATGGCGCTATATAAATGTATAATAATAATAATAATAATATGGTGGTTTATTATGTTTTCTCTTTTCCAGGTGACATGGGCATCAGGGATTAAGTGTTAAAGTGAATATATGGTTTTTTATTTTTATTTTAACCCTTTTCTGACATGGGACATATTATCCCGTCCATATGACCCAGCCCGTATGACCACGGACAGGATAGTACGTCATACGTGATCAGCCCTGCTGTGATTCTCACAGCTGACACCTGGCACTAAGTGCCAGGAGCGGTCACAGACCGCTCCCGGCACTTTAGCCCCCAGAACACTGCAATCAAACAAGATCACAGTGTTCTGGTGCCAGCAGAGGCATCAGGAGAAGCATCGGCAGGGAGGGAGCTCCCTGCGTGCTTCCCTCAGAGCAACGCGATGAGATCGCATTGTTCTGAGTGTCTCCATGGAGACCCCCAGCTCCAAGAAGGCCGCGGGGTCGTTCCGGGTCCTGCAGTGAGGTGGCTTGTCAGTGCCAGCTGAGAGCAGGCACAGGCAAGCCTCCTTCACTGCCTGTCAGATCGCTAATCTGACACAGTGCAGTGCAAAGTGTCAGATCAGCGATCTGACTTTATATAGTAATGTCCCATACTGGAACAATGTAAAAAAGTAAAAAAAAATAAAAAATTAGCATGTGTAAAAATATTTTTTTTTAAAATTTCTAAATAAAGAAAAAAAATAATTCCCCAATAAATACATTTCTTTATGTAAATTAAAAAAACAATAAAAGTACACATATTTAGTATCGCCGTGTCCGTAACGATCCGACCTATAAAACTATCCCACTAGTTAAGAACATGTTGAGAAATATAGAAGAACGGCACCAAGAAAAGTCTACTCACTGGTGGGGGTGATGACTCCTGAATTCTGGACACATAGGTGGTTTCAATGCGGTTAATTTGGTGCTTTCAAGAAAACACATGTAGTGACAGACTGATATCCAAAGGAAATAGATGCAGCACTCTTCAATTCAGTTAAAAAACCAAATTAATTTATTCAAATTTTGGACAAGGTTAACATCGGGCTAGGTACATGAAAACATGCAGTGAAAAAAGACAGGACTATGGCACCTGGACCCATTGAAGCGTGCATAACGCGAAATGGCCATAGTCCTGTCTTTTTTCACTGCATGTTTTTCATGTACCTAGCCCGATGTTAACCTTGTCCAAAATTTGAATAATGGACTATGGTTTCTTAATGGAATTGAAGAGTGCTGCATCTACACTATGTTCCAAATTATTATGCAAATGATATTTTTCTCTGATTTTCCTAAGTGGTTGGTGCAAATGACAGTCAGTCTAATAAAAGTCATCACCCGTTAGAGTATACATCGAATTTTATTGAAGAAACCTCCCAATGATAACAGTATAATCTCCAAAATGGAAAAAAACTCAAAATGCACTGTTCCAAATTATTAGGCACAGTAGAATTTCTGAACATTTGATCTGTTTTAAAGAACTGAAAATGCTCATTTGTGGAATTTGCAGCATTAGGAGGTCACATTCACTGAACAAAAAAACTATTTAACTCCAAACATCCTAACAGGCCAAGTTACATGTTAACATAGGAACCCTTCTTTGATATCACCTTCACAATTCTTGCATCCATTGAACTTGTGAGTTTTTGGAGAGTTTCTGCTTGTACAGTCATGGGCAAAAGTTTTGAGAATGACAGAAATATTATATTTTCACATGATCTGCTGCCCTCTGGTTTTTATGTGTGTTTGACAGATGTTTTTATCACAGACAGAATTATAATTGCAAACATATGAGTAACAAAAGCTTATATTGACAGTTAGAATGAGTTAATGCAGCAAGTCAATATTTGCAGTGTTGACCCTTCTTCTTCAGGACCTCTGCAATTCTCCCTGGCATGCTCTCAATCAACTTCTGGACCAAATCCTGACTGATAGCAGTCCATTCTTGCACAATCAATGTTTTCATTTTGTCAGAATTTTTAGGTTTTTGTTTGTCCACCCGTCTCTTGATGATTGACCACAAGTTCTCAATGGGATTAAGATCTGGGGAGTTTCCAGGCCATGGACCCAAAATCTCTATGTTTTGTTCCCTGAGCCATATAGTTATCACCTTTGCTTTATGGCAAGGTGCTCCATCATGCTGGAAAAGGCATTGTTGATCGCCAAACTGCTCTTGGAGGGTTGGGAGAAGTTGCTCTTGGAGGACATTCTGGTACCATTCTTTATTCATGGCTGTGTTTTTAGGCAAGACTGTGAGAGATAAGAACCCAAGTGAAAAGAAAAGGAAGGGGGGAAGAAGAACCACCAGGCAGGTTTAGACAAAATACATGTATTTATTAGAATAATATAAACAAATGCACAAACGTATGATAAAATGACAATGATGTTTAACAGAAAGCAAAAATACCACCCTATAATGCCCAATAATAAGGATATATATCCACATAAAAAAAGTCAGTATGTGATATACAAGTGCAAAAATAAAAATAACAAAAATAATAATAATAGTAAAAAGTGCAAAGCAATAATATGTATGTGATATTAAAAAATAATAACACAAAGCCTAATAGTGTACTAAAAATACCAGAAAAGTTGCTGATAACAAAAGTGCACAACTGCTCATAAGCAATTAAGTGAATAGACCAAGTAATGGAGAAAAAACTGTGCACACAAAACGTGCCCAAATATAAACAAGTGCTACCATGCAACTGAAAACACAATACCTGACACAATGTAGAGGGGCAATAAGGGTGGATGTGTCGCTTCCTGGAACGCGACCCGACGCGCGTTTCGGAAAAAACTTCCTTCGTCAGGGGGATGGAAAATGTTAAAATCGCGGTCTATAAATAGTCAGATCAATTTGTTAGGGATAGCGCATGCGCATTGTAAGCGGCGTGCACATAGCGATGATAACACGTCATATCCGGTCGACAGTGCCACTACATCATATCCGGTCACGTGGATCTCACCGAAGGGCCAGTATAGCGCATGCGCGTTAAACGAGTTGCCCAGCAACCAGAGACGTAGTGACTAACCATGTCAGTGCGTCTGCATCGCATCGCATTAAGTGAGGCTGATACCAGAGAATTGACTCCGCGCATACATATGCATAAATCAAATGTCAGTACATCAGCATCACATCACATCATGTGAGGCTGATACTAGACAACTAACTCTGTGAATAAGTACGCATAACTCAAATATTTGCAAGCAACTACCGTGGAGCCAAATGTATGGTCGTCTATTGCAGTAACTATATGATAAAACATCATATATTTGATGAAAGCATCTCCTTGTGATAATCCTAAATAAGGTCTCACTTTGTTCATCAAGATAACCAGATAACTGTATATAAAGCTCATAATATGAATGAATTGTATAAACAATGCATACATCACAATATAACTAGGATATATTATAAACAAGTTCTTTTGTGAATTTCGACAACACCAAGAAATTCAACATCAGACATAATATCTCTTGTTTATCCACACATGTTATTTATGCGGCTACGTGTCCGTGCAACCTCATCTATGTGGGTCTCACCACGAGACAGCTCAAGGTGAGAGTGCGCGAACATATACTGGGCATCTTAGCGGCCAAGGATGTGGATGACATTTCCACTTTGAAAACTATTCCCAGGCACTTCAGATTATACCACAATTGTGATGCCTCTGGCCTGAGGGTGTCAGGAATTGATATACTTACCACTAATGCGAGGGGTGGTAACATGAGCCAAAGATTGGCACAATTAGAGGCCAAGTGGATCTGGACTTTGAGCACAGTCTCTCCACTTGGCCTCAATGAGAGCCTCTCATTTGCACCATTTTTATGATGTTTTTATGTCATTTTTAACATTCATGTCTTTTATTTATTTTAGTTTTCGCGGTTAACATCGTTCTGCATTATGATTCTCAAGAACTGTGATTATTACTTTAAAGTCTCCTTTGGATTATACTTTCTACTTTTGAAGACATCAGACCTTGTCCATCAACACACATCTTGAAGGATTCCTGTTTATAGTATATGTTTGACATGTCTGATATTTTTGGAAGTATTGTATTTCTGTTTATGCTTTATTCATGTAGGCGTAGCATTATCATAAGTATAATTTTTTGTATTGCGTCATTATTATTTATTTGTTTGTTTATTTTGTTGTGTGTGGAGCGCATGGTGATCTTTTTTGATCGTATATCCCCATGGTCATGTAGTCTCTATGTGTTCCAACCTTTGCTGTTGGTTACATGACTCCGGCAGTCATGTGGCTTGCGCTCGAGTCGATCATACATGCGCCCAATATCACACACAATTTTTCATATTGTTAATAATATATCCTAGTTATATTGTGATGTATGCATTGTTTTATACAATTCATTCATATTATGAGCTTTATATACAGTTATCTGGTTATCTTGATGAACAAAGTGAGACCTTATTTAGGATTATCACAAGGAGATGCTTTCATCAAATATATGATGTTTTATCATATAGTTACTGCAATAGACGACCATACATTTGGCTCCACGGTAGTTGCTTGCAAATATTTGAGTTATGCGTACTTATTCACAGAGTTAGTTGTTTAGTATCAGCCTCACATGATGTGATGTGATGCTGATGTACTGACATTTGATTTATGCATATGTATGCGCGGAGTCAATTCTCTGGTATCAGCCTCACTTAATGCGATGCGATGCAGACGCACTGACATGGTTAGTCACACGTCTCTGGTTGCTGGGCAACTCGTTTAACGCGCATGCGCTATACTGGCCCTTCAGTGAGATCCACGTGACCGGATATGATGTAGTGGCACTGTCGACCGGATATGACGTGTTATCATCGCCTATGTGCACGCCGCTTACAATGCGCATGCGCTATCCCTAACAAATTGATCTGACTATTTATAGACCGCGATTTTAACATTTTCCATCCCCTGACGAAGGAAGTTTTTCCGAAACGCGCGTCGGGGCGCGTTCCAGGAAGCGACACATCCACCCTTATTGCCCCTCTACATTGTGTCAGGTATTGTGTTTTCAGTTGCATGGTAGCACTTGTTTATATTTGGGCACGTTTTGTGTGCACAGTTTTTTCTCCATTACTTGGTCTATTCACTTAATTGCTCATGAGCAGTTGTGCACTTTTGTTATCAGCAACTCTTCTGGTATTTTTAGTACACTATTAGGCTTTGTGTTATTATTTTTTAATATCACATACATATTATTGCTTTGCACTTTTTACTATTATTATTATTTTTGTTATTTTTATTTTTGCACTTGTATATCACATACTGACTTTTTTATGTGGATATATATCCTTATTATTGGGCATTATAGGGTGGTATTTTTTGCTTTCTGTTAAACATCATTGTCATTTTATCATACGTTTGTGCATTTGTTTATATTATTCTAATAAATACATGTATTTTGTCTAAACCTGCCTGGTGGTTCTTCTTCCCCCCTTCCTTTTCTTTTCACTTGGGTTCTTATTTCATTTATTGGATGGTTATCCATCCGCACCTGGGGGTACAGATTCAATTGGTGGTGTATATATGTTGATCTATTTTACACATGGGTGCATATTGATTTATTTATTGTCACACCATATTGTACTGTACTTCTGTTGTTTTTTAAGACTGTGAGAGAGCCGATTCCCTTGACTGAGAAGCAACCCCACACATGAATGGTTTCAGGATGCTTAACAGTTGGCATGAGACAAGACTGGTGGTAGCGCTCACCTTGTCTTCTCTGAATGAGGCGTTTTCCTGATGTCCCAAACAATCTAAAAAGGGATTCATCAGAGAAAATAACTTTACCCCAGTCCTCAGCAGTCCACTGCCTGTACCTTTTGCAGAATATCAGTTTGTCCATGATGTTTTTTCTGGAGAGAAGTGGCTTCTTTGCTGCCCTCCTTGAGACCAGGCCTTGCTCCAAGAGTCTCTGCCTCACAGTGCGTGCAGATGCACTCACACCTGCCTGCTGCCATTCCTGAGAAAGCTCTGCACTGCTGGTAGCCCGATCCCGCAGCTGAAACACTTTTAAGAGACGGTCCTGGCGCTTGCTGGTCTTTCTTGGGCGCCCTGGAGCCTTTTTGGCAACAATGGAACCTCTCTCCTTGAAGTTCTTGATGATGCGATAGATTGTTGACTAAGGTGCAATCTTTCTAGCTGCGATACTCTTCCCTGTTAGGCCATTTTTGTGCATGGCAATGATGACTGCACGTGTTTCTTTAGAGATAACCATGGGTAACAGAAGAGAAACAATGATGCCAAGCACCAGCCTCCTTTTAAAGTGTCCAGTGGTGTCATTCTTACTTAATCATGACAGATTGATCTCCAGCCATGTCCTCATCAACACCCACACCTGTGTTAATGGAGCAATCACTGAAAAGAGGTTAGCTGGTCCTTTTAAGGCAGGGCTGCAATGATGTTGAAATGTGTTTTGGGGGATAAAGTTCATTTTCTAGCCAAATATTGACTTTGCAAGTAATTGCTGTTAAGCTGATCACTCTTTATAACATTCTGGAGTATATGCAAATTGCCATTAGAAAAAGTGAAGCAGTAGATTTTGTAAAAATTAATATTTGTGTCATTCTCAAAACTTTTGTCCATGACTGTATTTCTTTGCATGAAGTCAGAATAGCCTACCAGAGCTGCGGTTTTGATGTGAACTGCCTCCCACCCTCTCAGATCTTTTGCTTGATGATACTCCAAAGGTTCTCTATAGGGTTGAGGTCAGGGGAGTTTATCTCCTTCTATGCCCATAACAGCCAATGACTCCAAGGTATTCTTTGCAGCATGAGATGGTGCATTGTTATGAATGAAGATGATTTTGCTCCTGAAGACACGTTTCTGCTTTTTATACCATGGAAGAAAGTTGTCAGTCAGAAACTCTATATACTTTGCAGAGGTCATTTTCACACCTTCAGGAACCTTAAAGGGCCCTACCAGCTGTTTTCCCATGATCCCGGCCCAAATCATGACTCCTCCACCTCCTTGCTAACGTAGCAGCCTTGTTGGGACATGGTGGCCATCCACCAACCATCCACTACTCCATCCACCTGGACCATCCAGGGTTGCTCAACACTCATCAGTAAACAAGACTGTTTGAAAATTAGTCTTCATGTACAGGTCCTTCTCAAAAAATTAGCATATAGTGCTAAATTTCATTATTTTCCATAATGTAATGATTACAATTAAACTTTCATATATTTTAGATTCATTACACACCAACAGAAATTTGTCAGGTATTTTATTGTTTTAATACTGATGATTTTGGCATACAACTCCTGATAACCCAAAAAACCTGTCTCAAAAAATTAGCATATCAAGAAAAGGTTCTCTAAACGACCTATTACCCTAATCTTCTGAATCAACTAATTAACTCTAAACACATGCAAAAGATTCCTGAGGCTTTTAAAAACTCCCTGCCTGGTTCATTACTCAAAACCCCCATCATGGGTAAGACTAGCGACCTGACTGATGTCAAGAAGGCCATCATTGACATCCTCAAGCAAGAGGGTAAGACCCAGAAAGAAATTTCTCAACAAATAGGCTGTTCCCAGAGTGCTGTATCAAGGCACCTCAATGGGAAGTCTGTTGGAAGGAAACAATGTGGCAGAAAACGCTGTACAACGAGAAGAGGTGACCGGACCCTGAGGAAGATTGTGGAGAAGGACCGATTCCAGACCTTGGGGGACCTGAGGAAGCAGTGGACTGAGTCTGGTGTAGAAACATCCAGAGCCACCGCGCACAGGCGTGTGCAGGAAATTGGCTACAGGTGCCGCATTCCCCAGGTAAAGCCACTTTTGAACCATAAACAGCAGCAGAAGCGCCTGACCTGGGCTACAGAGAAGCAGCACTGGACTGTTGCTAAGTGGTCCCAAGTACTTTTTTCTGATGAAAGCAAATTTTGCATGTCATTCGGAAATCAAGGTGCCAGAGTCTGGAGGAAGACTGGGGAGAAGGAAATGCCAAAATGCCTGAAGTCCAGTGTCAAGTACCCACAGTCAGTGATGGTGTGGGGTGCCATGTCAGCTGCTGGTGTTGGTCCACTGTGTTTCATCAAGGGCAGGGTCAATGCAGCTAGCTATCAGGAGATTTTGGAGCACTTCATGCTTCCATCGGCTGAAATGCTTTATGGAGATGAAGATTTCATTTTTCAGCACGACCTGGCACCTGCTCACAGTGCCAAAACCACTGGTAAATGGTTTACTGACCATGGTATTACTGTGCTCAATTGGCCTGCCAACTCTCCTGACCTGAACCCCATAGAGAATCTGTGGGATATTGTGAAGAGAAAGTTGAGAGACGCAAGACCCAACACTCTGGATGAGCTTGAGGCCGCTATCGAAGCATCCTGGGCCTCCATAACACCTCAGCAGTGTCACAGGCTGATTGCCTCCATGCCATGCTGCATTGAAGCAGTCATTTCTGCAAAAGGATTCCCGACCAAGTATTGAGTGCATAACTGAACTTTATTATTTGATGGTTTTTTTGTTTGTTTTTAAAAAACACTTTTATTTTATTGGATGGTTGAAATATGTTAATTTTTTGAGACAGGTTTTTTGGGTTATCAGGAGTTGTATGCCAAAATCATCAGTATTAAAACAATAAAAGACCTGACAAATTTCAGTTGGTGTGTAATGAATCTAAAATATATGAAAGTTTAATTGTAATCATTACATTATGGAAAATAATGAAATTTAGCAGTATATGCTAATTTTTTGAGAAGGACCTGTATGTCTGGGCCCACTGCAACCATTTCTGCTTGTGAGCACTGTTTAGGGGTGGCCGAATAGTAGGTTTATGCACAACAGCAAGCCTTAGAAGGATTCAAGGGACTCCAGAGGCACCAGCAGCTTCAAATATCTGTTTGCTGGTTTGTAATGGCTTTGTAGCAGCTGCTCTCTTAATCCGATGAACTTGCCTGGCAGAAACCTTCCTCATTCTGTATTTATCAGCACAAAAACGTCTGTGCTCAGAATCAGCCACAAATCTCTTAATAGTACGATGATCAAGCTTAAGTTTTCGGGAAATATCTAATGTTTTCATCCCTTGACCAAGGCATTGCATTATTTGATGCTTTTCAGCATCAGAGAGATCCTTTTTCTTCCCCATATTACTTGAAAACTGTGGCCTGCTTAATAGTGTGGAACATCCAGTTTTCCCTTTATTGGGCTCACATGCCAAACTAATTATCACAGGTATCTGAGATTGATTTCAGTTATCCAAAGAACCCTGAGACACAATACCATCAATGGGTTTCATTTACAAAAAAAAACAAAAAACGCTATGACACTTAAAACCGATTTGCATAATAATTTGGAACATAATGTATTTCCTTTGGATATCAGTCTATCCCACTGGTTAACCCCTTTAGTGAACTCCATAAAGAAAAAAAAACAAGGCAAAAAAACAATGCTTTATCATCATACTGCCGAACAAAAAGTCGAATAACACGCAATCAAAAAGACGGATATAAATAAACATGCTACCACTGAAAACGTCATCTTGTCCCGCAAAAAACGAGCCACCACACAGCGTTATCAGCAAAAAAAATAAAAAAAAGTTATTGCTCTCAGAATAAAGAGATGCAAAAATAATTATTTTTTATATAAAATAGTTTTTATTGTATAAAAGCGCCAAAACATAAAAAAAATATAAATGAGGTATCACTTTAATCGTACTGACCCGAAGAATAAAACTGCCTTATCAATTTTACCAAACGCGGAATGGTGTAAACACCCCCCCAAAAAAGAAATTCATGAATTGCTTGTTTTTGTTCATTCTGACTCCGAAATATCGTAATAAAAAGCGATCAAAAAATGTCATGTGCCCGAAAATGGTACCAATAAAAACATCAACTCATCCCGCAAAACACAAGACCTCACATGACTCTGTGGGCCAAAATATGGAAAAATTATAGCTCACAAAATGTGGTGATGCAAAAACTATTTTTTGCAATAAAAAGTGTCTTTTAGCATGTGACAGCTGCCAAACATAAAAACCCATATAAAAACCCGCTATAAATAGTAAATAAAACCCCCCTTTATAACCTCTTAGTTAGGGAAAAATAATGAAATAAAAAAATGTGTTTATTTCCATTTTCCCATTAGGGTTAGGGCTAAAGTTAGGGTTGGGGCTAAAGTTAGTGTTAGGATTGGGACTAAAGTTAGTGTTAAGGTTGGGGTTTAAGTTAGGGTTAGGGTTGGGCTAATGTTAAGGTTAGGGTTGGGCTAATGTTAAGGTTAGGGTTGGTGCTAAAGTTAGGGTTAGGGTTGGGGCTAAAGTTAGGGTTTGGGTTTTGACTAAAGTTAGGGTTTGGCTTAGGGTTGGGGCTAACGTTAGGGTTAGAGATCTTGATGAAGACTGCTATGTCAAAACGCGTCATCTGTTTTTGAAGTGTTTTTTCCCATGCCCGGCAATCCTGTGCCACTCATGTTTTAACCTAATGGATTAAAGGTTATCTTTTAGACTGCGACCTTCTCACTGTTTTTTTTTTTCTTCCTAAGTACGTTTGCTCCATGGAACCGTGCTGAGCACCAGCTGTCTAATGAAGATTTCACAGAAGGGTGAGCTGATTATATCTTGTTGTTAATGTTAGGGTTAGGTTTGGGGCTAAGGTTAGTGTTAGGGTTTGGATTAGGGTTGGGATTAGGAATAGGGCTGGGATTAGGGTTAGGGTTGGGATTAGGGTTAGTGGTGTGTTAGGGTTAGGTTTGTGGTTAGGGTTATGGCTAGGGCAGGGATTAGGGTTAGGGGTGTGTTGGGGTTTGGGTTGTAGATAGAATAAGGGGGTTTCCACTGTTTAGGCACATCTGGGGCTCTCCAAATGCAACATGGCGTCCGATCTCTATTCCAGCCAATTCTGTGTTGAAAAAGTCAAACGGTGCTCATTCCCTTCCAAGCTCTGCTGTGCGCCCAAACAGTGATTTACCCCCATATATAGGGTATCGGCGTACTCAGGACAAATTGGATAACAACTTTTGGGGTCTCATTTCTCCTGTTACCCTTGTGAAAATAAAATATTGGGGGCGAAATAATCATTTTTGTAAAAAAAATATGACTATTTATTTTTACGGCTGTACGTTATAAACTTCTGTGAAGCACTTGGGGGTTCAAAGTGCTCACCACACATCTAAATCAGTTCCTTAGGGGATCTAGTTTCCAAAATGGGGTCACTTGTGGGGGGTTTCCACTGTTTAGGCACATCAGGGGCTCTCCAAATGCAACATGGTGTCCAATCTCGAGTCCAGCCAATTTTGCATTGAAAAGTCAAATGGAGGTCCTTTTCTTCCAAGCTCTGCCATGCGCCCAGTCGTTTACCTGCATACATAGGGTATCAGCTTACTCAGGACAAATTGTACAACTTTTGGTGTCCAATTTCTCCTGTTACCCTTGGTAAAATAAAAAAAATTGAATCTAAATTAAATTTTTTTGTGAAAAAAATTTAAATGTTCATTTTTTTTAAACATTCCAAAAATTCCTGTGAAGCATCTGAAGGGTTAATAAACATCTTGAATGTGATTTTGAGCACCTTCAGGAGTGCAGTTTTTAAGTTTTTAGAATAGTGTCACTTGGGTATTTTCTATCATATAGACCCTCAAAGTGACTTCAAATCTGATGTGGTCCCTAAAAAAAAGGTGTTGTAAAAATGAGAAATCGCTGTTTAACTTTTAACCCTTTTAGCTTCCTAACAAAAAAAAATTTGGGTTCCAAAATTGTGCTGATGTAAAGTAGACATGTGGGAAATGTTACTTATTAAGTATTTTGTGTGACATATCTCTGTGATTTAAGGGCATAAAAATCCAAATTTAGAAAATTGCGTAATTTTCAAAATTTTCACCAAATTTCTGTTTTTTTCACAAATAAACGCAAGTAATATCAAATAAATTTTACCACTGTCATGAAGTACAATATGTCATGAGAAAACAGTGTCAGAATCACTAGGATCCATGGAAGCGTTCCAGAGTTATTACCTCATAAAGGGACAGTGGTCAGAATTGTAAAAATTGGCCTGGTCATTACCATGCAAACCACCCTTGGGGTAAAGGGGTTAATATGTATTTCTATATTTTAATTTTTTTCTCTTTACTTTGAGCACAGGCGCCGGCTGATGACTATGCTGTTATCAGCCACAGCAGGTGTAGGCTGATGGGAGTAGTAGTCTCTTATCAGACGATGCCTGTGACCTGCAGTATGCTTTTTACCGCGGGTCTCAGTCACAGTTGCAGGGTCACAATGACATCTGACAGCATGACCCCACAGCGCTATGGCCAACGGTAATGATGTTGATGTTACTGGGGTTAACGTTACCACTGATTAGAGATGCCGTATGCACACAGCCTTAGTGGAAACTCATCATTTACCAAACTTTGGTAGAATTTTGCCAATTTTGAGGAAAGCACTCGGGAATCCGAACACAAATCCGAATGTGCCATGTTTGTGCTGACTTTGAGATTGGCGAATGTTTTCCGAACAAGTTCACTCATCTCCAGTGCTGACATCAGGGCTCTGTGCAGGCAATATCATCACTTCCAGGACACCTTGCTCTTCTTTACCTTGAAAATAGTTCTTAGTTATATTGGCTGTACATTTGGGGTTATTGTCCTGATGCAGAATAATTTTGGAATCAGATGCCTTCCCGCTCCTGCATGATGAATAAGTATCCACTTGTATTCCTCAGCATTGAGAAAACAATTCATCTTGACCAAACTCCATGTGCTGAAATGCAGCCTCGAGCTTGTAAGAAACTTCCACCTTCTTCACTGTTAGCTGGAGTCACTCATAGTATCACTCTCCAGGCCTTTGGCAAACATATTGTCTTGTTACAGCCAAATATTTCACATTTTGACTTAGTGCAGAGCACCTGCTACCATTTTTCTGCACCACAGTTTCTAAGTTTTTATGCAAACTAAATTCACTTTGTATTTCCATGTCAAATGTGTGTGTCATGGGTTTACAGCAACAGAGAGGAGCCAGTAGACCACATGATCTGATTTCTCCTACTTCTGCACTGATTAGAAGCACTTCACCTTCTTAAATTGTGTAAATTTCTTTTAACAGTGCAGGGGTTAATCTGCTCAGTTGAGAGCTCCTGGAGAATTAAGGCTCTCAACTGTGCACTGTTAGCCACTACCATCTCCTATATAATCTAGGCCCTGGCTAGTACTCATTGTTAGAGCTAGTTGTTGCTGCACGGCTAGAAGTTGCTCTTGGTTGTTATTGGAGAAGGCGGTTGCTGGATAATTCCCTTGCTTCTCCTGCTTTGGTTTAACCACATCCTTCACTCCCCAGTGCATTCCTCTGTTGTCTGTGTGAGTATATTTGTAAGTTTGGCATTTTTCATTACCCCTGTTCGTACCTTGTTAGTCTGGTTGGTGTATTACGGTACACTACTACTCCTATCTTCACTAGGTGGGGGAAGTGTATGAGGGCGGATTCAGGAGCTAAGGCAAGGGACGTGGCGTCTTCACCATGAGAAGTAATCTTGGGAACAGGGCAAGCTAGGGCACCCTAAAGTATTAGGGACAGGGAAGGAACCCATCGTCCCGAGACATCCGACAACATAACAGTATGGTTTTAGGTTGCAACTTTTGCATGCAAACTACTTCTAGCCAGACTTCTTTGAACAGTAGATGGGTGTAGCAGGGTCTCGCTGGTTGCTGCCAGTTCTGAACTAATGGCACTAAAGGACATTTTCCAATGATTTTGAAGGGAAGTATACAAGATGTCTTTCATCTATTGGAATAACCTTCCATGGCCAATCACTGTGTCTATGATCCTCAATGTTGCCCGCTTCTTAGAGTCCTTACTGTTGAGAAATACAGGCAGATACCGTATATTCTCGAGTATAAGCCGAAATTTTCAGCCCATTTTTTTAGGCTGAAAGTGCCTCTCTCGGCTTATACTCTGGTCATTGTCCCGGGGGGCATGCGGGGGAGGGGGAGCGCAGGAGCCGGCGGCTGTCAGATCATATTCACCCCCTCATGGCGCGGTCTCTGCACTTCCCTGCTTCTCAGATGGTCTCCGGCACTGCAGCTCTTCCTGTGTTCAGCGGTCACGTGGTACAGCTCATTAAAGTAATGAATATGCACTCGACTCCACTCCCATAGGCGTGAAGTGCATATTTATTACTTTAATGAGCGGTACAACATGACCGCTGAACACTGGAACTTGCTGCCGGCGCCGGAGACCATCGGATAAGTAAGAAGTGTAGAGACCGCGCCAGGAAGGGGTGAGTATAATGGGAAGGACAGGGGGAGCCATGTGATATTCACCTGTCGCCATTCCGCCGCCGCGCGCCGCTCTGTCTTCCACGTCCTCTGGCTGTGACGTTCAGGTCAGAGGGCGCGATGATGTGGTTGGTGCACTCCCTCTGCCTGAACACTCTCTGCAGAGAGATGGAAGACACTGCGGAGTGCGGCAGTGGAACGGGGACAGGTGAATATCGCAGGTGCCGGGGCCCTGAGGCAGCGGCGACACCGGCACCTGACCCCAATAGAGCGCCGGTGTCCCCTCCTGCTCAGGACACCGGCACCTGGCCCCCAGCGATGAGAGGTTTTTTTAATCGCAGCTGCAGCAGCATATGGGGCATATATATCTATGGATCATCTTATGGGGCCATCAACATTTATGCAGCATTATATGGGACATATTATTCTATGGAGCATTGTTGTGAATGTGTTAGAAATGAATTCTGAGTAGAAGCTCCCTCTGGTGGTTACAAACAGTACTGAACCATTCAATGAGGATTGGCAATCAGGAGTTACAGACTGGTCTTATATAAGGGAGGTTCCCTCCCATCATTGTTGCCGGTGATCAATTGTTCTTGTCTCAACTGTGGTTCCTGGTTCACTTGGAAGCTTGCTGAGTCTTGCCTCTTCTCCTGCTCTCAGATAAGATATTTTCTGTTTTTATTTTTGTGCTTGCTTTTTGCATTGTTCCCTGCACTTCTGTGGAGGTCAGCCAGGTCCCCTCCGGGGGCTTGTGCTCCTCTCAGTTTATCTGAGCCACTGTTATTTGTTCATTTGCCTTTTCCAGTTTTTTCAGTGGCTGCGGCTTAGTTTTGTTACACCAGAGAACTAATTTAGGTAGTAGAGGTCGTGTGATCTCAGGTGTTTTTGCAATTAGTAGAGTTGGTATTTTTTAGGGTTTTTTGGATTGCAGTAAGTGTCCTTCCTATCCTTTTTCTTTCTAGGCAGATTGGGCCCCAACGTTTGCTCTTACTATTTTCTGTCTGTGTCTGTATTTCCTCTTGTCTAACCGCCATTACATGTTTGGGGGCTTCCTATGTTCTTTGGGGATCTGCTCCGGGGCAGATAGCTTTCCTCTTTCTATCTTTAGGTGTAGTTAAACTCTCAAGCTGTGACGAGGCGTCTAGGACCAACGTAGGAACGCTCCACGGCTGCCTTTATTTGTGGTGGTTAGTCAGGGTACTGCAATCCAGTAGATTCCAACCTCTCTGGTGTGTTGCCGTTTTTGCCTGCTCTCCTCGGCTACCAAATCATAACAGTATCACCGGCCAAACTGAAAATTATATGGTACTCAACAGAAGGGAAAAATAGTAAAAGGAAAAAGAAAAAGGGAAGTTGTCAGAATTTTTTTTTTCTCTGTTTGTTGCATTTTTTCCCTCTTTTTCTCTGGTTGCTGAGGAGGATTTTTTTTTTCTCTCAATGGAGTTTGCACAGTTGTCTGGCCGTGTGGATCAGCTTGCCACTGAAGTTCGGAGTATTGCTACCTATCTTGCAGGGTTGCCGGTTGTGGAACCTAGGATCCCCATGCCAGATTTATTTTTGGGGGATCGAGCTAAATTTCTGAATTTCAAAAATAACTGTAAGTTGTTTTTTGCCTTAAAACCTAAGTCCTCAGGGAACGCAGCACAGCAGGTTCAAATTGTCATCTCTCTCCTGCGCGGCGATCCTCAGGATTGGGCTTTTTCCCTGACACCTGGGGACCCTGTTTTGAGTAATGTTGATGCATTTTTTCTGGCTCTGGGGTTATTGTACGATGAACCTAATGTCACTGATCAAGCTGAAAAAAACTTGTTGGCATTAAATCAGGGGCTTGAGGACGCTGAGTTGTACTGTCAGAAATTCCGAAAGTGGGCAGTCCTGACCAAATGGAATGATGATGCTTTGGCAGTAGTGTTGAGCATTCCGATACCGCAAGTATCGGGTATCGGCCGATATTCGCTGTATCGGAATTCCGATACTTAGTTCCGATACTTTTCATATATCGTATACCGGAATCGGAAGTTCCCATAATTCTTTGAGAGGCAGTGTGATTTTATTCAGCCAATGAGGAATCCTAAGAAGTGTGGGCACATCCCGTAATGCTGCGGTCATGTTAACTAATGGCATGGCTGTGATTGGCTGCTGAAATGATGTCAGAATGCACTATAAAAGGCGCTGCCGCCATTTTAGCTTCACTGTGCTGTGAATAAAGTTAGGGACAGAACGCTGCTCTGCTGACTCTGAGGGACAGTTACAGATAACGTTTTTGTGAATTGCTGTGTAGGCAGGCTATTTGAGAAACCGCTGTGTAAATCATCCTTTTTCCTTGCAGTGTTGTTTTCACAGCTCTGTGCAAGGTGTGTGTTTGTGAGTGCAGGTGACGCTGTTTGTAGGCATCTGCACGTGTCACTCACAGACTCTTTTTTTTTTTTCTTTAGTGTAATTGGTGCTGCTCCATTCAATTGAAATTATAGTGTGACGCGCTTCCATCCGTATACAATACATTGGTTGCAAACACTATAGAAGTACACAAAGGAGCCTTTCAGAGCTAGTGAACAGTTGTGTGCAGTGTTCACTGTAGTCTGTGAGGTTTTTTTTTTTTTTGAGTGCAGATCACGCTCCAGTTAGTTCTTCAACCAGTGCTGGTTGTAGTCTGCTGAGCGTGTGTCACTGCCTCATCCTTGACATTTTTGTCTAATTGGTGCTGCTCCATTCTATTTCAAAAAACTCAAATCTATTAGTGTGACGCGCTTCCATCCGTATACAATACATTGGTTGCAAACACTATAGAAGTACACAAAGGAGCCTTTCAGAGATAGTGAACAGTTGTCTGCAGTGTTCACTGTAGTCTGTGAGGTTTCTTTATTTTGAGTGCAGATCACGCTACAGTTAGTTCTTAAACCACTGCTGGTTGTAGTCTGCTGAGCGTGTTTCACTGCCTCATCCTTGACATTTTTGTCTAATTGGTGCTGCTCCATTCTATTTCAAAAAACTCAAATCTATTAGTGTGACGTGCTTCCATCCGTATGTAATACATTGGTTGCAAACACTATAGAAGTACACAAAGGAGCCTTTCAGAGCTAGTGAACAGTTGTCTGCAGTGTTCACGGCAGTCTGTGAGGTTTCTTTTTTGAGTGCAGATCACGCTACAGTTAGTTCTTCAACCACTGCTGGTTTTAATCTGCTGAGCGTGTGTCACTACCTCATCCTTGACATTTTTGTCTAATTGGTGCTGCTCCATTCTATTTAAAAAAACTCAAATCTATTAGTGTGACGCGCTTCCATCCGTATACAATACATTGGTTGCAAACACTATAGAAGTACACAAAGGAGCCTTTCAGAGCTAGTGAACAGTTGTCTGCAGTGTTCACGGCAGTCTGTGAGGTTTCTTTTTTTGAGTGCAGATCACGCTACAGTTAGTTCTTAAACCACTGCTGGTTGTAGTCTGCTGAGCGTGTTTCACTGCCTCATCCTTGACATTTTTGTCTAATTGGTGCTGCTCCATTCTATTTCAAAAAACTCAAATCTATTAGTGTGACGCGCTTCCATACGTATACAATACATTGGTTGCAAACACTATAGAAGTACACAAAGGAGCCTTTCAGAGCTAGTGAACAGTTGTCTACAGTGTTCACGGCAGTCTGTGAGGTTTCTTTTTTTGAGTGCAGATCACGCTACAGTTAGTTCTTCAACCACTGCTGATTTTAGTCTGCTGAGCGTGTGTCACTGCCTCATCCTTGACATTTTTGTCTAATTGGTGCTGCTCCATTCTATTTAAAAAAACTCAAATCTATTAGTGTGACGCGCTTCCATCCGTATACAATACATTGGTTGCAAACACTATAGAAGTACACAAAGGAGCCTTTCAGAGCTAGTGAACAGTTGTCTGCAGTGTTCACTGCAGTCTCTGAGGAATAAGCACACTTAGGCCTTATAACTTTTCTGCCTTTCTTTATCAATCTACCAAGATGAAGAAGGCAGGGAGTAAGGCACGTTGTCGTGGGCGTGAAGTTTCAGCAGGGAGAGGATGTGGGGATTCTGTGGCTGCTGCCGCCCCCAGTGACACAGCATCCACCAGTTTTCCCCGTGAGCATTCCTTTATGCGCACTTTTGTAGGAGCTCGGCGTACCCCCCTGCTGCGGGAAGTACAAATAGAAGCCGTTGTCGGTTGGATGGCAGCCAACGCATCGACTTCAATTGCTTCCACCTCCTCTCAGGACCAGAGCACTGTTGAGCAACCATCTGTCTCTTCACCGCCTGCCAAATTGCCCAGACAGTCAGAGAGCTCTGTACAGGAGCCAGCTGAGTCTCTGCCTCTGTTCTCAGAATCTGTTGGCTTGCAAACAGGGGCCCAGCCAAGCAGCATTCTGGAATGTGAAGAAGAGGGAGTATGCAGTGATGCGCAACAGCTTTGTCTCTCTGAATCTGAAGAGGCGGGTGAGCCAGTGCCGATGGTCAGCACACCGCAGAACGCATCTGATGATGATGAGACTCAGGTGCCAGTTTCTATTGAGCATGGTGCTGGCCAGACCACCCAACAGCAGCAGGTGTTGGAAGAGGGTAGTGGAGATGATGAGGTCCAAGACCCAACATGGCGTGAGGAACAGGAAGGTGGTGGGAGCAGCTCTGAGGAAGAGATTGCCCCAACGGTCCAAACAGGAGGGAGAGGTAGGCTGCAGACTCAGTTGCCTGTAGCCTCCACTTTGGGACCCGTTCGGAGCAGTTCTCTTCCAAAAGCCAAAACAGGTGCTCCCAGGACTTGCACTGCTTGGTCCTTTTTTGACACACTTGCAGATGATATTTGCTATGTCAAATGCAAGCTGTGTAATCAAAAAGTCAAAAGAGGTAAAAGTGCCAGTAACCTCAATACCACTAATGTGTGGAAACATGTGCGGACAAAGCACGTGGTTGAGTTACAAAGACACACTGGAGACGTAGGTCAACCTACAGCACCACCTACATCTTCAGCTCGTGTTGGAGCCTCTTCCTCCAGCTCACACACAGCTGGTTCGGCTTCCTCACAGGATCGCCATGGAAGAACCTCTGTCACTGTTGTCCAGAGACCCAGTGTTATTCCACCCACAGCTGCAATTCCCTGTCATCCTCACACTCCCAGGCCTGTACAGCCATGGGTAGCACAGGCAGGGGAAAAGGGACGGCCATACTCGGAAAAAACCATCCGCGAGACGGTTGATGCTGGCTTTTGCAAAACCCCTGTCCCTTAAAAAACGTCATTCAGGTGGGGGAGATGACAGTTTCCGAACTTATGGCATTGCATCCCACAATACAAGGCCACCGTTTATTTCAGCAGGCAGCCGCCTGGTTGCGCTGTTGAGGGAAAATTAAACAGCGACTAAACGCCTCAGTAGCAGGTCCCCTGACCCCCGATGCGTGGCCAGTACCCATGACCGGACGATACCTTTCCCTCATGCCCCTTGGGTTAAGTTGTGGGCGGGGGACAGATCTTGCGAGTGGCGTGTAGGTTTGCCACTCCAAGGATTGCAGGAATCCAGTCTGTACACATTGCCCCCCTCCCCCTACTCCCCGTTCCTCAGAATCATCGCTGCAGGAGCCGTACGGTTACCTCCCCTGGACCCGTGAACGCTTACCCGTTACGACCCTATGGCAAGCCCCGGCCAAAATCAAAAGGCCGTCCTGAAATTAATTTTCCCTGGGGATCGAAGCCCCCAAACGCGGAGCTGTGGGAAGCCATAAAACAGGAAGCGAGTGTGGTTTTTGCCCGCGAATCTCCAGCCAGGCTTGGGAGTGTTGACAATGGCCGAAAATTGGTGGCAGCTTGGGCTTTGGGAACCTTTCTACATACCATGCTGGCACATGTGTCAACTTGGTCGTGCAGAGTTTTTTTGAGGGGGCTATCCGGATCTTGATGCACGCTGCACAAGGCGCCAGGGCGCTCCTTGCACGTTCCGCTGGCCAGATCGCGCATTGCAGCTCTGCAACGCAGATTTTGCCCTTTCCCGAACTCGCATCAATTACTCCCCCCCAGGGGGAAGACTTACTATGTTGGGGCGGTTTGTGGAGCAGCAGCCAGCAGTAATGGGAAAATATCAGGG
>JARQOD010000005.1:312482467-312785974 GCA_033576555.1 Oophaga sylvatica | reverse complement strand
AATAATAATAATAATATTAGCAAATACCTCCAATTAGAAATGTAGCATAGTTTTTTCTGATTTATGTCTCTTTCCTCATGTGAAGGCTTTGCAGGACATTAGGTATCCATGGTTACAACCACTGATAAAGTGACTGTTAGATAGTTGCTAGTTGTCGTAACCATGGATACCTAAGGTGCTGCAATGCCTGCACATGAAGAAAGAGACATAGCAAATCTGAAAACTACACTAGATTTCTAATTAGAAATATTTGCTAATAATATTAATATTACACCTACTATATATTGGGATAGGATCTTGGAGATCCTGACATTTTCAGTATTTATACGTCATGGTTGGGAAATACTTCCAAAACAAATGCAGTATTTGTACGTCATGGCGATGGGCGTGATTGCCGCTCGGTGTTCAGCTAATGTAACAGCTGACACTTGGCACTCACTGCCAGGAGTGGTGCCTGCAGTGCTCCCAGCAGTTTAACTAGCTAAGTGCTGCGATATGGATCACAGCATTTAGCAGGCATGCAGATGGAGGGAGCCCCCTCTGCCCTCCGATCTGCGCCCCTATAACGTCATTGTGAGGAGTCGATCATTGCCTTGGTGACCCAATGTCAACATAACGACATTCGGGTCACTAGAGGTAAAAACTTGATACAGCATGCTCAGAGCATGGTGTATCAAGTTTGCGTGTCAGTGCAGCACTGAAAGTCCTATGGAGTCTAAGTATAAAAGTAAAAATAAAGTTGTAAAAATATGTTAAAAAATCAAAATAGTTAAAAAAAAAAATATATATTGTATCCATAAATAAATATTTTTATGAAAAAAAAGAAATGCACATGCTTGGTATAACGACATTTGGAATGACCCGGCCTATAAAAAAAACATAAAAAAAACAGAGGCAAAAAATGATTCTTTATCATCATATCGCCGAACAAAAAGTGGAATAAAGCGCGATCAAAAAGACGAATGTACATACAAAATGGTATCACTGAAAACGTCATCTTGTCCCTCCAAAAACAGGCTGAAATACAGCAGAAAAATAAAAAAGTTATAGTTCTCAGAATAAAGTGATGCAAAAATAATAATTTTTTCTATAAAATTGTTTTAATGCGTAAAAGCGCCAAAACATAAAAAAAAGTTATAAATATGGTAACACTGTAATAGCACTGACTCAAAGAATAAAGCTGCCTTATCAATTTTACTAATTTTACTACACGTAGAACGGTATAAGAAAAAAAACAAAAAACAATTCCTGAATTGCTGGTCTTTGTTCATTCTGCCTCCCAAAAATCGGAATAGAAAGTGATCTAAAAATGTAATGTGACCGAAAAAGGGATCTAAAAATGACATGTGAGTACTCAAATGACTCTGATGGCTGAAATATGGAACAATTATAGCTGTCTAAATATGGGGATGCAAAAACGTGTTTTAGCAATGCAAACATAAAAAAACAATATAAATCTGGTGTCATTGTAATTGCACCGACCCGAAGAATAAAGTTGTCTAGTAATCACTTATACCGCACGAGGAACGTCATAAAAAATAAATAAAACCAATTCTTCACTTGCTGTTGATTTGTTCGTTCTGTCTCACAAAGGTCGCAGTAAGGCTTGGCTCATATTTATCCTGCAGTCTACATTGAGCACTTACACCAGGGTTTCCATGTAAGGCCGGGATCACACATGCGAGTAAATCGGCCGACACTCGCATGTGAAATCCCAGCTCTGGCGCCGGCACTTAGGAGTGGAGCGCGCAGCTGCATATAAATACATGCAGCCGCTCGCTCCACTCCTGAGTGCCGGCGCCAGAGCTGGGATTTCACATGCGAGTGTCGGACGACTTACTCGCATGTGTGATCCCGGCCTTAATCTGTGAAATACATGATTCAGATGGAACTCCAGGGGAAAGATTCGTATAATGAGGCAGATGAAGTCACAGTGGATACCGTTTGGCCTTTGATCCACGGAACACAGGCGGGAGGCACATCAAGGATACAGGAACACAGGCGGGAGGTACAGCCGGGATACAGGAACACAGGCAGGAGGCACGGTTGGGATACAGGAACACAGGCAGGAGGCAAGGCTGGAATACAGGAACACAGGCAGGGAACTGGAGTGGAGACAAAAGGAAGAACGCAGTAATAGCATCAAGGAAAGGAAGGAATCCTGGAGAACAGGAGGGTAAGCACACACAGGGCCAGCATCACAAGCAATACACAATAGACAATCAGGCGCCGCCTGAGACGCGTGGCAGCCTGATATGGGAAGTGCCCCGAGGACTTCCGGTTCATAGTCCCCGGGGCCATGGAGGAACGGGCGGCAGAGCTCAGGGCGAGGAATGTGCGTGTGCGCTGCTGAGCCCAGCGCACACGCGCACACGACGCACAACAGAGGGAGCGCGCCGAGACTCCAGAAGAGGCGGGGAGACAGGAGCGCGCCGGGTTGCCAGGTAAGTATGACCGAGCGGGACCGATGGCGTGACAGTCACAGTGGATGTCGTTTGGCCTTTGATCTAGAGGTATCCGTCTTTTTAGGAGTGCATAAAAGCACGGCTGCCACAGTTGAACAGAGGCTAGACGGAGTCCAGAGTAACTCTGCTGCCTCATTATAGTGAATGAATCCCTCAGGGGTTTCATCTGAATTACAGATTTAGATGGAAACCCCAAAGCAAGTGTTCAGCATAGAGCATAAATGTGTTTTTGTAAATTTTATTGTAAAAATGAGAAATCACTAGAAAACATTTAACCCTTCTAACTTCCTAAGTAAAGAAATTATATTTCAAAAATTGTGCTGATATAGACTAGACCTGTGGGAAATTTTATTTATTAAGTATTTTGTGTGACATAACTCTCTGATTTACGGGCATAAAAATTAAAAGTTTGACAATTGTGAAAGAAAATGCAAGTCATATGGAATAAATTTTACCACTATCATGAAGTACAATATGTCACGAAAAAATAATCTCAGAATCAGTCTGATCCGTTGAAGCGTTCGAGAGTTATTACAACGTAGGCTGAGGTCACACTTGCGAGAAAGTCGCACGAGTCTCGCACCTCAATACTAGGCAATGCAGCTGGCACTCGAGACCAGAGTGTGCGGCTACATGTCTTTCTTTGCAGCTGAACACTCTGGTCTGAGTGCCGGCGGCAATGCCGGGTATTGTGGTATGAGACTCATGCGAGTTTCTCGCAAGTGTGACCCGGCCATAAAGTGACCCTGGTCAGAATTGTAAAATTTGGCCCCATCATGAAGATGAAAACAGGCTAAGGGGTGAAGGAGTTGTGGAGCCCAGCTGTGACTGAATCCACATCTTCCAGAGGGGTGCACTGACAGAAGATCCCACTAGAGGTCATTAATCACATTCACACACGCAGCTCATCCTAAAAAGACCATTAGAGGGAGCTGTGTAAGACGTATAAAAAAAAACAAGTTAGTTTCACTTTGCCAGAGAAAGAGAAAGGAAGAGAAAGAGAAAGGAGGGAGATGAGGAGAACAGCCAGAGAAGAGATCAGACAGAGACAGATCTCAGATCTCCTTAAGACACCAGAGGAGAGAAGTGCAGAGCTGTTCAGTCAGTTCAACTTGAGTAAGTGGAGGCTAGTATGAGTGAGAAGGAATCACTTTAGCCTAGTCAGAGCTGAATCTGAAGTATAGCTCAGTAGAAAGCGTGCCGACGCTTAGAGAGCGGCGAAGAGGCAGCTCACCAACTGCCAGCGTGTGTGATAATAGGAGGACCTAGATAGGTCGAAGGCGAGTGGAAGTTAATGAGACCGAGGAGCCTTAATAGCTCATCTCAGCAAGTATACCCGGACGACGGGGTCCGAGCCTGCAGGGATCACCGGACGACCCATTAGGAGAACACCGGAGTTCCTGGAGGACTACAAGTCCCAGGAGTACCACCGAGCTGATACGTAGCAGGATCAGGGAGGACGGAGTCCGGCTCGGCCGGGCCATCAATGACCCTGCCCTTTCAGAGAGAAGATCCAATAACAAAGTCAGCCAGGTACAAGACAGAGGCTAAGCTAGGCCCAGCTACACGCAGGCCAGAACTTATTACAAAAAGGCAGAAAACAGGAGGCCACACACCTATCAAGTGGAGGAATCTGGATGTGCACCCTTCACCCTACAGTGCTCCGGGACATCCCTGCAACATCTACAAGTAAAGGTATGAAAAGAGACTGAACCGTGTGTCACTGCTTATTTGCCTGCATTCTGCACCACCATAGACTTCAAGGGAAAAGTCTCGCCTGTGGGAGACTCACCATCTTGCTGCCCCATAACATCCCCTTAGAAGATCCATATTGCAGCGCTGGTCAAATTGATCAGATACCACAGGTGGCGTCACGAACAACTATTACTACAATCCCCTGTAAATATATCCCCCATTGCATGACGCCCAGGGCCACGGACCGAGCTCTGCTGCCAGTGACATTCCCCATAGACTTCCATGGGCTCGGTGCCGAGTGTCCCATAGCCCTGGTACCCACATGTGGTGCGCGTCAGAGTTAAAGACCAATTCTGAGAAACTGTTGAGACCTGATAACTAGCACCCTCATGAATCAACTGCTAGTAAATATTGAATGGAGCAGCACCATGCAGATCTGTTCAATGTGTTGCAGCTGCTACCAAGTACTGCACATCAGCTGTTATTCAAAATAACAGGAGCTGAGATACAGTAAAATGCAGTGGCTCCTACACATTGATAAAGCTATGCAGTGCAATGTCATTCAGTGATTACAGGTGACCATCACTAGAGCTAAAATCAGCTGATTGGTGGGGTTGCAGGGTGTTGGTTCCCCGCCGATCTGATATTGATGCATACTTTAAATTCTTGTGATCAGACATACGTTAATTTTACAACCTGTACAATACAAATAATATATTCATTATTGGAGGCTGATAGAGATGTGTATATCTTTTGAATTTCAGATTTGTTAGCTTTGCTGAATTTTTTCCAAAAATTAGGTTTGAGATTAATACATTTTGTCACAAATCTGAATACTACAAAGCCTCTTAATTGCACAGAAAAGACATGTATAAAGGTACCGTCACACTAAGCGATCACACCAGCGATCATGACAATGACACGACCTGGCAGAGATCGTTGGTGTGATCGCTATATGGTCGCTAGTAGCTTCCAAACAGGAAGATCTCATACACGACACATCAGCGATCAGCGATCTGTATAACGACCTCGGCGGTCGTTGGGACCTGTCACACAGCATGTATTGTTAAAGATTGAGCGCAACCTTTTCCACGCCCCTCAGCACAGATTGGTGGTCACTGTATGTCAAAAGTCACAGCTCTCGCTTAGTGATTGGACGTCCGCGTCATAAAAGACGACGCAAGTGGTTCATACGAATTTCCAGCATCGTTCCATACTGCGTCCTGCTAGCCTTCTGCTTTGCAGCTACTGCGATCCAGTCTGTGCCGCTATTGCATTTGCCCCGGATTCATTTTTTCAGGATCCCAAAAACGTCTTGTATATATGGCAAATATGAAGCGCTGTAGCGACTCTCACAGGATCGCAAAACCCCACACACGATAGTATCCTCACAACAACGCACAAAGGACTAGATGTTGTGGCCACCAATCAGAGCTGAGGGGCGTTAAAACCTAGTCCCGCCTGCACCGCTGACATGAGTCGCCAACGAGGTCGCTCGTCATTCATAAGGGTGTCAAACTCAGCGATTCAGGCTCACCAGCGGGACGCCAACGATCAAAAAACGGTCCAGAATGTTTGTGCACGATCAGCGACATCGCAGCAGAGGCCACATCGCTGCTACATGTCACACACAGCGACGTCGCTGACGATGTCACTGCTGCGTCATAAAATCGGTGTCGCTTAAGCGATATCGTTAGCGATCTCGCCTAGTGTGACAGTACCTTTACACTCTGAGGTATCCTAAGACTACATTGAATCACCTTAATGCAAACATTGCACTGCCTATCTGGCTAGGGGAAAACATATAGCACTTTGTAGTAACCAACAGTTTTTTTTTTTTTTTTATCAACATACCGCAGTAACAGACTTTTTGGTTGCTTAAACTGTAAGAACTATCAAAAAATGATAATTTTTTAGTTGCAGATGCTTACATTGCTGGTGTTTATACACAGACAGCGCAAATGGACAAAGCTGTGGCTTTTTCTCATGGTAAGTACAAGAGATTTTTTCTTTGGTAAATAAAGAAATAATAGTTTTTTCACAAGCCATCCAAAAATTATCGGTTTATTTAGGTAGCACAAACAAGTTAACTGTTTCGAAAGCAAAGAAGTAATGACTTCTCAACTAGTAGTGAAAAAATTCAACAATCGCACCGCCCAAAGCCCCGCCCCCTTTTTGATGCGCGCTCTTTCCGGATGTGTTCCGGACACCTCCAGAACACATCCGGAAAGAACGCAGGGCTGCATAGCCCTGTGTAATTTCCTTGCGGCGACGCAGCGTCGCCGCAAGACGCTAGGACATGCTGCGGTCTGAAAAGACGCGCCGCATCTCCGTATGCTTTAACATCTGGAGGCTGCGTGTTTGACGCTGCGCCAACGCACAGCGTCAAACACGCAGCTAATCCGGAATGTTTCCTGATCGTGGAAACATACCCTTAGGATTTTTAACAGGTTTGCTAAAAAAATGATTAAACAATGACACAGGCTTTTTATTAAGCCATCGCAAAATGATCCTTTTTTTGGGCATGTTAACAGGCCAACTATTTTCAAAGTAAAGAAACAATTACTTAACAACAAGTCATGCAAAAAAATGCCCTATTTTGGGAGTGGTTTCATGTTTTTGTACCCTCAAGAGAGTAAGCTTCCCAGGAGCAGTACAGTACACTGGACAAGATCAGGAGATGTGTGTGGGCATCTAGCGGTAGAAGCAGTATGGTATAAAAATATGATGGGTCAGGCAAGGAGATGTCTAGCAGTATAAAGACCGCAATGGCTGCTCCAGCAACATCAGTAAAGTATAGCACTTTAAAACACAGCTGGCAGTATAGGGCCAGCATGTATATCAGCATAGGTCCAGCAATGGAAGCCCCGGTTTAGGTAATACTACAGTACAGATGACATCAAGGATAGGAAGTAGATGTCCACTTGAGCGTGGGCCATTGGCTCTGGCAGCAACAGAACTGTATGGACAGTGAGGCACACCATCATTGTGTGAAATGCAGCCAACAGAAAACTACACAAGGTGGCATGGCAGCTGCATGACCAGCAAGCTGACCATGTAATAGTTTTGTTGTCATACAAGGAGGTGACTTGGAGCATACATCTGTTTCCTGAATACATAATCAGAGATAGATATCTGCAGATACAAAGGTGTAAAAGGAGGCAACATCAGAGTATGACAAGCAGGTGCTACTTGAGGGTGCATCTGGTTGACGGGGAGATTAGGGGAATTGAGGACTTATCACTGGCTGGCTGTTAGGGTTCGAGTTCCCATTTCTGCACAGGGGAATCTCGAGCTATTCCTGCTGCGGTCCCCCATCCATCTCCGGCCGCAGTGGAGCCTGCTCAGCAGAGACGTCGGTCCCAGCATCTCGCCCAGTCTGATACTGTGCGGATACTTGCTGCTGTCTCTCCTGGATCCTCTGTTGTAACCAGTGTTGGAGCAGGCAGCTTTGGGACTAAGTCCTCTGTTTCTCTATCTGAGCATGCCCAGGGCAAGATATCCCATTGGAAATCAGGGGTCACATGCTGGGATACTGCTGAGCCTCCTATTGGTACTCCAGGAAGGTCCTGAAGCTGTTTGTGTTCTGAAGCAGTTTCCTATTGGTCTGTTCTGGAAGGTCTTGTACTTGTGGCTACTATAAAAGGGTTGCATAACCGCACGGCCGTGCGCTAGTATCATATCTGTTACATGCTTGCGCCAGTGTGGTCTTATGTACAGTTATATGAAAAAGTTTGGGCACCCCTATTAATCTTAAGCTTAATGTTTTATAAAAATTGGTGTTTTTGCAACAGTTATTTCAGTTTGATATATCTAATAACTATTGAACACAGTAATGTTTCTGCCTTGAAATGAGGTTTATTGTACTAACAGAAAATGTGCAATCTGTATCCAAACAAAATTTGACAGGTGCATAAGTATGGGCACCCTTATCATTTTCTTGTTTTAAATACTCCTACCTACTTTTTACTGACTTACTAAAGCACTTTTTTTTGTTTTATAACCTCATTGAGCTTTGAACTTCATAGCCAGGTGCATGCAATCATGAGAAAAGCTACTTAAAGTGGCCACTTGCAAGTTGTTCTCCTGTTTGAATCTCCTCTGAAGAGTGGCATCATGGGCTCCTCAAAACAACTGTCAAATGATCTGAAAACAAAGATTATTCAACATAGTTGTTCAGGGGAAGGATACAAAAAGCTGTCTCAGAGATTTAACCTGTCAGTTTCCACTGTGAGGAACATAGTAAGGAAATGGAAGAACACAGGGACAGTTCTTGTTAAGGCCAGAAGCGGCAGGCCAAAAAAAAACATCAGAAAGGCAGAGAAGAAGAATGGTGAGATCAGTCAAGGACAATCCTCAGACCACCTCCAGAGAGCTGCAGCATCTACTTGCTGCAGATGGTGTCACTGTGCATCGGTCAACTATACAACGCACTTTGCACAAGGAGAAGCTGTATGGGAGAGTGATGCGAAAGAAGCGTTTCTGCAAGCACGCCACAAACAGAGTCGGCTGAGGTATGCAAAAGCACATTTGGAGAAGCCAATTTCTTTTTGGAAGAAGGTCCTGTGGACTGATGAAACCAAGATTGAGTTGTTTGGTCATACAAAAAGGCGTTATGCATGGCATCAAAAAACCTCAGCATTCCAAGAAAAACACTTGCTACCCACAGTAAAATTTGGTGGAGGTTCCATCATGCTTTGGGGCTGTGTGGCCAATGCCGGCTCCGGGAATCTTGTTAAAGTTGAGGGATGCATGGATTCCACTCAGTATCAGCAGATTCTTGACAATAATGTTCAAGAATCAGTGACAAAGTTGAAGTTACGCAGGGGATGGATCTTTCAGCAAGACAATGATCCAAAACACCGCTCCAAATCTACTCAGGCATTCATGCAGAGGAACAATTACAATGTTCTGGAATGGCCATCCCAGTCCCCAGACCTGAATATCATTGAACATCTGTGGGATCATTTGAAGAGGGCTGTCCATGCTCGGCGACCATCAAACTTAACTGAACTGGAATTGTTTTGTAAAGAGGAATGGTCAAAAATACCTTCATCCAGGATCCAGGAACTCATTAAAAGCTACAGGAAGCGACTAGAGGCTGTTATTTTTGCAAAAGGAGGATCTACTAAATATTAATGTCACTTTTCTGGTGAGGTGCCCATACTTATGCACCTGTCAAATTTTGTTTGGATGCAGATTGCACATTTTCTGTTAGTACAATAAACCTCATTTCAAGGCAGAAACATTACTGTGTCCAATAGTTATTAGATATATCAAACTGAAATAGCTGTTGCAAAAACACCAATTTTTATAAAACATTAAGCTTAAGATTAATAGGGGTGCCCAAACTTTTTCATATAACTGTATGTGGTTAGGGACCCAGCTGAAATAAGTCCCTAGAATACCGGCACCTCCGGTGAGGAGATTTGTGTGTTTGGATTCAGGGCTCTGGCTGAAATATACCGGCACCTCTGGTGAGGAGTTTGCTGAGTGTATGGCAAGACCACAGACTGCAATCACTTAGCAGTCATCTGTGTCGCCTGTGAGTCTAACAGGACACAGTCTTTTTCACAGCGGCTCTGTGAAGTAACAGAGTTCGCTTTACCGCCATATAGCGCCACAGCGTTTTAATTAGCGACTCTGTGGTCTAACAGAGTTGCTTATACCGCCATATAGGCATTTTACATCTACGACTCTGCGGAATAACGGAGTTCGCTCATACTGCCTTTTTACGCCATCTTACTAGCAGCAGGCTCTGCCTGCACGGTGGACCCTGGGCTGCGAATGCACCTCTCCTTAATATCTATTAGGTGCGTTCCGCTGGCCCTTAACACTGGCGGCTAGCATCGCCAATGAGCAGGTGATGTCGCTTCATATGCTAATGGAGAGCTGTAGTTCCTAGTCTATACGAGTCGGGCTATCCGCGGTTTGTTTTCCTCTTGCAGAGCCTGCAGATTGTAAAAAAAATTGTCAGGCGGAAACACGCAAAGCAACTTCCACATACGAGAAGCACACACATATGACTCGCCACAATCACTACCACAGCTTTCAGGTGCTGTTAAGCCTTCTCCACCAACAGAATATGTGGCTCTAGAACTGACCACAAAAGCAAATTTTGTCCCCACATCCTTTATCTCTACGTTGCTTGTGCTGTATATCACTGAGGCCAAACACCTCCTCCTCTAATTACATAATTTCATTGGTACCCTTGTCTAGAACTAAGGTCTTGTCACAGAATCATCATCACTGTCATACATGATTTGCTGACACTAGCCACTGTGTGTGTGAAATGACCTGACATCCTTGCTCCAACTTGAGATTTGCCTTGGCTCAGAGTACCTTGCAGGGCCAGCAACACAGCTTGGCATTAGAATTGTGTCCTCCATTTCCTTCAGTCCATATAATATGAGTAAAAAAGCTGACTCTTTTTATTATTACTATTGTTATTATTATTGTTATCAATAATAATTTATTTTTAGGGCACCATTGATTCCATGGCGCTGTACATGTAAAAAGGGGTTTACATACAAAATACATATCTAAATTACAACAAACAAACTTACAATGACAAACTGGAACAGAGGGGGCAGGGCCTAGTCCTTGCAAGCTTACAGTTTTCAGGATAACGGGCAAGGACACAGTAGGTTAGGGGGTTGCAGCAAATCCAGTGTTGGTGAGGTGGCAGTAGGGTCATTGCATGCTGTAATCTTTCTTACAGAGTTGGATTTTCAAGTTCCTGTGGAAGGTTCCAAATGTGCTGAATAATTGGATGTGTTGGGGCATTGAATTTAAGAGGATGGGCGATATTCGGGAGAATACTTGGAGGCAATAAGGTGAGTAATGTGTAATTGTGGAGGCGAAAAGGCGGTCTTGGGAGGACCAGAGAGTATGTGTGGATAGATATTGAGAGATTAGTTCGGACATATATGGAGGGGATACATTATAGATGGCCTTGTAGGTCAATGTTAGAAGTTTGACCTGGGTTCATTGGGGAATTGGAAGCCTTTGAAAGGATTTGTAGGAAGGAGAAACAGAGAAGAGAGGTGGATTAATTGGGTAACACAGATATGGACAGATTGGAGATGAGTGAGAATGTTATCAGGGAGGCCACAGAGGTGGATATTGCAGTACTCAAGGCGGGAGATGATGAGGGCATGCACTAAAATTTTAATAGATTCAGGATTGAACAAATAATGGACTATGCAAATATTTTTCAGTGGGTGGTGGCAGGAGGTAATAAAAGCTTGGATGTGCAGTTTGAAGGGCAGGACAGAGTCAAGGGTTACTCCGAGGCAGTGGACTTTTGGTACAGCGGAAAGAGTGCTTTCATTGTAATGTAATAACTATATCGGGTAGGGGAGGTGAGTGGGATGGAGGAAAGATGATGAGTTTGGTTTTGTCCACACTGAGCTTTAGGAAGTTCCATGAGAAAAAGGAAGATATGGCTAATAGACACTCTAGGATTCTGGACAACAGAGGAGTGACATACCTGAGTGCCATCAGCATATATGTAGTACTGTAAGCCGTGGGACTTTATTAATTGTCAAAAGCCAAAAATATAGATGGAGAAAAGTAGAGGTCCCTTAACAGGGCCTTGAGGTACTGTCATGGGTGTGTCAGGTGTGACAGACAGTCAACCTGGATTTGGATGTAGAAAGTCATTGTGATTAGCTCTGCAAGCATCTTCTTGATTTTTGCATCTATGTAATGGAGTGATATCCTTCTCCCCCTAGGACATAACAGTTACCTCCACCTTCTGCTGCTAATTACCACACCCTTGCTGAAGGTTTAAATACCTTCAGTCTCTTCAGCAAGGTGCTGGTGTTAGTTCATTTTCCCTCTGTCTAGTTTGAAGAACTAGCAGTTGGCTAATGTCTTCTTGGAGTACTCTTGGAGAATTGCTGGCGTGATATCTTGGTGGTCTTCTCAAGCTAAGTGTATCCCTTTGTTTTTCCATCCTCTCTGTTTTTAGTTGTTGTGGGAGATGACTGGCACACCCCCATCCCCTCTCTATTACTAGGATCAGTGTTATGAATGTGCTAAAAATGGTTTCTGAGCAGAGGCTCCCTCTGGTGGTTACTGACAGTACTGAACCTTTCAGCGAGGAATGGCAATCTGGGATCACGGACTGGTCTGATATAAGGGAGGTTCCCTCCCATGATGGTTGCCGGTGATCAATTGTTCTTGTCTCAATTGTGGTTCCTGGTTCATTTGGAAGTTTGCTGAGTCTTGCCTGCATCTTTGTTGTGAATGGGTTTGAGATGAGTTCTGAGCAGAGGCTCCCTCTGGTGGTTACAAGCGGTACTAGTGAGGATTGGGAATCAGGTGTTACTGATTGGTCTTATTTAAGGGAATCATTTTCCCATCAGGGTTGCCGGTGATCTATTGTTCTGGTCTGAATCCTTCTTTCCAGTTTCCCTTGTAGCCTGCTGTGTCGTGTCTGCATCTCCTGCTGTCAGATAAGACAATTTCTTATTTTGTGTTTTTGCTATATTTTTGCATTTTGTCCTGCACTTCTGTGGGGGCCTTCTGGGTCCCCTCCGGGGCTTTTGCCCTCTCAGTTTAGTCCAGCCACTGTGTTTTGTACTTTTGCTTTTTGCAGTTTTTTCAGTGGCTGCTGTTTTTGTTACACCAGAGAACTAATTTAGGTGGTAGAGGTCGTGTGATCTCAGGTGATTTTGAAATTAGTATGTTGGTGTTTTTCAGGGTTTTCTGGGATTGCAGTAAGTACCCTTCCTGTCCTTTTCTATTTAGATAGTTTGGGCCCCAGCGTTTGCTCATACTATTTTCTTTCTGTGTCAGTATTTCCTCTTGTCTAACCGCCATTACATGTTTGGGGGCTTTCTATTATCTTTGGGGTTCTGCTCCGGGGCAGATAGCTTTCCTATTTCTATCTTTAGGTGTAGTTAGTTTCTCAGGCTGTGACGAGGCGTCTAGGACCATCGTAGGAACGCTCCACGGCTGCCTCTAGTTGTGGTGGTTAGTCAGGGTACTGCAATCTCATAGATTCCAACTGCTCTGGTGTATTTCCTTTTTTTACCTGCACTCCTCAGCTACCGTAACATAACACATCTTCTGCTATCAGATAAGATATTTTCTGCTTTTATTTTTGTGCTTGCTTTTTGCATTGTTCCCTGCACTTCTGTGGAGGTCAGCCAGGTCCCCTCCGGGGGCTTGTGCTCCTCTCATTTTATCTGGAGCCACTGTTGTTTGTTCATTTGCTTTTTCCTGTTTTTTCAGTGGCTGTGGCTTATTTTTGTTACACCAGAGAACTGATTTAGGTGGTAGAGGTCTTGTGATCTCAGGTGTTTTTTGCAATCAGTAGAGTTGGTATTTTTTAGGGTTTTTTTTGGATTGCAGTGAGTATCCTTTCCTGTACTTCTCTAGACAGATTGGGCCCCAGCGTTTGCTCATTCTATTTTCTATCTGTGTCCGTGTTTCTTGTTGTCTAACCACCATTACATGTTTGGGGGCTTCCTATTCTCTTTGGGGATCTGCTCCGGGGCAGATAGCTTTCATCTTTCTGCCTTTAGGTGTAGTTATCTCTCAGGCTGTGACGAGGCGTCTAGGATCAACGTAGGAACGCTCCACGGCTACCTCTAGTTGTGTGGTTCGTTCAGGTTACTGCAATCCAATATGTTCCAGCCTCTCTGGTGTATTGCCGTTTTTGCTTACTCTCCTCAGCTACCAAAACATAACAGTACCCTAAAAAATACCATCTACTGATTGCAAAAACACCTGAGATCACACGACCTCTACCACCTAAATCAGTTCTCTGGTGTAACAAAGCTAAGCCGCAGCCACTGAAAAAACAGGAAAAAGCAAATGAACAAACAACAGTGGCTCCAGATAAAATGAGAGGAGCACAAGCCCCCCGGATGGGGAACAAAAAAAGTGGCCCACTCAGCACCAAAAACAAAAGCCAAAGAAAAACAGGGAAAAGGAAATGTTGCAAAAAAATTTACCCTCCACCTCCACCCTCCCCTCCCAATGTGCTTCTGTTATCCAATTTGTCTACACCTTCCCTTGTGTCTCTCCCTTCCAATGTGTCTATCCCTTCCAATTTGTATTTCATTCCTAATGTGTCTTCTTCCCCAGTGACCCAATCCTCCATTTTGTTGCCACTTTCCCTGTAACCACTTCCTCACCCACTCCTACCTAATCATCCCAGCCCGACACCCCCCAGGTCCACATTGTCACACCATCGAACAGGCCTCTGATCCTAAACCCCATTTTTATTTATTGTTTTCAAAGTAATTTTTGTTAAATTAAAAATTGTTTTTATCTTTGTTAATAAAAATTCTTTTGTTTTCACAATCACTGTGTTTATCTCTTTATTTGAAAACGCACACATGTGTGTATTGTATAACAGGTGTTTTACAGTGGAGGTGTTATTATTATTAAAGTCAGCAAACAATACAGGTACATTTACAAGTGCATTAAATCATTTTGTCTTGCCATGCCACACGTGCAATATCAGAAACAAAGTAAGCAGCAAAGTTATCCCTCATTTGGATAACTTCCACTGTAGTCCTCAGAGGGTGATCTTGGTAATCCTGCAATGTGCTAGCTACAGGTTCATCAAGTTCTAAGTGGTGTGGCTCTTCACCAGGATGTAATTGTGCAGAACAACACACGCTTTCACTACCTCATCAATTGTCTCAGTTTTTAGATTGATGGCTGTTTCCAAAGTGCGCCATTTAGATGCCAACAATCCAAAGGCACACTCAACAGTTCTTCGTGCCCTTGTCAATCCGTAGTTGAAAATACTTTTTGTGTGAAAGTTTCGACTTGAGTATGGTTTTAGGAGGTTGGCATACATTTGAAACGCCTCATCCCCAACCACAGCAAACGGCATTGGTGGTCCTTCAGTGTTCAGAAAAGGTCGTGGCATTGGAAAATTGAAATTATTCCCATACAAATGTTGGCCCATGTCAGAGTCTTTGAAAGTCTGAGAGTCATTTGCTCGTCCAAATGAGCCAACGTCCACAGCGACAAATTGACAGTCAGCATCTGCAATCGCCATGAGAACAATCGAATAGTATTTTTTGTAATGGAAATACTCAGATCCACTTCCAGCAGGTTTCATAATCCGAATGTGTTTGCCGTCCACAGCCCCCAAACAGTTTGGAAAATTACAAATTTCCTTCAATTTTGCTGCATTTTCCAGTCAGAGTTCAGTTGTTGGTTGGGGGAGGAATTCTTTGCGCAGAACATCACATAAAGCATGGCTGTTGTCTGCAACTATCCCAGAAAGGGTGGTTACTACAACCTGAAATTGAAAATGTAGAGATTATAAGGTCTTTCCTGTAGCCAGGAATCTGCGGAACAGAAAATGGAAAAAAAAATCATGAGATGACTTTTATAACAATAATAATAATGACATGTGCTTCTTATTCAAAATATGTACCTCAGGGTCACCATTCCGCAGCATGTATTGCTTCACGTAGTTGTGTGTACTGCCTGGTAATGGATTCTCGGACACGTTGCAACAAGTCATTGAAGCTTTGTTCAGACATCCTGGTGTAGTCGTAAAACTTCACCGGGTTTTGCACGCAGCTCGGTGTACAAAGAGTGGTAGGCTCCACGGCTCTCTCGAACTTCAACGATGGGGTGTTGCCAGTAGCGACTATGACATCTTCTCCATCTTTCTCTTCTTCTTTCTTCTTCACAAGCCACAGCAAAGGCAAAAGCCAATTTCAATGGCAAATACAGATTACGATAGAAGCTCTGCATGCCAAGATCCAACTTGCAGCTGGATACAGCAGCAAAAGATGAGGATTTCATCTGTGCAAGGGTCTATATACAGAATTCCCATGAGACACGCCCATTGGATGTGGCTTGTGTCAAGGAAATTCTCCTGGAAATTTCGAACGCATGGGCAAAAACAACGCAAACGCATGCCAAAACGCATACAAATGCATGCACTCACAGCATTTTTTGGCATCATGTGTACGCTGTTGTGGATAAAAAATGCAGCGCAAGCATGCGTTTAAATGCGATTTTGACATGCGTTTGTGCATGCAGATGATACGCTGCGCATAGAACCGCTAATGTGAACTTAGCATCAGGCAGAGGACAGTCTAGGAGGATATCGATTGCAACATTTAGGAGGCAGGGAGAAGGAGGTGGATCCCTCTCCCTTCTGATCGGCACCCCAGAGACATCATTACGAGAGCTATGTTCATCATGATAACCCAATGTCATTATGAGGAGGGCCTCTGGGTCTGCAAGCAACGGTGGCCTGCTTAGACCATGCCAAAAGCATTTGTAATAATGACTTGTATAATGCATTTCACTGCAATGCATTATACCAACAATCAGAATAATGAAAGTTAACGTTCCATAGAGGGAGAAGTTAAAAAATAAAATAAAAACTAAAATAAAAATTGTAAAAATATATATTTAAAAAAATCACAAAATAATAAAAAAATAGAAAAATATATACCAATAAATACACATATTTATGTGAAAAAATATGAATATGGGGATTGGTGGGTATGCGAACACCTTCATGACAGTTGACGTACCTATATGCCATGGTCTGATAGGTGATCCCGAACAATGACATATAGGTACATCATGGCGATCGTCGGGAGCTTGATTTGCCTAATAGCCGAACCCAAGTTGTCACTGCCAGGATGGGTCATCCAGCTACGGAAAGCCTGTTAGAACATGCCAGGTGTAAGTGTAACACTGACAAGTATAATGCATTGCAGTGCTGGTGCATTACAGAGCTAAATTACAGTTATCTCTTCCATTCAAAAAAACATACACTTTATTGAAAAAATACACATAAATAAATAACAAAAAATGAAAAACAGCATCACATCTACAAGGTAATGAAAACACCAGGGAAAGTGCCTGTCCATAAATTGGACTATCTGAAACCTGCTTGGTAGCGGAGGTTGGAGCCCCATAACCTGCGCAGCGGCCCTCCCGCTCCATGGCGGCTCGCCCTGCTCACCCTACAGAAACCTGTGGTGATAAAATTAGGACACGCGAGCACGTACGTGACATTGCAGCTGCCAGAGAGGTTGTAGATATCTCGACTTTGAAGACGTTACCGCGACATTTTCGTCTATGCCACAGATCTGATCCCAGTGGACTCAAAATTAGGGTATTGATAGAGTTTGTGGAGGTGTCAGGGGTGGCAATTTGAATCGCCTTTTGGCTCAACGTGAGTGTAGATGAATTGTCACCCTTGACACAGTCGCACCCAGGGGTTTAAATGAAAAATTGACATTTGTACCGTTTCTATAATATGTGATGTCTTTCTGCATATGCACATATGGAATGTCCAGCACAGTCTCGTACGCCATGCATAATATGTGTTTTTGTCCTGATAATATGTGAATTCACCTACCTCGTTTTTAATGTTTTATATTCTAATTTGTGTCATTTCTTCAGTTTCTTTATATAGTTTATTATTGTTGGTGTGTTGAACTTTGGAAATTTTCTATAGAATGCTGCTTCCCATGTGATCGATATGTGATTCACTTTGGTTGGACATCTGGGACTTGAAAATCGTTGTTTTCACTACTCAAGATCAAGAATACAATAATATTGTTGTATATATTGTTGTTTATATTCATTGTATAATATTATTTGCGCACTGTCACTTTATATTATATACATGTATTTTTCTTATTCATATTATTTCGTGATCTCAATCGTATATATTTATGTATCCCAATTTATTGTTTGTCTTATACTCACACTGGTCTTTTCACTTGCCACTTCAGATTCACTTTATTTTATTTTATTATCTTTACTTTTATTCCCTCCCAAAATGTCCACCCTCTTGGTCTCCAAAAAGATGGCCGCTGTGGTGCGCGCATGCGCCGTGCTCACGCGCCTCCTCTATCTTCCTCTATGGCCATCGATTATGCTGCAGGCGCATACTGATGACGTCACGAGGCGACATTTGCCCATATGCACGTGGAGCAGCGACGGCCAGGGGGAAGGAGGCGGTACATTTTTGGCGTGTGACGTCAGACGCATGTGCGCCGCTACACACCGGCACTATTTGGATTATGGCTGGTATATATAAACCCTGGGGTTATGACATTCAGTGTCCCCTTTTGAGAAAGCACTGCCGCGAAACATGCATCAGGGGTTGCTGGGGGCGCACAGACTGGACCTTCTGATATGGGTAAGAATTATTGACTATTTATATGGTGTATACTATACTATACTATGACTATTGGTGGTCTCATGGGTCCTGATATTTTATGAATATTTTGTGATATGCACCATTTACTTACACTATGTAAGTGTTAATTAGAACATTCTGATTTACCCTGGTTACTAATTGTCTGTGTAACCCCTGCATTTGTACCTGCAGTTTGTTCCTCCATTTCATCCCTGTATTTTGGGCCATTATTATTGGCAATTGTTGTTTATTAATAAAGTTTTTTGTAATTTTATAAACGATATTGTTCATACTCCCTTGTTTTGGTGTATATTGTTAACTCTTTGGAGTATTTCATCCATTACTTATGGGCCATTGGGCCGGACTTGGGATGAAGCAATTTTGCTTCGGTACTACTATACTCATTGTGTTGTATATGACGCTTTGTCTTAGAAACCTGTGGTCGCAGGGAGTGTGAAAAATATGGAATCGGTAGGTGAGAAAGGGATGAGATGTCTAGCTTTTAAATGCAATAGGAGGGGTATATATGCCCTTAGTAATTCTTCCTCTTGATAGTATACTCAATGGTCAAGTGTCTATTAGAGCTGTCCTAATAGAGTCCCCCTGGGACCGGAGTCGGGGACACTAAAAGACAACGCTCAGTATAATATAGTATATATAATGAACATAGCTGAAAACAAAACAAAAAAAAGGCTTTGTAGAGAAAGAAGCTATCCCTTTCTCACGTCTCATATAGAGATAACTGAATATAGACCAATTAAAATATTTGGAGTAACCAGATATACGATCATCTTACTCAAAGCAAAATATAGTGATCTTTATAGGCCTGGATCTTTATTTGCACACTCCTGGCTGGCGCTCGGTGAGACGGCGTCCAGATGTAGCAGCCGCGCACGCGCGGCTACCTAACAACAGGACGCCAAAACCACGAGCGCCTCCATGGAAACGGCAGAGGGGCGGCGCATGCGCAATATGTCTAAATGTGCTACGTAGGCAACAGCAAGGAGAGCACAGAACGCCACAAATGTGGACATCTCCATAAGGTTGTTAAAAGGCAGCACATGTGCTGTGAAGCAATTGTGCCAGTTTGATAGATAAAACAAAGGTAGGAGTGTAAGTCATTTATTACTGATTATTTCGGATATAAAAAGACATGCTGCTTTACAGGTGACTCACTTTCCCCTGAGGAAGCCACGCCCCCAAGTGGCGATACGCGTGGGGTTACATTCTCCCATTTTTCATTCCATGCTGGCTGCAGGTTTATTTCCTGGCTTCATTATCTTATGAAGACATGGCTCTTTTCCATTGCGGTTATTTTATTTAGGTTCACCTTCACCTCCTTACCATTTGCATTTATATGGGATTACTTTTTCTAACTTTCTCTTACCTCCACTTAGGTATTTTTCCTTTAGTGCATTTAGAGGTTTCTTTAGCAAATATAGGTAGGAAGGAGCCTTCTCTAACGCAGTGGGTTATTCAGATCTCACATGTGTATTCATTCCAAGATAAATGCATTTCTGTCAATATTGTTAATGAGTGACATTTTTTGTCCATACTATTTGTTTTAATGGATTCATCTGTATAGTTCTAGTGTTTGCATAATCTTGCATTTTCTTGACAAATTTGATATATGCTATTGTGTTATATGCTGCACATTCTTCATATTATAATTTTTTTAATTTTTTTGTTTGTTACACTTGTGTACCTGCTTTGGCCAGCTTTTCTTGGGAGTTTGTTAGTGGATCCTCACATGGATCTCTAGTGGTTTAATATGGGCCATCTATGGTCCTTTTTAAATGGTTTTATAGTTTCCTTGCTTGTTTTGTTAGTGTGTTTTTGCATCAATAAAAACTTTTTCATATATTTCCTTATTTTTCTTTGATTTATTTTGAGGTTGATCGTGACTTCCATACATGCTGCTTTCTCTCTTTTTGCTTCACAATACATCATCATTAGTACTTGCTGCTCAATATGGCGAAATAACGCTGACAGCCGCCGCCTACGAGATCCCCAAACGTCATGGACGCCATACCGGAAGTACGTGGGGCCCCACGTGACCGGAAGCTGGACATCCAGAGGGCGGGAGTAGATCAGGAGGCCAGACAGGCTGGCGCATGCGCACATTAAACATGAAGTACATGCAGCCATTTGCAAAAAGGGAATGAGGTAAATCAAATCAACAGTGTCACAACACCACACCGATCAGCAAAACAATATCACAATCGATATATAACGTACACTTAACCACACAAATCGACTGGTATATTGTAAATTAGAAATTAGAAACAATAAGCGGCGTCTGCATGAAGATATATATATGTACAACTATAGGCTGGCGCATGCGCATATCAGACATGAGATTCGCGCAGCCATTTATAAAACGGGCATAAAATAAATCAGATCAGCAGAGACACAGAATCACATAAATCAGCAGAGAAAGTTGCGATAGATGTATACCAAATAATTAATCACCCAAATTGGCCTAAATAGCATCTGCACAACAACTACAATTCAATCACAATATAATAACGAGAATAATAAACAGAAAAAAACAAATAAAAAATAAATAATAAAAAATGAAAAATGAAAAAGTAAATATACAAGGGACATACATTCATATACATATGCATGTACATACAGTTATATGAAAAAGTTTGGGCACCCCTATTGATCTTAAGCTTAATGTTTTATAAAAATTGGTGTTTTTGCAACAGCTATTTCAGTTTGATATATCTAATAACTATTGGACACAGTAATGTTTCTACCTTGAAATGAGGTTTATTGTACTAGCAGAACATGTACAATCTGCATTCAAACAAAATTTGACAGGTGCATAAGTATGGCCACCCTTATCATTTTCTTGTTTTAAATACTCCTACCTACTTTTTACTGAGTTACTAAAGCACTTTTTTTGGTTTTGTAACCTCATTGAGCTTTGAACTTCATAGCCAGATGTATGCAATCATGAGAAAAGCTACTTAAAGTGGCCACTTGCAAGTTGTTCTCCTGTTTGAATCTCCTCTGAAGAGTGGCATCATGGGCTCCTCAAAACAACTGTCAAATGATCTGAAAACAAAGATTATTCAACATAGTTTTTCAGGGGAAGGATACAAAAAGCTGTCTCAGAGATTTAACCTGTCAGTTTCCACTGTGAGGAACATAGTAAGGAAATGGAAGAACACAGGAACAGTTCTTGTTAAGGCCAGAAGTGGCAGGCCAAGAAAAACATCAGAAAGGCAGAGAAGAAGAATGGTGAGATCAGTCAAGGACAATCCTCAGACCACCTCCAGAGAGCTGCAGCATCAACTTGCTGCAGATGGTGTCACTGTGCATCGGTCAACTATACAACGCACTTTGCACAAGGAGAAGCTGTATGGGAGAGTGATGCGAAAGAAGCCGTTTCTGCAAGCACGCCACAAACAGAGTCGGCTGAGGTATGCAAAAGCACATTTGGAGAAGCCAATTTCTTTTTGGAAAAAGGTCCTGTGGACTGATGAAACCAAGATTGAGTTGTTTGGTCATACAAAAAGGCGTTATGCATGGCGTAAAAAAAAACACAGCTTTCCAAGAAAAACACTTGCTACCCACAGTAAAATTTGGTGGTGGTTCCATCATGCTTTTGGGCTGTGTGGCCAATGCCGGCACTGGGAATCTTGTTCAAGTTGAGGGACGCATGGATTCCACTCAGTATCAGCAGATTCTTGACAATAATGTTCAAGAATCAGTGACAAAGTTGAAGTTACGCACGGGATGGATCTTTCAGCAAGACAATGATCCAAAACACCGCTCCAAATCTACTCAAGCATTCATGCAGAGGAACAATTACAATGTTCTGGAATGGCCATCCCAGTCCCCAGACCTGAATATCATTGAACATCTGTGGGATCATTTGAAGAGGGCTGTCCATGCTCGGCGACCATCAAACTTAACTGAACTGGAATTTTTTTGTAAAGAGGAATGGTCAAAAATACCTTCATCCAGGATCCAGAAACTCATTAAAAGCTACAGGAAGCGACTAGAGGCTGTTATTTTTGCAAAAGGAGGATCTACTAAATATTAATGTCACTTTTCTGGTGAGGTGCCCATACTTATGCACCTGTCAAATTTTGTTTGGATGCAGATTGCACATTTTCTGTTAGTACAATAAACCTCATTTCAAGGCAGAAACATTACTGTGTCCAATAGTTATTAGATATATCAAACTGAAAGAGCTGTTGCAAAAACACCAATATTTATAAAACATTAAGCTTAAGATTACTAGGGGTGCCCAAACTTTTTCATATAACTGTAAATAATGCACATAGATATGTGCATCTATATCAAATGTCTTCACTGTATCTTGCTGATCTGATAGGAGAGTCTGGATGATCCAACGGTGTCACTCCTCATGTAATCATCATCACCAAACACATAATAACAAAAATCTAAACAAATAAGAATAAAAAGTTAAAGGAATAAAAACAATGCGGACACCAGTATGTCAATCAATAGGCAACAGATGGGGATCATAAATATGGAGCATAAGATAGATTCTCGTTCAGGCCTTTCGGATGTATTGTTCTAAGAGTCCATATCCATCTGGATTCCAGTTGACCTAACCTTCTAGTTAGATTTCCACCCCTAATGTTAATATTGAGCATATCAATACCTTGCACTCTAAGTAGGGTGCTGTCACATTGGTGAAATTCAAAGAAGTGACGCGGGAGGGTCTTAAGGTGGATGCATCCGTGCAGGAGGAGGCCGCTTGAATCCCCAATACGTGTTCCCGCACACGGACTTTCATTTGTCTTGTCGTAAGCCCCACGTAGATAAGTCCACATGGACACGTGGCATGATAGATCACATATCGTGATGTACACGTTATATTCTGTTTAATTTTGTACTCTCTCATGCCATCTGAACCAAAAAACGAACTGCTTCGCTCTATGTTAGGGCAGGCGACACACCTCCCGCACGGAACACATCCACCTCCCACAGAAAACCTATCCAAAAATGTAGGTCTAGGTGGATTAGAATAGTGGCTTTTAACCAAAATGTCACGCAAGTTCCGTGCTCTGCGAAATGCCATCAATGGGCGATCAGGCAGGAACTTGCTAATAATAGGATCCACCTTAAGAATTGGCCAGGCTTTTTCAAGGGCTGCTCGTACACGGTTGTGCTGAGAATGGTAAGTCGTCACAAACCTAGACACGTCTTTATTACCTGTTTTACGAATACCGTGAAGAAGATTGTTACGATCAGAGTGTTTAGCACGATGGTATGCCTTTTTTAAAACACGTCTCGAATAACCACGGGCCAAAAAACGAGCCTTCAATTCTTCAGCTCGAATCTTAAAATCATCATCTGTAGAACAGATCCTCCGCAGCCGGAGAAACTGCCCCACAAGGATGGCCCTGATCATGTGTTGTGGGTGACAAGAGGACGCATGTAACAATGCGTTAGTGGCAGTTTTTTTACGGAAAATATCCGTCTGAATAACTCCAGTTCCGTCTCTTCTAATGGTCACATCCAGAAAGTCAATGTTATCTTTATCCCACACAGGGGTAAGTCTGATATTCATGTCATTGCTGTTCAAGTCAGTTATAAATTGCAGAAGGTCGATGGAGGTGCCCTGCCATACAAAAAAGATATCGTCAATATAACGTGCCCAAAACAGGACATGCTCAATTGACCCCAATATGTCAGACAGGAAGAGATCCCTCTCCCACATCCCCAGGAACAGGTTGGCATAGGATGGCGCAAAGGTCGCTCCCATGGCTGTACCCTGGAGCTGTAGGTAGAAGGACCCCTTAAACACAAAAACGATCTAGACTATGGTGGAACCGTTTGTTCCTTGAAAAATATGTTTCCCATAAAATGATCCCTAGGGGTCTTAGGGTCAACGTTATACCTTCATTCCCGGTTGAAGATTCAGAGTTCAGAGCTAAATGGGAGGATGCATGTGACATCTGCTCATTTACCTTCCTAAATCTTCTTATCAGTCTAAATTCTACCAATATTATTGAATTGGACAAAACTATTGATAAAACTCAAATTGAATTACGTAAGGATTGTCCAGCTGAGAAAATGCAACGATTTGAGTGTGATCTGGATAAAGATATGGACCTATTGGTCCAGAAAATTCAGGATAATCAATTGATTAAATATAATCGTGATCTCAAGGATTATCAAAATAAAAAGGTTTATTTGTGGCGGAATAACAGTTCCTCAAATCTACATAGGACATCATCCTCAGTATCTGTCTCTTCTTCTGGTGCACAATCAGATATTTCATCAACATCTACCAATGCTATTGATATATATAGACTCCGTGATCATGCGTATCACCCATATAGAAGACGTCCACATAATACACCTGAAGCTGGCCGCAGGGATAATAAGGTGATTAACCTAAGTGACTTTGTTCTCACAGAGGTGGACCTCTCTCTATTGGGTAGGGGTCTGTCTTTTTCTCCCACACCGGGGTATGATAATTTTTTGGTGACTAAAGATCTACATATATTTGCCCAGTTCATTGCTGTTCAAACGTTACTTCTATAATGAGGAATTAACACAGCTTTTTCCTACAGAAGAGGAACAGGAGGCAGTGAGAGTCTTAGAAGAGTTGGCGATAGAGCATAATGAAGGAGGTAAGATTCCTCCATCGATCCGTCCGAGATCAATGAAGTTCCCACCTTTTACATCATGCCCCAGCATCGACATGTTTGTCCGGGTGGTGACTGATGAATTGAATAATATTCCCAGGTTTGGTAAGAGCGATAATTTAACAAGAAGTGAACGTATTCGGTTGGGTATATTACAAAATCTACCGGATATAGTGATAAAACCAGCCGTCAAAGGTGGCAATGTCGTCCTGTGGCCAAAGCAAATGTATGAGAGGGAAGCATTTAAACAATTGAATAATTCTGTATGCTATAAAAAATTAACATACAATCCCCTCTCTGCATTTAGCTGTCAACTTGAGACCATCATAAAAAGAGCTACTGATGACGGCATTGTCACCAGGGAGCTGGCGTCTGCACTTATTATAAAAGAACCCACTGTTGCTACACTTTATCTATTACCAAAGGTTCATAAAGACATCAAGTCACCACCCGGTAGACCTATTGTATCTGGGAGGGGGAACTATCTCGAACATATCAACAGATGGATTGATTACTATCTACAACCACTGGTGCTCAACCTTCCTTCTTTTCTTAAAGATACCAGTGATTTATTGCGGAAGGTCGATGGACTGTGTTTTGACAGTGAATCTCTATTTGCTTCAGTTGATGTAGAATCCCTATATACTAACATCCGTCACTCAGATGGGTTAAGGGCGGTGAAATTTTTTCTAGATACATCCACCATACCCCTAGGACTTAGGGATCTCATCCTGGAGCTTTTAGAGTTCACATTAACACACAATTTTTTTGTGTTTAAGGGGTCCTTCTACCTACAGGTCCAGGGTACAGCCATGGGAGCGGCCTTTGCGCCATCCTATGCCAACCTGTTCCTGGGGATGTGGAGAGGGATCTCTTCCTGTCTGACAAATTGGGGTCAATTGAGCATGTCCTGTTTTGGGCACGTTATATTGACGATATCTTTTTTGTATGGCAGGGCACCTCCATCGACCTTCTGCAATTTATAACTGACTTGAACAGCAATGACATGAATATCAGACTTACCCCTGTGTGGGATAAAGATAACATTGACTTTCTGGATGTGACCATTAGAAGAGACGGAACTGGAGTTATTCAGACGGATATTTTCCGTAAAACAACTGCCACTAACGCATTGTTACATGCGTCCTCTTGTCACCCACAACACATGATCAGGGCCATCCCTGTGGGGCAGTTTCTCCGGCTGCGGAGGATCTGTTCTACAGATGATGATTTTAAGATTCGAGCTGAAGAATTGAAGGCTCGTTTTTTGGCCCGTGGTTATTCGAGACGTGTTTTAAAAAAGGCATACCATCGTGCTAAACACTCTGATCGTAACAATCTTCTTCACGGTATTCGTAAAACAGGTAATAAAGACGTGTCTAGGTTTGTGACGACTTACCATTCTCAGCACAACCGTGTACGAGCAGCCCTTGAAAAAGCCTGGCCAATTCTTAAGGTGGATCCTATTATTAGCAAGTTCCTGCCTGATCGCCCATTGATGGCATTTCGCAGAGCACGGAACTTGCGTGACATTTTGGTTAAAAGCCACTATTCTAATCCGCCTAGACCTACATTTTTGGATAGGTTTTCTGTGGGAGGTGGATGTGTTCCGTGCGGGAGGTGTGTCGCCTGCCCTAACATAGAGCGAAGCAGTTCGTTTTTTGGTTCAGATGGCATGAGAGAGTACAAAATTAAACAGAATATAACGTGTACATCACGATATGTGATCTATCATGCCACGTGTCCATGTGGACTTATCTACGTGGGGCTTACGACAAGACAAATGAAAGTCCGTGTGCGGGAACACGTATTGGGGATTCAGGCGGCCTCCTCCTGCACGGATGCATCCACCCTTAAGACCCTCCCGCGTCACTTCTTTGAATTTCACCAATGTGACAGCACCCTACTTAGAGTGCGAGGTATTGATATGCTCAATATTAACATTAGGGGTGGAAATCTAACTAGAAGGTTAGGTCAACTGGAATCCAGATGGATATGGACTCTTAGAACAATACATCCGAAAGGCCTGAACGAGAATCTATCTTATGCTCCATATTTATGATCCCCATCTGTTGCCTATTGATTGACATACTGGTGTCCGCATTGTTTTTATTCTTTTAACTTTTTATTCTTATTTGTTTAGATTTTTGTTATTATGTGTTTGGTGATGATGATTACATGAGGAGTGACACCGTTGGATCATCCAGACTCTCCTATCAGATCAGCAAGATACAGTGAAGACATTTGATATAGATGCACATATCTATGTGCATTATTTATGTACATGCATATGTATATGGATGTATGTCCCTTGTATATTTACTTTTTCATTTTTCATTTTTTATTATTTATTTTTTATTTGTTTTTTTCTGTTTATTATTCTCGTTATTATATTGTGATTGAATTGTAGTTGTTGTGCAGATGCTATTTAGGCCAATTTGGGTGATTAATTATTTGGTATACATCTATCGCAACTTTCTCTGCTGATTTATGTGATTCTGTGTCTCTGCTGATCTGATTTATTTTATGCCCGTTTTATAAATGGCTGCGCGAATCTCATGTCTGATATGCGCATGCGCCAGCCTATAGTTGTACATATATATATCTTCATGCAGACGCCGCTTATTGTTTCTAATTTCTAATTTACAATATACCAGTCGATTTGTGTGGTTAAGTGTACGTTATATATCGATTGTGATATTGTTTTGCTGATCGGTGTGGTGTTGTGACACTGTTGAATTGATTTACCTCATTCCCTTTTTGCAAATGGCTGCATATACTTCATGTTTAATGTGCGCATGCGCCAGCCTGTCTGGCCTCCTGATCTACTCCCGCCCTCTGGATGTCCAGCTTCCGGTCACGTGGGGCCCCACGTACTTCCGGTATGGCGTCCATGACGTTTGGGGATCTCGTAGGCGGCGGCTGTCAGCGTTATTTCGCCATATTGAGCAGCAAGTACTAATGATGATGTATTGATTACACATGCGCCTGGTATATTGTTCCTTATGCGGCGTCACTGGGCGGCATTATTTCTGGCGCTATATATAATGGGTATAGTCATTACTACGCTAGGCCCCCTGAGGAAGGAGTGTGGCTCCGAAACGCGCGTTGGGGTGGGTCAGTAGCCCGTCTTCACTTCACCTGTATAGGTATGTTGATTTATTGTCATGTCTGGGATAGTATTTCTGGGCTATTATCTAGCTAATGATGTATAATTATGACCATTTTTCCCGGATATGACACCATTATTACGACTATGATCGTTTGGTGGGTGGATGGACCCTGACCCCTTTATGGCGTTTCTTTGCTGACACCACTGTGTCTGTCAGTTCCCCTATGTATCATGCACCTGTTTTGTTAATTATATTATTATTTGTTTAATAAAGTTAATTTTTTTGGGATTTTTGGACTGTTTTATTTCTTTCTTTTTTGCATTCCATATATATAGCAGGGAATTTTATGTGCATCTGGCATATCTAATAGAGAATTGACTCGTACAATATCTGAAGTTTTTGTATTATTGTATCTGTGCATTGTTCTATATCTGACCCGAGATCCCCAATTGGCCGTGAATATCTGTGTACATTATATGTGTTTGTGCTTGTCCTGTTTGTGCACATGTTTTTGTAGTTTACTGGTGGTGGTAAGATATCACTATATTTTGCTTTGAGTAAGGAGATCGTATATCTGGTTACTCCAAATATTTTAATTGGTCTATATTCAGTTATCTCTATGTGAGACGTGAGAAAGGGATAGCTTCTTTCTCTACAAAGTCTTTTTTTTTTTTACAGCTATGTTCATCTATAATATAACGCTGTAAGCGTCCCTCTGTCCGAAGCCTTTATAGACTGCGCAAGCGCGACACGCCTGCGCAGTCTGGCTCCAGACAGATTGAGACATCCAGCGGTGAGTACTCTGTATGGCGCCGGAGATCGCGGTATGCGTACTGGATGCATACCGCGATCTCCGGCGCCATACTCACATACTTACCTGACCGTTAGGAGCGTTGCCATGGCGCTTCTCTTCTCCCGGGGCAGGAGACCAGGAGTGCGCGTCGGAATCGCGCATGCGCATAGCACTATCCGGCGCCATTTTGCTGAAGACACATTTACAGTGTGTCTTCAGCAATATGGCGCCGGACCGTGCAGTATGGGCTTGCGCGTACTCTGGCACCGCTCTCCTCCCCCGGCATCCAGCAGAACGGAACAGCGCTGGAGCACAGGGAAGAAAGGTGAGTATAAATGTTTGTTTTTTTGGGGGTATGTGTGCAGTTTAATAGCAGTGAGGGGACCATACATATCGGGATAGGGGGTGAGGGGACCATGCATATCAGGATAGGGGGGTGAGGGGATCATGCACATAAGGATTGGGGGTGAGGGGACCATGCATATCAGGATAGGGGGTGAGGGGATCATGCACATCAGGATTGGGGGTGAGGGGACCATGCATATCAGGATTAGGGGGTGAGGAGACCATGCATATCAGGATAGGGGGGTAAGGGGATCATGCACATCCGGATAGGGGGGTGAGGGGATCATGCACATCAGGATTGGGGGTGAGGGACCATGCATATCAGGATAGGGGGGTGAGGGGATCATGCACGTCAGGGTTGGGGGTGAGAGGGCCATTGTCATGGGTGCATCGCCATGAAGATCGTCGCGATTGCACATTCTGACTTCTCACAGCTGAGCTGCTGTTTCTTTGTTTTTTGGTAATGAGAGAGTTAATTTTTCCTAGCTCTTTGCTAAGGCTAGGTGCAGCCTCGCCCGGCTGCTTTTGATTATGTTCTAATTAGTTTCCTTTATATTTCTGCCAGTCTGGGTGTTAGACGCCGGTGAAAGCATTCATGTGGTTTTGCAGACTGGATCGGTTCTGAGAATATTTAAGCTAAGAGCTCCTTAGTTGTTTTTACTCTTACAGCTTATAGTTTTTCTCTGAGACCTTAGGTGTTCCTACTGTGTGTGAGTGTTGTATGTAAGACTTTATTTACTTTATTTCTTGTCTTTGTTGTTTGTCTTTCTGTTCATTAACCGTTACCTGTTCATTCCCTTTGGTGGTATTCAGGGTCCTTCTTAGGACTAGAATACAGTTGGCAGGGATTGATAGGAGACAGGGTTTACGCTGGTGGCCTGGACCTCTGTACCTTTAACAGTACCTCCAGGTTGAGGGATTAGTTAGGACCCCAGTTTAGGGTCAGCTTAGACCCCGGTCACCCTCTAGCCGGAGACAGCGTATAACGGATTCCGTTTTGACCCTCTGGACATTCTGTCAGGTAAAATCTATGTTATCATATATCTATGCGCATGTTATATAGTATGTTGCCCTTTTGATATAGATTACTGACATCACATATATATATCTGCTATACAGCGTGACATTTTCACCGGCCCATACTAAAGATTCTCCCCAGCTGTCATGGATCCAGTAGCCCAGCTGGCCCGGCAGTTGCAGGGGTTGTCCATGGAATTTGCAGACATTAAGTCCAAGGTTTTGTCCCCCCCGGAGCAAACCAGATCTGAACCTAAGGTTGCTCTCCCGGACAGGTTCACTGGTGGGCGGGACAAATTTTTTACTTTCCGGGAGGCATGTAAATTGTACTTTCGGCTGCGGCCTCGGTCATCTGGGAGTGAAGAGCAGAGGGTGGGAATTGTTATCTCGCTCTTACAAGGGGATCCTCAATCTTGGGCGTTCTCTATTCCTCCAGGCTCCCCAGATCTCCAGTCAGTGGATCGATTTTTTACTGCCCTGGGTCTGGTATATGATGATCCGGATCGAGTCTCCCTTGCTGAAACAAGGTTACGTAAAATACGGCAAGGAAATCGTCCAGCGGAGGAATATTCTTCTGAGTTCCGTAGATGGGCAACAGATACTCAGTGGAATGACCCAGCTCTTAGGAGCCAGTTTTGTCAAGGGTTGTCTGACAAATTAAAAGATGTGTTGGCTCAGTATGATTCTCCTCCATCACTGGAGGCTGCTATGGCCCTCGCTATTCGCATTGATAGACGACTTCGGGGAAGACGCGAGGTAACTCCGCCCCCCATGATGACTCCACCTACTACTAAAGTCCCTTATACTGAGGTTCCCCTGGTCTGTTCTGAGGAACCCATGCAGTTGGGAGGGACATCATTTTGTAGGAGGGAATCGGCGGTGCGCCGCAAGACTAGAAGGTGTTTCTTTTGCGGGAGAGAGGGACATTTTGTTGGGGGGTGTCCATCCCGGACCTCTTTGAGCCAAGGAGTTAACCTGGGAGTGTGTATTTCGTCCCCAAATCCCTCTCAGTTTCTCGTGCCTGCGGAGGTGGTGATTGGTACTAGAACTGAGAGGATTTCTGTTTTTCTTGATAGTGGGTCCGGGGCTAATTTGGTGGACGCTCGGTTTGCCCAGGTGCATGGTATGCAACTGAGTGTATTGGCCAAACCGGTCCCTATACTCTCTATTGATTCTAGACCTCTTGGTCAAGGTAGCTTGGTACAAGCTGTTCATAACATAGATCTTCGAGTAGGGGCAATACAGAAAGAGCATTTGTCTTGTTATGTGTTGGAGGGTCTACCTACTCCTATTGTGTTGGGACTTCCTTGGTTGGCTAAACATAACCCTGTGATTGATTGGCAATCCAGAAAGATAAGCCAGTGGGGTGAATTTTGCAAGAATAACTGCATGAGCACGGTCATCGGTGCGGTTGTGCCTAGGACTTTGTCTCCTTTTCTGGAGGACTTTGGGGAGATGTTCTCAGAGGAGGGGTGTAAAGAGTTTCCTCCTTATCGCGCATATGACTGCTCAATAAAGTTGCTTCCTGATGCCTTATCTCGTACTTTCCCAAGGGCCGGGAAGACGGATGATCCGGTTCCTATTCCTCAGGAGGAAGTTGTAGTGTCAGCTGTATGCTCTGAGCTTGAGGGGGAGGTATTGGGGGCTCAGGGGGATGCCCCTGTGGGACTTCCAGGGAGACTGATAGTTCCAGATCGCTTAAGACTGAAGGTTACGGGGAACCGTTACAAACGGATGGCTGATAGGAGGAGAGTTTCTGGTCTAGATCTGAAGGTGAACGATCTGGTTTGGTTGTCTACCAGGAATATAAAACGTAAAGTTTCCTCCTGGAGGTTGGGTCCCAGATTCATCGGGCCGTACAGGATCAGTTCCATAATTAATCCTGTGGCATTTCGTCTGGACCTTCCTCCTACGTTTAAAAATCATAATGTGTTTCACAAGTCATTACTTAAAAAGTATGTGGCACCAGTCATACCGTCACCTCTACCTCCTTCAGTGGTGGTCAATGATAACGTGGAAATTCATGGGTCGAAAATCATTGACTCACGTCTCAGTCGCCGATCCCTTCAGTACTTAGTTCAGTGGAGGGGGTATTGTCCTGAGGAGGGGACGTGGGTCCCTGCGTCTGATGTTAACGCAGATCGATTGGTTCGGACCTTTCACACAACTCACCCGGACAGACCTGGTCAAGAGGGTCCGGAGGCCCCTCGTAGAAGGGGGGGTACTGTCATGGGTGCATCGCCATGAAGATCGTCGCGATTGCACATTCTGACTTCTCACAGCTGAGCTGCTGTTTCTTTGTTTTTTGGTAATGAGAGAGTTAATTTTTCTAGCTCTTTGCTAAGCTAGGTGCAGCCTCGCCCGGCTGCTTTTGATTATGTTCTAATTAGTTTCCTTTATATTTCTGCCAGTCTGGGTGTTAGACGCCGGTGAAAGCATTCATGTAGTTTAGCAGACTGGATCGGTTCTGAGAATATTTAAGCAAGAGCTCCTTAAGGGTATGCACACTGAACAATATCGCTAACGGATCGCTAAAAAACGTCACTATTTAGCGATCCCGTTAGCGATGTTGTTCAGTGCGGCAGCTTCCAGCGACGAGCTTCCTGCTGTGATCTCGCTCGTCGCTGGAATCGTTCCGGACCCTATTTCTCGTCGGCGCTCCCGCTGGGTAAGTATATATCGCTAGTGTGGCACCTTTCTTAGCGATTTAGCGGTACTTTTGTACCGCTAAAGTCGTTAAGAAGATCGCTAACGGTGATAGAGTCGTTAACTATATCGCTAAATGTGGCCGCACTTAGCGATATAGAAACAATCCCGCTAGCGATCGCATTAGTATGCGTCGTTATCGTGATCGCTAGCGGGATTGTTTAGTGTGGCAGTACCTTTAGTTGTTTTTACTCTTACAGCTTATAGTTTTTCTCTGAGACCTTAGGTGTTCCTACTGTGTGTGAGTGTTGTATGTAAGACTTTATTTACTTTATTTCTTGTCTTTGTTGTTTGTCTTTCTGTTCATTAACCGTTACCTGTTCATTCCCTTTGGTGGTATTCAGGGTCCTTCTTAGGACTAGAATACAGTTGGCAGGGATTGATAGGAGACAGGGTTTACGCTGGTGGCCTGGACCTCTGTACCTTTAACAGTACCTCCAGGTTGAGGGATTAGTTAGGACCCCAGTTTAGGGTCAGCTTAGACCCCGGTCAACCTCTAGCCGGAGACAGCGTATAACGGATTCCGTTTTGACCCTCTGGACATTCTGTCAGGTAAAATCTATGTTATCATATATCTATGCGCATGTTATATAGTATGTTGCCCTTTTGATATAGATTACTGACATCATATATATATCTGCTATACAGCGTGACAGCCATGCACATCAGGATTTGGGGGTGAGGGGACAATGCATATCAGGATTGGGCGGTGAGGGGACCATGCATATCAGGATAGGGGGGTGAGGGATCATGCACGTCAGGATTGGGGGGTGAGGGGACCATGCACATCAGGATTGGGGGGTGAGAGGATCATGCACATCAGGATTGGGGGGGTGAGGGGATCATGCACATCAGGATTGGGGGTGAGGGAACCATGCATACCAGGATTGGGGGGTGAGGGAACCATGCAATACCAGGATAGGGGGTGAGGGGACCATGCATACCAGGATTGGGGATGAGGGGTACCATGCATACCAGGATAGGGGATGAGAGGACCATGCATACCAGAATTGGGAGGTAAGGGGTGCCATGCATACCAGGATTGGGGGGTGAGGGGTACCATACATCCTACGATAGGGATGAGGGGACCATGCATACCAGAATTGGGGGGTGAGGGGACCATGCATACCAGGATTGGGGGCTGAGGGGACCATGCATGCCAGGATTGGGGGTGAGGTGACTATGTATTTCAGCATTGGGGGGAGGGGACCATGCATACCAGGATTGGGGTGTGTGAGGGGACAATGCATTCCAAGATTGGGGGGTGAGGGGACCATGCATACCAGGATAGGGGGGTGTGAGAACCAGGCATACCAGGATAGGGGGGAGAGGGGACCATGCATACTAGGATAGGTGGGTGAGGGGACCATGCATATCAGGATTGGGGGTGAGGAGACCATGTATACGAGGATAGGGGGGTGAGGGGACCATGCATACCAGGATGGGGGAGTGAGAGGACCATGCATACCAGGATTGAGGATGAGGGTACCATGCATGCCAGCATAGGGGATGAGAGGACCATGCATACCAGAATTGGGGGTTGAGGGGGTACCATACATCCTACGATAGGGATGAGGGGACCATGCAAACCAGAATTGGGGGGTGAGGGGACCATGCATACCAGGATTGGGGGCTGAGGGGACCATGCATGCCAGGATTGGGGGGTGAGGTGACCATGTATTTCAGGATTGGGGGGCGAGGGGTCCATGCATACCAGGATTGGGGTGTGTGAGGGGACCATGCATTCCAAGATTGGGGGGTGAGGGGACCATGCATACCAGGATAGGGGGGTGTGAGAACCAGGCATACCAGGATAGGGGGTGAGGGGATCAGGCACATCAGGATTGGGGGTGAGGGACCATGCATATCAGGATTAGGGGGTGAGGGGACCATGCATATCAGGATAGGGGGGTAAGGGGATCATGCACATCAGGATAGGGGGGTGAGGGAATCATGCACATCAGGATTGGGGGTGAGGGGACCATGCATATCAGGATAGGGGGGTGAGGGGATCATGCACGTCAGGGTTGGGGGTGAGGGGGCCATGCACATCAGGATTTGGGGGTGAGGGACAATGCATATCAGGATTGGGGCGTGAGGGGACCATGCATATCAGGATAGGGGGGTGAGGGGATCATGCACGTCAGGATTGGGGGGTGAGGGGACCATGCACATCAGGATTGGGGGTGAGGGATCATGCACTATCAGGATTGGGGTGAGGGATGATCCATGCACATCAGGATTGGGGGGTAGGGGAACCATGCATACCAGGATTGGGGGTGAGGGAACCTTGCATACCAGGATAGGGGTGAGGGGACCATGCATACCAGGATTGGGGATGAGGGGTACCATGCATACCAGGATAGGGGATGAGAGGACCATGCATACCAGAATTGGGGGTAAGGGGTGCCATGCATCACAGGATTGGGGGGTGAGGGGTACCATACATCCTAAGATAGGGATGAGGGGACCATGCATACCAGAATTGGGGGGTGAGGGGACCATGCATACCAGGATTGGGGGCTGAGGGACCATGCATCCAGGATTGGGGGTGAGGTGACTATGTATATCAGATGGGGGTGAGGGGACCATGCATACCAGGATTGAGGTGTGTGAGTGGGACAATGCATTCCAAGATTGGGGGTGAGGGGACCATGCATACCAGGATAGGGGGGTGTGAGAACCAGGCATACCAGGATAGGGGGGAGGGGACCAAGCATACTAGGATAGGTGGTGAGGGGACCATGCATATCAGGATAGGGGGTGAGGGGATCATGCACATCAGGATAGGGGGTAGGGGATCCATGCACATCAGGATTGGGGGTGAGGGGATCATGCATATCAGGATTAGGGGGTGAGGGGACCATGCATACCAGGATAGGGGGGTGTGAGAACCAGGCATACAGGATAGGGGGGAGAGGGGACCATGCATACTAGGATAGGTGGGTGAGGGGATCATGCACATAAGGATTGGGGGTAAGGGGACCATGCATATCAGGATAGGGGGTGAGGGGATCATGCACATCAGGATTGGGGGTGAGGGGACCATGCATATCAGGATTAGGGGGTGAGGGGACCATGCATATCAGGATAGGGGGTAAGGGGATCATGCACATCCGGATAGGGGGTGAGGGGATCATGCACATCAGGATTGGGGGTGAGGGGACCATGCATATCAGGATAGGGGGTGAGGGATCATGCACTCAGGGTTGGGGGTGAGGGGTCATGCACATCAGGATTTGGGGGTGAGGGGACAATGCATATCAGGATTGGGCGGTGAGGGACCATGCATATCAGGATAGGGGGGTGAGGGGATCATGCACGTCAGGATTGGGGGGTGAGGGACCATGCACATCAGGATTGGGGGGTAGAGAGGATCATGCACATCAGGATTGGGGGTGAGGGGATCATGCACATCAGGATTGGGGGGTGAGGGAACCATGCATACCAGGATGGGGGGTGAGGGAACCATGCATACCAGGATAGGGGGTGAGGGGACCATGCATACCAGGATTAGGGGTGTGTGAGAACCAGCATACCAGGATAGGGGGAGAGGGACCATGCATACAGGAATAGGGGGTGAGGGGACCATGCATATCAGATAGGGGGTGAGGAGACCATGAATACGAGGATAGGGGGGTGAGGGGACCATGCATACCAGGATGGGGGAGTGAGAGGACCATGCATACCAGGATTGAGGATGAGGGTACCATGCATGCCAGCATAGGGGATGAGAGGACCATGCATACCAGAATTGGGGGTTGAGGGGTACCATACATCCTACGATAGGGATGAGGGGACCATGCAACCAGAATTGGGGGGTGAGGGACCATGCATACCAGGATTGGGGGCTGAGGGGACATGCATGCCAGGATTGGGGGTGAGGTGACCATGATTTCAGGATTGGGGGGCGAGGGTCCATGCATACAGGATTGGGGTGTGTGAGGGGACCATGCAATCCAAGATTGGGGGGTGAGGGGACCATGCAACCAGGATAGGGGGGTGTGAGAACCAGGCATACCAGGATGTAGGGGGTGAGGGGATCATGCACATCAGGATTGGGGGTGAGGGGACCATGCATATCAGGATTAGGGGGTGAGGGGAGCATGCATATCAGGATAGGGGGGTAAGGGGATCATGCACATCAGGATAGGGGGGTGAGGGGATCATGCACATCAGGATTGGGGGTGAGGGGACCATGCATATCAGGATAGGGGGGTGAGGGGATCATGCACGTCAGGTGGTTGGGGGCGTCGAGGGGGAGGCAATGCATATCAGGATTGGGCGGTGAGGGGACCATGCATATCAGGATAGGGGGTGAGGGGATCATGCACGTCAGGATTGGGGGGTGAGGGGACCATGCACATCAGGATTGGGGGTGAGAGGATCATGCACATCAGGATTGGGGGGTGAGGGGATCATGCACATCAGATTGGGGGGTGAGGGAACCATGCATACCAGGATTGGGGGGTGAGGGAACCTTGCATACCAGGATAGGGGGTGAGGGGACCATGCATACCAGGATTGGGGATGAGGGGTACCATGCATACCAGGATAGGGGATGAGAGGACCATGCATACCAGAATTGGGAGGTAAGGGGTGCCATGCATACCAGGATTGGGGGGTGAGGGGGTACCATACATCCTACGATAGGGATGAGGGGACCATGCATACCAGAATTGGGGGGTGAGGGACCATGCATACCAGGATTGGGGGCTGAGGGGACCATGCATGCCAGGATTGGGGGTGAGGTGACTATATATTTCAGCATTGGGGGGTGAGGGGACCATGCATACCAGGATTGGGGTGTGTGAGGGGACAATGCATTCCAAGATTGGGGGGTGAGGGGACCATGCATACCAGGATAGGGGGGTGTGAGAACCAGGCATACCAGGATAGGGGGGAGAGGGGACCATGCATACTGGATAGGTGGGTGAGGGGACCATGCATATCAGGATTGGGGGTGAGGAGACCATGTATACGAGGATAGGGGAGTGAGGGGACCATGCATACCAGGATGGGGGAGTGAGAGGACCATGCATGCCAGGATTGAGGATGAGGGTACCATGCATGCCAGGATAGGGGATGAGAGGACCATGCATACCAGAATTGGGGGTTGAGGGGGTACCATACATCCTACGATAGGGATGAGGGGACCATGCAAACCAGAATTGGGGGGTGAGGGGACCATGCATACCAGGATTGGGGGCTGAGGGGACCATGCATGCCAGGATTGGGGGGTGAGGTGACCATGTATTTCAGGATTGGGGGGCGAGGGGTCCATGCATACCAGGATTGGGGTGTGTGAGGGGACCATGCATTCCAAGATTGGGGGGTGAGGGGACCATGCATACCAGGATAGGGGGGTGTGAGAACCAGGCATACCAGGATAGGGGGGAGAGGGGACCATGCATACTAGGATAGGGGGGTGAGAGGATCATGCACATCAGGATTGGGGGGTGAGGGGATCATGCACATCAGGATTGGGGGGTGAGGGGACCATGCATACCAGGATTGTGGGGTGAGGGAACCATGCATACCAGGTGTCATGGGTGCATCGCCACGAAGATCGTCGCGATTGCACATTCTGACTTCTCACAGCTGAGCTGCTGTTTCTTTGTGTTTGGTAATGAGAGAGTTAATTTTACCTAGCTCTTTGCTAAGACTAGGTCCAGCCTCGCCCGGCTGCTTTGGATTATGTTCTAATTAGTTTCCTTTATATTCCTGCCAGTCTGGGTGTTGGATGCCGGTGAAAGCATTCATATAGTTTAGCAGACTGGATCGGTTCTGGGAATACTTAAGCTAAGAGCTCCTTAGTTGTTTTTACTCTTACAGCTTATAGTTTATCTTTGAGACCTAAGGTGTTCCTACTGTGTGTGAGTGTTGTATGTAAGACTTTATTTACTTTATTTCTTGTCTTTCTTGTATGTCTTTCTGTTCATTAACCGTTACCTGTTCATTCCCTTTGGTGGTAATCAGGGTCCTTCTTAGGACTAGAATACAGTTGGCAGGGATTGATAGGAGACAGGGTTTACGCTGGTGGCCTGGACCTCTGTACCTTTAACAGTACCTCCAGGTTGAGGGATTAGTTAGGACCCCAGTTAGGGTCAGCATAGACCCCGGTCACCCTCTAGCCGGAGACAGCGTATAACGGATTCCGTTTTGACCCACTGGACTTTCTGTCAGGTAAATCTATGTTATCATATAGCTATGCGCATGTTATATAGTATGTTGCCCTTTTGATATAGATTATTGTCATCACATATATATATCTGCTATACAGCGTGACATTTTCACCGGCCCATACTAAAGATTCTCCCCAGCTATCATGGATCCAGTAGCCCAGCTGGCCCGGCAGTTGCAGGGATTGTCCATGGAGTTGGCAGACATTAAGTCCAAGGTTTTGTTCCCCCCGGAGCAAACCAGATCTGAACCTAAGGTTGCTCTCCCGGACAGGTTCACTGGTGGGCGGGACAAATTTTTTACTTTCCGGGAGGCATGTAAATTGTACTTTCGGCTGCGGCCTCGGTCATCTGGGAGTGAAGAGCAGAGGGTGGGAATTGTTATCTCGCTCTTACAAGGGGATCCTCAATCTTGGGCGTTCTCTATTCCTCCAGGCTCCCCAGATCTCCAGTCAGTGGATCGATTTTTTACTGCCCTGGGTCTGGTATATGATGATCCGGATCGAGTCTCCCTTGCTGAAACAAGGTTACGTAAAATACGGCAAGGAAATCGTCCAGCGGAGGAATATTCTTCTGAGTTCCGTAGATGGGCAACAGATACTCAGTGGAATGACCCAGCTCTTAGGAGCCAGTTTTGTCAAGGGTTGTCTGACAAATTAAAAGATGTGTTGGCTCAGTATGATTCTCCTCCATCACTGGAGGCTGCTATGGCCCTCGCTATTCGCATTGATAGACGTCTTCGGGGAAGACGCGAGGTAACTCCGCCCCCCGTGATGACTCCACCTACTACTAAAGTCCCTTATACTGAGGTTCCCCTGGTCTGTTCTGAGGAACCCATGCAGTTGGGAGGGACATCATTTTGTAGGAGGGAATCAGCGGTGCGCCGCAAGACTAGAAGGTGTTTCTTTTGCGGGAGAGAGGGACATTTTGTTGGGGGGTGTCCATCCCGGACCTCTTTGAACCAAGGAGTTAACCTGGGAGTGTGTATTTCGTCCCCAAATCCCTCTCAGTTTCTCGTGCCTGCGGAGGTGGTGATTGGTACTAGAACTGAGAGGATTTCTGTTTTTCTTGATAGTGGGTCCGGGGCTAATTTGGTGGACACTCGGTTTGCCCAGGTGCATGGTATGCAACTGAGTGTATTGGCCAAACCGGTCCCTATACTCTCTATTGATTCTAGACCTCTTGGTCAAGGTAGCTTGGTACAAGCTGTTCATAACATAGATCTTCGAGTAGGGGCAATACATAAAGAGCAATTGTCTTGTTATGTGTTGGAGGGTCTGCCTGCTCCTATTGTGTTGGGACTTCCTTGGTTGGCTAAACATAACCCTGTGATTGATTGGCAATCCAGAAAGATAAGCCAGTGGGGTGAATTTTGCAAGAATAACTGCATGAGCACGGTCATCGGTGCGGTTGTGCCTAGGACTTTGCCTCCTTTTCTGGAGGACTTTTGGGAGAAGTTCTCAGAGGAGGGGTGTAAAGAGTTACCTCCTCATCGCACATATGACTTCTCAATAAAGTTGCTTCCTGATGCCTTATCTCGTACTTTCCCAGGGGTCGGGAAGACGGATGATCCGGTTCCTATTCCTCAGGAGGGAGTTGTAGTGTCAGCTGTATGCTCTGAGCTTGAGGGGGAGGTATTGGGGGCTCAGGGGGACGCCCCTGTGGGACTTCCAGGGAGACTGATAGTTCCAGATCGCTTAAGACTGAAGGTTTCGGAGAACCCTTACAAACGGATGGCTGATAGGAGGAGAGTTTCTGGTCTAGATCTGAGGGTGAACGATCTGGTGTGGTTGTCTACCAGGAATATAAAACTTAAAGTTCCCTCCTGGAGGTTGGGTCCCAGATTCATCGGGCCATACAGGATCAGTTCCATAATTAATCCTGTGGCATTTCATCTGGACCTCCCTCCTACGTTTAAAATTCATAATGTGTTTCACAAGTCATTACTTAAAAAGTATGTGGCACCAGTCATACCGTCACCTCTACCTCCTCCTTCAGTGGTAGTCAATGATAACGTGGGAAGTTCATTGGAGGGGGTATGGTCCTGAGGAGAGGACGTGGGTCCCTGCGTCTGATGATAACGCAGATCGATTGGTTCGGACCTTTCACACAATTTACCCGGACGGACCTGGTCATGAGGGTCCGGAGGCCCCTCGTAGAAGGGGGGGTACTGTCATGGGTGCATCGCCACGAAGATCGTCGCGATTGCACATTCTGACTTCTCACAGCTGAGCTGCTGTTTCTTTGTGTTTGGTAATGAGAGAGTTAATTTTACCTAGCTCTTTGCTAAGACTAGGTCCAGCCTCGCCCGGCTGCTTTGGATTATGTTCTAATTAGTTTCCTTTATATTCCTGCCAGTCTGGGTGTTGGATGCCGGTGAAAGCATTCATATAGTTTAGCAGACTGGATCGGTTCTGGAATACTTAAGCTAAGAGCTCCTTAGTTGTTTTTACTCTTACAGCTTATAGTTTATCTCTGAGACCTAAGGTGTTCCTACTGTGTGTGAGTGTTGTATGTAAGACTTTATTTACTTTATTTCTTGTCTTTCTTGTATGTCTTTCTGTTCATTAACCGTTACCTGTTCATTCCCTTTGGTGGTAATCAGGGTCCTTCTTAGGACTAGAATACAGTTGGCAGGGATTGATAGGAGACAGGGTTTACGCTGGTGGCCTGGACCTCTGTACCTTTAACAGTACCTCCAGGTTGAGGGATTAGTTAGGACCCCAGTTAGGGTCAGCATAGACCCCGGTCACCCTCTAGCCGGAGACAGCGTATAACGGATTCCGTTTTGACCCACTGGACTTTCTGTCAGGTAAATCTATGTTATCATATAGCTATGCGCATGTTATATAGTATGTTGCCCTTTTGATATAGATTATTGTCATCACATATATATATCTGCTATACAGCGTGACACCAGGATAGGGGTGAGGGGACCATGCATACCTGAATTGGGAGGTAAGGGGTGCCATTCATACCAGGATTGGGGGGTGAGGGGGTACCATACATCCTACGATTGGGATGAGGGGACCATGCATACCAGAATTGGGGTGTGAGGGGACCATGCATACCAGGATTGGGGGCTGAGGGGACCATGCATGCCAGGATTGGGGGGTGAGGTGACCATGTATTTCAGGATTGGGGGGTGAGGGGACCATGCATACCATGATTGGGGTGTGTGAGGGGACCATGCATTCCAAGATTGGGGGGTCAGGGGACCATGCATACAAGGATAGGGGGGTGTGAGAACCAGGCATACCAGGATAGGGGGGAGAGGGGACCATGCATATCAGGATTGGGGGTGAGGAGACAATGTATACCAGGATAGGGGGTGAGGGGACCATGTATACCAGGATGGGGGGTGAGAGGACCATGCATACCAGTATTGGGGGGTGAGGGGGCCATGCATACCAGGAATGGGGGATGAGGGGTAACATGCATACCAGGATAGATGGGTGAGGGGTACCATGCATACCAGGATTGGGGGTGATGGGACCATGCATACCAGAATTGGGAGGTAAGGGGCACCATGTATACCAAGATCGGGATGAGGCGACCATGCATACCAGGATTGGGAGAGAGGGGGTACCATACATCCTACGATATGGATGAGGGGGGACCATGTATACCAGCATTGGGGGGTGAGGGGACCATGCATATCAGGATTGGGGGGTGAGGGGACCATGCATTCAAGGATTGGGGGGACCATGAATTACAAGATAGGGGGGTGAGAGAACCATGTATACCAGGATAGGGGGTGAGGGGACCATGCATATCAGGATTGGGGGTGAGGGGACTATGCATATCAGGAAGGGGGCGAGGGAACCATGCATACCAGGATGGGGGTGAGGACCATGCATACCGGGATTGGGGGTGAGGGGGCCATGCATACCAGGATAGGGGGGTGTGAGAACCAGGCATACCAGGATAGGGGGGAGAAGGGACCATGCATACTAGGATAGGGGGGTGAGAGGATCATGCACATCAGGATTGGGGGGTGAGGGGATCATGCACATCAGGATTGGGGGGTGAGGGAACCATGCATACCAGGATAGGGGGTAAGGGGACCATTCATACCAGGATTGGGGATGAGGGTACCATGCATACCAGGATAGGGGATGAGAGGACCATGCATACCTGAATTGGGAGGTAAGGGGTGCCATGCATACCAGGATTGGGGGGTGAGGGGGTACCATACATCATACGATTGGGATGAGGGGACCATGCATACCACACTTGGGGTGTGAGGGGACCATGCATACCAGGATTGGGGGCTGAGGGGACCATGCATATCAGGATTGGGGGTGAGGAGACAATGTATACCAGGATAGGGGGTGAGGGGACCATGCATACCAGGATGCGGGTGTGAGAGGAACATGCATACCAGTATGGGGGGTGAGGGGGCCATGCATACCAGGAATGGGGGATGAGGGGTAACATGCATACCAGGATAGATGGGTGAGGGGTACCATGCATACCAGGATTGGGGGTGACGGGACCATGCATACCAGAATTAGGAGGTAAGGGGCACCATGTATACCAAGATCGGGGATGAGGGGACCATGCATACCAGGATTGGGAGAGAGGGGTACCATACATCCTACGATATGGATGAGGGGGGACCATGTATACCAGCATTGGGGGGTGAGGGGACCATGCATATCAGGATTGGGGGGTGAGGGGACCATGCATTCAAGGATTGGGGGACCATGAATTACAAGATAGGGGGGTGAGAGAACCATGCATACCAGGATAGGGAGTGAGGGGACCATGCATATCAGGATTGGGGGGTGAGGGGACTATGCATATCAGGAAGGGGGCGAGGGAACCATGCATACCAGGATGGGGGTGAGGACCATGCATACCGGGATTGGGGGTGAGGGGGCCATGCATACCAGGATAGGGGGTGTGAGAACCAGGCATACCAGGATAGGGGGGAGAGGGGACCATGCATACTAGGATAGGGGGGTGAGAGGATCATGCACATCAGGATTGGGGGGTGAGGGGATCATGCACATCAGGATTGGGGGGTGAGGGGACCATGCATACCAGGATTGTGGGGTGAGGGAACCATGCATACCAGGATAGGGGTGAGGGGACCATACATACCAGGATTGGGGGGTGAGGCGACCATGTATACCAGGATTGGGGGCTGAGGGGACCATGCATGCCAGGATTGGGGGTGAGGTGACCATGTATTTCAGGATTGGGGGCGAGGGGTCCATGCATACCAGGATTGGGGTGTGTGAGGGGACCATGCATTCCAAGATTGGGGGGTGAGGGGACCATGCATACCAGGATAGGGGTGTGTGAGAACCAGGCATACCAGGATAGGGGAAACCACACAAACAACAGCTGTATAGTCTCAAAAATATAATTTTATTACAAGAAAACACAAAACATGATAAAAACTGGACAGGGATAGGTGCAGGACAAATGTGATCCAAGGGTGGCAATCACAGTGATGTGGATACAAAAAGGCTTAACAGCAAAAACTGCTCAAATGAGTAGCCATGTATAACAAGGAAAAATCAAAATAATAGTAACATCAGGGTCTCAATATATACTGGATGCTGCAGATATATCATAGTGGCAGAAAAAAAGAAAGAAAAGCATGCATGTAGATAATTGCTAAAGCACAATGTCTGTAGCAAGGTATAATACAGAACAAATAATATGCCAGTGCAAAATGAACTAAACGATGCCTGTAAATCATACAACCCATGCAGCTTATCTGTAAATTAAATGTAATGCATATCTGAAGCGGATGTAAATACTAGCATACCGAGTGATGGAACGCTGATGTCAGCCAGCAATGTAAATCCATAATGATGGTGGCATAGAGAACGATATGTTACCTTCTCAGAGAGCAGAAGAAGCCGTCTAGCCCTCCCCGACGCGCGTTTCGGAGCTGCAAAGCTCCTTCCTCAGGGGCGTGTAATTAGCTGACAGGTGTCTAGATTTATATCCCTGCCGCCAGGAAGTGTAGCGGCGACGATAACTGCAATCAGCCCAAACAAACCCCTCCCCACACCACGTCACCCCTGAAACAGGAAGGGACGTGACAAGGGGAGGGGAAGCGCCAGTGGAGACTAGCGCATGCGCAAAAGGCCCCAGAAGGGATCACCGCCATATTGGAAGGGGGCAAAAGGGAAAAAGATAAAAAACAGCGCAAGCTGTATGGAGAACCCCAAGCCATAGCGACCAGACAAATCACCAAAGTCCATCCATGTAATAAAACCATTGTGGGGCCCCACAAGGAAAAATACAATCAGGATGCGGACAGACAGGCCGCAGGCATAAAAGGGTAAGTATATCAAAATACAAATATTTGCCCAAACTTATGGCGACCCATACATGAGAAATAACAAAAAATGAAAAAATGATGAAAAATAAAATAAATAAAAATAAGTAAACAAAAGAGGGGGACAAAAATATAAATACTAAATATACTGAATAGGCAGCCTCAACATACAAATAAAGGGATGTTTCCAATTGGTATAAGCTAATAACAATTGTAACACAACATGAAGTCACAAGCAATACTTATTGCAAATATTATATCAATAGTCAATCAATAATAGTAAAACAATTAGAGCATCAGCAAAAGCGTGACGATTCTTCATATAGTGCTTGTGATGTACGAACAGCTTCATACGGATATTTGTAGCTTGAGGTCACTGTGGACCACTGTAACCACGAGCCACGGTATATCGATGACATCTTCTTTGTCTGGCAGGGCACCTCGGCCGACCTTGTGCAGTTTGTTTCCGCTCTTAATAACAATGATCGTAACATTTTCTTGACATTGACATGGGATCCCCAGTCTATTGATTTCCTGGATGTCATTATCCGGAAAGATGTTCAGGGGTTTATCCAGACTGACATTTTCCGCAAGAAAAACGGCTACGAATACACTATTACATGCCTCCTCATGCCACCCTCCACATGTTATTCGTGCCATTCCAGTAGGACAATTCTTGAGATTACGACGTATCTGTTCCACAGATCTCGATTTTGAATATCGGTCTAGAGAGTTAAAAAATCGGTTTTTTGGCTCGTGGTTACAGTGGTCGTTCGATTAAGAAAGCCTACCACCGTGCTAAACACTCTTCACCGAATAATCTCCTTCACAGGAATGCGTCACATAACCCTAATACCTCCAGCGTACCAAGATTTATCACCTCTTATCACTCCCAGACTCATGCTATGAGATCCGCTATTAATGGGGCTTGGCCCATACTCCAAGCTGATCCCATCCTACGGAAGTTGCTCCCTGAGCGTCCTGCGATCACATTTAGAAGAGCAAAAAACCTTCGCGACCGCCTCTCCCATAGTCATTATACAACAACTGTGCCCTCTCATTTTCTTAGTGCAGTGCCAAACATTGGTGGATGTGCTCCGTGCGGGAGATGCGTCGCCTGCCCAAACATGGTTCGAGGCACTAACTTCTCTAATGCCAAGGGAGACGTGTTATACAATATTAAACATAGAATTACCTGTATCTCACGTTACGTTTATATCATGCCACGTGCCCTTGTGGCTTGATATATATAGGCCTCACCACAAGACAACTTAAGGTTCGTATTAGAGAACACGTGTTGGGCATCATGGCGGCATCCTCCTGCACGGACCCCTCCACCTTGAAGACATTACCTAGGCACTTCTGGGAGCATCACAATTGTGATGCTACATCACTTAAGGTGTGTGGGATTGACCTACTTAACATCAACATTAGAGGTGGCAGCTTGTCCAAAAGATTATCCCAACTAGAAACAAGATGGATCTGGACCTTGGGCACCGTTGTCCCCAACGGTCTCAATGAAAATTTATCATTTGTCCCCTTTTTGTGACCTCCGCTTTCTGTTTTCTGTGTGGCGGTCTTTTTGTTGTGGTACATATTTTTTATTCCATTCTATTTTAACTTTTATTACTTTTTTCCTAGTTATATGTCTTTGGATGTTCTGCTTCCACTGTCCTTCAGTCCACAGTGACCTCAAGCTACAAATATCCGTATGAAGCTGTTCGTACATCACAAGCACTATATGAAGATTCGTCACGCTTTTGCTGATGCTCTAATTGTTTTACTATTATTGATTGACTATTGATATAATATTTGCAATAAGTATTGCTTGTGACTTCATGTTGTGTTACAATTGTTATTAGCTCATACCAATTGGAAACATCCCTTTATTTGTATGTTGAGGCTGCCTATTCAGTATATTTAGTATTTATATTTTTGTCCCCTCTTTTGTTTACTTATTTTTATTTATTTTATTTTTCATCATTTTTTCATTTTTTGTTATTTCTCATGTATGGGTCGCCATAAGTTTGGGCATATATTTGTATTTTGATATACTTACCCTTTTATGCCTGCGGCCTGTCTGTCCCGCGTCCTGATTGTATTTTCCTTGTGGGGCCCCACAATGGTTTTATTACATGGATTGGACATTGGTGATTTGTCTGGTCGCTATGGCTTGGGTTCTCCATACAGCTTGCGCTGTTTTTTATCTTTTTCCCTTTTGCCCCCTTCCAATATGGCGGTGATCCTTCTGGGGCCTTTTGCGCATGCGCTAGTCTCCACTGGCGCTTCCCCTCCCCTTGTCACGTCCCTTCCTGTTTCAGGGGTGACGTGGTGTGGGGAGGGGTTTGTTTGGGGCTGATTGCAGTTATCGTCGCCGCTACACTTCCTGGCGGCAGGGATATAAATCTAGACACCTGTCAGCTAATTACACGCCCCTGAGGAAGGAGCTTTGCAGCTCCGAAACGCGCGTCGGGGAGGGCTAGACGGCTTCTCTGCTCTCTGGAAGGTAACATATCGTTCTCTATGCCACCATCATTATGGATTTACATTGCTGGCTGACATCAGCGTTCCATCACTCGGTATGCTAGTATTTACATCCGCTTCAGATATGCATTACATTTAATTTACAGATAAGCTGCATGGGTTGTATGATTTACAGGCATCGTTTAGTTCATTTTGCACTGGCATATTATTTGTTCTGTATTATACCTTGCTACAGACATTGTGCTTTAGCAATTATCTACATGCATGCTTTTCTTTCTTTTTTTTCTGCCACTAATGATATATCTGCAGCATCCAGTATATTTGAGACCCTGATGTTACATTTTTTGATTTTTCCTTGTTATACATGGCTACTCATTTGAGCAGTTTTTGCTGTTAAGCCTTTTTGTATCCACATCACTGTGATTGCCACCCTGGATCACATTTGTCCTGCACCTATCCCTGTCCAGTTTTTATCATGTTTTGTATTTTCTTGTAATAAAATTATATTTTTGAGACTATACGGCTGTTGTTTGTGTGGTTTCGCTGTATCTTGTACAGCTTTGTCTCTTTACTATGTCCATTATGTACATCTCTCATAGATAGATTATTTTGCATTTATACACTTGTATCCATCTGTGACATGTTAGTTTACCAGTAATTTATACCAGGATAGGGGGGAGAGGGGACCATGCATACTAGGATAGGGGGGTGAGAGGATCATGCATATCAGGATTGGGGGGTGAGGGGATCATGCACATCAGGATTGGGGGGTGAGGGGACCATGCATACCAGGATTGTGGGGTGAGGGAACCATGCATACCAGGATAGGGGGTGAGGGGACCATGCATACGAGGATTGGGGATGAGGGGTACCATGCATACCAGGATGGGGGGGTGAGGGACCATGCATACCAGTATTGGGGAGTGATGGGGCCATGCATACCAGAATGGGGATGAGGGGTAACATGCATACCAGGATAGATGGGTGAGGGGTACCATGCATACCAGGATTGGGGGTGATGGGACCATGCATACCAGAATTGGGAGGTAAGGGGCACCATGTATACCAAGATCGGGGATGAGGGGACCATGCATACCAGGATTGGGGAGAGGGGGGTACCATACATCCTACGATATGGATGAGGGGGGACCATGTTACCAGCAATGGGGGGTGAGGGGACCATGCATATCAGGCTTGGGGGGTGAGGGGACCATGCATTCAAGGATTGGGGGGACCATGAATTACAAGATAGGGGGGTGAGAGAACCATGCATACCAGGATAGGGGTGAGGGGACCATGCATATCAGGATTGGGGGGTGAGGGTACTATGCATATCAGGAAGGGGCGAGGGAACCATACATACCAGGATGGGGGTGAGGGACCATGCATACGGGATATGGGGGTGAGGGGCCATGCATACCAGGATAGGGGGGTGTGAGAACCAGGCATACCAGTATAGGGGGGAGAGGGGACCATGCATACTAGGATAGGGTGGTGAGAGGATCATGCACATCAGGATTGGGGGGTGAGGGGATAATGCACATCAGGATTGGGGGGTGAGGGGACCATGCATACCAGGATTGTGGGGTGAGGGAACCATGCATACCAGGATAGGGGGTGAGGGGACCATGCATACCAGGATTGGGGATGAGGGGTACCATGCATACCAGGATAGGGGATGAGAGGAACATGCATACCTGAATTGGGAGGCAAGGGGTGCCATGCATACCAGGATTGGGGGGTGATGGGGGTACCAAACATCCTACGATGGGATGAGGGGACCATGCATACCAGAATTGGGGTGTGAGGGGACCATGCATACCAGGATTGGGGGCTGAGGGGACCATGCATGCCAGGATTGGGGGGTGAGGTGACCATGTATTTCAGGATTGGGGGGTGAGGGGACCATGCCATACCAGGATAGGGGGTGAGGGGACCATGCATTCCAAGATTGGGGGGTGAGGGGACCATGCATACCAGGATAGGGGTTGTGTGAGAACCAGGATACCAGGATAGGGGGGTGAGGGGACCATGCATATCAGGATTGGGGGTGAGGAGACAATGTATACCAGGATAGGGGGTGAGGGGACCATCCATACCAGGATGGGGGGTGAGAGGACCATGCATACCAGTATTGGGGGTGAGGGGGCCATGCATACCAGGAATGGGGATGAGGGTAACATGCATACCAGGATAGTGGGTGAGGGGTACCATGCATACCAGGATTGGGGGTGACGGGACCAAGCATACCAGAACTGGGAGGTAAGGGGCACCATGTATACCAAGATCGGGGATGAGGGGACCATGCATACCAGATTGGGAGAGAAGGGGTACCATACATCCTATGATATGGATGAGGGGGGACCATGTATACCAGCATTGGGGGTGAGGGGACCATGCATATCAGGATTGGGGGTGAGGGGACCATGCATTCAAGGATTGGGGGGACCATGAATTACAAGATAGGGGGGTGAGAGAACCATGCATACCAGGATAGGGGTGAGGGGACCATGCATATCAGGATTGGGGGGTGAGAGGACTATGCATATCAGGAAGGGGCGAGGAACCATGCATACCGGGATGGGGGTGAGGACCATGCATACCGGGATTGGGGGTGAGGGGGCCATGCATACCAGGATTGGGGGATAAGGGGTAACATGCATACCAGGATAGGGGGGTACCATGCATACCAGGATTGGGGGGTGAGGGGATCATACCTACCAGAATTGGGAGGTAAGGGGTGCCATGCATACCAGGAATGGAGATGAGGGACCATGCATACCAGGATTGGGGGTTGAAGGGTACCATACATTCTATGATAGGGATGAGGGGGGACCATGCATACCAGAATTGGGGGCGAGGGACCATTCGTACCAGAATTGGGGGGTGAGGAGACCATGCATTCCAGGATAGGGCGGGGGGACCATGCATACCATGATTGGGGGGTGAGGGGACCATGCATACTGGGATTGGGGGGTGAGGGGACCATGCATACCAGGATTGGGGGGTGAGGGAACCATGAATACCAGGATATGGATGAGCAGGTACCATGCATACCAGGATAGGGATGAGGGGGTACCATGCATACCTGGATTGGGGGATGAGGGGACCATGCATACCAGGATGAGGAATGGGGTGCCATGCATACCAGGATAGGGATGAGGGGTGCCATGCATACCAGGATAGGGATGAGGGGTGCCATGCATACCAGGATAGGGATGAGGGGTTGCCATGCATACCAGGATAGGGATGAGGGGTGCCATGCATACCAGGATAGGAGGGGGCAGCACATACCAGGATGGGAGACCATATACCTATTAAAATGCTTGCCAACGGGTAGAACGGGTTCATAGCTAGTTATATAAACTATATTATACTGAGCGTTGTCTTTTAGTGTCCTCGACTCCGGTCGGTCCCAGGGGGAATCTATTAGGACAGCTCTAATAGACAGTTGACCATTGAGTATACTATCAAGAGGAAGAATTACTAGGGGCATATATACCCCTCCTATTGCATTAAGAAGCTAGACATCTCATCCCTTTCTCACCTACCAATTCCATCTTTCACACTCCCTGCCACCACAGGTTTCTGTAGGGTGAGCAAGGCGAGCCGCCGAGGATCGGAGGGCCACTGCGCAGGTTATAGGGCTCCAACCTCCGCTGCCAGGCAGGTTTCAGATAGACCAATTTAGGGACAGGCCCTTTCCCATGGTGTTTTCATTACTTTCTAGATGTGATGCTGTTTTTCATTTTTTGTTATTTATTTATGTTTTTTTTTTCAATAAAGTGTATAGTTTTATGAATGGAAGAGATAACTGTGAATTAGCTCTCTGATTAATCTATTTAATTTTGTCAACTGTGATTCAGCTGGTGCATTACACCAGCAATCAGCAAAATAAAAGTTAAAGTCCCATAGAGGGGCAAAGTAAAAAAGTAAAAAAAAATCACTAAATCAATAAAAAATGAAAATAATATACCAATAAATAGGTATATTTATATAAAAACAAAAAATAAACAAAAAAGTTCACATATTTGGTATCACCATGTACGGAATGACATGATTTATAAAGCTGTTATTTATGATGATCCTAACCATATTTCCTTGGCTGAATCCAGACTGTGCCACCTTTACCAGGGGAATCGTTCAGTTGAGACTTATAGCTCTGAATTCCACAGTGGACAACCGATACCAAATGGAATGACCAGGCTCTTAGAAGCCAATTTTGTCAAGGTCTTACTGAAAGGTTAAAAGATGCTTTGGCATTGTATGAAACCCCAGAGTCTTTGCAGGCTGCCATGTCATTGGCTATACGGATGGATAGACGTCTGCGGAATAGATGGGTAAGAAACACCTTCTCCTGAGCCCTTTTACCAGGACAATAACCCTGTGCTGGGGGGACGGTCCGAGGGTGAAGCTATACTTGTGGAGTTACATGAACCCATGCAGTTAGGAGGTGCTTCTGAGTCGTATGTCTTGACATTCGCAAGAAAAAGGGCGTGTTTTTTTTGTGTGACATTTTATTGATGCCTGTCCTTTGATTCCTAAGCAAAAAGAGACTCTATTAACCCTTGGAAGTCTGGAGTTTGATAATCAAGGGGTATGTTCATCTTCAACCTGTATTCTCGGTTTGTCCTGACAGTAGATGTAGTGCTAGAGAGTAGGACTGAGAGAATTTTTGTGTTTGCAGACAGCAGAGCTGAAGTCAGCATGGTTGATGCTGAATTTGCTAGAACTCATGGGTTATCTTGCTTTACCATAGCTAAGCCCATTCCTATTTACACTATCGACTCAGTACCACTTGAACACAGAACTGTGATGCAGATTGTACAAAACATAAGACTAAAGGTGAGGTCTTTTCATTATGAGGTAATTCCTTGTTATGTCCTGTAGGGTCTCCCCAATCCAATTGTACTGGGTTTACACTGGTTGGTGAAACATAATCCGATTGTGGATTGGTAATTCAGAGAAATTGTGGAGTGGGGAAATTACTGTCTTGATAACTGCCTAAACAGGTCCCTTTCTGCAGTATCTACAGAGACCTTACCTGTGTTTTTGTCTGGCTTTGAGGACGTATTTACTAAGAAGGGGTGTCAGGATTTACCCCCCCATCGTGTATATGACTGTCCTATATATCATATTATTAACCTAACTCCCTTGGCTAAACTACCCAAGTCCAGACTGTACAATCTGTCTGTTCCTGAGAGACTAGCATGAAATATTTTATTGCTGAAAGTCTTGAGAAGGGACATATCAGACCTTCATCTTCGCCCATGGTGTCAGGGTTCTTTTTCGTGAAAAATAAAGATGGCGGTCTCCATCCCTGTTTAGATTTCCGGGAATTGAATCTAATTACTGAGTTCCATATCCTCTTCCACCGATTCCTTTTTTATTCAACCAGGTAGTGGGAGCTAAGGTTTTGTCCAAGTTGGATCTAAGGTGGGCCTATAACCTGGTTAGAATCAGGGAAGGGGATGAATAGAAAATGGCATTCAATACTCCTGAGGGACATTTCAAGAGTCTGGTTATGTCTTTCAGTCTGACCAATGCACTGGCGGTCTTCCAGCATTTCATAAATTATATTTTCCATCATTCGGTGGGCAGCTTTGTGGTGGTCTATCTGGATGACATTTTGGTTTATTCATCTAATTTGGAGACACATCGTTGGGCATGTGAGACAGGTGCTTCAGATATTAAGGGATAAAATGCTTTATGCCAAACTAGAGAAGTGTGTTTTCGCCATCCAGGAGGTGCAGTTTTTGGGGTATTTGCTGTCATCTTGGGGTTTTCAATGGATCCGAAGAAGGTTCATGCTGTACTCGATTGAGACCGTCCAGAGAATCTCAAGCCATTACAGCGGTTTATAGGTTTTACTAATTTTTACCAGAAGTTTATTCAAAATTATTCGGTAATGGTGAAATCTCTTACTGACATGACAAGGGAGAGGTCTGTTTTTTACAAATGATTGGATGTCGCCCTGCATGCTTTTTCCTCCCTAAAGAGCTGTTTTGCCACTGCCCCTATACTCAGTCAACCCGATGTTTCCCAACCCTTTGTTGTGAATGTTGATGCGTCGGAGTTGGGGGTTTTGGCTGTGTTGTCTCAGGGTTGTCCTCAGGTAAATGGCATCCGTGCGCCTTCTTTTCCAAAAAATTATCTTCAGCTGAGAGAAATTATGACGTGGGTAATATGGAGCTTTTGGCAATTAAATTGGCTTTCGAGGAATGGCAACATTGGTTGGAGGGGGCAGTCTATCCTATTACTGTTATCACGGACCACAAGAACCGGTCATATCTTCAGTCAGCTAAACATCTCAACCCTAGACAAGCTAGGTGGTCCCTGTTCTTTACTAGATTCAATTTTGTGGTCATTTTCTGTCCAGGAGTTAAAAACATCAAGGCGGATGTTTTGCCTTTGAGCATCCCTGGTGGTGGTGACCATGTGGACTCTGCCTCAATTTTGCAGAAGGGGGTATCATCTTGGCCCTATATCCTGACCTAGGGTGAGATATTGGCTGCTCAGGGTGATGCCCCTGTATTCTGCCCATCAGAGAGGTTATTTGTACCATCTGATTTGTGCTGTAAAGTAATTAGGGAACATAATAACTCTGTACTTCCTGGTAATCCAGGTGATAAGGCAACCGCAGACCTCTTTTCTCATTGATTTTGGTGGCCCGGTTGCATCAAGATATGGTTGAACAAGTGTCTGCTTGCAGAGTTTGCGCACGTTCTAAGGTATAGCATACTTGTCCTTCTGGTTCTCTTCTTCCACTACCCATTCATAGCAGACCATGGAGACACTTGTCCATGGATATTATTAGTGAACAACCTGTATTGGCAGGCAAGACTGTGTTTCTGGTAATTGTGGATAGGTTCAGTAAAATGGTGCATTTAATCGCTTTATCGGCACTTCTGAATGCTAGGACATTTGCACAGGTTTTTGTTAATAAGATTGTGAAGCTTTACAGGGCACCCTCCGATGTAGTGTCAGATCGGAGGACCCAATTTTTTTCTAACTTATGGAAAGCATTCTGTACTGAACTAGGGGTGCAGCTGTCCTTTTCCTCTGCTTTCCAACCTCAGTCGAATGGATAGACTGAGTGCACTAATCAGAATTTGGAGACGTACCTCAGGTGTTTTGTCTCCGAAAACCAGGAGGATTGGACATCTTAACTACCTTTGGCCAAGTTTGCTATTAATAACCATTGCCAAGAGTCTACCGGCAGGTCAATATTTTTTGGTGCATACAGTTTCCATCCACAGTTGGTACTTTTAGTGGGGGGGGCTTTGGGAGTCCCTGAAGAGGAATGCTTTGCTTCGTCGCTCTTTTTTGTATGGCAAGGGGTTCAGAGTAATTTGAAGATCATAGGGAGACAGGTACAAATGTATGGCTGAAAGCAAACGCTCGCCAGGTCCAGACCTAAGTGTGAATGACTTTGTGTGGTTGTCTACCAGGAATATCAAGTTGGAGATTCCTTCCTGGAAACTGGGACCTAGGTTTATTGGCCCCTATAAAATAACCACCGTCATTAACCCTGCAGCTTTTCGTCTTGCGTTACCCCAGGCTCTTAAAATTCACAATGTGTTCCACAGGTCTCTGCTCAAGAAGTACAGTACAGACCAAAAGTTTGGACACACCTTCTCATTTAAAGATTTTTCTGTATTTTCATGACTATGAAAATTGTACATTCACACTGAAGGCATCAAAACTATGAATTAACACATGTGGAATTATATACTTAACAAAAAAGTGTGTAACAACTGAAATTATGTCTTATATTCTAAGTTCTTCAAAGTAGCCACCTTTTGCTTTGATGACTGCTTTGCACACTCTTGATGAGCTTCAAGAGGTAGTCACCGGAAATGGTTTTCACTTCACAGGTGTGCCCTGTCAGGTTTAATAAGTGGGATTTCTGGCCTTATAAATGGGTTTGGGACCATCAGTTGTGTTGTGCAGAAGTCTGGTGGATACACAGCGGAATACTGAATAGACTGTTAGAATTTGTATTATGGCAATAAAAAAGCAGCTAAGTAAATGAGTGGCCATCATTACTTTAAGAAATGAAGGTCAGTCAGTCTGAAAAATTGGGAAAACTTTGAAAGTGTCCCCAAGTGCAGTTGCAAAAACCATCAAGCGCTACAAAGAAACTGGCTCACATGAGGACCAAGAGTCACCTCTGCTTCTGAGGATAAGTTTATCCGAGTCACCAGCCTCAGAAATCGCAGGTTTACAGCAGCTCAGATTAGAGACCAGGGCAATGCCACACAGAGTTCTAGCAGCAGACACATCTCTACAACAACTGTTAAGAGGAGACTTTGTGCAGCAGGCCTTCATGGTAAAACAGCTGCTAAGAAACCACTGCTAAGGACAGGCAACTAGCAGAAGAGACTTGTTTGGGCTAAAGAACACAAGGAATGGACGTTAGACCAGTGGAAATCTGTGTTTGGTTTGATGAGTCAAAATTTGAAATCTTTGGTTCCAACCACCATGTCTTTTTGCGACGCAGAAAAGGTGAACGGATGGACTCTACATGCCTGGTTCCCACCGTGAAGCATGGAGGAGGAGGTGTGATGGTGTGGGGGTGCTTTGCTGGTGACACTGTTGGGAATTTATTTAAAATTGAAGGCATACTGAAACAGCATGGCTACCACAGCATCTTGCAGCGGCATGCTATTCCATCTGGTTTGCGTTTAGTTGGACCATCATTTATTTTTCAACAGGACAATGACCCCAAACACACCTCCAGGCTGTGTAAGGGCTATTTAATAAAGAAGGAGAGTGATGGGGTGCTACGTCAGATGACCTGGCCTCCACAGTCTCCATACCTGAACCCAATCGAGATGGTTTGGGGTGAGCTGGACCGCAGAGTGAAGGCAAAAGGGCCAACAAGTGCTAAGCATCTCTGAGTACTCCTTCAAGATTGTTGGAAGACCATTTTTGGTGACTACCTCTTGAAGCTCATCAAGAGAATGCCAAGAGTGTGCAAAGCCGTCATCAAAGCAAACGGTGGCTACTTTGAAGAACCTAGAATATAAGACATAATTTCAGTTGTACAGTTGTTAAGTATATAATTCCACATGTGTTAATTCATAGTTTTGATGCCTTCATTGTGAATGTACAATTTTCATAGTCATGAAAGCACAGAAAAATCTTTAAATGAGAAGGTGTGTCCAAACTTTTGGTCTGTACTGTATGTTGAACCTCTTGAGTCCTCCCCCTGCTGCTGCCCTTCAATCAATGTTGATGGTAATTTGGAGTTCCAGATTTCGAGGATTGTTGATTCTCATCTTCAGCGTCGTTCCCTGCAGTACTTGGTGTATTGGAGGGGTTATGGTCCAGAGGAAAGGATGTGAGTTTCAGCATGAGAGGTGAATGCCTCTAGACTGGTTCGAATATTCCATGCCTCTCATCATGATAAACTGGGTCCTGAGTGTCCGGAGGCCACTTGTAGAAGGGGGGGTTACAGTCATGGGTGTGTCAGGTGTGACAGAGTCATCCTGGATCTGGCTGTAAAGGTCTTTGCGATTAGTGCTACAAGCACCGCCTTGATTTTTGCATCTGTTATGGAGTGATATCCTTCTCCCTCTAGGACCCAACAGTTACCTCTACCTTCTACTGCTAATTAACTCACCTTTACTGAAGGTTTAAATCATTCAGTTTCTTCAGCAGGGTGCTGGCATTATCTCAATTTACCTCTGTCTGGTTGGAAGGACTGTACTAGCAGTCAACCAGTGTCTTCTTGGAATTCCCTTGGAGGATTGCTGGCATGATATATCGGTGGTCTTCTCAAGCTAAGTGTATCCCTCATTCGTCCATGTGCTGTCTTTAGTTGTAGTGGGGGATGACTACTGCTCACCTCATCCCCTCCCTATCCAGGGCCTATCACTAGGGTCAGGCAAGGATTAGGTTCCTGCTCGGCGATATGTGTGGAACCTATTTAGGGATGTTCAGGGCAGATGAGGTGTTGTTAGACCTTTCTAGGGGTCTCCAAAACCCCCTTCCCTAGTGTTTGGGCTTCTCCCTCCCTTTCCCCGTTGTTGTGCTCCTTACTTCTCCCTCACCCAGAGTGACATCTAGTGTGTATCTAAAAATTCTATATAAATCTGGTGTCAATGTAATCGTACCCACCCAAAGAATAAAGTTGTCTAATTATTTATACCGCACTAGAAATGGTATAAATATAAATAAAACTAATTTTGGACCTGCTGTTGTTTTGTTTATTCTACCTCCCAAAGATCGCAGTAAGGGCTCATACCCACTAGTGGGAAAAAAATCGGTCCGTTTTCTGCAGGGAAAAAACAGTACAATTGTTGTAAAAAGGCATGCGATTTGCATGCGATTTTAAATCGCACCATGCGTTTTCCATCAGTTTTCCATCTGTATGCAATGCGATTTTAACATGAAGTTTTACATAGAGCAGTTATCTCTATGTAAAAAGTCATGTAAAAATCACATTGTAAAAAAAAATGTACACAAAAAGCAAATAATAATATATATATATATATATATATATATATATATATATATATATATATATATATATATGTCATACACTTCTACATAGTATAATAGCCGCTAATTCATCCCCGGCTATACTGTAAAATCACACTGACAGCTTTAATAAAGAATAGAAACAATACATATACACACATAGAATACATATATATATAGATATATATATGTCATTGTGACATATATATATATCTATATATATCTACATATATTTATAGTTCATACACTTCTACATACTGTAAAAGCCGCTAATTCAATTGCCGGCTTTTGTGAAATCACAGAAGCCGACATGAAATGATACATTGTTTACACGCAGTTAACCATGTCATTTCATGTATTTTGATATGTGGTTTTAACTTACAATTACATAAGTGTATGTGTGCAAAATTTCAGACATGTAGGGGTTAATTAAAGGTGTAAATTCGTTGAAAAAAAATGCGTGGGCTCCCGCTGTATTTTCTCCACCAGACAAAGCAAGCGAGTGGGGGCAGATACTAATAGCCTAGGGAGGGTACATTTTTTTTGTGCCCCCCTGGCTACTAACATCTGCCCCCAGACACCCCAGAAAGGGCAAATCTCTAATTAGATTCGCCCTTTCTGGCACTTTGCCCGTCTATTCCCATTGCCCTGTAGCGGTGGTGAATGGGTTAATAAGGGGTTAAAGCCACCTTGCAATTGAAAGGTCACTTTAAGCCAGGTTAATAATTGAGAGCTGTCAATTAGACAACTATCAATTATTAATCCTATTGAAGTAAATAAAAAAAACACACACACTTTAAGAATAAATAATTTTAATGAAATAAAACGCATTTTTTTGACCATCTTTTATTTAACTCTTAATCCCTCGAAGCCCTTGATCTCCTATAATAAAGAAAAAATAATAAAACAACATTATTCTTACCTATCCGGCGATCTGTCACGTCCCACGCTGTAATCCTTCACAAAGGGTTAACTAGCTTTGAGCCAAGCAGCGCAAGTAATACTGTGTGCTCAGCTGAAAGCTCCTGAATGAATGAGCTTATCTCCTGCCGACAGGAGAGGATGTGATTAATTAATGAAGCTTAATTGATTGCGTCCCACTTTCACTTTAGGTCAGGTCAGGGTGACCTGACCTGAAGTGAAAGTGGCAATAAATCAAAAGGGTATGCTACACTAAACAAGATCGTTAACGAGATCGCTAAAATACGTCACTATTTAGCGATCTCGTTAGCGACGTAGTTGTGTGTGGCATGTAGCAACGACGTGGCCCCTGCTGTGATCTCGTTGATCGTTCACTAGAGTTCTGGACTGTATTTTGATCGTTGGCGTCCCGCTGGTGAGCCTGAATCGCTGTGTTTGGCACCTTTTGTGAACGATGTGCGACCTCGCTGACGACGCATTAGTCAGCGGCGCAGGCGGGACTTTGTTTTCTTTCGTTAACGCCCTACAGCTCCGATTGGTGACCACTACATCACCTCAGCTATAATAACTGCGCCCCCATCCATTGTTTCCAGAGCACTTTATGGGTGACTCTTTGTGCGTTGTTGCGAGGATAGTATCGTGTGGCGGAGTTTTGCAATCCTGTTTGTGGCGCAGTGTGTTTTTGCGATCCTGTCTGAGTCGCTAGAGCACCATCCATCCCCATTTGGATTTGGATCTTCGGGATATTTGGATTCAAGGTAAATATTGTTTGTGATGTTGTTGTTTGATAATGGTTTTTAACCTTATTTTTTTTTCGTCTGCTTTATTTATTTTACACCCTTGACCTTACTTTTTTTTTTTTTTCGTCTGCTTTATTTATTTTACACCCCCCACCATTTTAGACATTTGTAATCTGTATATTAAATGTTAACTGAAAAGTTTAATTTATTTTTTTTTCTATATATTTTTTATTTTATTCTTTATTTTATTTTGTTTAAACACTTTATTAATAGTAATTAATTAGTAATTAACTTTTCTCTTCTTTACCGTACAGGTTGCACATAATGAACCTGTCCACCGCGGAGCGTATGATTGTGGCAGTTGCACTGTCAATGGAGGCAGATCGTCAAGAAGAGGCGCGGGTGGAAGAGAGGCGCTCCAAGCGAAAGCGTCGCATGTGGACCAGGGAATGGCTGGAGCAGAGGTCCAAATTCTCCCACATGCATCTAGTGAGGGAGTTGCAGGAGAAGAATCCGCAGGATTTCCGGAATTATCTACGGATGTCGGAGGATTCATTCAAGCTCCTACTGGAAGCTGGGAGGCCACTCATTGAACGGCAGGATACCCGGATGCGTGCAGCTGTTTCAGCAGAGGAACGTTTGGCAGTAACGCTGCGATTTTTGGCAACCGAACGTTCAATGAATTATTTGCAATATTCTGCTGCAATTTCTCGGTCGCTGCTTGGAGAACTAATTCCGGAGACATGCAACGCCATCGTCCGCAGTTTACGGAGCTACATGCCTTTTCCAAAATCAGTGGCGGAATGGCAAATTATTGCCTCTGATTTTGAAAGGATTTGGCAGTTCCCAAACTGTGGTGGTGCCTTGGATGGCAAACATGTGCGGATCACGCAACCAGCCAAAAGCGGATCCTTTTTCTATAATTACAAGGGCTACTTCAGCGTGATCCTCATGGCCCTTGTTAATGCCAATTATGAATTTATTGACGTTGATGTTGGCATGAATGGAAGGGTTTCTGACGGTGGCGTTTTGGAGCACACAAGTTTTGGTGAACGGTTGTTTAATAATAAACTTAACTTGCCAACCAACATGGACACCACCGCCAACCTAAACTTTGTGTTTGTGGCGATGAAGCCTTCCCCCTTCATGCGCATCTTGTGAAACCGTACCCACAAAAGACTTTGACAGGGGAAAGGCGGATTTTTAACTACAGACTGTCTAGGGCACGGCACGTTGTGGAGAATGCCTTCGGCATAATGGCCAACCGCTTCAGGGTTTTCCACACTCCAATCAACATGAAGCTGGAATCCATAGACTCTGTGGTGTTGGCTTGTTGTGTGCTGCACAATTTTCTACGCAAACGCGATGCTGGTACTTACAGTCCGCCAGGCTTCATGGACTCGGACAGCAATGGTGACGTGGTGCTTGGAGAATGGCGTGACAATGATCCCGCTATTGCAGGCCTTCAACCTGTCAATCAAGGCAGGAGCAAGGACGATGCGAAGGCCGGCCGAGACAAGTACTGCCGTTACTTTAATGGGCCTGGTGCAGTGAGTTGGCAGCAGCAGATCTAGTTTGATTTTGAGAATGTTTTACTTTACCCTTTTTTTAACAATGTTTTTATAATAAAAAAAATTTATTTTAAAAATGTATTTGTGTCTTTTTTTTTCAATTATTTTTATCAATATGGGAGAAGGGATAATGATGGGTGAGATGTGGGGAGGGAGTAATGGGGATGGCAACGAGACATGTTACCATTTTTTTTTTTTACATTGTATCTACTTGTCACACACGGGGTCATGGGAGTACCATCAGTCATAGGAGTTGATTGTTAAAGAAATAAAAAGAAAAAAATTTCAAAAATTAACAATTATTTCAAAGGCCTATGGTCTCACTATCGTTCAAACCTTATAATTAAAAATAACACATAATACACCACAGCAGCATATATAAAGTTTAAATATATAACATATATTTTTAGTCATAAATTAAAGATTAAAAAATTGATATAAATATATAAAATTACATTTTGGGAGGTAAAGGTCAACATTCACCAGGGAATCCCAGGTATTCACAGATATGCGATGCCATTGTGATCGCAAGGTGACGATAAGGAGCTCCAGCTATTCAGATATGCAGCTATTCACAGATATGCAATGCCATTGTGATCGCAAGGTGACGATAAGGAGCTCCAGCTATTCAGATATGCAGCTATTCACAGATATGCAATGCCATTGTGATCGCAAGGTGACGATAATGAGCTCAGCTATTCAGATATGCAGCTATTCACAGATATGCGATGCCATTGTGATCGCAAGGTGACGATAATGAGCTCCAGCTATTCAGATATGTAGCTATTCACAGATATGCGATGCCATTGTGATCGCAAGATGACGATAAGGAGCTCCAGCTATTCAGATATGCAGCTATTCACAGATATGCGAGGCCAGTGTGATTGCAATGTGACCTCACGAGCTCCAGCTGGGCGCATGACTGCTGCGGTCACTTTGCAATCGCAATACTGTTTTGCGCTGCGAGTGCGGTCGCACGTACACGTGCGCACGCTGTGACGTCATGGCGCTGGCGTCGCCCAATGCGCTGTTGTTTGTAATGGCGGCTATGGCGGCGAGACAGCAGCGCGGGGCAAAATGGACGGAGGGAGAGGTTTTCTACTTAATAGAAAAAGTAGAAAGGTGGGGCTATGACTGCAGGCTACCTGTGGCGCATCCTATTCGCCACAAAAAGGTAGTCCTGCAGAGAATCCGGCGGGGCCTGGAGCAGTGCTTTGGCATGCAGCGGACCGGCGCCCAGATAAGAAAAAAGCTGGCGGACCTTCGCTACCGCTCCCGTGATAGGGTCGCCAGCATCCGGGCCCAGCTCCGCAGGCCTCTGAGTGAGTATTGATGAGGGTATCTGGAGAGGTTATGTTTTGTGGGTTAGGCTACTTTCACACTTGCGTTTTTTTGCGCTGCGTTTCGAGCGCACATGAAGCGCATTAAAAAAACGCATGCAAACGCTTGTAAATGCTGCGATATTTAGTCACATCAGCATGAGCATTTTGACTAAAAAACGCAGCGTTTGTCTGCGATTTCATGCGTTTTTGCATGCGTTTGCGTTTTTTTGGCGCATGCGTTGTCTGTCTCTGGCTCTATCATCTGTCTCCATCATCTCTGTCTCAATCATCTGTCTTTTTTGGCCGGAAAAAAAAATGCAACATGTAGCGTCTAGCGCTTATGGGCGCACACCGGGAAAATGCGCAGCGCACGACAAACGCGTGAGGGGGTTTACATGCATAGATGGAAGTACTGGCAGTAACGGGGTTAGTAGAAGGATTATTTGACTGAATTGTATATTTTATTTACAGCACCACCTTCACCAGCTGCTGCGGCTCCACCGTCCCAAGCTACCCCTCCACCTCCGTCATCTCCGTTCCTGTCTACCCCTTCCCTGGCAGCAACCCCCCCTCCACAGTCGGGGTCATCCAGCACCTCACCTTCCATTGTCTTCTCTCCAGCATCATCCCGTGACACGGATGCAGGCTCCCCATCAGGTAATTTACGCACATTATATAAGCTTCAGACAAGTTTGAGAACTTTGTTAGGTCTTATGTGTAATGGCTGTTGTGATATATATATTTTTTCTGTGTTTCCCTAGCCGGCGGAGCATCAGGTTCTGGGTGGGCGGTCAGCGGGTCGTCTGACGAAAACCGTAAGTGTTAATTAACATAACATGTACATGTTGATGTTGCAACAGAATTCACTATTAACTGTTACCTTTACCTCCACAGAAATCCCAACTGCCCAGGACCTGTTGCTGTCCCACCGCCGGCTGATGGCGTCCATGAGCAGCGCTTTGGCAGCGATGCAAACTGCCATGGGAGATCTGCATCACCACGGGGTGATGCTGGAGAAGGCAGTTGGTGGAATGCGGGGCCCACGCCCACAGTAATTTTTTTTTTTTTTAATTATTTTGTAAATATTTTGTTAATAATTTTTGATTTTATTATTATGTTATTGTATGTTTATTTAATTTTTATTTACAAAAAAAATATTGATATATATGAACAAAATATATATTATATATTTAACGTTTATCTACGCAGGTGTGTTGTATTATTTTTTAGTATGAGGTTTTAGCGCTAGTGTGACCAGGGCCTTTAAAAGAAATGTTTGTAATTTTTGAAATGTTAATTTTTGAATTTTTTTTCATTTCATTTTTTCCCTATGAATGAACACCTATGATAGCTGGTATTACCATGACCCCGTGTGTGAAAAGTAGATGTAATAAAAATACACATTTTTAATAGTTGCCATCACATAAGAATAATAAAAGACCACAATTCATTAGATAAATAAGATTTTTATTAAAAAAGGTAACAATGTAAAAAAAAACATAGACAACAAAAAAAACTTTTGTAAAACATTTTAAAATCTACAACTGCTGGTAAGATGGATCATTGCCATTACCACGCTGCCTCTGCGGTGTATAAAAATAAGGGGTAGCACCAGTGTTTGGGTTTGCAGGATTTTGCCCAATTGGGTTCGGCACAGGATTGTTGGGCCATGAGTAGTCCGGGTACTGCGGTCTTGGCATGACGACATATCTGTTATCCAGGTTTCCAAAAGACGCTTGAGTCAGTACCTCAAACATGAGTCTCTCTGCATGAAGCCGCTGACCAGGATCTAGTGTAGGGAGCTTCTCATTAGCGAAATATGCAAAGCCAGTTATTTTAGTTTTGTCTTTTTCTGCCGTAAGCACTTTTTTCGCAATTTCCACCAATTCAGGAGTAGCCGTGGTGGTAGCCGAGGTGGGAGCCTTCCTTTTCCTTCCTGAAAGTGAAAGCCGGCGCCGCACAGATGAGGATGGTGGCTCTTCTTCATCTTGGATCAACGCCATGCTGTCTTGTTCAGTCTGAGGTGTGGAGACGGCCTCTTCTGTGTCCTGCATGAACAAAAAACAAATGGTAAATCACAAAGACAAAGAAATTGACCCCTTAATGTCCACTGACGTGCACAGTCCGTCATGGCAAGGTGCCAGTTCCGGCACCAGGACGGACTGTGCACGTCATGCCTTTGATCTACCACTGCGTGTAAACACGCAGTGGTAAATCAGTGTCGACAGCTGTCACAGACAGCTGACAGGCACGGCAAGCGGTGCGGGGACCTTTGCCGTCGGTCCCCGCACCCACAGCGCTGTGATTGGTCAGTCAATCTGACTGACCAAACACAGCAGCGATCGTGCAGGAGAAGCTGAAATTTCAGCTTCTCCAGCGCGATCAGTGCAGGAGCCGGCGCTGCAGTGGCCAGGCTTCCTGCACTGACAGCCAGGAGCGGAGCCCCCACCGCCCCTTGCTGTTAACCCCCTGACTGCTGCGATCGAGCGCGATCGCAGAGCTCAGGGGGGGAGGCAGAGGGTCGGGAGCTCCCTCTGCCTCAGATCGGCGCCCTGCAATGTATTTGCAGGGGCCGATCTCTGCCTTGATGACCCGGGGGTTGTCATGACAACCTCCGGGTCATCTACCTACGGGAAGCTGCTGTGATCATGTCACAGCAGCTTTCATCATAGGTACAATGCATTGCAATGCTGGAGCATTGCAATGCATTGTAACTGCAATAAAAAGTAAAAAAAAGTGAAAAAAAATCATCATTTTTTAAAAAAAATTGTAAAAAAAATATTAAAAAATAATTTAAAAAAATCCCCTAAAAAATACACATTTTTATGTAATAAAAAAAATAAAAAACAAAAAAAATACACGTTAGGTATCGCCACGTCCGTAAAAATCCCATCTATAAAAGCGCAACCCTAGTTAACCCCTTCAGTGAAAGCCGTAAAAAAAAACACAAAAAAGTAGTAAATTATACTTTTTACAAGCGGTATCATCATACCGCTTGGAAAAAGTGCAATAACACGCGATCAAAAAGTCAGATATAAATAATCATGGTATCGCTGAAAACGTCATCTTGTCCCGCAAAAAACAAGCCGCTATACAGCATCATCAGCGAAAAAATAAAAAAGTTATAGCTCACAGAATAAACTGATGCAAAAATAATTATTTTTTCTATAAAAATTTTTATTGTGTAAAAACCGCCAAAACATAAAAAAAAATATATAAATGAGGTATCGCTGTAATCGTAGTGACTCGAAGAATGAAGCTGCTTTATCAATTTTACCACACGCGGAACGGAGGAAAAAAAAACAATTCCTGAATTGCTGGTTTTTGTTCATTCTGCTTCCACAAAAATTGGAATAGGAAGCGATCAAAAAACGTTATGTGCCCGAATATGGTACCAATAAATACGTCAGCTCGTCCCGCAAAAAATAAGCCCACAGATAACTCTGTCGGCTGAAATATGGAAAAATTATAGCTCTCAAAATACGGCGATGCAAAAATTTCTTACAAAAAATTATTCCAAAAAAAAGCGTCTTTTAGAGTGTGACAGAAGCTAAACATGAAAAAAGGGTGTAAATCTAGTATCGCCGTAATCGCACCGATCCGAGGAATAAAGTCGCCTAATCACTAATACCGCACGAGGAACGGCGTAAAAAAGAAAACCAATTCTTCACCTTTTGTAGATTTGTTCATTGTGCCTCCCAAAGATCGCAGTAAGGCGATCACAGTGGTTCCCCCCCCACATATGGGGTATCAGCGTACTCAGGACAAAATGCACAATAGCTTTTGGGGTCCTATTTCTTCTGTTACCCTTAGAAAAATAAAAATTTGGGGGCAAAAAGGTCATTTTTGTGGAAAAAAATATGATTTTTTATTTTCACGGCTCTACGTTATAAACTTCTGTGAAGCCCTTGGGGGTTCAAAGTGCTGACCACACATCTAGATAAGTTCCTTGGGGGGTCTAGTTTGCAAAATGGGGTCATTTGTGGGGGTTTCTACTGTTTAGGCACATCAGGGGCTCTCCAAGCGCGACATGACACCCGCAGACCATTCCATCAAAGTCTGCATTTAAAAACGGTGCTCCTTCCCTTCCGATCTCTGCCATGCGTCAAAATAGTGGTTCCCCCCCACATATGGGATATCAGCGTACTCAGGACAAATTGCACAATAGCTTTTGGGGTCCTATTTCTCCTGTTACCCTTAGAAAAATAAAAATTTGGGGGCAAAGAGGTCATTTTTGTGGAAAAAAATATGATTTTTTTATTTTCACGGCTCTACGTTATAAACTTCTGTGAAGCCCTTGGGGTTCAAAGTGCTGACCACACATCTAGATAAGTTCCTTGGGGGGTCTAGTTTGCAAAATGGGGTCATTTGTGGGGGGTTTCTACTGTTTAGGCACATCAGGGGCTCTCCAAGCGCGACATGACACCCGCAGACCATTCCATCAAAGTCTGCATTTAAAAACGGTGCTCCTTCCCTTCCGATCTCTGCCATGCGTCAAAATAGTGGTTCCCCCCCACATATGGGATATCAGCGTACTCAGGACAAATTGCACAATAGCTTTTGGGTCCTATTTCTCCTGTTACCCTTATAAAAATAAAAATTTGGGGGCAAAAAGATTATTTTTGTGGAAAAAAATATGATTTTTTTATTTTCACGGCTCTACGTTATAAACTTCTGTGAAGTACTTGGGGGTTCAAAGTGCTCACCACACATCTAGATAAGTTCCTTGGGGGGTCTAGTTTCCAAAATGGAGTCACTTGTGGGGGGTTTCTACTGTTTAGGCACATCAGGGGCTCTCCAAACGTGACATGACACCCGCAGACCATTCCATCAAAGTCTGCATTTGAAAAAGGCGCTCCTTCCCTTTCGAGCTCTGCCATGCGTCAAAATAGTGGTTTACCCCCACATATGGGGTATCAGCATACTCAGGACAAATTGCACAATAACTTTTGGGGTCCTGTTAGCCTTTGGAAAATAACAATTGGGGTGGAAAGATCATTTTTGTGGAAAAGATATGATTTTTTAATTTTACTGCTCTACGTTATAACCTTCTGTGAAGCCCTTGGGGTTCAAAGCTCTCACCACACATCTAGATAAGTTCCTTGGGGGGTCTAGTTTCCAAAATGGGGTCACTTGTGTGGGGTTTCCACTGTTTAGGCACACAGGGGCTCTCCAAATACGACATGGCGTCCAATCTCAATTCCAGCCAAAAAAGTCAAATGGTGCTGCTTCCCTTCCGAGCTCTGCCATGCGCCCAAATAGTGGTTTACCCCACATATGGGGTATCAGCGTACTCAGGACTAATTGCACAATAACTTTTGGGGTCCTTTTATCCTTTGGAAAATAAAAATTGGGATGAAAAGATCATTTTTGTGGAAAAAATATGATTTTTTAATTTTGCGGCTCTACGTTATAACCTTCTGTGAAGCCCTTGGGGTTAAAAGCTCTCACAACACATTTAGATAAGTTCTTTGGGGGGTCAAGTTTCCAAAATGGGGTCACTTGTGGGGGTTTCCACTGTTTAGGCACACAGGGACTCTCCAAATGCGACATGGCGTCCAATCTCAATTCCAGCCAAAAAAGTCAAATGGCGCTGCTTCCCTTCCGAGCTCTGCCATGCGCCCAAATAGTGGTTTACCCCCACACATGGGGTATCGGTGTACTGAGGAGAAATTGTACAACAAATATTGTGGTTCATTTTCTCCTGATACCCTTGACAAAATTTAAAAAAATTGTGTCGAAAGAAAAATTTTGGGAAAAAAAGTTAAATGTTCATTTTTTCCTTCCACATTGCTTCAATTCTTGTGAAGTACCTAAAGGGTTAATAAACTTCTTGAATGTGGCTTTGAACACGTTGAGGGGTGCAGTTTTTAGAATGGTGTCACTTTTGGGTATTTTCTGTCATATTGACCCCTCAAATTCACTTCAAATGTGAGGTGGTCCATAAAAAAAATGGTTTTGTAAATTTTGTTGGAAAAATGAGAAATCACTGGTCAACTTTTAACACTTATAACTTCCTAACAAAAAAAAATGTTGGTTCCAAAATTGTGCTGATGTAAAGTAGACATGTGGGAAATGTTATATATTAACTAATTTTTGTGACATATCTCTCTGATTTAATGGCATAAAAATTAAAAGTTTGAAAATTGCAAAATTTTCAAAATTTTTGCCATATTTCCATTTTTTTTCATAAATAAACGCAAGTTATATTGAAGAAATTTTACCACTATCATGAAGTACAATATGTCACGAGAAAACAAACTCAGAATCGCCAAGATCCGTAGAAGCGTTGCAGAGTTATAACCTCATAAAGAGACAGTGGTCAGAATTGTAAAAATTGGCCTGGTCTTTAACCTACAAAATGGCTTGGCCATTAAGGGGTTAATCTTCACACTATAACACCCAAAAACAGCAAAAATGTGAAAACGACACTTGTAGATGGATAGGCCTCAACCGTTGAGCTACATAAATTATCAGTACATGAAGGGATATATTCTGCCATTTTATCTACATTTCACAATAATATTTTTTAAATTTAAGTCCACTTTGGCATGTCATGTACATTAAAATGTGTTGTAATACAAAGGTACTTACATGTATGACAGGGGAGTCCGGCTGGATCACTGGGTCTAGATCCGACATGGATGTCCCTTGTCTGGGTACTTCTTGGTCCCTTGTGAAAGCGAACAGATCAAAGTACCACAGTTGGGGGACATAAACATCTTCGGCCCTGGCTCCAGATTTGGTAGAATTAATAACTTTATTGAGCTCTTTTTTGTACACTGTGTGGAGAGCCTGAATGCGTTTTTTCACCGATGACTCATCCGCTGGTTCATCTGGGTAACGGTTCTTGCAGAGCTCCACCAGTTTTTGGTACGCGTCCTTCTTTTTAAGCCTGTTACAGTAATCAGCCGATTTTATTTTCCACAAGCACGACATCGAGCGGTACATCTCGATAAACTCCCGCAAAAAATCCTGCTTATCAGCCATCTGTAATAAAAAAAATTATTATGTGAGAACGCCAGAATGGTTAAATAAAATGTTTATAGCCTACAACATAGAACACAGCAGGGATCATAAAATGGTGGTTGTGGGCGTGCCTGAACAAAACAATGGCAAAAAAAAAAAAAAATCATAGATGAACAATTACGCAAAAAACAGCAGGGATCACAAAATGGTGGTTGTGGGCGCAGCAGGAGCAAACATTGCCAGAGCTGGGATCATTAAATGTTGGGCGTGCCTGAACAAAACAATGGCAAAAAAAAAAAATTGATGAACGACAATGGTTAACAACAGCAGGATCTAAAATGGATATGTAAAATTAAAGAAAAAATAAAAATTAAATGTGACAAAAAAAATACCTACCTTACAAAACTTGTTTGTGATTCTGAATAAAAAAGAATAGGGAAACTAAATAGCGTCACAAACTGGATCACAGAGGATATAACGCCACAGACTGGATCGCAAAAACCCCAACGCTGTAGACTGTAACGCAGCAACCGCAAGTGTCGCAAACTGGATCGCAAAGGCTAGCAGGACACACTGGAACGATGATGGGGTTTGAAAGAACCGCTTCTGCTCGAGAGCAATGGAGAGGAGTGCTGATACGTCGTCTTTTATGACGCGGACATCCAATCACAAAGCGGGAGAGCTGTGATAAATATCTATGAGATAAATAGTGACCACCAATCTGTGATGAGGGGCGTGCAAAAGGTTGCGCTCAGTCATGCCTATCGAGGTCGTGATCTTTCACAGTACATGCAGTGTGGCACGTCCCAACGACCGCCAAAGTCGTTAAATAGATCGCTAACCGCTGATGCGTCGTTAATGAGATCGTCCAGTTTGGCCGCTACTAGCGACCTTAAAACGATCACACCAACGATAGCGTCGTTATCGTGATCGTTAGCGGGAACGTTTAATGTGGCAGTACCTTTAAGCTCCACTCATTAATCACATCCTCTCCTTTCGCTGGTAGAGGAACTTATTCATTGGGGGGTAAGAGCTCAGTAGGCAGCATTAGCTCCCTGCTAGCTGTAACCTGTTAACCCTTTCTGATGGATTACAGCGTGGGACCTGACTGTGCATCGGACTGGTAAGAATAATTTTGCTTTTTTATTTTATTTTTATTACAGGAAATGGTTTTAGCAGGAAAATAAAATATGGTCAAAAATTGTTTGATTATTTCATTAAACTTCTTTTTTATTAACCCCTTCCCGACCCATGACGCCACGTAGGCGTCATGAAAATCAGTGCCAATCCGACCCATGACGCCTATGTGGCGTCATGAAAGGATCGCGTCCCTGCGGGTCGGGTGACCGGGGTCACTGAAAGGTCACCCCACCCGCAGACACAGGACCCTTTGTGCTTCACCACCGGGGGGTTGACTTAACCCCCCCGTGGCCACGATCGCTCTGATTGGCTGTTAAAAGTGAAACAGCCAATCAGAGCAATCTGTAATATTTCACCAATGTAATTGGTGAAATATTACAATCCAGCCATGGTCGATGCTGCAATAGCATCTGCCATGGCTGGAGACTGAGTACCGACCCCCCCACACCATGTCACGGGGGTGATCGCCCGCCGCCACCGAAAAATGGCAGCGGTCGGTCACCGCCGTCACTAACAGCTCCCCTCGTCCTGGCCTCCGCTGCCCCCACCTTCCGATCTCCCCCCCTCACTTCCGACCCCCATACTCACCTCTCCCCGTCCACCGATGTCCCTCGATCCTTCCCGGCGACTGCCCGGGATTCTTCATGGGCGCCGCCATCTTGGAAAATGGCATGCGCAGTGCGCCCTGCAGAGTAAAAAATTTTATTTTGATCACTGTGATATACTGTCACAGTGATCAAAATAAAAAAAGTAAGTGAACCCCCCTGTCATAGGTAGGGAAAAATAATAAAGAATTTTTTTTTTTCCTATTAGGCCCTGTGCACACGTTGCGGATTTTGCTGCGGATCAGCGGCGGATTTTGCTGCGGATCAGCAGCGGATTTTGCTGCGGATCAGCAGCGGAATTTTGCTGCGGATCAGCAGCGGATTTTGCTACGGATCCGCAGCGGATTTTGCGTTGCGGATCCGCAGCGGATTTTGCTGCGGATCCGCAGCGGATTTTGCGCTGCGGATCCACAGCAGATCCAAAAACCATGTACAGTACAATGCAAATAAATGGTAAAAAAAAACCGCTGTGCACATGCTGCAGATTTTTCAACGCGGATTTGCTGCGGTTTTAAATCCGCAGCATGTCAATTCTTTGTGCGGATTCCGCAGCGATTTTACACCTATTCCATTATAGGCGTAAAACCGCAGAGAAAAACCGCAGCAAATCCGCGCTAAATACGCAGGTAAAAGGCAGGTCATTTTACCTGCGGATTTTAGAAAAATCCACAAGTGAATCTGCAACGTGTGCACGGGGCCTCAGGGTTAGGCTGGGTTCATATTGCATTATGGCAGTCCGTTAGATGGACTGCGTTTCATCGCGGTATAACACAGTCCGATAACGCTGCCATTCACACCATTTGTGTGTGCATCGCAACGCAAGCCATGAAGCGGCATGCGATCGCGACGTGTCGTCATTCAGTAACGGAGCCTTGGACGCGGCCTGCAGCGTCTGGGCTCCGTCACCGCTAGCACAGATGAATCATCGCTGATTCCTCTGCACTAGCGGGTATAGCATAACGTGATTGCGTTATGCTATACCGTTACCAGCCCGTCAACGCTACGTGTTGAACGGGCTGGTAAAACGCAATATGAACCCAGCCTTAGGGTTAGAACTAGGGTTAGGGTTAGAACTAGGGTAAGGGTTGGAATTAGGGTTAGGGTTGGAATTAGGGTTAGGTTTGTGGTTAGGGTTAGAGTTAGGATAAGTGTTAGGGGTGTTTTGGGGTTAGGGTTGGGATTAGGGTTAGGCTTGTGGTTAGGTTTATGGTTAGAGTTGGGATTAGGGTTAGGGGTGTGTTGGGGTTAGGGTTATGGTTATGGTTTGTATTAGGGTTAGGGGTGTGTAGGGTTAGGGTTGGAGTTAGAATTGAGGGGTTTCCACTATTTATGCACATCAGGGGGTCTCCATACGCGACATGGCGCCACCATTGATTCCTGCAAATTTTGCGTTCAAAAAGTCAAACAATGCTCCCTTTATTCTAAGCTCCGACGTGTGCCCAAACAGTGGTTTACCCCCACATATGGGGTATCAGCGTACTCGGGAAAAATTGCACAACAACTTTGGGGGTCTAATTTCTCCTGTTACTGTTGGGAAAAAAAATTGGGGACTAAAAAAGTTATTTTTGTGGAAAAAAATGATTTTTTATTTTCACGGCTCTGCGTTATAAACTTCTGTGAAGAACTTGGAGATTCAAAGTGCTTACCACACATCTAGAGGAGTTCCTTGGGGATCTAGTTTCCAAAATGGGGTCACTTGGGGGGGTTTCTACTGTTTAGGCACATCATGGGCTCTGCAAACGTAACATGACACCCGCAGACCATTCCATCAAGTCGGCATTTCAAAACGTGCAATTTTCAAACTTTGAATTTTTATTCCCTTAAAACAGAGAAATATGTCACATAAAATAGTTAAGAAATAACATTTCCCACATGTCTACTTTACATCAGCACAATTTTGGAACCAAAATTTTTTTTGTTAGGAAGTTATAAGGGTTAAAAGTTGACCAGCGATTTCTCATTTTTACAACAAAATTTACAAAGCCATTTTTTTTAGGGACCACCTCTCATTTGAAGTCACTTTGAGGGGTCTATATGGCAGAAAATACCCAAAAGTGACACCATTCTAAAAACTGCACCCCTCAAGGTACTCAAAACCACATTCAAGAAGATTATTAACCCTTCAGGTGCTTCACAGGAACTAAAGCAACGTGGAAGGAAAAAATGAATATTTAACTTTTTAGCCACAAAAATGATCTTTTACAAACTTTTTTTTTATTTTGACAAGGGTAAAAGGAGAAAATGGACAGATAAGGTTGTTATGCAATTTCTCCTGAGTACGCCAATACCCAATATGTGGGGGAAAACCACTGTTTGGGCACACGGCAGAGCTCGTAAGGGAAGGAGCGCCGTTTGACTTTTTCAAACTAAAATTGGCTGGAATTGAGATTGGACGCCATGTCGTGTTTGGAGAGCCCCTGATGCGCCTAAACAGTGGAAACCCCCACAAGTGACACCATTTTGGAAACTAGACCCCCTAAGGTACTTATCTAGATCTGTTGTGAGCACTTTAAACCCCCAAGTGTTTCACAAAAGCTTATAATGCCTGGGTGTGAAAAAAAAAAAAAACAATTTTCCACAAAAATTATTTTTTAGTCCCAAATTTTTGAATTTTCCCAAGGAAATTGGACCCCAAAAGTTGTTGTCCAATTTGTCCTGAGTACGCTGATACCCCATATGTGGGGGGGGAAACTGTTTGGGTGCACGGCAGGGCTTGGAAAGGAAGTAGTAACGTTTTGGAATGCAGACGTTGATGGGGGTCATGTTCCGTTTGCAGTGCCCCAGATGAGCCTAAATAGTGGAAACCCCCCACAAGTGACCCCATTTTGGAAACTAGACCCCCTAAGGAACTTATCTAGATCTTTGGTGAGCACTTTGAATCCCCAAGTGCTTCACACAAGTTTATAATGCCCGGGCATGAAAATAAAAAATCCTATTTTTTTCCCACAAAAATTATCTTTTAGTCACTAATTTTTTATTTTCCCAAGGGTAACAGGAGAAATTGGACCACGTAAGTTGTTGTCCAATTTGTCCTGAGTACGCTGATACCCCATATGTGGGGGGGAACCACTGTTTGGGCTCACGGCAGAGCTCGGAATGGAAGGAGCACCATTTGACTTTTTCCAACCAAAATTGGCTGGAATTGAGATTGGATGCCATGTTGCATTTGGAGAGCCCCTGATGTGCCTAAACAGTGGAAACCCCCCACAAATAACCCCATTTGGGAAACTAGACCCCCTAAGGAACTTTTCTAGATCTTTGGTGAGCAATTTGAACCCCCAAGTGCTTCACACAAGTTTATAATGTAGAGCCGTAAAATTTAAAAATCATATTTTTTCCACAAAAATGATCTTTTCACCCCAATTTTTATTTTTCCAAGGGTAACAAGACTCCAAAAGTTATTGTGCAATTTGTCCTGAGTGCGCTGATACCCCTTATGTGGGGGTAAACCACTGTTTGGGTGCATGGCAGAGTTTGGAAGGGAAGGAGCGCCGTCTGACTTTTTCAACGCAGAATTGGCTGGACGCCATGTCGTGTTTGGAGAGCTCCTGATCTGCCTAAACAGTGGAAACCCCCATAAATGACACCATTTTGGAAACTAGACCCCTCAAGGAACTTATCTAGATGTGTGGTGAGAACTTTTAACCCCCAGGTGTTTCACTAAAGTTTATAACGTACAGCCGTAAAATAAAAAATCCTTTTTTTTTTTACAAAAATGATTTTTTCGCCCTTAATATTTTATTTTCACAAGGGTAACAGAAGAAATTGGAACCCAAAAGTTGTTGTCCAATTTGTCCTGAGTACGCTGATACCCAATATGTGGGAGAAAACTACTGTATGGGCGCACGTCAGGGCTCGGAAGGGAAGTAGTGACGTTTTGGATTGCAGACTTTGATGGAATGGTCTGGGGGCGTCATGTCACATTTGGAGAGCCCCTGATGCACCTATACAGTGGAAACCCCCCACAAGTGACCCCATTTTGGCAAATAGACCCCACAAGGAACTTATCTAGATGTGTGGTGAGCACTTTGAACCCCGAAGTGCTTCACAGAAGTTTATAACGTACAGCGGTAAAAATAAAAAATCCTTTTTTTTTTACAAAAATGATTTTTTCGCCCACAATATTTTATTTTCACAAGGGTAACAGGAGAAATTGGACCCCAAAAGTTGTTGTCCAATTTGTCCTGAGTACGCTGATACCCAATATGTGGGAGAAAACTACTGTATGGGCGCACGTCAGGGCTCGGAAGGGAAGTAGTGACGTTTTGGATTGCAGACTTTGATGGAATGGTCTGGGGGCGTCATGTCGCATTTGGAGAGCCCCTGATGCGCCTAAACAGTGGAAACCCCCCACAAGTGACCCCATTTTGGAAAATAGACCCCACAAGGAACTTGTCTAGATGTGTGGTGAGCACTTTGAACCCCGAAGTGCTTCACAGAAGTTTATAACGCACAGCCGTAAAAATAAAAAATCTTTTTTTTTTTTTTGCAAAAATGATTTTTTTGCCCCAATATTTTATTTTTACAAGGGTAACAGGAGAAATTGGACCCCAAAAGTTGTTGTCCAATTTGTCCTGAGTACGCTGATATCCAATATGTGGGAGAAAACTACTGTATGGGTACACGTTGGGGCTCGGAAGGGAAGTAGTGACGTTTTGGATTGCAGACTTTGATGGAATGGTCTGGGGGCGTCATGTCGCATTTGGAGAGCCCCTGATGCGCCTAAACAGTGGAAATCCCCAAAAAGTGACCCCATTTTGGAAAATAGACCCCACAAGGAACTTATCTAGATGTGTGGTGAGCGCTATGAAGCCCCAAGTGCTTCACAGAAGTTTTAATGTACAGCCGTAAAAACAAAAAAATAATTGTTTTTGTACAAAAATGATATTTTCGCCCCAGTTTTTTATTTTCCCAAGGGTAACAGAAGAAATAGGACAAATTGCACAATAACTCTTGGGGTCCAGAGTACGCTGATACCCCATATGTGGGGATAAACTACTGTTTGGACGCATGGCAGAGCTGAGAAGTGAAGGAGCACCGTTTGACTTTTTCAACGCAGAATTGGCTGGAATTGAGATCAGACGCCATGTCACATTTGGAGAGCCCCTGATGTGCCTAAACAGCGGAAACCCCCCAATTCTAACTCCAACCCTAACCCCAACACACCCCTAACCCTAGTCCCAACCCTAACCACAAACCTAACCCTAACACACCCCTAATCCCAACCCTAACCCTAATCCTAACTTTAGCGCCAACCCTAACCCTAACTTTAGCCGCAACCCTAACCCTAACCCTAATGGGAAAATGGAAATAAATACTTTTTTTAATTTTATTATTTTTCCCTTACTAAGGGGGTGATAAAGGGGGGTTTGATTTACTATTTATAGCGGGTTTTTATGATTGGCAGCTGTCACGCTAAAAGACGCTTTTTATTGCAAAAATAGTTTTTGCATCATCACATTTTGAGAGCTATAATTTTTGCATATTTTGGCCCACAGAGTCATGTGAGGTCTTATTTTTTGCGGGACGAGTTGACGTTTTTATTGGTACCATTTTTGAGCACGTGACGTTTTTTGATCGCTTTTTATTTCGATTTTTGGGAGGTTAGAATGAACAAAAATCAGCAATTCATGAATTCTTTTGGGGGAGGCGTTTATACCGTTCCGCGTGTGGTAAAATTGATAAAGCAGTTTTATTCTTCGGGTCAGTACGATTATGGCGATACCTCATTTATATCATTTTTTCATGTTTTGGCGCTTTTATAGAATAAAAACAATTTTATATAAAAAATAATTATTTTTGCATCGCTTTATTCTGCGAGCTATAACTTTTTTATTTTTTCGCTGATGATACTGTATGACGGCTCTTTTTTTGCGGGACAAGATGACGTTTTCAGCGGTACCATGTTTTTTTATATCGGTCTTTTTGATCGCGTGTTATTCCACTTTTTGTTCGGCGGTATGATGATAAAGCATTGATTTTTTGCTTCGTTTTTTTTTTTTTTTAAGGGGTTCACTAAAGGGGTTAACTAGTGGGACAATTTTATAGGGGGGGTCGTTACGGACGCGGCAATATCAAATATGTGTACTTTTATTGCTTTGTTTTTTTTATTTACAGGAAGAAGTGAATTTATTGGGGAATATTTTTTTTTTTTTTTATTTATTTTGGATTTTTTTTTTAAACATGTTTATTTTTATTTTTTTAACTTTTTTACTTTGTCCCAGGGTGGGACATCACTGTATTTTGTCAGATTGCTGTCAGCAGGCACTGAGGAAGCCGCCTCCCTCCAGGACCCCGGCGCCATCTTGGATCTGGGTCCTGGGAGGGAGGAAGCCCTCAGAACAGCGCGATCACATCGCGCTGCTCTGAGGGTCTCAGGGGGGCGCGCAGGGAGCCCCCACCCTGCGCGATCCTCCCCTGTGCCCCCAGTACACCGCGATCATGTTTGATTGCGGTGTGCAAGGGGTTAATGTGCCGGGAGCAGTCCGTGACGGCTCCTGACACACAGTCATGGGTGTCAGCTGTGATAATCAGCTGACACCCGGCTGCGATCGGCTGCGCTCCCCCCGGGAGCGCGTCCGATCGCACGAGACGTACTATCCCGTCCATGGTCATACGGGCCCAGGTACCATGGACAGGATAGTACGTCCGATGGCAGTAAGGGGTTAAAGTCACCTTTCAAGGTGGTTTTAACCCCTTATTAACCCATTGCCACCGCTACAGGGCAATGGGAATAGATGGGCAAAGTGCCAGAAAGGGCTAATCTAATTAGAGATTTGCCCTTTCTGGGGTGTCTGGGGGCAGATGTTAGTAGCCAGGGGGGGCACAAAAAAAAAGTACCCTCCCTAGGCTATTATTATATGCCCCCACTCGCTTGCTTTGTCTGTCTGGTGGAGAAAATACAGCGGGAGCCCACGCATTTTTTTTCAACGAATTTACACCTTTAATTAACCTTTACATGTCTGAAATTTTGCACACATACACTTATGTAATTGTAAGTTAAAACCATATATCAAAATACATGAAATTACATGGTTAACTGTGTGTAAACAATGTATCATTTCATGTCGGCTTCTGTGATTTCACAAAAGCCGGCAATTGAATTAGCGGCTATTACAGTATGTAGAAGTGTATGAACTATAAATATATATATATGTATGTGTCACAATGACATGTATATTATATATATATATATTATGTATTCTATGTGTATGTATCTAGTGTTTTGTGAGCTGTCAGTGTGATTTTACAGTAGCCGGGGATGAATTGCCGGCTTTTCAAAGGAGACTGGTGCGTATAAATCGGACAGCACTCGCATGGTGCGAGTGCTGTGCGATGATTTCTCGCACCCATTGACTTGCATTGGCGATTATCATGCCAAAATCGCATCAAATCGCAGCATGCTGCGATTTTTTTCTCACACCAATTTCTGATGAGAAAAAAATCGCAAATGAGAACTCACCTATTGAATAACATTGGTCACATTTGAATCCGATTTTTTTTCGGCTGAATATCATCCGTTTTTGGCGCCAGTGAGTATGAGCCCGAATAGTGTGATTCAGAGATTTAGATGGAAACCCTTCTACGAGTGCTCAGCGTAGAGCGAAAAATAAATGTGATGCAAAATGTTAGGTAAAATGCTCCCAATAAAAGCTTCAACTCAATCCACAAAAAAGTAAGTCCCTACTCAGGTCCGTCATCCATGCATCCATGTTACTGGAAGCACAAAGGCTCTGAAAAAATGCTATGGCTCCTCGCCCCCCAAAAGAAATCCAGTGAATTTTGTACTCCCAAATTCAAATGCTCCCCTCTCTTCTGATTGCCAGTGTGCCTAAACCACATTTAGCGTCCATTTTTGTAGCAATGAGAATCCCCTTAATTTAAGGGTGTGTGTCTCCAGAAGCACAAACTGTGAATAATGTACTGGGCACTGCAATGTACGGGCATTGCAGTGGCAGATTTGCTATTTTGTCTTCACAACGTCAATTGCTGCTTGTTTATGGAGACTCCCATGGAGTCAAAATCTACCAACCTATAGGTAGGTCTACTAGTCCTCTAATGATAATCTCCTGCTGATAAAACAGTGATTTTATCAAAACTACACTAAGCAACAAAATAAGTGATATATAGCTGAAATCAGGGTCTCTGACGCTAAGTTATGCTGCTCTTAGATTAGGTGCCAAAAACCTACTGACAAATTCTGTTTAAGGTTAAATCTCGATATCATATTAAAGTCCAAAATCTTACCTTTCAATTGATTCCAAAACATTTGGGCATAGTGCTCAGCTGAAGCAAAGGTTCATAATGAGAGACATCAACTTTTCTTCATCTTATTACACCTCTTTCCAATCAGAGATTTTTTTCTCAATTTTAATTCCATAATATGGCAAAAATATGATTCATGGAGTAGAGAGTGAGACCTCTGCTGTCAAAGAGCAGTATTATTGCCTATATGATACTTGAAGACATCTTCAGCATGAACCTCAAGCTATTTGACCTGGCACTTTACAGAAAGCTCAGAATTTGAACTTGAAGAACAAAAGCATTATTGTATGACATAAGCATAGAAAAACCTCATCATCTAAAAGAAAAAATTAACAAAGTTTGATTAATTGAAGTCAGGTTGGCATCTACTTTATATTATTTTTGATATACAAATAAAAAGAGATTTGTAATCTTTATTGCATTATTAAGCGTGGTAACGATATTTGCAGGAAAAGAGGCCTATAGTCTTTTGGCATCCACCTATATTTTGTCTTAGCTTTAAAAAAAAAAAAAAACATTTGATTGACTGGTTCTTGACAGTTGATCAATCTAAGTATTTTAACTAACACTTTTTCTGGTGAAACTGAAGTGTTTTTTTGCATAGAGTTTTTTGGATCACATCATCAACTTATCTGTTTTTGTCAAAATGATAGACCCAACAATTGACCCCCGAAAATAAATACATATAAAGATGTTTGATAATTACCATATATACTGTCGACCCGAGTATAAGCCGAGGCACTTAATTTTGCCACGAAAAACTAGGAAAACGTATTGATTCGAGTATAAGCCGGGTATGGTATGCTTGGTTCCTCATCCCTATCCTTTTATGCATGGCTCCTTATCCCCATTCTTGTATAATTGGCTTCTTATCCCTGTCCTTGTCTGCATGACTCCTCATCCCTGTCCTGGTATGCATGGCTCCTTATCCCCGTCATTGTATGCATGGCTCCTCATCCCTATCCTTGTATGCATAGCCCCCCCATGAGAAAAGCGTAAAAAAACTTCCTACTTACTGTACTTTCCCTTCGCACCCTCACAGCATCTTGTTCCGGCTTCCAGCAGATCCTGCTGCCGAGCGATAATGTGTCCCTGCTGATTAAGGTAATGTATAGTCACCTCTCTCCACTGAGCGGGGACACGTAATCGCTCAGCCGCAGGATCTACTTGAAGCCAGAACAAGATGCTGCGAGGGCACGCAGAGAAGGTAAGGAGGTTTTTTTTTGCAGCTGCTGGAAGCCGGTGGCTGATGCTGTAACTGTGTGAACTATAAGAGAAATGAATAATAATTGCCAGTGCAGTGAATATTAATTTCTCTTTAGCAGTGGGCACAGTTACAGCCACAGCCGCCGGCTCCTTCCTCCTGTTACCCGCTGCTCCGCCGCTTCCCCTCCCCCGCTTGCTTCTGGGACAATGACTTGTGTATAAGCCGAGGGGGGGCGTTTTCAGCACAAAAAAAATGCCGAAAAACTCAGCTTATACTCGAGTATATACGGTAGATTGCTCCAAAGATTTTCAGTAATCTAAATCTTTAAGCAGCAAGATGATCATAATCATGTAAGTATGTATAGCTTCCTGGAGTTAATAGCCCTATAAAAACGGCCTAGTATTCCTAAGTGCTACATTCTAGATTTATCATTTGGTTGTTAAATCTTATGGTCCAGTCAAGTCAGTTCTCATTAAAAAAAAAAACATACCACAAAACGTTTAGTCATTTCAAGAATGGCATTGCCTATAGCTATGTTTTTGACATTTCACCTTTCATCATGACAACTATTCCCATTGTTATAGGGTCATCTTGTGTGAGGTGGATTTCTCTAAGCAAAAGGACACGGTGAATGTGGAGACACAAGGGTCAATGGTTGCTCTTGTCCGCTGGTCATTGTTAGAAAAACCGCATGGGCTATGGCTCATCCCACTGAACGCCCGTACTCCTTCCAGGTGAGCAGAATACTAATCAGACAACATAGTATGAGGGTAAAACACTGTGGTAATACTTTATTGGATCACCAACAGTCAACAACATATAATATAGTCCCAGCAAGTACACAAGATGGTGCAAATGACAGTCTCACCCTTCTGCTGACTCACCGGGGATTAGAACATCAGAAACTTCGGGGCATCATGGTAAACTACCGCAACCAGTAGCACTCCTCTTTTGGCCAGCACCCACAGAGAGGAGATTGCGGCAAGATTAGGAAGCTGACACATTCTTACCCTTCCGTTGGTTTGCCGGGGATTAGAACCTTTCACCTTTTATACCCACAGCTCTCATTCAGGCAATTCTCCCACAGGATTGGGGGAAGATGGTGGTTCAATTAACCTGCATATTTGTCCTCCAAGGTGTCCTCCAAGGTGTGTAGACTAGAAAACCACAGAGGGCTGATACAATACATAATCAGTAAGCATTCCACAGATTAAACATGCAAGAGTAAACATACAGGCTCATATGAAACAATGGCTCATGTCCCTTGCTCTACTGAACAAAGGAACAAAATGTCTGACATAATTAAGAATAATGAAAACCAACACAGATATGAGCAGAGATTTAAGAAAAAAACATTACACAGAGACGCACTCTTGGATAGACACATAACCAACACAAGCAATGTAAGTGCAGATAATTTTAAGAGCCTTAACATCTTTATTATTACAAAGATAAAATTGAAAAAGTGCAAAAAATCAGTTTTCCTAAATATTGGGACCAGTACACACTTAGTGTATAAGATAATGCATGGTAAAGGAATAAATATAAATATGAGAGTATTATGAATCCCCTAGTCTAAAGGCTTTATGCTAAGACTGTCTATGGAGGACCTATATCTTTAGACTAAGGGATTCATAATAGTCTCGTATTTATATTTATACTTATTTCTTTACCATGCATTATTTTATACACTAAGTGTGTACTGGTCCAATTTTTAGGAAAACGCAGATTTTTCGCACGTTGTCAATTTTATCTTTGCATTAATAAAGATGTTAATTTTTTGAGACTTATTTGCACATACTTCGCTTGTGTCTGTTATGTATAATTAAAAATAGTTAAGAATAATTAAACCCCCGCACCAGTGGAAAGTGTGACGATGTTTTGTCACATTGCCCCTGTTAGAGCTAAATCAGCATTTTTTTCAGAAGGCCTTGGTTTCTGTCAGACAGGCTGACGCATACCAGAAGTCGAGATAAGATGTTCCTTCTTTTGAGACAATACACCCCCGCTCGCCTGAGTTATGGAAAGACACTCTGTGCTGGGAGCTAAGGGCAAGAATGGAGTTTTCGGTTAAAATCAGTATTCTACGTGTTTTAGTGATAAGTTGTATTAACCGCCATATATGGTAATTCCGCTTCCTGCTTATGGGGTGTATATAAACCCCTTCGTTAGCAATAAAGAGTAGAGTTTATTGACGCATACTTTGGTCTGTGTCTTATTCTCTCTGGTACCACATTCCGAGGAGGAAAGGGTTAACAAGATAACAGTGACGACAGCCTGGCGCCCGAACAGGGACCTGAGTTAATCTACTCTGAGAGAGTCCGAATAATCCAGAGACGTGGGATGAGCGGAGCTTTCTGTTGGTGATATACATACAGCGCTGAGGTAAGAATACTTATTATATTCTACCTAAAATCTATATCACTGTATAGTGGACTCCCTCCTCCCCGAGCGGTCGGCTTTCCAGGTTATTCACAGGTGTTCCTGGCTCAGGTCCCTTTGAACCAGTAGACCTTCAGATTAATTGTCTGTCCTGCCTTTCCTCCTTTGAAAAATGACAGTATGGATCCGATGATTGTGTTGTGGTTTTGTCTTGGTGTTGGTGTGATCGGATTGTTTATTTGGTTGGCGTACAAATCTTGGAAAGTGAGCAGTGGAATGGTTCAGAAACCTTTGTGGCCCATTGTCTAAGTGACGGAATTGTCTTGGTGACAGAGTCTTGGTGACAGAATTGTCTAAGTGACAGGAAATCTCTTCTAGGTGAGGAGATACAAAAATGGGGAACCAAAATGCCAAGGAAGGCATTACTGCCAAAGATTTAGTGGTACGCAGAGAGGGAAAGCAAGCGTTGGTAGGCATTGACAAAGTATTGTGTAAAGCAGGCATGAATGAAAACGGAGAATTGAACAGTGATAAATGGAAAAGGTTATTTAACTCACATCATGGATGGTTGAGAGACAAAGGACTGTTGAAAACAGTGAACCTGTGGATGAGTGCGTGTGATTACTTAGAGGGAAAGACTGAAGAATTAGGAGACGGACATTACAGACTGACAAAAACAGGGATGACTGATTTACCCTCCTGTTTGCCCCCTACATTACCTCCACCCCAGTATCAGACCTTCCCACAGACTTCCCACGAACCGAACTGTTGGGTCTGCCCAGGTGTGGACAGCAGAATCCCCTGACGGTAGATGTCTGTGTAGGTTGCGGTGGACCCAGACCTCCCCTGGCCAATCTATTTCCAATGAGGACAGTAGTGGTACCTGGTACCCCGGGTGCTGCGGGAGGCGAGGGGGGCGGACTAGCTCCAGGCGCCCCCGGACAGCAGTGTTATACAGACCATGGAGCCCTTCAGAGCAGTTGGCTCTAATAACGCAACTCCCGGACCCTTCACAGTACCAATGGGATTCGCTAGAATGTTAGCTACAATGCAGGATACGTATAAAGCAACTAGACAGCATCTGGAAGCACTTATAAAAGGGAAATTGGCAGATGAAGCCAAATACGATAGACTGATAGATGAGACATACAAGTGTTATGTTGGTAGGACCGGACCTGATAATGCAGAAGTCAATGACGCAGCAGCAGGAGTTCTGTTTACAGAAGCGTTGAAAAAAGCATGTAAAGATAGACAGGCAGAGAAGGAGGTTACACTAGAAGACAGAGTTCAGGGAAAGGAAGAAGAGCCAAAAGATTATTTCTGGGCCCTAAGAAAAACTTGGGTAGAAATGGGTTTTGTTCCAGAAAACAAGACTAGTGAGAGGATACTGGCAAGTGCATATATGAATGGGTTGAAAAAGGAAGTGGCAGAAAAGGTGAAAGTAAGTAGACCAGATTGGAGGTCAGTTAAAGCAGAGGATCTACCCAGAATAGCACAGGGGGCACAACATGATTTAGCGCAGGCAAAAAGAGGGCAAGGTTACATGCTGTAGGTACTCGTCCTGCAAACAACAGGGAGAGGAGACGTGTGCCAGGAGATGGACAGAAATTGTGCTACGGATGCAGGAAACCAGGACATTTCAGGAGAGATTGCAGAACTAATCCATATCCAGCCTGTCCAACTAATCCATATCCAAATGACCCGCCTGCAAGAGGCCCCCAAGACCAATTAGGGGCGCTCCCATAGGATAATGGAAGCTTGCACATGAACCCCCTTGTCTCCTTACCCCCCCTCCTAATTGCACAGTGCAGGTGAACCTACCAGGGGACATGAGGTTGAGTTCCAAGTGGACACGGGGGCAGACAATTCAGTAATTACAGAAGAGGACTGGCCATTTGGGAAAAGTGATTTCTCCCACCAATGTTATAGCGACTCCTTACAACTCTCCATCTATCCTGCTCCCCGTCACTAAAAAGATTCCCCTGCAAATTCAAGAACCACGTACACACACAGTTAATGGTATCACCACGGGGTCAATGTAATCTTTTAGGATGTGATGTATTGTCTCAATTGCAAGCACATATTGAGTATCATCCTGATGGGACTGTCACTATGACACCAGGATTGAAGCCGAGCACTCTTTGTAAAATCATGTCACTAGATGTTACTAGTATAGAGGACACAAATGAATTTCCTTCAATGTTAGAAGGTGTGATACCGCATGATTTCTGGGCTTCAGATAAAACAGATGTGGGCAGATTAAGGGTGCAGCCAGTCATGGTCAAATTAAAGCCAGGTGCAATTCTGCCCCAACAGAGACAGTATCCTCTTAGTTCAGCTCAAGAGTCGGCTATAGCTCAGCAGGTACAGAAACTGGTAGCAAGTGGTGTTTTAGTTAAACCCAGTCCCCTTGTAACACCCCTCTGTTCCCAGTTAAAAAGAAAACAGCACCGGGGCAGCCAGCAGCGTACAGAATGGTCCATGATCTCCGGCTAGTGAACAAAGCTACAGAGCTCCTCACACCAGTTGTACCAAATCCTCACACCCTTCTGTCTCAGATCCCGGCTAGTGCTCTTTGTTTTTCAGTGATTGACTTGGCAAATGCATTTTTTAGTGTCCCATTGCACCCTGACTGCCAGTATTTGTTTGCTTTTACATTTCAAGGGAATCAGTATACGTGGACAGTTTTGCCCCAGGGTGCCCAGAATTCACCCACTATGTATACTGCCAGTCTGCAAGAGATACTGGAAAGATGGAAAATGCCAAAAGTAGTTGCTCTGCAATATGTTGATGACTTACTGATTTATGCCCCCTCCAGGAAACAGTGTCACACTGCAACAATATCACTCATGTTGTTTCTGTACCAAGCTGGATGTAAAGCGTCAAAGGATAAACTTCAATTTTGTAAATCTTCAGTTATCTTTTTGGGACATTGCATTACACCGGGGCGCGACATCTGACCAGCGCTCGCAAAGAAGCTGTACAGAATTTTCCTATTCCTGTTAATGTTGCCGCTCTTAGGACATTTCTTGGACTGGTTTCCTACTGCAGATAGTGGATACATGCTGTATCAATCCTCATGCAGCCTCTCTATGACTGTATCACCATTGTGCCTTTTAAACTAACTCCTGAAGGTATAGACTTTTTATTCTCTCAAAAACAGGATTGTGGCAGCTCCAGCGCTAGGAACCCCCAACTATGAACTACCATTTACCCTGTATCTCCACAAACAGCAGGGACACGCGGCAGGGGTATTGACTCAGTTACATGGTGACAATCAAAGGCCTGTAGCCTATTTCAGTGGAAGACTAGATGCAGTGGCTAGAGGTGCCCCGTCCTGTGTACGGGCAGTACATGCTGTAGGACTATTGCTCCACAAATCGTCAGACATTGTTCTTGATCACCCACTTACAGTACTTACACCTCATGATGTATACACCATACTGAACCAGGTGCAACCGGCACATCTTTCAGCTGCACGTCACCTTCGATTGCAATGTGCACTTTTAATGCCTCCAAATGTTTCTTTGCAGAGATGTACCACACTTAATCCTGCCACGTTGTTACCTCTCTCGGATCTAAAGGAGGGGTCAGGTACGGTATTGTACAAAGAAGATCCAAAGAGGAGATTCCTCATGATTGTGTTCAGCTTATGGCACAGGAAACAGCAGGCCTACCCACAGTGTTTGAAACTGAAAGACTTAATGCTGATTTTGAATTTTTTGTAGATGGATCTCGCCACCAAGATGACTCAGGTACCTTCCACACTGGGTATGCCATCGTCTCCCTGAATGCAGTAATGAAAGCAGAACCAATGCTCCCACATCAGTCGGCCCAGAAGGCTGAACTTAAGGCTCTGACTGAGGCCTGTAAGATAGCTGAAGGTAGAATTGTTAACATCTACACAGATTCTAGATACGCATTCGGTATAGCTCATGATTTTGGTCCAATTTGGAAATCTAGAGGATTCCTGACGGCAGCAGGACATCCCATTAAAAATGCTGACGCAGTCCAGCAGTTAATTGATGCATTACAATTACCAAAAGAGGTAGCTGTCATAAAAGTTAAAGCACATACCAGACGCACTGATCAGGTGAGTAAAGGAAACGCAATGGCCGATGCAGCAGCAAAAACAGCAGCCAGTAGACCACTCCAAGGGGTAACGATGCACCAGGTAAGCGCTCCCAAAAATCCCTTTGTGTCGGAGGATGCCTTATCTCAGAATCCGGACTCAGGTGCACCAGGAGGAAGTAGAAAAGTGGGAAAAAGAAGGTGCATGTCTGAATGAAGCAAATGGGGTATGGGGAAGAGGGATGCGTCGATGCCTTCCAAGGGCGTTGTACCCTGCGGTCGCCCAGATGTTACATGGGCCAACCCACCAGTCCAAAACTGCTGTAATGAGTGTGATGCAGAAGCATTGGGTAGCACCAGGCTTTTCCACCTGTATAGAAGGTTTGATCCAGGGATGCATGGTATGTGCTACACATAATCAGGGAAGGGTAGTCAAGACACCACCCAAACACGCCCCTCGGCCCCTCTATCCTTTCCAGAGACTGCAGATTGATTATATTCAGCTGCCAAAATCAGGGTCATGGGAGTATGTGTTGTCTGTATTGATTTATTTTCAGGATGGCCGGAGGCATTCCCGTTTGCTAAGGCTACGGCTGCGGCAACCGCAAAGAAGCTGCTTGCGGAGGTGGTGTGCAGGTATGGAGTACCAGAGGTGATCGAAAGTGACACATTCATCACAGGTGAAATAATGAATGAAGTCTTGACAGCTCTGGGAATTCAACAAGCTTTTCATACCCCATATCATCCACAAAGCAGTGGAAAAGTAGAAAGACTAAATGGAACATTGAAGTTAAAAATCCAAAAGGCCATGGCTGAAACAGGGAAATCTTGGCCTGAATGTTTACCATTAGCCCTATACTCAGTAAGGTACATTCCAAATAGGAAAACTGGACTTTCTCCGTATGAAGTACTATTTGGCAAAGTGCCTAGCTTAGGATGTTTCTTTCCCCAAGCACTGGAAATAAGTAACCATGTATTAAGTTCATATGTAAGGGATTTGCATAAAAGACTTAAAAAAGTACATGATAATGTCTTCAGTTCTCTTCCAGATCCGAACCAGGATCCTGGGAGTCACAGCCTGCAGCCTGGAGACTGAGTAGTCATTAAAAGACACGTGAGAAAGAGTCTGGATCCGAAATTTGATGGACCTTTTCAAGTTCTACTGACGACAAGTACCGCAGTCAAGCTACAAGGCAAGGAAACTTGGATCCACGCATCGCATTGTAAGAAGATCCTTGGAGAGCCTCCAGAAGAGGAATGATGCTACTAATGACATTTGCTTGCATCCTTGCAGTAACGGATGCTTGGAACAGACTTAGCCGTGTAGATGGGGATGATAACAGGTTCATTAGACACCACTTAGCTTTAGTGGATGGACTGAAAGAACAAAACCAAACTGTTGCAAACTGTTGGATTTGTACACACGCGCCGGTGACATCCACCAGTCTACCATTTCTTGCAGTCCCAGTTTCGTGGGAAGAAATTAACTCTTGGGGTAACTGTTCAGACACATTAAGCAACAATGCCACTCAAAAACTTTGGAACACTACGGTAGGAATACCGGTAGTGGGTTGGACTGATTTTCCATGGTGGCAGGGAAATCTAATAGGACAGATAATTCCAAGACTGTATCTATCTTTTAAAGGTGGGCATGGGTACCCAGAAATAGAACTAGTATAACCTCTTTGGGAGAAATACCGACACAGGGGTTAAAGATAAGTTTTGGGGTCACTACAGGAAGCTTAGATGCTTTCAAACCCTCCCTATTAGAACGATACCTACACACTGATAAATGGGAAAATAATGTTTTCTTTGAGAATGGAAGTAATGAAACTTGTGCTAACAAACCAGGTAACCTGAGGTGTAATGAAGATGAAGGATATCAGAAGAACACTCCCACCTGCGGAGAACCTACCGCAGGATACTGCTCCCCACTAGGACAAAAGCCCGGATGGTGCATGATGAGTAATATTTCAAAGTTTATAGATTTGGCACACCAATTAGTATTACAGCATTCAGCTATATGGAACCTTCCACCATCAATGTATTGGGTATGTGGGGACAAGGCATTTAAGTGGCTTCCAGTAGGAGTCACCGGGAAATGCACCCTAGCTAGATTGACACCAGCCACCTATCTCATCACTCCAGATAGATTAAATCCATTGTCTATTCCAAAACATACACTACATAAATGATCTGCAGACAATAGACCTCGCCCAAATGGGAGACCACACATAGTGGAGATGGGGATAGCAAATAAATTTTTCAGTGCATTATTTATCTACCCTATTATAACTCAGACATGGGATAAGTTGGTAGAATCCACAGACTACCTAGATGATCAAATATGGGATATTTTAGATATCATGAATGGGTCCCTTGCAGTACAGAACCAGCTAATTATTGTTACTAACCAACATACCCTCGTGTTAGATTACCTGACTGCAGCTCAAGGAGGGATGTGCCAGATTATTGGACCTGCATGTTGTCATTATATTGATAATTCTAGTGTTTTAACCCTTAAACATAAGCTAGAGGATGTCATAAAGTTAAGGAAACTATATGATGAGGCAAATCTGAAGAATCAAGATTCATGGTGGCAAATACTTTCTCCTTTCTTAACCCCGCAAATTGGTTCAAAGGCACAGGGGGATGGCTGACTGGGATAATACAAACTGGCCTACAGGTTTTATTGATATGTCTTGCTATCTATTTAGTTTTTAAAATCAGTTTGATGTGTATTAAACAATGTACTAGGACACAGAGGAGGTATGAAGATGTGTATTGATCAAATGAAGGAACAAAAGGAGGGAATGTTAGAGCTAAATCAGCATTTTTTTCAGAAGGCCTTGGTTTCTGTCAGACAGGCTGACGCATACCAGAAGTCGAGATAAGATGTTCCTTCTTTTGAGACAATACACCCCCGCTCGCCTGAGTTATGGAAAGACACTCTGTGCTGGGAGCTAAGGGCAAGAATGGAGTTTTCGGTTAAAATCAGTATTCTACGTGTTTTAGTGATAAGTTGTATTAACCGCCATATATGGTAATTCCGCTTCCTGCTTATGGGGTGTATATAAACCCCTTCGTTAGCAATAAAGAGTAGAGTTTATTGACGCATACTTTGGTCTGTGTCTTATTCTCTCTGGTACCACATTCCGAGGAGGAAAGGGTTAACAAGATAACAGTGACGACACCCCCTTTTTAATTAGCCCCATCCATTGTTTTACAACAATTTCATGTAGATGGCCAAAATACATTTCCCCCAGTCCACAAAATCCCTCCCCGGGGCCGGTGGTCCCACTGCCCCCGTACCAGATGATATCCACTGTCTCCCAATTTTTGATTGGCCCACAGATTTTGTATCTCCCGCCAATATAGTCTGTAGTCACAGTCCACACTCCTCTAGACAGCAGGTAACACAAATGAAGCCCATGTATCCAGCAGCAACAATCCTTAAGAAAGTTCCTGAAATGTAGATGACAGATCACTCAACAGTAGCATGTGTGTCCAGCCCAGCTGGCAACCGATCTCCAAACTCCATAGGCCATCCATCCATGTGCTCCAGGACCTCATCCTAGATCCTCTCCCTTCCACATCACTCTCATAACTCCCTGACTAAACATGTGGCTTTTTCCTCCCTCCTCCTTAAATATTTTAATTTAGCTGAAAGAATGAAGAATATTCCAGAAGCCCGCCACCTGGGATTGCCTGTGAGACCCCCTGTGGTGACGGCTCCCATGGGTCTACTATGCTCATCAAAATAATGGGCCTAGTGGCTGGGAGAACAATGGCTTGAGGCACCTGAGATACTGATGAGATGAATCATTGCTTTAAGCCCGGGTCTCACATGGCGATACACCAGTGATCCCGACAACGATCAGGATCGCTGGTGTGTCGCTACATGATCGCTGCTGAGCTGCCAAACAGGCAGCTCAGGCAGCGATCAGCACAGTGACACTGCGGGTAACATCGCTTAGTTACCCGCAGTGTACGTTGGATACCAGCGCACTGATGCAGGGAGCTGGTAACCAAGGTACACGTCGGGTTTCCAGGCGCTGCGCGGTGCCTGGAAACCCGCTGTGTACCTTGGTTACCAGCTCACTGCATCAGAGCGCTGGTATCCAAGGTATACAGCGGGTTTCCAGGCACAGCCCCGCGCCTGGAAACCCGCTGTGTACCTTGGTTACCAGCGGATCGCTGGTCTCCCGCCTGTCACACGCAGCGATGCGTGCTGGCCAGCGGAAGACATTCAGCGACGACCAGCGATACCAAGCAGGGGGTCTGATCGTCGCTGAATGTCACACACAGCGATGTCGCTGGGGAGATCGCTGTTGCGTCACAAAACTAGTGACTCAGCAGCGATCTCGCTAGCGAGATTGCTGTGTGAGGCGGGGGCTTTACATTAACCTTTAGCAATCTCCTGTCTGGCTTTATGTATACATAAGATCCAAACAGCACATCTTCCTCTGCTTACTGTCACTGGATGGAAACATTGATTCCTGAAGCTGAACTGAAGAGCAAGCAAATCTCTAAAAAACACAATAATATCGGCATAACTGATGCTCCATGCTGGAAAAAGTCTCCATCCCTTAAAGTCATGGACTCTACATCCATTGGTCCAATAGTCTTTAGAACAAGGCCAGCTCCTCACACTCCTCCCCCATGTCATGATTCAGGTCGGGGTTTGGTTCTTGTTATTCTCTCCCTGGTATGGTCATGCGAGTGTTAACTTTCTCTGCCTAGTTTTGGGAGCTGTGTTGCTATTTCTGTCCGCTGTCGACGGCAGGCAGTGTCAGTTATAGTTCTGACTCTGCCTTCAGCAGCTGACCACATTATACCCTGTTTGTCCTCTGCCCGTTTACCTAGGTCCCGTTTCCGTGCTTCCCTTGTGACTTTGCTCGTCCTAGTACTTGCTCTTTGTGTTGTGACCTCTTGGTATTTGACCCGGCCTGTCCTCTGACCTGTTTACTCTCTTCTGTCTCTGGCATTCCTGCTCTCGACCGGCTGACTTCTGGCTTGTTTCTGACCACGTGTATTGCTGTGACCTCTGGTACTTTGTTTCCTCTCCGTTGCTGACTCGGCTTGTCTGACTTCTCTTCCGCCACTTAGTGGCTCCTGCCTGCTGCATTGTGGTGCTACGCTGTGAGTGCATCCTCTCCTCCCTCACCATCTCCCCTTGTTGGTGGTTGCACTATACTACACTGCAGCAGCACATTATAACTGACCCAACATTTAAAGAGGATTTTTTTCTTCTTTTTTCTTCTCTGGTCATGGACCCGCTTCGTAACCTGGCGGATCAGGTGTCCAGTTTGACACAGATGATGCAAGAATTATCAGTGGGACATAGAGTCTTGGCCACGTCCCATACTCAATTACAGAAAGAGTTGATGGAGACTGTTAAGACTATGCAGGATACCACCCCTCATGCTGTTGGTCGGCCTGGTGATTCTGTAGATGTCGCTTTGCACTCTCCCGAACCCTCGGTTAAGCTTCCTGACACATTTTCTGGTGAAAAAAACAAGTTTCGTACGTTCAGGGGAGAGTTGTAAATTATTATTTTTGCTTAGACCTCGATCACCTGGGGATGAGAGTCAGCGGGTGAGAATAATTATTTCCTTACTCAGGAAGGGTCCCCAATCTTGGGCTTTCTTGCTGCCCCTTATGCCCCTGAACGGATGTCGGTGGATAGGTTTTTTGAGGCACTAAGACTTATCTGTGACAAACCGGACACTATTATGGGTCTTGTTCAGGGAAAGCTCTCAGCCGAGTGGTATTGCTCGGAGGTCGGACGATGGTCGCCTGAGGTGTCCTGGAACAACTCCACGCTCAAGTGTCAGTTCTGGAGGGGACTGTCTGATCATCTGAAGGATGCTCTGACTCTCCATCTGCCAGCTCGTTCCTTGGAGGAGGCTATGACTCGGGCCATCCGGATGGATTCTTAGAGTACGGGAGAGGGGTGTCATGCAGCGGGAAGTTCCTCTTCTTCCGAGCAATTCCGACGTTACGCCACATTCCGAGCGCATGGAGGTGGGGGTCACCACCATCAAGGAAAGAGAGAGGAAACGACGACAGGTAGGCAGACTCTGCTTTTACTGCTGCAGTCCAGGACACTGGAAAGAGGACTGTCCTTCCTGTTCTCCGATTTCCAAGGTGCCGGGAAATGGCTAATTCTGGGCAACTATCAAGGAGGTTGCCCAGACTCTCAGGTACCTTTTTCCTCACTGCTAAAATTACAACTGGAAGTGGAACTTTTTGTTGAAAAACTTTTGTATTCCCACTTCAGCTTTTGTGGACTGTGGGTCATCGCTGAACCTGACTGACTCTGATTTGGTGGCCAAATATAAGTTAGGGACAGTCAGGTTGGGAACCCCCATCAATATTGTGGCCATTGATAAAACTCCTCTTGATAAGAATGTGGTTAAGTTTGTCTCAGAGGAGTTTATCCTGAGGGTGGGTCCCATCATCAAGAATGTATTACATGTTTTGTTCTGGACAATCTGCTAGTGGGATTGGTGTTGGGGGTTTTCCTGGTTACGAGTACACAACCCGGTCATTGACTGGGAAGCTCAAAATATTGTTAATTGGGGTCCCAATTGTGCTAAGAGATGCCTTGTTAATGTATCTGTGTCATCCGTCAGTCTGGAGGGTATTCCGGACTACCTAAAGGATTTTGAGGTTGTGTTCTTCAAAAGGAGGCTGAGGTTCTACCACCACACCGCCCATTCGATTGTGCTGTTGATCTCGCTCCTGGTGCCAAATTGCCCAAGGCCCGTTTGTACAACCTCTCCGGCCCTGAGCGGGCAGCTATGAAGGAGTATATCTCCAAAAGCCTTCGTAAGGGGCACATTCGCCCTTCTGTTTCTCCCGTGGCGGTGGGGTTCTTTTTTGTTAAAAAAAAGGATGGTGGTTTATGACCATGCCTTGATTATCGAGAATTGAATAAGATCACTGTAAGGAACACTTACCCCCTCCCACTTATGCCTGATTTGTACAATCAATTGCCTGGGGCCAGGTGGTGTTCTAAGTTGGACCTCAGGGAGCATATAATCTCATCCGTATGTGGGAGGGGGATGAGTGGAAAACTGCATTTCTCACCTCTGAGGGTTTGGGAACTTTGTTATGCCTTTTGGCCTGACTAACGCGCCAGCGGTATTCCAGAATTTTAACAATCATGTTTTTTCCGATTTTATTGGGCACTTTATGGTAGTTTATCTGGATGATATCCTCATATATTCTTCTGATAAACAGAATCACATGGGTCACCTCCGTGCTGTTCTCCAGAGGCTCAGGGAGAATTCACTCTTTGCTAAACTGGAGAAGTGTTCATTTTTTGTCTAAGAATTGTCTTTTCTGGGGGTCATTTTGTCTGCTGAGGGGTTTCGTATGGACCCTAGAAAGGTACATGCTATTGTGGATTGGGTGCAACCCAGAGATCTCAAGGCTCTTCAGCGTTTTCTGGGTTTTGCCAATTACTATAGAAAATTCATCAAGGGCTTTTCTCAGGTGGTCAACTCCCTCACTGATTTAACTTGTAAGGGGGCTGATAGAAGAAAACGCTACCAAAGCTGGAGCTTACCAGTTTTTTATTAGTGCTTCATGTGTGCCCCTGTTCTGATTCAACCTGATTTAGCTGAACCATTTATCGTGGAGATGGATGCCTCGGAGGTGGGAGTGGGGGCGGTGTTGTCCCAGGGGCCCACCTCGTTAACTAATTTAAGACCCTGTGCCTTCTTTTCGAAAAAGTATTCCTCTGCTGAAAGGAATTATGATGTGGGTAACCGGGATTTATTGGCCATTAAACTGGCTTTTGAAGAATGGAGGCATTTTTGGAGGGGGCTGACCATCGTATCACTGTCATTACGGATCACAAGAACCTGTCTTACATTGAGTCTGCCAAACGTTTAACCCAGAGACAGGCGAGGTGGTCACTTTTTTTTTCTTGATTTCAGTTTTCAATCACTTTCAGGCCTGGATCCAAGAATGTGAAGGCTGATGCGTTGTCTAGCAGTTTGGATCCTATATCACCTCCTGAACCTCCTTCCTCCATTCTTCAATGCGAAGTGGTGGTGGCTGGGGTGTCCTCGCATTGGAGCAGGAGATTTGTGAGACCCAGTCTCTTGCTCCTCAGTCCGTACCTGATAATAAGTTCTTTGTACCTGTCCAGTATCGGTTAAGGGTGCTTCGGGAGTCCCATGACTCGGCTTTGAGTGGGCATCCTGGAATCTCGGCCATGCATAAAGCCATCACTAGGCTGTTTTGGTGGCCCCTGTTGGCTTCTGACGTCGCTGTGTTTGTGTCCTCCTGTGAAACCTGTGCTCGCGCTAAAACCTCCCAAAACCGGCCGGCCGGGGAATTGGTGCCATTGTCAATTCCGGATAGACCCTGGACATCTGTCCATGGATTTTATCACAGATCTTCCCCCCTCTAATAGCAAAACCGTGGTTTGGGTAGTAGTGGATAGGTTCAGTAAACAGTCACATTTTGTACCATTGTCGGGTCTGCCTAATGTTGAGACGCTATCAAAACTATTCACTTAGCATGTTGACCGATTTCATGGTATGCTGATGAGTGTGGTGGCTGATAGAGGGGTGCAGTTTGTATCAAAATTCTGGACGGCTTTTTGTAAAAGGCTGGGTATCAGGCTGACCTTTTTGCCAGCCTATCATCCCAAGACCAATGGTCAGACGGAAAGAACCAATCAGTCCTTGCCACGTCTAGACAGGATGATTGGTGCTTTTTGGTACCCATGGCAGAATTTGCTTTCAATAATCGTGTCACTCAATCAACTGGTACTTCCACGTTCTTTTGCAACTATGGTTTTCACCTTCACTTTGGTTATCTGGTTGGATTTGGGGTGTCCAGGGGCTGATTGAGCCTTTCAGCAGTTGGGGGAGATTTGGAGGGAGGTCCAGAGGAACATTGGGGAGGCTCAGGGCAAATATAATTTTTTTGCGGATAAATGAGGTTCCATGGGTCCAGCATTTTAGGTGTGGGATAAGGTATGGTTATCCACCAAGAATATAAGGTTGAGGATTCCTTCTGCTAAGTTGGGTCCCAACTTTATTGGTCCTTACGAAATTGTAGAGGTGGTTAATCTTGTGGCCTTTCGCTTGCGCTTGCCTTCGTTGTTGCGGATCCTCAATGTGTTCCATAAGGCGCTTCTGAAGCCATTTATGTCTTCCTCAGGTAGGTCTCCTTCGCACCCGCCACCTGTTGTGGTGGATGGTCAGACCAAGTATGAGGTAGAATGGGAGGTGGATTTTAGTTTGCTCCACCGTTCACTTCAGTATTTAGTCCATTGGACGGGTTACGGTCCTGAGGACCAGTCGTGGGTACCGGTGCGTTCGGTCCATGCGGATCAGTTGGTTCGGGCCTTTCACGCTCGTTATCCAGGAAAACCTGGGTGTCCTGTGGCCCACAATTGATAGAGGGGTACTGTCATGATTCAGACTGGAGTTTGGTTTTTGTTATTTTCTCCCTGGTCTGGTCATGTGAGGTTAACTTTCTCTGCATCATTTTGGGAGCTGTGTTGCTATTTCTGTCCGCTGCGGCCATCAGGCAGTATCAGTTATAGTTCTGCCTCTGGCTTGCGCGGCTGACCCCACTATACCCTGTTTTGTTCTCTGTGCATTTACCTAGGTCCCGTTCCTGCGCTTCTCCTGTGACTTTGCTCGTCCTAGTATTTGCTCTTTGTGTTGTGACCCCTTGGTATTTGACCCGGCCTCTCCTCAGACCTGTTTACTCTCTTCTGTCTTTGGCATTCCTGCTCTCGAACGGCTCTGACTTCTGGCTTGTTTCTGACGTGTATTGCTGTGACCTCTGGTACTTCGTTTCCTCTCCGTTGCTGACTCGGCTTGTCTGACTACTCTTCCGCCACCTAGTGGCTCCTGCCTGCTGCATTGTGGTGCTACGCTGTGTGTGCATCCTCTCCTCCCTCACCAGCTCCAACTGGTGGAGGTTGCGCTATACTTCACTGCAGCAGCATTACACCCCACTTTTTCAGCACGGACATGAATGTAAGAGGTTTCACCTTCATGAGAACAAAACTTTGTATCATCCAGTTTCCTCAAAGCATATTCCATGTCGACCTTGCAAATAAACTCCACAGTCCCCATTCCATTCTGGTGTACATCGTTTTTGGAAAGAATATGTATGTGGTCAATTTCAGGAGAGCTATGGCTATAAAGCACACTACAATTGGATAGTGGTGAAAAAAAACTTTTATTAAACCACTACGCATTTCGGCCACGGACCGCTGCCTTCCTCAGGAGGATTTACCTGGAACGCAGTGGTCCGCGGCCGAAATGCGTAGTGGTTTAATAAAAGGTTTGTTTACTACTAACCAATTGTAATGTGCTCTATAGTCATAGCGCTCCTGAAATTGACCACATACATATTTTTTCCAAAAAAGTTGATATTCCCCTTGAGGCATTTTGGCTGGAGCAGCTTTGGACCATAGAGAGTATCTCCAGGCAATAGTACCTGAAGTGACATCACATCCTGTGAAGTTGCATCATGTGACTGGATCTTATGCCCACATGACCAGACCAGGAAGTACAGCACAGGAGCGGTGCCGGAGCAACAAAGAAGGAGTGCATGGAGACGTCCGCTACCGAGGTCGTGCAGGGGTGCGCAACCCTTCCAGGTGAGAGGCTAATCCCTCACCTTTCATTGAAATATCCCCATTAAACCACCAGGTGCTTTTCATGCTGTGCTCTTCCATGTTCATTGTTTTACATTCTGGTGTACATCGGCATTATAGACATCTCCAGCTTCTCTCATATGATCTTTCAGATTCTGCCAATCTCCCTGATGGGGGAAGCCCTGAGACAAAGACTCTGTATTTAGTTTGCTGGGTCAATGGTGTTTTCCTCCCATGGGGTCCTCTATATCCTCCCCCTGATCCCTAGTTTGACCTTGGAAATGCCACATGTTCCCGACGAGAACCAAACTTGTATTTTTTGTGTCAGTTGGAGGCCTGGTAAATAGTGTTCTGGGGGGACAATATCTGGGCTGACCAGGTGATGATAGACCCAGTGTCCTGAAGTTTTTGGGCCTCCTCCCTGATATAATTTTTCTCCCCCAGGTCATGTTTCGTTACAAGTCATTGCATTTTGCGCATTACTCACCACTGGAAGGGCGGTTAGTCGGCATGTTGAAATTGCTTTTTTACCTCTGGGCTGATGTAGTGGGAATCCAGATCCTTGGCTTCAGGTTATGACATTGGCCCAGTGGCACACCAACCCTGCTCCTAGGTTGTGATGTGGGCTAGAACATTTTCGGCATTCCCTGACAGAGTGTCCCATGCGTCCACATTTATGGCTGCTTAACTCTTCTCGCCCCAACATGGCTGCTGTTGGGGGCTTGGGAAACCCCCCCTTTTTGTGAAGTCCAAAATCCTCGCAGTTCTTCCTGTCACCAGTCCATGGGTGTTGCTGACCTCCCTCTAAGCTCCCATTCCTGTCTCGCTGGAATGTCCTTTCACATAGCCTGGGTCAATTGTCAGACAGACCAATCATCAGCCAATTTTGCAGCCTCATTCATGGTGAGCGGTTTTCTATACGCCACCAATTATTTTAAGTTACCTGGGAGCTTCGACATAAATTGTTCCAGCATGAATATATCCAAGACATGTTCTGTTTCCTGAGCCCCCATTCCTTATATCCACCAAGTGCATGCTGTACGTAATGTGTTAGCAAACTCTCTATGTGTGTGTGCACCAAGCTTGACAGTCTCCTGAAACTTCTGGTAGGTTTCAGGTGTGATGGCATACCTCTCTAGTATTGCACTGCGAATGGTATAGCAGCATCTCTGATCTCCAGAAAACAAGTTATTGAAAGCTTCCCTTGCTTTTCAGTCAGGCCAAAGCTCAAAATCTGGGCCAGTCACTGACTGATATATTGGTCAGCAGGCAGAGGTTCTCAAATAATCAGAGATGTTCAATATATGAGGTGTCCTCATTTAACTGTAGTATATCCCTCTACCTTAAATATGCGGGCCCCACTCGCCAGATATCCACAGTCCTTTGTGCGGGGGCTGGTAGTGATTCTGCTACATGCACACCGATATTTGCTTAACACTGCCGCCAGCTCTATCTCCATGGCCCGCTTTCCTAGTGTACCCAGCATCTGCCTCAACTCAGTCGGTCGATCCTCCGACATCAGGATGACAGCTCTAGGCTGTGGTTCCTCCACGGAGATGCCTTCTTCCATGTCTAAACTGACCTGCTGTGGTTTTTCACAGTTCTAGTCGTCCAAGCGTTGCATTAGGATTGCTCAGTTATCCTCTGGCAACCACTCTAGCTCTCTTCCAGAGCAAAGGGCTTTCAGTTCCTCCTTCTTGAGCCTTTCATAGATGGAGTCTGTCATATTTTCTGCCAAGTCATCACTCAGTAACTTTCACTGGTATGCTGCCAAGAGATGATCCTACCCGTTTCCACCGCTTGTGAAGATCTGAGGTTGTGGGTTGCAATAATAACCTTGACAGGTTACAGATAGGGTTGAGCATTCCGATACTGCAAATATCGGGTATCGGCCGATATTGGCTGTATCGGAATTCCGATTCCGAGTACCGATATTTTCGTCATATCGGATACCGGAATCGGGATTGTCACTGTCACTGTCAGTGTCCGTCGGTCGGGTCTGTCAGGAGTCAGCGGCACTTACCCGGCAGAAGATCTCCGGCGGTCACATCCCGGACTGCTTAATGGCCGCCATCCTCTTCTCCCCGGCGGTCACATGCAGTTTCTCGCGATAACTGCAGTGTCTGATGGGTAATCGCGGCCGTAAAGCAGTCCGATGACGTCACCGCCGGGGAAGCTGGTAAGCAGCTGTGCTGCGCCGGGATGTCAGGCTCTGCCTGTCATTCCGATGTAGCAGAGCTGGATCGTCGTGGGACTGTCGTTATGGACTGCGTCGGACAGGTGGTATACTGTTGGTTTGTTTTTTTTATTTTTTTACAGGAGATCGATGGCGTCGCAGGAATGAGAGTGTAATAAAAAAAATGAAAACTGTGTTGTCTCTTTTATTTCATTAAAAGACTTTTTTCTTGCTGTGTCTTTTTTTTACACATTTAAAAACTTTGGGATTAATAATGGATCGGTGTCTTATTGACGCCTCTCCATTATTAACCGGGCTTATTGTCACCGTGCAATCAACGGTGACATTAACCCCTTATTACCCCACTTGCCACCGCTACAGGGCAAGTGGGAAGAGCCGGGTAAAGTGCCACAATTGGCACATCTTTTGATGCGCCAAATGTGGGGCTGCTGTAGCCTGGTATTATCAGGCTGTTGAGGGCCAAAATCCATGGGCCTTGACAGTCTTTTAATACCAGGCCGCAGCAGTCTGCATTTTACTTGGCTGGTTAACAAAAATAGGGGGACCCCTACGCCGTTTTTTTTTCGAGGGGATCCCCTATTTTTGTTAACCAGCCAAGCTAAGCAGACTGCTGTGGCCTGGTATTATCAGGCTTGCAAGGTCCATGGATATTGGATCCTTACCAGCCTGAAAAACCAGGCCTCAGCGGTCTGCTTCATCTGGCTGGTTAACAAAAATAGGGGGGACCCCACGCCAATTTTTTTCGAGGGGATCCCCTATTTTTGTTAATCAGCCAAGATATGCAGACTGCTGTGGCCTGGTATTATCAGGCTGGCAAGGTCCATGGATCTTGGCTCCTTAACAGCCTGAAAATCCAGGCCTCAGCGGTCTGCTTCATCTGGCTGGTTAACAAAAATAGGGGGGACCCCACGCCAATTTTTTTTGAGGGGATCCCCTATTTTTGTTAATCAGCCAAGATATGCAGACTGCTGTGGCCTGGAATTATCAGGCTGGCAAGGTCCATGGATCTTGGCTCCTTAACAGCCTGAAAATCCAGGCCTCAGCGGTCTGCTTCATCTGGCTGGTTAACAAAAATAGGGGGGACCCCACGCCATTTTTTTTTCGAAGGGAACCCCTATTTTTGTTAATCAGTTCCCTCTGACGTCACTGATGGTGTCCCTGGCTGACCTGAAGTGAAAGTGGAAAGCAATCAATTAAGCTTTCCACTTCCTCTCCTGTCAGCCAGGAGAGGAGCTCATTCATTTGGGGGTTTACTGTGAGGCTGCAGCATTAGCTGCGGTCCCTGCAGTAAACATTAACCCTTTCTGAAGGATTACACCGTGGGACCTGACTGTGCATCGGATTGGTAAGAATAATTTTGCTTTATTATTTTATTTTTATTACAGGAAATGGTTTTAGCAGGTAAATAAAATATGGTCAAAAACTGTGTGATTATTTCATTAAACTTCTTTTTTATTAAAGTGTGTGTGTTTGATTTTTCTTTCATACAATAGGATTAATAATTGATAGTTGTCTAATTGACAGCTCTCAATTATTAACCTGGCTTAAAGTGACCTTTCAATTGCAAGGTCATTTTAACCCCTTATTAACCCATTCGCCACCGCTACAGGGCAATGGGAATAGACGGGCAAAGTGCCAGAAAGGGCAAATCTAATTAGAGATTTGCCCTTTCTGGGTGTCTGGGGGCAGATGTTAAGTAGCCGGGGGGGGCCAAAAAAAAATGGTCCCTCTCTGGGCTATTATTATCTGCCCCCACTCACTGGCTTTGTCTGTCTGGTTGCGAAAATAGGGCGGGAGCCCACGCATTTTTTTTCAGCAATTTTACACCTCATATATATATACATGTCATTGAATTTGTGACACATATATATATATATATATATTATATTTATAGTTCATACACTTCTACATAGTATAATAGCCGCTAATTCAATTGCCGGCTTTTGTGAAAATGCAGAACCCGACATGAAATGACACTTGGTGTACATAGGGTTAACCATGTCTTTTCATGTAGTTTGATATCTGATTTGCACAAACAATTACATGAGTGTAAGTGTGCAAAATTTCACACCTGTAGGGGTTAATTAAAGGTGTAAATTCGTAGCAAAAAAGTCCGTTTTTTTTACAACGAATTTACACCTTTAATTAACCCCTACAGGTGTGAAATTTTGCACACATAGACTGATGTAATTGTTTGTGCAAATCAGATAGCAAAGGACATGAAAAGACATGGTTAACCCTATGTACACCAAGTGTCATTTCATGTCGGGTGCTTCTGTCTTTTCACAGATGCCGGCTTTACCCGGCAATTGAATCAGAGGATATTTTACTATGTAGAAGTGTATAAACTATACATATATGTATATATACATGTCACAATGACATGTATATATATATATGTATTCTATGTGTGTATATTTAGTGTTTACAAGGAAAGAAAGAGGTTTTTTTAGTTGCGATATTTTGTTCCCATAGACTTACATGGGACTTCCGGTATCGGTATCGGGTATCGCCGATATTTTAGTGATATCGGCGATACCATTCCGATTCCGATACTTTTGGATATCGGAAAGTATCGCTCAACTCTAGTTACAGATGCAGCTATTTTTTTTTTCATACATCCATAGTTTTACAACAAATACATTTCCCCAGTCTACAAGATCCCCTCCCAGGGTCTGGTTTTCCCACTGCCCTTGTACCAGGTGATACTCACTGTCTCCCAACTTTTGGCTGGCCCAAAGATTCTGTATCTTCCGCCAGTATAGTCTGTAGTCACAGTAAGCGCTCCTCTAGATGGCAGATAACATAACCGAAGCCCATGTATCTTTAAGAAAGTTCCTGAAATCTAGACAGATCTCTCAGCAGTTGCACATGTCCAGCCAGCCAGCTACCAATCTTTAAGCTCCATAGGCCATCCATGTGCTCCAGGACCTCATCCTAGACGCTCTCCCTTCGACGTCTCTCTCCCAACACCCTGACTAAACATGTGACTTCTTCCTCTGCCCTCCTTAAATATTTTCTTTTTGCTCAAAGAATGAAGGCCATCACTTGGGATTGCATGTGAGACCCCCTGTGGTGACTGTTCCCATGGGTCTACTATCCCCATCCACACAATGGGCCTAGTGGCTGGGAGAACAATGGCTGGAGGCACCCGAGATACTGAGATTAATGATTGGTTTACCTACCTTTAGCAATCTCCTGTCTGTCCTTATGTATACATAAGATCCAACCAGCACATCTTCCTCTGCTTACTGTAACTGAATTGAAACATTGATTCCTGAGGCTGAACTGATGAGAAAGCAAATCTCTATTAAAACACAGTAAGCAAATCTCCATTAAAAGACAATAATATTGACGCTATCGATGCTCTGTGCTGAAAAAAGTCTGCATCCCTTAAAGCTCTACGTCCATTGGTACAATGGTCTTTAGAACAAGACCAGCTCCTCACACATGCCAACTCACCGATGGGTGAAGCCCTGAGACGAAGACTCTGTATTCAGTTAGCCAGGACTGGGGTGTGTTCCATCTGCGGGTTCCTCCATATCTACCCCGATCTCCGGTTTGACCTGGGAAAGTCCACACGTAACTGACGAGAACTAAACTCGAATCCATGGTGTCCAACCAGGGCGTACTCCGCAACCCAAGGATCCTGGAAGCTGATGAAGGATAACGGTGTGGCACTATTACCTCTGCGATTCTTCAAATCAATGGTATGGATCCGCCCATACCAATGGATCAACTCCTCCAGCTCCTTCTCTCCTACATCAGCCAGTAAATTGCCCAAAAAAGTGCCCATCACCAGAGTACTTACCCCCAGACAGGGAGCTGGCTATCTGGTGTTCTGGGGGGACAATATTTGGGCTGAACAGGGTGATGGAAGACCCAGTGTCTTGACCAGCTGGATGTGAAGAAAAAGGTTGGTTAGCGTAGGGTGGCCAGTTTGCCATATAGTCAGGGTATATCACTTCATCCTCTGCTGGTGTATCTGGCAGGTAGTGCCCCTCAGACCCCGATTGTATTGGCAGATGTTGAGTGGCTGGGCTGCCAGATGGGCTCCAGTCATGGGGCCCCGGCCCTTTAGACAATCTTTGGCCATGTGTCCAATGTACCCACACGTATAACAGCACTATGGATTGAGTAAATCAAGGGTCCTGTTTGTAAACCTTTCCTCTGATGGAATCTCTGCTGGGTGGTGCGATAGTCCTGCTGGAATGGCTGGTGGCCGCTTGTAGTGATGGGTGGACTTGGGGGTTGTTCGGGTCCGTCTGGTTCCACTGAACATCTAAAAAAAAGTTTGGTTCAGGTACCTGATCGGTATTCGAACTTGAACCCAGACCCCATTCAAATGATTGGGGGGCCCGAATATCGGATGTTTCTCACGCTGTCATATGTGTGACAGCTCGGGACACACCGGTTCTGATCGACAGTAAGTTCATTATCGTTGGTCAGAGCGCTGCGGTTCCCACAGTCATACAGATGACAGCATGCGAACCAGCAGCTGTGACCATTGTAAAAAGGTTACCGCCGGACACAGGTGGCGGCTAATGAGAGCACTACTCTCATCATTGTAAGCCCGATCTCCCTGTATGATGATGCCTGTGCAATAAATAAAATGAAAAAAAGTGGCGTGGGGTCCACTCTATTCTTGCTAACTAGCGCACGTAAAGCTGACAGCTTCAGGCTGGTTATCAAAAATAGAGGGGTATTTTTTTAATTATTTAAGTAACATAAAAAAAATGGAGAGCCCCCCTTTTTTGACAACCAGCCAAGCTAAAGCAGACAGCTGGGGGCTGGTATTTTCAGACTGGGAAAAGGCTATGGATATTGGCCCTCAAGCCAAAAAAATAGCAGCCTGCAGCCAGAGCAGAAAATGAGCATTAGATGCGCCAAATTCTGGTGCTTTGCCCAGCTCTCCCCACTTGTGCAGTGGCAAGTGGGGTAATAGTATTGGGGTTGATGTCAGCTTTGTAATGACAGCTGACATCGAGTCCAGAGGTTAGTGATGGAGAGTAGTGATGAGCGAGTATACTCGTTGCTCGGGTTTCCCCGACATGCTCGGGTGGTCTCCGAGTATTTTGGCGTGCTCAGAGATTTAGTTTTCGTAGTCTCAGCTGTATGATTTGTGACTGCTAGACCGGCTGATTACATGTGTGGAATGCCTGTTTGTTAGGCAATTCCCACATGTATTTAGCGTGTATAGCAGCCGCAAATCATGCAGCTGAGATGACGGAAACTTAATCTCCGAGCACGCCAAAATACTCGGAGATCACACGAGTCCAGATCTGGATTTGACTCTTCTGCCACACCGTACATCTCTCCTGGGCACCACGTGACCACCCCGCGCCACGTGACCTGAAGTTACGAGCTCCATCGGCGTCCATTTGCGGCCTTCGCCACACATCTACTTGCAGCAGCCAGCGGTTGATTCCGGGATATACCAGAGACACGCTACCGGCCGGGGTTACTCTCTGGATCCCACTCCTGGCTGCGAAGACCATCTGGATTCGGCACTACTACCCCCATTTTTCATCAGATAAGTACTGTCAGCTTTATCCTCATTTGTCTGCCTGTAATAGGCAACACTGTATCACCACATTTTCTCAAAAAAACGCCAGCACGTTTTGCTATCCAATATTAACAGCCATCACTGTCACATCAAGTGAATGAACTTATTATGGGTGTATCCTTGTTCTCTCACAGATAGATACTAGACAGCAATGCATAATCATATTATGTATATATATATATAGCTAGTTGTCTTTTGCCCTATTTCTAGTTGCAGGGCAGCGTGAACCGCTCCTATATTTAACCACTAGTACTGTTGCACTTTTGTTCTATATATAAGAATAGTCATTCACTGTGTTTCAAACCAGCACATGTATGACGTCCTCCCTTCTCTTTTTCTTGCACATTAGCACTTTATGTTTCATCTCTATTTATCTCTTTTTTGTGCTCTTATCTATTTTGGAGTATTATTAGTTAGCGGTGGAACAGCTATCCGTTTCAGGGAGCTATATATTGGTGTATATATATTTTTTAGCTACTCCCACTTTGGAATGGTTTTTTCCTCTTCTTATAATTTCATCCAGGGTCTCCTTATTTTGTTTTTATTTCTTAGTGTATTTTAATATTACTCTTTAGGATATATTCTTTTTAAATATTTATTTTCTTTTAGCTTCCTGGAATATTCTGAGAATAAGGCGCATTCTAACCTGGTATTTGATCTGCAATTCTAATATCCACACCTCCGCTCCCCTACTTTATTCACCTGGATTGAGGTAAGGGATAATCAGCAATGTAAACATGCTCATATCTTAGCATGGGTATAGCTTTTTATTTGGTGATTATAAATGGTATATTCTCTAACTGGGTAGCTGTGACCAGTGGGGTATCACAGGGGTCAGTGTTGGGACCTTTTCTCTTTAATATATTTATTAACGAACTGGTATGTTTACACAGTAAAATATTGATATTTGCAGATGATACAAAACTATGTAAAGTAGTCAATACAAGAGAAGATAGTATTCTGCTACAGATGGATCTGGATAAGTTGGAAACTTGGGCCAAAAGGTGGCAGATGCGGTTTAACAATGATAAATGGAAGGTTATACACTTAGGAAGAAGGAATCAATATCACCTTTACACACTGAACGGGAAACCACTGGGTAAATCTGACATGGAGAAGGTGTGAGAGATCTCACAGGAGAAGGGGGCGTTGACTTCGCTCACCTTGGGGGAGGGGAGAGAAGGGCCTAGCAGGGGTCGGCTCTCTAGCGCCACCACTTGCCTCTGGTCAGTCAGGGAACTTTTTCCAAGGGCAAATCGTAGCCAAAAAGGCTTCCCATATAGGTACAAGTTAGTGAAGTGCTCCTAGTGAGGGGGGGAATATATCACCAGTCCAGGCTGGGGATATACAGCTATGGCAAAAATTAAGAAACCACTGCACAGTTTTATAAAAATCAGCTTCTCTACATGTCTGACAGCCATTCCATTCCAGTGTCAGTTGAATTCCAACCAGAGTACACCTCATTCTACTTAATGTGCTTCTGATTAGGTGATCACCTGAACCAAATCATATTTGACGAAGGAAAGTATAAAAAACACTGCTGTGGTGTTCACAATCCTCTTGCAATAGGGCAAGCTGGATAGCAAAAAAAGTGCTAGCAATATCCCAAAAGTGATAGGATGGAAAAAATAACTTTTAACCATGCCAAAGGAGTGGAAAAGAAAAGTCTTGAGTGAGGAAAAGAAGGGCTCAATTCTTCAATTCTGGCTTTACTAGCAGAGGGATACAGTGAGTGTCATGTTGCTTCCATCCTTAAAATTTCTAAGACGGTAGTCCATTACAACAAGGTCAAGCAGCAGACATTGGGGACATAAAGCTCAAAGCTACAGAGGGCGAAAACGACTCTCCACAGACCAGGATGACCATCATCTTATTCGAATGTCATAAAGCAACCACAGGATGACATCAAGTGACCTACAACAGGGATGGCAAATGGCATCTGGGGTGAAGCGCATGGCAAGAACAGTTCGTAACAGGCTCCTAGAGGCAGGGCTCCAGTATGTAAAGCTAGAAAAAAGCCTTTCATCAATGAGAAGCAAAGGAGAGCCAGGATGAAGTTTGCCAAAGACCATAAGGATTGGACCATAGAAGACTGGAGTAAGGTAATATTCTCTGATGAGTCTAATTTTCAGCTTTGCCCAACACCTGGTCGTCTAATGGTTAGATGGAGACCTGGAGAGGCGTACAAGCCACAGTCTCTTGCACCCACTGTGAAATTTGGTGGAGGATCGGTGGTAATCTGGTGATCAGGGCCGGCGTCAGCACCCGGCATACCCGGGCAAGTGCTGGGGCCCTGAGCAGGCGGGGGGCCCACTCGCTGTAATGCACCACGTCGCCCGTTAGCGGATGAGAGCGGTACCAGCGCCGCCACTGGCCCCCCCCGCTTGCTCAGGACCCCGGCAGCAGCTGGCACAATACTTACCTCTCCCCGTGCCTCCGCTGCTGCAGCTCCAGGGGACGCCTGCAGGACGCCTGCGCTTCCTCTCACAGCAGCGGCCGGCTGTCGCAGAGAGAGCGCGGACGCCGGACAGGTGAGATGTGAGGTGTATGTGTCTGTGTGTGTCAGTCTGTGTATCAGTGTGTATGTGAGAGAGTGCTGCGGTGCTGTCTGTGTGTGGTGCTGTATGTGTGATGTTGGTGGGGGGGAGGCAGTGATGATGATGATGGGGAGGCAATGATGATGATAATAATGGCGAGGCAATGATGATGATGATGGTGAGGAAATGATGATAATGATGATGGGGAGGCAATGATAATGATGAGGAGGCAATGATGATGATAATGGGCAGGCAATGATGATTATAATGGGGAGTCTTTCCACAGTGCCCTTTCCTGAGCTGTAACAGCGCAGAACGCAGCACAGTGCAGAGGAGAGCTCCATATTTTGTATGGAGCATTATATGGGGACCAGTATCCTGTATGGAGCAATTTATGTGGTCCAGTATTCTGTATGGAGCATTATATTGGGTCCAGTATTCTGTATGGAGCATTATATGGGGGATGGGGGATGACATCCTGCATGGGGTATTATATGGGTGATGAGGGGGAGACTATGTGGTGCCCATAATATTGTATGGAGGACTGTACTGTCCAGTCTGTATTGTGCACTGTGAGGATTTGGCGGTTTCTGAGCTATTGTACAATTTACAATAGATATCACTCATGTAATGGAAGAAGAGAAGTGTTTGACGTTGTACTATACCTATATTTCTCTGCCGTATCTGTGCATCATGAATCGTGGTCTGTGTTAAAGGGGCCCACTGAGACTCTTTCGCCCGGGGCCCATAAAAACCTTGAGCCGGCCCTGCTGGTGATGCTTCAGCAAGGCTGGAATTGGGCAGGTTAATCTTTGCGAAGGATGTATGAATCAAGCCGCATACAAGGTTATCCTTAAAAAAAGCCGGATTACGTACCGGTAATGCTCTTTTAATGAGTCCACGACAGCACCCACTTGGAGAGAGGGATCCGCCCATAGGAACAGGAAACCTACAGAGATAAAAGAGGGCGGTCCGCCTCTCCTCCTCAGTTGGATTTCAGAGTACCCGGAGGACCGCCAGTATTAGGCATTTATATTTTCAATTTCTTCATTTCATTCAAGAAGGTATATACACAGTCTATTAACTTTCAGGTAGGGAACTGAGTGGGTGCTGTCGTGGACTCATTAAAAGAGCATTACCGGTACGTAATCCGGCTTTTTACCCTTCGCCACGACAGCACCCACTTGAGAGACTTTCAGAGACTTTCACCTGGGAGGGACCACCGTGCTGAGAACTGCTCTACCAAAGGATAGGTCAGAGGAGGATGATAAATCAAGCCTGTAGTGGTTGTAAAAAGTGGAAGGAGACGACCAAGTTGCGGCCTTACATATAGACTCGATTGGGACGTCTCCTCTTTCTGCCCAGGAGGATGCCATGGCCCTGGCGGAATGTGCTTTTATGCCTTCTGGGGGATCTTCATTTTTTTGCAGTATACGCCAGACAGATTGCTTCTCTGATCCACCGAGATAGGGTGGCTTTCGTGACCCCGTATCCCTTCCTTTGGCCCTGGAAGGATATGAAAAGAGCCCTACTCTTCCTCCAGCTAGCCGATCTTTCAATAAATTTTAACACTATTCTTTTCACATCTAACATGTGATATTTCTCTTCTGACGGAGAAGAAGGGTTACTAAAAAAGGAAGGTAGGTGAATTTCCTGCGATCTATGGAACTTCCCTGCCACTTTTGGTAAATATGAGGGGTCAGGTTTTAAGATTAACTGATCCTGGAATGATAGCAGAAATGGAGGATCTATAGATAATGCCTGCATGTCACTGACTCTTCTGGCTGAGGTTAATGCTACCAAGAGTACCATTTTAAGAGATATAATCTTAAGGGGTATGCAATCTAACGGTTCAAAGGGTGGACCTGTTAGGGCGTCTAGAACCAAGTTTAGATCCCAAGGAGCAATTCTAGATATATGAACTGGTTTAATTCGTTCACAAGCCTGGATGAATCTAGCTATCCATCTATTACCAGCTAGATTAGAACTATAGAGTGCTCCTAGTGCAGATACTTGGACTCTAAGTGTGTTTACTGATAATCCTAGATCTTTCCCTTTTTGCAGAAATTCTAAGATAAATTTTATCGGAATCTCTTTAAAGTTGAGATCTGGATGGAATTCTAAAAATCTTCTCCATATCTTGGTGTAGATTTTAGTAGTGGTTGGCTTTCTGCTATGTAAGAAGGTGTTGATTAATTCCTCAGAGAACCCCCTTGTTCTCAGTATTTCACCCTCAAGTTCCACGCCGTCAAGTGGAGACTGTCCACTTGAGGGTGGAAGAAAGGCCCTTGAGAGAGAAGCCTGGGAGTTGAAGGAAGTATCCAGGGATCTGTCAAGGACATCATTTGAAGGCATGAGAACCAAGGTCTCTTGGGCAGAATGGGGCTATCAATATTATCCGTGCCCTGTCTGCCCTGATCTTCCTGATGACTTGCGGTAGCAATATGATCGGGGGAAAGGCATATGCTAGCCTGAACTGCCACGGACTTTGAAGGGCATCCAGAATTTCTGGCTGATCTGCCATACTCAGGGAGGCGAATCTTGGTAGTTGTCTGTTCTGTCGAGTGGCAAAAAGGTCTATCTGCGGAAGGCCCATAGTGACACAATGTTTCTGAATATTTTTTTGTTTAGGCACCACTCTCCTTGTCGCAGGGTGTGGTGACTTAGGAAGTCCGCTTCTGAATTGTCTATGCCTCTGATGTGAAGAGCTGACAGAGAAACAAATTTTTCCTCGGCTAAAGAAAATATTTCTTTTGTGGAAGACATTAATTTGTCCGACCATGTTCTGCCTTGTTTGTTGATATATGCCACTACTGTGGTGTTGTCCGAGAGGATTCTCACATGTTCTCCTTGAAGCTGCGGAAGGAAATGATATAGGGCATGACCCACCGCTTTTAATTCTTTTAAATTTGAGGAATCGTTTATTTGTTTTCTTCCCCACCGGCCCTGGGAAAAAATGTCTCCCATGTGAGCTCCCCATCCTGTAGGGCTAGCGTCAGTGGTAATGATACGAGAAGGTGTTATTACCCAGTCTACTCCTTCTGATAATTTATTATCATCTAACCACCAGTATAATGAATGTATTACTACGTGGGATAAGGTGATCTTGTTTGTTAGATGACCTCTAGCATAGGCTTCTTCTGATATTATTTGGTGCTGTAGATCTCGGGTGTGAAATTGTGCCCACTTAACCGCCGGAATACATGAAGTGAGGGACCCCAATAGGGACATTGCTTCTCTCAGAGTCATGCGAGGTTTCCTTATTGCTGCACTGACTTTTGTTTTTATCGCTGATATTTTTACCTGTGGCAGTAGACATTTCTGCACTGTTGAATCTAATTGGAGGCCTAGAAAGGACTGGACGGACTGCGGCTCAAACCTGGATTTCTTGCTTTTTATGAGCCAGCCTAGAGCCTGTAGGGATAAGATTGCGTCATTAACCCATGTGGTACATTGTGCTACTGAATTTCCCACTATCAAAAAGTCATCCAGATACGGTATTATTAGGGTATTTTTTTGCCGTAGGAAGGCCATTACTTCCAGCATCACCTTTGTAAACACTCTTGGTGCGATCGAAAGTCCAAATGGCATTGCTGCAAACTGGAAATGATGTATGCTGCTGTCTAAGGAAACTGCCACTCTGAGGTATTTTTGGTATCTGGAATGGATTGGAAGATGATAATAAGCATCTTTTAGATCTAAACCTGCCATCATGCAGTTGGGAAAAAGCAGTTTAATTGCCAATCTAATGGATTCCATTTTAAATTTTTCATTCCTGATGAACGAGTTTAATCTTTTCAGATTGATAATTGTTCTGAATGAGCCATCAGGTTTTGAAACTAGGAATAGCGGGGAGAAAAATCCTTTCCTCTCTTGCTCTACAGGCACCGAGATCAATACGTTTTTAATTATGAGATTTCTTATCTCATTTTCAAGGGCCTGTTGTTGTACTGGGCAGCTTAAGGATGTTAGTATAAATGTATTTTGGGGAATTTGATGAAATCTTATTTTTAACCCATGTTTAACTATGTCCAGGACCCATATATTGGTAGATATTTTTCCCCATTCCTGGAAGAATGATTTCAGTCTTCCCCCTACTGGGGGGACTGGTTGGTGCATTTTATCTTTCCCTACGGAAGGTATGTCCTCTGAACATAGCACCTTTATTTTTTCCTTCCTTTGATGACCAGCGGTTTTGGTTTTCAGTTGTTCTTCCTTTACCAAATGATCTCCTCTTAAACGCCCTCCTAAAGGATGGAAGAGGGGGGTTAGGGAAGGCCTTCTTTCTTTCTAATGCCTTTTTGAGGATGTTATCCAATTCTTTCCCAAATAAAAACTCACCATCACACGGAATAGTACAGAGTTTTGATTTGGATTGTGTGTCTCCTCTCCAACTCTTAAGTCATAGACTACGTCTGGCATTATTTAATAGGCCTGTTGTTCTGGCCGCCAGGCGTAGTGAGTCGGCCGAGGCGTCGGCTATAAAGGTGGCGCTCCTCGAATTAGGGGAATAGCAGCTCGTAACTTGTCTCTGGAAATTTTCTTCTCTATTTGTTGGTCAAGTTGATCAATCCAGACCAGCATAGAACGGGCCGTACAAGTACTGGCTATCGTAGGTTTGAATGTGCCAATAGCTGCTTCCCACGCTTTTTTAAGTGAGGCTTCGGCTCTGCGGTCAAGGGGATCTTTTAATAATCCTGCATCTTCCACCGGTAAGGATGACTGTTTTGATGAAGAGGCGACCGCTGCATCAACTTTTGGAACTTTAGACCAGTTTGATAATTCCTCGTCGCTGAAGGGGTACCTTCTTTTTGAGGCGGAGGGAAGATAACCCCTCTGATCCTGTTTTTCCCACTCCTTTTTAATTAAGGCTTTAATGGCCGGAATTACTGGGACCGCTCTTCTTTTCCTATCTGTTAGGCCTGCGAACATGACCTCTTGAGTGGTTTGAGGTCCCTTTACATCTGGACAGCCCTTTACATCTGGACAGCCCATGGTGTTTCTGACAGATTTCACTAGACTGTCCATGTCCTCTAAGGGAAAACATGAACGCCCCCCCATATTTGAGGAGGATGAGGACGCAGAGTATGCAGATGATTCTGCTGTATCGGATGCTATCCCTTCCTCTGGATCTGAGTCAGAACTGGAAATTATTGCTTTTTTCTTTTTCTCCCGTATCGGTGCTTTTTTGGGCTGATTAAGGGCCTGTAGTTCTGCTCTTATTATAGCCCTTATGTCCGATTCTGATACGGACGCTTGTTGCACTGTATCTTTTATGCATATTTTACATAACCTTTTTGTATATGTTTGAGCTAGTGGGCACCTACAGAGGCCACACTCTTTGTTTTTTGTTTTCCCTTTTTTCTTAGCCTGAATGATTATCCAAAGAGGAGAGAGGGGAGAGAGAGAGACACCTGTCAGCTTTTTATAGGCAGATAGTGATAACTCACCCAGTGAAGCTGTCGGTACCGATTGGGAAGGCGGTGAAACAGGTCTCGTGGCGTGGGTTCTGTGGCTTACGTCCGAGGATTTGTGGTCTCTGGACGGAGCTTCAGTATCCTCTGCCGGGGGATGCGTGCTTTGTCCTGGGGAAGACATGCTTGCACGCTGCTACCTCTTAGCAGGGCTTTTTATCTGCCACTTCCTGTTGCCTTCTAGTACTCCTCCTCCCCCGCTCCTCACTTTTTTTCTTTTTTTTATATAACTATGCACCATTATATATATATATATATATATATATATATATACACACCCACATATAAATATATACATATATATACATATATACACACACATCCATCATGCATCCCTTGGGGATACATGATGTTATGCTGAACTGGGCTGCTTTGCAATTTGTGCAGCAGCCGCAGCATATATCACTGAATCGATCATCTCTTTTTTTTTACTTGTGGGTGGAGTGGGTGGAGCTGGGTGGAGGGGGCGGGCGAGTGGGCGGGGCGGCGTCTCTGCTTCCTCAGCCCTCTGAATGTGTCAGCGTCATCGCTGGGTGGAGTGGGTGGGGCTGGGTGGAGGCGGCAGGCGAGTGGGCGGGGCGGCGTCTCTGCTTCCTCAGCCCTCTGAATGTGTCTGCGTCATTGCTGGGGAACTTCCAGTGACCCGGAAGTTCCCCCTTACCGCTTCCTGTCGGCTCCAACGCTGACGCCGGCCCTTCTGTGCCACGCTTTCTCCGTGTGCTGGGGCTGCTATCCTGGACCCCCACACATGGTGCACCTCGCAAAATCGCGGTCGGCCTGACCCGGACCCACCATTTTGGATCCCATATGCGTGTCAGACGAGGGGGGAGCCGGATTACAGCACTCCCCCGACGCTGCTTCCGATATGGAGCTCCTGCCATTCCCAAAGAGACCGCACAGGCAGCTGCAATATCAGGTATTTCTTCCCTGTAGGGATATCCTGCGGTTTCCCATAGGAACAGGAAACCAACTGAGGAGGAGAGGCGGACCGCCCTCTTTTATCTCTGTAGGTTTCCTGTTCCTATGGGCGGATCCCTCTCTCCAAGTGGGTGCTGTCGTGGCGAAGGGTAAAACAGTTGATTCCTTCTGCTCAGGCAATGTTCTCCAACTCTGAGGATTGGTTTTTCCAGCAGGACAATGCGCCATGCCATACAGCTACTGTAGGTCAATCAATGTGTGGATGAAGGACCACCACATCAAATCCTTGTCATGGCCAGCCCAATCTCTAGATCTGAACCCCATTGAAAACCTCTGGAATGTAATCAAGAGGAAGACGGATAGTCACAAGCCATCAAACAAAAAACTGCTAACATTTTTGTACCAGGTGTGGCATAAGGTCACCCAAAAGCAGTGTGAAAGACTGGTGGAAAGCATGCCAAGATGCATGAAAGTGTGATTAAAAATCATGGTTATTCCACAAAATATTGATTTCTGAACTCTTCCTGAGTTAAAACATTAGCATTGTTTCTAAATGATTATGAACTTGTGTTCTTAGCATTATTTGAGGTCTGCAAGCACTGCATTTTTTTGTTATTTTGACAATTTCTCATTTTCCAAAAATAATACAAAATTTATTGCTTGGAAATTTGGAGACATGTTGTCAGTAGTTTATAGAATAAAAGAGCAATTTACATTTTACTCAAAAATATACCTATAAAGCGAAAAATCAGACAAACTGAAAATTTTGCAGTGGTCTCTTAATTTTTGCCAGAGCTGTATATATAAACCTCCTGGCCATCACTGCCCGAGTTCCTCACTAAAACAACATGGTATTCTGCCACTAGTTCCTCGTTCGAAATAAGCCCCATCCGACAACAGACTTATATCGGGTTAGAAACCAACCCAGATAGTGTATAATTGACCAACCGAGCATGTGGACATGAGGATTAATTTTATATTTAATCACCGAAAGGGCGCACAAGAATCATAGAATCATAAAATGGTAGAGTTGGAAGGGACCTCCTGGGCCTTCTGGTCCAACCCCCTGCTCAAAGCAGGATTCTCTAAATCATCCCAGACAGATGTCTATCCAGTCTCTGTTTGAAGACTTCCATTGAAGGAGAACTCACCACCTCTTGTGGCAGCCTGTTCCACTCATTGATCACCCTAACTGTCAAAAAGTTTTTTCTAATATCTAATCTGTGTCTCCTCCCATTCAGTTTCATCCCATTGCTTCTAGTCTTTCCTTGTGCAAATGAGAATAAAGATGATCCTTCTACAATGTGACAGCCCTTGAGATATTTGTAGACAGCTATTAAGAAATATACATATATACAAGAATGAATATTATACAAGTATGCAGGCAAGAGTGTAGTACAAGGATAGGTTATACAGGTCCTTCTCAAAAAATTAGCATATAGTGCTAAATTTCATTATTTTCCATAATGTAATGATTACAATTAAACTTTCATATATTTTAGATTCATTACACACCAACTGAAATTTGTCAGGTCTTTTATTGTTTTAATACTCATGATTTTGGCATACAACTCCTGATAACCCAAAAAACCTGTCTCAAAAAATTAGCATATCAAGAAAAGGTTCTCTAAACGACCTATTACCCTAATCTTCTGAATCAACTAATTAACTCTAAACACATGCAAAAGATTCCTGAGGCTTTTAAAAACTCCCTGCCTGGTTCATTACTCAAAACCCCCATCATGGGTAAGACTAGCGACCTGACTGATGTCAAGAAGGCCATCATTGACACCCTCATACAAGAGGGTAAGACCCAGAAAGAAATTTCTCAACAAATAGGCTGTTCCCAGAGTGCTGTATCAAGGCACCTCAATGGGAAGTCTGTTGGAAGGAAACAATGTGGCAGAAAACGCTGTACAACGAGAAGAGGTGACCGGACCCTGATGAAGATTGTGGAGAAGGACCGATTCCAGACCTTGGGGGACCTGAGGAAGCAGTGGACTGAGTCTGGTGTAGAAACATCCAGAGCCACCGTGCACAGGCGTGTGCAGGAAATGGGCTACAGATGCCGCATTCCCCAGGTAAAGCCACTTTTGAACCATAAACAGCGGCAGAAGCGCCTGACCTGGGCTACAGAGAAGCAGCACTGGACTGTTGCTAAGTGGTCCCAAGTACTTTTTTCTGATGAAAGCAAATTTTGCATGTCATTCGGAAATCAAGGTGCCAGAGTCTGGAGGAAGACTGGGGAGAAGGAAATGCCAAAATGCCTGAAGTCCAGTGTCAAGTACCCACAGTCAGTGATGGTGTGGGGTGCCATGTCAGCTGCTGGTGTTGGTCCACTGTGTTTCATCAAGGGCAGGGTCAATGCAGCTAGCTATCAGGAGATTTTGGAGCACTTCATGCTTCCATCGGCTGAAATGCTTTATGGAGATGAAGATTTCATTTTTCAGCACGACCTGGCACCTGCTCACAGTGCCAAAACCACTGGTAAATGGTTTACTGACCATGGTATTACTGTGCTCAATTGGCCTGCCAACTCTCCTGACCTGAACCCCATAGAGAATCTGTGGGATATTGTGAAGAGAAAGTTGAGAGACGCAAGACCCAACACTCTGGATGAGCTTAAGGCCGATATCGAAGCATCCTGGGCCTCCATAACACCTCAGCAGTGTCACAGGCTGATTGCCTCCATGCCACGCCGCATTGAAGCAGTCATTTCTGCAAAAGGATTCCCGACCAAGTATTGAGTGCATAACTGAACTTTATTATTTGATGTTTTTTTTGTTTGTTTTTAAAAAACACTTTTTTTTTATTGGACGGTTGAAATATGTTAATTTTTTGAGACAGGTTTTTTGGGTTATCAGGAGTTGTATGCCAAAATCATCAGTATTAAAACAATAAAAGACCTGACAAATTTCAGTTGGTGTGTAATGAATCTAAAATATATGAAAGTTTAATTGTAATCATTACATTATGGAAAATAATGAAATTTAGCACTATATGCTAATTTTTTGAGAAGGACCTGTAGATAGGTTGCAATTACCGTAATATGTAGCATGTAACCACAGGGAGGTGCTGATGGATCACAGGTCCAAATCTTAGTTATAGGCTTTCCTGGGTGCATCAGCTAACGTATCCTCCGGCCATGAAAAAAACTGAGCTCCAAATGAGAAGCTGACACTTATCTCCTTGGCTGCTCCTCCCACCCTGCGCCCACCCCTGGGCTTGTGCAGCCGCTCTCCTCCCATCTCTGAGAGTATGATTTTCAGTCTAGAACCGTGGATGGCCCATAACTTTCCGCCCGAAGCTCTGAATTGAATGGCAGCAGTACTGGATTTGGTTGGATTTTATCTGCACATAAAGACGAAATATGCCTACCGTATGTAATTCCTGGAGGCTAAGCTTTATAATTCCATAATGCAGGGTTCTTGAGGTGGCTAAATCATATGGGCGTGTGGGAAAGGAACTCCGATTCCGATTATGTGCTCGGCTAGGCTCAGAGATATTGCATTGTTATTATAGGTCATTTTCAAGATTCAATACCTCAGTGCCTGCTGTGATTGGTTGTATGACCGGGGTATATCCATATGCTTCAAGTCAAAAGACTTCAGTTTGCCTGTAGATTGCAGGGGACTTCACAACTTTGTTACAAGCTTCAAAGAGCTTTTTAATTAAAGCAACACATTGCATTGCCTTTTATGGCCTGGGGGACGCAAGGGTGGGGGAACATTCCAGGAGTGGACGGAGATATCCTAAAATCCAAAATGGATTCTCCCTTGTCCCTCACAGAAGGACTTGGGGATCCTAGTCAATGATAAACTTACCTGGAGCAGCCAGTGCCAGGCAGTGGCTGCCAAGGCAAACAGGATCATGGGGTGCATTAAAAGAGGTCTAGATACACATGATGAGAGCACTATACTGCCTCTGTACAAATCCCTGGTTAGACCGCACATGGGAGTACTGTGTACAGTTTTGGGCACCGATGCTCAGGAAGGATACAATGGAACTAGAGCGAGTACAAAGGAGGGCAACAAAATTAATAAACGGAATGGGGGAACTACAATACCCAGAAAGATTAGCAAAATTAGGATTATTTAGTCTACAAAAAAAGACGACTGAGGGGCAATCTGATAACCATGTATAAGTATATAGGGGGACAATACAAATATCTCTCCGAGGATCTGTTTAAACCAAGGAAGTTGATGTTCACAAGGGAGCATTCTCTGCGTTTGGAGGAGAGGTTTTTCTACCAACATAGAAGAGGATTCTTTACTGTTACAGCAGTGAGAATCTGGAATTCCTTGCCTGAGGAGGTGGTGATCGCGAACTCAGTCAAGGGATTCAAAAGAGGCCTGGATGTCTTCCTGGAGCATAACAATATTGTAGCTTACAGTTATTAGGTTCTTTAGAAGGACGTAAATCTGTGGATTTATTCTGACGGAATATAGGCTGAACTGGATGGACAAATGTCTTTTTTCGGCCTTGCTAACTATGACTATAAATATAAGGTGCCAATGCCGGACTGATAAACAAACGTAGTCCGGCACTCCAGCATTCATAAGTCTGGCACTTGAGCTACTGCTAGATGTGCCTTTTCTGGGGCGGCTGCCGGCTATTTTTGAGGTTGGGGATGGCCAATATTCATGCACTTCCCAGTCTGAGAATATCAGTCCCCAGCACTCCACTTTAGCTTGGCTGGTTGTCAAAAATGAGAGGGGGACCCCACGCTGTTTTGTAAAAATAATTAAAAAAGTAAATAATTTAAATAATTTTAAAAAGTGGCGTCAACCACTATTTTTTTTCATAACCAACAAATATAAAGCTGTACCTAAGCTTGCTATCAACAATAGACGAGACCACACATCTTTTTTGTTACAGTGTGCCGGCCAATCACAGCCATGCCAATACTTGACATGGCTGTGATTGATACGGAAGTGCCCACAAAGTAAAGCTCATTGGCCAATTGAGCTGCTTGCTCTGGGGTGTTGGGCTTTCGGTCAGCTACCCACTCTCATATTTCTGGGGCCATCTTCTCTGTAAATTGCTTAAACATGATCACATTCCAGAGGGCAGTAGTGGAGTGGGCAGTCAGCAGTTGCAGTGCCTTTGGAGTTAACTGCCAAATTCTACATAGGAGGCCACCTGGCGAGACAAAGTCCTGATCTTCATATGATATCCCTTGGGGTAATGGTAAAAAAAGGGTAAACAGGGTGTCCTTAACATTTCCACAGTCCAGCCAGTCTTAAGCGACCAGACAGCATCCTGGGCCCAGCCAAACTAGTCCACAGATAATTGGCCCATTCAGCTGTGAGCACATGGTGCATCAGCATCAGGGTCTCAAAGCTTTGCATATGTTCATCAACCTCTGTGTTGGACTCAAATACTGGCACATCTCCGTAGTGGAGATAATTTTCTTGGTGGTGGACCATCATGGTGGTAGGGGAGCTGGAACTCGGAAAACTGATTCCATAACACAAGCCCTCTCCCCGCTTAAGATATTATGAATGTCCTCAGTGATGCTGGTCAAAGCAGGAAGTGAAGTTTTGAATACAATTAGTAGACAATGAAAAGATTCTTTACCATATACTGTGACAAAGGGAAATTTTTCATAAGACAAACTGAATTGTGGATGAATTCGGGCTCAAGAAAGAAAATCCAGCAAATTATTTTTTGGGAAAAAATCCTTTGATACTGTTTCATGGACTGATTGATTCTCTGTTTACCAATGAAATTGGGTGTAATAAGCAGAGAGGTCTAAGAAGATTTTTAAATTCCTGTAGAGTGCCCTCTAGAACCTGGAAACAAATCGCACATCATGGTCAGACACTGCTGGGAGACTGTAGAACAATAAAATTTATTTAAAAAACACTTTGGCCAACCCTGGAGCAGATAGAAGTCCTGGTAAAGGAAAGAAAATTAGATTATCTTGGAAAAAATTGTACACTGCAACCCAGAAAGCAGTAAACCCTTGTTTCTTTGGAAGATAAAACAAAATCCATTGAAATCTCAGTTTAGGCTCTCGTTCTCAATCTGGAATTATATTCAACCACCAGAAATTGCAGAGCCATTCACGGAAATTACATTTAAAGGGGTCCATAAAGAAACAAAAATAATATTCAGCCTTTTGAACAGAGAGAAATCAATAAAATGCTCCGCAGCTTCAGAGTCAAAGAAAGCTTCACCTCTAAATGCAGAGGAACTGAAGAAAATAAACATAGGCAAGAACAGTTTGTCTTTAGTGGAGGACAGTTAACCCCATGTCAATCTCTCCTTCGCCTAGGGTTTGAAGCTTCCATGTCTGGCCTTGAGTTTTGAAGAGTTTGTTAGAATGTGCCAGCTCACTACAGTATAAATAAGTCCTTCAGTAATGCAACGGATCTATCAGACGAAAACATTTTTTTCCAGCCAATTGGCATGGGTCCTGGTATGGCCTCTTTAGGAAATTTTGAAGCTCTGGAATTGAGGAAACAGGTTCCTTGAAGATTATCATTGACATTTCCTTAAAACGCAATTCCACTAGGTTGATGAGAAAAAGTAGATCATCAAGATCAAACAGGTCTTCGGACCAAAACGTCGCCATAGCAGACAGAATAAAATGTAAGACTTGTTTTTCACCACTGTTTGAGGCGCTGTCTTCTTCTTTATTGTCAAAAATTCATTGCATCCTGATAGCTGCAGAAATGAGTACTGAGACATTGGTGTAAACCCTTAGTGGCACTGATATGCCAAATAGTAGACGTATGAATTGTAGGAGTGATATTTGCCTTTTTCTCTGAATTACTATCCAAAACTTATTTCTGGTGAGGCGGGATGATATATAAAAGGTAAGCTGTAAACTGAGATTACTGAACAAACTGTATACATCTTGAACTTCTGTTTCTCTAAAAATCTGCTCAAATAAGTTCCATATTTAGTTGTAATTTGTTTCCTGATTTGGAAACATGTTATAGTACATTCCTGAGTTTGATGGTAAGAGCAGTTTTCAATATGCCTTTGCTAATAAATCCTTGATTGAGTTGCCAGAAAATTTGGTTTTTGCTTAGGTTCATGAAGTAGCCATCTGGTGCAAATTGCTTCAAACACAAACGAATAGCCTTTTTCATATGATTGAAGACACCCATAACAAAAATGTGTTTAACCATATAGTACAAAAGTTGGCTACACTTCCTCTTACATAGTTTCATAAATTGGAAGGTTTACTATTTGGTGGCTCTATTTTTTTTTAAAGACATCAGATTCAGGTTTAGGATGAAACTGGTAGCTCCATCAAAATCTAAGATTCAGGTGACTCCTGGTTTGGGAATGAAGAGGCCTGGCTCAATGATCTTTTGATTTAGTGTAGACACTCTTTCTTCACTTCCTTTGAAGTTTCAGTACATCATCTAGTTGTGGACCAAACAAAATGGAAGACTGAAAAGGCAGGGAGCCAAAATATTTTTGATAGAACGTAACCAGTATATTTTTTAATCTGTAATGGCCTTCTTGCCTAATAAAGCAAATGTAGTTTATTTTTAGCTTTATGTTCTGCATTCTACCATTGTTTAACAAACAGACCATCCAAATGAAATTACTCTGAATTGTTGGAGAAAGTTCAGCAGAGGAGCCAGAAGAAATGAAATCAATCTGAGAAAAATCTTCTTTTACACATTTCATTAGATCCAGTTCAAAATGTGTTCCATCGTTTTTAAACCAGCCCAGGAATTTTCAAGCTTGCAGTGAATGAGCAACATCAGAAGACAAATATACCACACATCTTGTTCATATTCCTCCGGAAGTGGCTGCAACTGACATACTGAGCATGATCTGCGCCCAAGTTTCCCTCCCTTTTATGGGAAGAGGACATCTATAAGAAAATACATGAATTAGACAAAACAAGATAAAGAGCTTTTCTACCTTTAGGGAACATATATTTCCTACATAAGATAGATCTGCTGCCTGGCAAGGCTGCACTTGATCACTGAGGAGTACAGCTGAAAGTCAATAGGTGGTGCACCTAAAGGGTATGCCACACTGAACAATATCGCTAACGGGATCGCTAAAAAACGTCACTATTTAGCGATCCCGTTAGCGATGTTGTTCAGTGCGGCATCTGCCAGCGACGAGCTTCCTGCTGTGATCTCGCTCGTCGCTGGAATCGTTCCGGACCCTATTTTATCGTCGGCGCTCCCGCTGGGTAAGTATATATCTCTAGTGTGGCACCTTTTCTTAGCGATTTAGCGGTACTTTTGTACCGCTAAAGTCGTTAAGAAGATCGCTAACGGCGATAGCGTCGTTAACTATATCGCTAAATGTGGCCGCACTTAGCGATATAGAAACAATCCCGCTAGCGATCGCATTAGTATGCGTCGTTATCGTGATCGCTAGCGGGATTGTTTAGTGTGGCAGTACCTTAACACCCACTCCAGCTCTTGGTACTGCACAGAGCAGAGTTAACATATACCATGTACATAATACTCTGAAGACACACCATGTCCCTGGAACAGCCCACAATAACACATGCACATATTGAGATACTGGAAGTCACGCATGAGCGAGACGGTGAGACCAGTTAAGCGTAGCTCATAAAAACTGCACTAATGACAGTCCTGAACTGCTAGGACATTAAATGTAGTCTAGTTTAAAATTCCAGGACTGGTGTCTTCTTACTCCTTTTTTTACGCCTTCTCCAGCGATTTTCTTTTTAAAGTGGGTGGTGTTTAGCAAGAGGGGGCATGCTTAAGAGCAGCCTAACAAATTATTCCTAATTTACACCACAAATGTTGAACCAAATTACTTAAAGCAAGCTCATCAAAATGTCTATCATTATGTAGCACTGTGTACTTACAATTGCTCATTTTGCCTTTCCACCCAGCTAATTTTTTTCTTTTCCATTAGGTCTAGGAGATCACGTGATTAAAAACTGACTAGCTGAATCCTTCTAAGCTCTATTTAGAAACCGGAGGTAAATTTTCCCTGCATGAATCATCACTGCAAAAAATTGGGGGGGGGGGGTAGTGGAGCAGCTAGGTCAGTAGTTGAAAAGGAGGATGACTCATACAGGTAAGAGACTTCTTGTTTCTACAGGGAGCAGAGACAAGAGAAGAATTAACTTGGTAGAAAGGCAAAAAGTAATAAGTACACAATGCTATATATGAATGCAATATCTTGAGAATAAAAATTTTTACGAGAGTGCTTTTTTAAGATGCATGCACATTTCAATGACTTTCGACCATCTTTCTCCAGCAGTCCATTAATCAAGACTGGAGAGGAAAATAAACATTTTTTCCAAAATTACTGAAGCACGTTAAATTAATCAATATACATTTAAGAAATAGTAATGCAAATTATATTGCAGAAATGCCCAGTTTCAATACTAAAACATGTTGTTTACCCATTTGAATGTAGACCTGTCTTTTTCTGGCCAAAGTCAGCATTGTTCTCTTTACTTTTTAATCAAATTCTTATAAATACATGCACTAGCTGATGCCTTACTCTGGTTTTAGGTTGTTATGACAAGATTAAATATACAGGAACAGGGTTTATTCATGAATGTGCTTGAGACAACTGCAAGGCTGGAAATAAAACTTGTTTCCCAACTTTGCATGTCTTCTTCAGTCCTCCTATGCGAAGGAGCCAATGGTCCTGTCTGTCAATGAGGTAGTGGGATTAAATCACAAAAGCATATGTAAGAAGGATGAGGATTGTAGGAATCCAGCCCACTAAAGAGTGAGCTCACACTTACCTTGAATGACAAGCTGCAGCTTGTATTGAGCTGTTGAAGTTCTTAGCAGCAGCAGGGAAGAGGGACACTTCACTCCTTAAGAATATATCAATTTTGCAGTTTTAATCTTTTGCATTAACTTTCTCCCAAAAGTCAAACCACTATGCGGAAGAACTTGTTTTTATGTGGGACAAGGTAATTTTCAATAGCATTATTCAAGGTAATGGTAATGGAAAACTGGGGGGGTTTCAAGTGCAGAGAAATTGCAAAAATGAATGCAACTCAACGACATTTTTGTGGTTTTGATGTTATGGCACTCATTCAATGGCAAAAAGGACTCACGTTAGTTTGTAGCCATTTTCACAGACTTGTAGAGTGTGCATTTTTCCTTCTTAAGTAATGATTTGCTGGATTATTTTTATCAATTTTGGGGTACGTCATTTTGATCACCTTTCGTTGCAGTTTTTTTTAGTTTTTCACTTTCTAGTTCCCTTAGGCAGACATCTGATCACTTACACAATACTACAGTATTGTAATATATAGTAAAAATCTTGGTCACCTATGAAGCTCAGCCTCTGGCTGAGCGGCTGATGGGAGCCGATTTGGGTGAGTGTCAAGCATGTTCTATTTTAACACCACTGCCTGATATTAACAGCAGCATTTCAACAGGTAACTGCAGCAACTAGCGCTCAGTTCTGGCCACTGTTAGGAGCAGGAATCAGACGTGTGTGGCAAACTCATCTCCTTTAAACTCTATACATGTTATAACCCAGCAATCACATATATGCAAGTGATTTTGGGCTAACATGTTAAACAGCTGTTACAATGTGAACATGTGGCCAAGTGCCTATTGACAGCGCAAAGAAATCTTAGACTAGAAGTTTCACTAAATCCTGTTAAAGCATCAACCTACAGTATACCTATAGAGTTAAACAATCACGCTTTAAATGGAACTGAAATGACCTATTGTCTAAAAGGTTAATATAAAAAAATAATTAAAAGATGTAGTTCTTGTATTGACCATTAAACTTAACACTTCCTGTTTTGATGCCATAATTTTCCATAGTCCAAAGTAACACCTAAAAGTCAATCACCATAGGCAATGGTCACAGCCAGCGTCGGACTGGAACACCTTGGGCCCACCAGAGAAAATCATTCTTGGGGCCAACTATGTAGCTACATAGAAATAAATACAAGATCACCAATTGTGCAGTAAAACACACTAATATCCGGGTATAATATAAGGTAGTACATGTCTTAATTATGTAGCAGGAGTTAGGGTAGCCTCACTCATAGATTATAAAGCAGCCCCCATAGAATATAATGCTGCCCCCTCATAGGGTATAACGCTGCCCCCTCATAGGGTAATGCTGCTCCCTCATGGGGATAATTCTGCCCCCCCATAGAATATAATGCTGCCCCCTCATAGGAGATAATTGCCCCCTCATAGGTATAACGCTGCCCCCTCATAGGGATAACGCTGCCCCCCTCATGGGGATAATGCTGCCACCCCTCATGGGGATAACGCTGCCACCCCTCATGGGGATAACGCTGCCCCCCTCATAGGGATAACGCTGCCCCCCTCATGGGGATAATGCTGCCCCCCTCATGGGGATAATGCTGCCACCCCTCATAGGGTGTAACGCTATATAGATAAGACAGACAGATAATAGATAGATGTAGAGATAGATATAGATAGATATAGATAGAAAAAAAAAAAAAAAAAAAAACAATACTCACCTCTCTTCCTCGCTCTCACGCTGATTCCGGCAGCGGCTCTGCTTCAGTGTCAGGAGCTGCCGTCTACCAGACACACACACAGCGGGTGCGCGATGAAGTGACGTCATCGCGCACCGGCTGTGAGTAAGAAGCAGAGGGGACTGATGGGAGAGAGAGCGTCATCTGACGCTCTCTCTCCCATTACAACTGAGGGCGGCGCCGGCCCTGAATTACTGCCGCATAGCAGCTGCCTGGGGGCCCCTGTGGGAGCGGGAGGCCCCTGGGGGAGCGCGGGGCCCTGGCAATCTTAGCCGCTAAAGTGAAATGATATTCACTGCTTCCCACGCCCATGTGGGCGTGGGAAGCAGTGAATATTAATTTCTCTTTAGCAGCGGGGACAGGGGCTCCTGCCTCCTGTCACCCGCTGCTGCTCCGCTGGCACGGGGCCCCCATGGCAGCTGCGTGGCGTGCCGCTATTAGCGACACGCCACCGGCTGGGGGGCTCCTGTATGCCAGCAGGTGCCAGGGCCCACCAGATGCCAGGGCCCACCGGAGAATCCTCCGGTGGGCCAGTCCGACCCTGGTCACAGCTTACCCCCTCACCTTTATACACAGCAACCTCCCACAGAAATTAGTTACCTATATATTGTTTACTATGGTCCATGAGGCAGCTGTAAAGTATATCCCTAAATGCTGTTAGATCAGAAGGTCAGACAAGCTAGTGGCCTCCATAATTATATGAAGAAATCCAAAACCAATTATAAATAAGTGATTACAGATCTGGTCTTAACTAAGAGTGCAATACAGATACAGCATCTAACTGGAATAGAAGCAATATGGCTACATTTACACCCCATTTCATTCTCTAAGACTTTAATCTGGGAATAATGGAAAAAATAAAATGTAGCTTTCATAAGAATGATAAATATTTTTTTTAATCTAATTTTATTGCCCTTGTTAGGGTAACAGATCGACATCACAAAACGACCGATTTGGTAAAAGTTTACCAATCAATGGTAGTTTGAATGCCAGTTTGCCATTGTGTACTTTTGGTCTGCTTGTGTATTCACATAGCCTGCCTAGTTGCCAGCAGCAGGAGTCCTTTACTCAGTACGACCACCGAGAATGAGCTTTTTATACTGCACAAATGATCATGTCACCTGATGAACAAGCAGTTTCCTTGTAAACAGGCTGCCGCTCGAGAAGCTAAGGTAATCATGAAACTACACTTGTTCAACGTTATCTTGCAGTGTAAGTGACCCTTTAGGCCAAATAAAAATTTACAAAGCCTTGTTTCATCCAAACTAGCACTTTAGAACTTAAAGCCAGTTTTCAAAGTGAGGAAATAAACATAAGTTATGTCTACAGCACACTTCAGTCCATTTGCCTAAAATGCAACCTTCTAATATGCAGATAATGCAAAGCTAGGAGGGATAGCCAACATTAGAGAAGACAGAAATGATTCAGAAGACAAGCTTGAACAATGGGCAGCGACTAATGAGATTCTACATGAGCAAGAAAAATGACATCTACAGAATGGGAAGTATAGAACTAACCAACAGCCCTTGTGAAAAAGACTTGGGTATGCTAATAGATCACAGACCGCACATGAGTCAACAGTGTGATGCAGCAGCAAAAAAAGGCAAAACAGTCCTAGGATGTATTGAGAAGCATAGAGTCTAGGTCATGTGAAGTAGTTACGCCTCCTTGGTCAGGCCTCATCTGGAATACTGTGTCCAGTAATGGGCACATTATTAAAAAAAAAAAAAAAAAAGATATTGAAAGACTGAAGCAAGTTCAGAGAAGAGCTACCAGGATGGTGAGTGGATTGCAAACTATGTCCTACAAGGAGCGGTTAGAGGATCTGGGAATGTTTATCTTGCAAAGAATAAGGCTAAGAGGAGACTTAATAGTGGTCTACAAACATCTGAAGGGATGTCAGTGTAGAGGGATCACCCCAAGGCTGGTGTCACACTTGCTAGTGGGATGCAAGAAACTCATACTAGTTTCTCGCATCACACTCACAAGCGTGACCAAGGCCTTACTCTCATTTGCACATGGAAACACAAGACGCAAATGGAAAGAAACTGAAAGGGAGAAGCTGCATATTAGAAGAAAAAAAAAAAAACAACACTGATCAATGAGTGGAACAGGCTGTCACGAGGAGTTGGCAAGTTCTCCTTCAACAGAAGTCTTCAGAGGCTGGACAGACATCTGACTGCATAAATCCTGCATTGAGCAGGGGGGGGGGGTTAGGACACGATGACCCTGGAGATCCCTTCCAACTCTACCATTCTATGATATTGTACATTTAAGAGTGGTAGTTCTCTTCTCACAAATAAATTATCTAACTCACATGAGTGCGCAAATTATGGACATGATAGGATACCTAGACTATTGGTTCATAGGGTGGATATTTGTTGAAAACACCACCATTCATCGGTCAACCTACAAAAAATACTCTATATATAGGGTCCTACTTAGTGGCAAGAATAATGTATAGCATTCTAGTGGATAGTCAGATAATACCAAGAATCTGGCCTGTTGTCAGAACTAGCATGCCTTAATACCATGCCAAACTGGTTTATCTGCTAGTCTTAATTTAAAAAAAAAAAAAAAAAAAAAAAAAAACACACCTTCTGCCTCAACAGCATCTGGTGACCTGAAAACTCCTGGCATCACTACCAACTTATGAACGCCAAGTAAGGCCTGATTTACACTACCAATTACAGACCAGCCATGAGTCTGACTGGAACTCCATAGCCTCATGGACCCTACCTGGACAGCCTTATGTGCACAACATCCTGTAACCCATCTTCTGGCACAGTACACATCAGCACTTAGGCATGTAGAGGATGCAATCACTTCATAAAAGCAATAGGATTGTGCATAATAATGCATACACATCTGTGTAAATGAAGGCATAGTATAAATAACTATTGACTCATCTACTTGTTGTCCATTTATTGGTAGTTTGTGGTAAACAGATTACATGAGCAAAGAAATAGGACAACATGACATTATATCCTGTTCAAACCTGAAAAGTATGCATTTTATAAATTGGTATATAAAATGTAAACAGGGACAGAATTGTCAGTCGAGACTGTAGGCATACAACCATGCTGTAGCTTTTGCAGTCTTCAAAGAGCAGAATACAACTCAAAAATCTAAACTTGCTACAGAAAGTTTGTATAAAAAGCATGATGTCAACACTATGTTATAAAGGGCTGAAACTAAATGTCAGCTTCAGCCCAATCTAGGCACAGGTCTAGCCAAGCCCAACAGATGTTTTATCCTCTGTTCAAGCTCTGGTACATGCCACTGCCATAGCATTTCAATCTGATACATAGTTGATACAAGAGTGAGCAAAACTAAATCACATTAAAATGCACTGTACTTGGCATTTACTAACATTATGGGACAAAGGATATTTTGCATATAGATTGGAGTACTAGGTAAGCAATTACAGTACCATACATAGAATAAAACCTGCTCTAATGTGAAGGTGTCATTGGCTACAGCAGGTTGTCTGCTCACATAACAAAAAGTTCACCAACAAGTTTACACCCAAAAATAAGAAAAAAAAAAATAACAGTTTGGAGTAGGAACCATTGTTACATCATCAACTCAATAGGATAAGTCATAAATCCACATCACTGATAGTGAACACCCCCAACACAAAAAAAATAAAAAGTAACATTGTGTAAACGTAGTAGAGACTGAATCTTAGGTTCCCCAAATTTTGATTTGTTATATATAAATACACAAAAGTTTTACCAGGAACTCCCATAATGACTGCATGATGTGTTGCAAAAACCATCTTCACATTTAAGATTGAGGTGTGAATACAATCTACTCTACAACCTTCTGCAGGTAAAAGCTTGAAGAAAGGCATGAATGTACAAAAAAAAAAAAAAAAAAAAAAAACTGAATCTAAGTATCCCCCAGAATATCTTAATCTAACACTATGCTTGGAATGTGGGCAAGCATAGAGAAGAAACTAGGCCTGCATGCCCTGGAGCAAGTCGCAGCCTTCTACAGGGTGCAAGGCATTGTGGTGGGTTAAGTGTAAATGCACTTCATTGGGTTAAACAAAGGGCCATTCTGCTTGTGAGAAGGAGAATTTTAATTGAGCACCTTTTGTCTAAGGTTAGTGGTTCATTTTATGGATCAACCCCCAAAAGCTTTGGAGTACAGGTAAACCTAAAGAAGTCCACTGGAGCTCTCATCACCATGTGTTTAGGCAATATGGTGCCAAACACCAAAGGCTAGTCAAACAATGGTAGTGGGGCTGAGAATCCCCCACTGCTGCAAATACACTCAGCAAGCACAATGAAATGGGTGGCATGCAGGTTTGCAAGAAGCAAATGCTATTACTGAAATAAGCTAGTGTTAAAGTCTATGTCAAAGAAACACAAAACATGTACATTTTATTCACATTTATTTTTCGCTTTTAGTGTGCTCACAGAAAATTAGAACACCTTAAGCAAGAGTTTAATAGCAATTTTGTAAGCAAAGTTACATTCCATCTCTAAGTCAAATTGGTCAAAGCTTCTCCAGTATTTACAAAACATGAAAGACGAGATGCGACACAAAAACCATTGCATCTGAAGTTTTCCTTAATTCTTAAAGACAACTGGAAAAGAAAGCATTGCCTGCTGTAATCAAAAACATACCACAGTAGAAACAGTAACCATTCCACTTATCACAGCTTTGTAGAGTTTAAAATTTGTGGTTAAAAGGTCCAATATGACTGCAGTTTTACAAAAATGGCCAGGGTGGAAAGAGTTGCAAACTTCATGTGCTTTTGGATATCAAGATTCCTTTTATACAATAGTCACAGTTAAAAACACCCTGCTGGTAATACATAATTACATTTTATTAAGGTCAAAAACCAGCAATAAACAATAAGCCTATACAACTCGTAATTCTACTTAATCACCGACTGATACAGCTAACATGAGATAAGTGAAAAGTTCCTATGGTTTAAATGAATTACTAAAACTATGATCTGGGTATTGATTTTTTTTAGTTATTTTGCTTGCCATCTTAGTCAAGACCTTTAGTGTTGTATACCTTGTAGAAGGCTGCCCTCACAAAATACATCATTATGTCTCTTAAAATGAGGGAAAAAAAAAAAAAAAAAAAAAAAATTAAGAAAACTAAAGAAACAAAAAACAAACAGAGAAACAGAAACCTGACCCCATTCTGTGTGGCACATTCTCTTGGCAATGTGTGCACCACCTAAAACTCACTGTGGCCCCTATCACTTCATTTGATATCCCCCTATATTGACCCACCCATCTCCTTCATGTATGGGTATGTCCATATATTGAAGAAAAAAAAAAAAAAAAAAAGTATACATTTTCAATAAAAGATGCAAAGTACGCAAAACATTAATACTGATGCGAAAAAGGATTAAGGCCGGTGACCGCTGTAAACTCTACCCGGCCCGTTGGAATGGTGGTAACAATGATTTGAGATGGGATCTGTAAGGAGGGGAAAAAAAAAAAAAAAAAAAAATCTTTAAATCAATCCCTGGTTGTAGACAAGTTCTCCAAAACCAGTACCTGGCACCACTCCAACAAACAAAGAAGGGGAGGAAAAAAAAAAAAAAGTTATTTGATTATCTCAAAACGGCCATCTTTTTACTCTGCTGACTCGGCTGCTGGACTGGATTCGGATGTAGCTTCCTGTGTTGGAGCTGCTGGCTCTTCAGCTTTGGGTGCCTCTGGTTCAGTAGATGGAGCAGCGACAGTGGTGGGGGCCTCCTCTGCAGGCTTCTCCTCAGGCTTTGGCTCCTCGGCAGGCTTTACCTCCTCTGTGGGCTTTTCTGGTGCAGGCTCTTCAGGTTTAGTTTCCTGGGGCTCAGGCGATGCTGCAGCAGCCTCCTCTTTCTTCTCCTCTGGGCTGGCGGCAGCAGGAGCTTCTTCTTGGGCTGGCTTTGTCTCTTCATTGGTGGCCTCAGGAGCAGCTGCAGAAGCGTCCTCCTTTGCTGCCTCATTGGATGTGGCTTCACCCTCCGCTCCTTCATTGTTCTCCTTTTTGTTCTTTTTGAAAGAAAAGCCACTCAGCTTAAAGGACTTTTTAAAGGAGAAGCGCTTCTTTTTCTTCTTGGGGGTTTCATTGCTGGTGGAGGGTGTAGAAGTGGAGCCAGCTTCTTCTGTTTTGGTGGAGGCCTCGGCCTCTGCTGGAGACGCTGGCTCGGCACCCTCTCCCTCAGTGGACGCAGCAGCCTCCTTTTCTGGAACAGCCTCAGCTGCGGCAGCCTCCTCTTTGACGGTCTCCTCAGCAGGAGCGCTGCCATTAGCCTGAACTTCTTCCTTTTCTGCCTCAGCTGCTGCAGGAGATGCATCGCCATTGGCCTTCACGTGTCCATTTTCCTGTTGAGGAATTGCCAGTGGTTACATTAAAACTCAGGAATTAAACATTTCAGAAATTACATCAAACCCACTGGTTATACATGCTAAAGCTATGGAGTCATAACACCAATCCATCCCGACAGCTACCTGTTCCCACACCTATGGCTGGCCTGAAGAGCAGCGCGCCTCCCTCCATTCTCCCCAACACCTGCAGTACCGGCGTGCACCCACCAGAGGGCGCCGCGCCTCCACCAGCAGAAACACTACGCTCCAGGGAGCTCGGCAGGCTGCGAGTGCATTAGCGCCCAGATCACGCCTTCTCTCCAGCAGCAGCTCCAGCGCGGAGACAAAGCTGAGCTTTCCCTCTCGTACAAGAGGGGAGAGGAAAAAGCGCTGCGAAAAGGAGGGGGCTTACTCTACCCTCCATCTACACAATGGCGTCTGCAGACCCCTCCCATGCATCCCAGTTACATGTCATCTGTACGGGCGCACAGCGCTGATGGATCCATCATGTACGGTCCCTGGGTGTGGGGAGCATGGCTACATACTAATAGTGCGAAATAACGGCACGATCGCTTATGGGACACATGTTGCGTCTAGCGCCCAGCACATAAGGGCAGACGATCGCTCCATGATCAGCCGCCTCTTACCTGGCCGTTCGTCTTGGAAGGAGAGGCGGCCACCGGCTCCCCGGGCTTCTCTACGGCGGCGGCTTCGCCTTTGGCTCCGGACTTAGAGATCTGGCCTCCCATTGCTGTCTGTATCCAACAAGAAAGGTAGTGGTCACCCGCAGAGACAGAGTGCTAGGACCGACCGCAGACAAAGAGATGCGGGCACAGAGAGCTCCTCTGCAACAGGAGGGAAGAGCAGTCACCAGGATAGTCACTGCCGGCCTGTGCGCTCCCCGGGAGCAGTCCGATCTATATCCCAATGCTCGGCAGCCGCTGCGCTGGGTACAACAGGAAAATGGAGAAATCTCCCCGCCGCTAATAAGATGCGGAGTCCAACGCCCAAGTGCACAGATGAATGGGCTTCCCAAAGCATGACGGCAGCCCAGCCCCGCGCCCGCCAATCACAGCGCGCCCACACAAAGGCCGGGGCGGGGCCTGGGGCTCGGGCAGAACAATGCAGCCCAGCACTGCGAGAAGCCGAAAGCTAAGCACCGACACAGACAGAGCTGCTGCTGAGGTGGGGGGGCTCTGACAGTAGCCCCCCACCTTCACTGCGACCCCATACTCACTGCTGAAGAGGGGGCACTGACAGTAGCCCCCCAACCTCACTGCGACCCCATACTCACTGCTGAAGAGGGGGCACTGACAGTAGCCCCCACCTCACTGCGACCCCATACTCACTGCTGAAGAGGGGGCACTGACAGTAGCCCCCCACCTCACTGCGACCCCATACTCACTGCTGAAGAGGGGGCACTGACAGTAGTCCCCCCTCACTGCGACCCCATACTCGCTGCTGAAGAGGGGGCTCTGACAGTAGCCCCCCACCTCACTGCGACCCTATACTCACTGCTGAAGAGGGGGCACTGACAGTAGCCCCCCACCTCACTGCGACCCCATACTCACTGCTGAAGAGGGGGCACTGACAGTAGCCCCCACCTCACTGCGCCCCCTATACTCACTACCGGCAGCCTCTAGTACTCACTGCTGCCCCCATACTCACTGCTGAAGAGGGGGCACTGACAGTAGCCCCCCACCTCTCTGCGACCCCATACTCACTGCTGAAGAGGGGGCACTGACAGTAGCCCCCCAACCTCACTGCGACCCCATACTCACTGCTGAAGAGGGGGCACTGACAGTAGCCCCCCACCTCACTGCGACCCTATACTCACTACGGCAGCCTCTAGTACTCACTGCTGCCCCATACTCACTGCTGAAGAGGGGGCACTGACAGTAGCCCCCCACCTCTCTGCGACCCCATACTCACTGCTGAAGAGGGGGCACTGACAGTAGCCCCCCAACCTCACTGCGACCCCATACTCACTGCTGAAGAGGGGGCACTGACAGTAGCCCCCAACCTCACTGCGACCCCATACTCACTGCTGAAGAGGGGGCTCTGACAGTAGCCCCCCAACCTCACTGCGACCCCATACTCACTGCTGAAGAGGGGGCACTGACAGTAGCCCCCCACCTCACTGCGACCCCATACTCACTACCGGCTGCCCCATACTCACTGCTGAAGAGGGGGCACTGACAGTAGCCCCCCCTCACTGCGACCCCATACTCACTGCTGAAGAGGAGGCACTGACAGTAGCCCCCCACCTCACTGCTGCCCCCATACTCACTGCTGAAGTGGGGGGCACTGACAGTAGCCCCCATACTCACTACCAGCAGCTTCCAATACTCTCTGCTGAAGAGGGGGCACTGACAGTAGCCCCCATACTCACTACCAGCAGCCCCATACTCACTACTGCTGCTGTCGGGCCCACCACTGCTCCAGCGCCCCCAATGCCGGCCGCGGCCATTTATACCTGAGCGCAGCTGCCTCATCAGCGCTGCCGCCACTCGCCTTCCCCTTAATTGCATGGTGGAGGCTCGCACTCGCTGTGCAGCCACATGTGCGCACAGTTATTGTTATTTATGGCCGGCATCCTCCGGGTGGAATGAAATGCCCGCCGTCCAATTACTCCTGAGTGGTTAGCCACCCACCGGAGGCTTTGCGTGCTTTCCCGTTTCCACCGTGTGAAAGTGGCGGTGCCTGGCAGCGAGGAAGGGGTTAACACAGGGACGAGAATGGGGGATGTGTTATGTGTGAGGATCAGATGTGACCCTCGAGATGTCCTCGTCTGGTCCTTATTATGGTGGTCGCTCTTAACTCTCTCCCTGCTGCAGCTCATGTGAGGGGGGAGACGCGCAGTCACAGATATCGCTGGGGGAGGGGTGACAGGAATAATAATGGCAGTGTGAGCGTCCATTGTTTGCTCTTTGTTTGGACCCCACGGTGGGGGGTGGGAAGGGTCCAGACACAGATGAGGTGAACTGTGGGCGTGCCGTGGAAAGCTTTCTCATCCTTCTCGTTTGACATGTACTATGGAGAAGTAGACATTGTGACACGGTCCACGGCTGCCATGCGGACTGAGCCATCTTCTCCCTGACACATTGATGTGAAGGCAATGAGGCAGCTGCACAGAGCTTTCCCGCCACCCAGCAGCTGGGCTCCTGTGACCTGACTGACACTGTGTAACAGGCTGCCTCTGACTGAGGGGCTGACTGCCGATATTCTCCACAGTTATACCTGTCCCCCGTGTATCACTAATGGCAGGGATAGTACACAGAACAAGGAGAACTGTCTGTAGATGGACGAGTGGAGGAAATGATGGAGATAGGTCCAAATCAGTATCGCCTCACTGCCCCAAAATGGCTGACAACAAGCAGCACTACAGTGTGGTCACACATTTCCTTCAGACGGTTTTTGAGGAGGTCCTGAAAACAGGCTCATAAGACATTCGGAAGACTTCTTATTCATTTCTGTAGTAAAACCACCTTGTTCATATGTTCAGCATCTTTTAACCACTTTAGGTTTCCAAAAATGGCAAGCGAAGTGAATTGACCATTATTTTCTGAAGCGATTTTCTCCTGAAAAACTCGCCAATTTTTCCCACCTGATTAAAAAATGCGAATCTACACATAGACTGCATAGAAAATAAGTTTCACACAAGCAATATCTGTCAGAAATCCTGGAGCGTGTGGAACCACCTGCGTATATGTATGATAATTGTGTCAGAGTATTCTGGGCTCATAGGGGTGGTCCGGGCAGCTCTAAAAGTCTGCAGTGACTCTGTGATTCTGAATCCTGAAAGCGTTTGGTGTTTGGTTCGCATCCAGCCCTGTGAGGATTCACCGGTATTGCTGGTGAACAGAAGTATATGATTTTCACATTTGCGGTCATGTGCTCAGCTTCTCTCAGTTCACTGGTATTGAGGGAAACTGAGCACGTCTAGTCGGAATGTGAATTACGCACATCATATACTCGTGGTCACGTGACCGTTCTATCGGTTTATCCTGACAGCGTGTCATGATTCAAAAGTCTGCAGATACAAAGAGCGAATGCAAACTTTTATCAGAAGACCCCTTTAATGAATTGTCTGGTGCGCAAGAAACAAACCCATTTTTGTCAGCGTTTTGGATCAGATTTCCATCAGCATTAGGCCAGAGTCAGCTTTTACCATTGGAGTACCCTACACATTTTTGCGTACACTTCTTTTGTACTGTGGGACTTTTTTGTTTAAAACCTTGTCAGAAAGAAGCTACAAAAACATCCTCATGTGTAGGAACTATCTTCAAAGAATATTATATGTGAACCTAGCCTTAGGCTATGGTTCCACGGTCCGGAACCATAGCGCTTTGGACGGAGCGGAAATTCCGCTCCGTCTAAGCCCCGCCCCCTTTATGACGCGCGATCTTTCCGGAGGTGTTCAGGACACCTCCGGAACACCTCCGGAAAGAGCGCAGGGCTGCATAGCCCTGTGTTAATTCTGTTGCGGCGACGCACCGTCGCCGCAATACGCGAGGACATGCTGCGGTCTAAAAAGACGCGCCGCATGTCCGTTTACGCAGGTTTGCCACCTGCGTATTGTTACGCATGGTGGAGACGGGATTCCTTGAAATCCCCTCCACTATGCTGTAACATCTGGACGCTGCGTGTTTGGCGCTGCGCCAGCGCACAGCGCCAAACACGCAGCGTTTCCTGACCGTGGAAACTCACCCTTAAAATGATGAAAAACATATTGGATCTCACTATAAGGGCTCATTCTGATTTTCTCACGTGCGAGAAAAGCGGACCGATTATTTTGATCAGATTGTGGTTGGAGTACTATCCATTTTTCTCCCGGGTACTATCCATTTTTCTCCCGGGTACTATCCATTTTTCTCCCGGGTACTATTATTATTATTATTATATTATTATACATTTATATAGCGCCATTTATTCCATGGCGCTTTACATATGAAAAGGGAAAAATATAGACAGATACAATAAACATGTGCTAGACAAGGGACACACAAGTACAGAAGGAGAGAGGACCCTGCCCGCGAGGGCTCACAGTCTACAGGGATGGGTGAGAATACACTAGGAGAGGGTAGAGCTGGTCGTGCGATGGTTCAGTAGACTGAGGATCATTGCAGGTTGTAGGCTTGTCGGAACAGGTGGGTCTTCAGGTTTTTCTTGAAGGTCTCCGTTGTTGGTGAAAGTCTGATGTTTTGCGGCAGGGAGTTCCAGAGTATGGGGAAGCCCGGGAGAAGTCTTGTATGCGGTTGTGGGAAGAAGAGATGAGGGGGGAGTCGAGAAGGAGATCTTGAGAGGATCGAAGGTTGCGTGTAGGTAGGTAGCGGGAGACCATGTCACAGATGTATGGAGGAGAAAGGTTGTGGATGGCTTTGTATGCCATGGTTAAGGTTTTGAACTGGAGCCTCTGGGCAATAGGAAGCCAGTGAAGGGCCTGGCATAGTGGGGAGGCTGGGGAATAGCGGGAAGACAGGTGGATTAGTCGTGCAGCAGAGTGTAGGATGGACTGGAGTGGTGCCAGAGTGCTAGAGGGGAGGCCAGACAGTAGGAGGTTGCAGTAGTCGAGGCGGGAGATGATAAGGGCGTGCACTAGTGTTTTTGTGGTTTCATGGTTGAGGAATGAGCGTATCCGGGAAATATTTTCGAGTTTGAGGCGGCAGGAGGTGGCGAGGGCTTGGATATGTGGTTTGAAAGAGAGGGCAGAGTCGATGATCACCCCAAGGCACCGAGCATGTGGGACTGGGGAAAGCGAGCAGCCATTGACATTGATGGATAGGCCTGGTGGAGGGGTAGAATGAGGTGGGGGAAAGATGATGAATTCTGTTTTGTCCATGTTCAGTTTGAGAAAGCGAGCAGAAAAGAAGGCTGAGATAGCAGACAGACACTGTGGGATTTTGGTCAGTAGGGAGGTGAGGTCAGGTCCAGATAGGTAGATCTGCGTGTCATCGGCATAGAGGTGATACTGCAAGCCATGGGATTGTATGAGCTGTCCCAGGCCGAAGTGTTAGATGGAGAAGAGTAGGGGTCCTAGGACTGAGCCTTGGGGAACACCGACAGACAGGGGGCGAGGTGAGGAGGTGGTGTGTGAGAGGGAGACACTAAAAGTTCGGTCTGTTAGGTATGATGAGATCCAGGATAGGGCCAAGTCTGTGATGCCAAGAGATGAGAGAATCTGTAGGAGGAGGGAATGGTCTACGGTGTCAAAGGCAGAAGATAGGTCCAGGAGAAGGAGGACAGAGTAGTGTCGCTTGCTCTTGGCGGTTAGTAGGTCGTTGGTGACTTTAGTTAGGGCAGTTTCAGTTGAGTGATGCGGTCGAAAGCCTGATTGTAACCGGTCAAAGAGGGAGCAGGAGGAAAGGTGGGAGGACAGTTCAAGATATACATGCTGTTCCAGTAGTTTTGAGGCGAAGGGGAGAAGAGATATCGGGCGATAGCTAGACGCTGAGGATGGGTCGAGGGAGGGCTTTTTGAGGATCGGGGTGATTGAGGCATGTTTGAAGGATGAAGGAAAGACACCATTTGTAAGTGAAAGGTTGAAGAGGTGTGTGAGAGTAGGGATGAAGACTGTGGCAAGGTTAGGGATGAGGTGGGACGGGAGTGGGTCAAGCGCGCAAGTGGTGAGGTGTGATCTTGACAGGAGAGTGGAGAGCTGATCTTCTGTCATGGTGGTGAAGCTGGTTTTGGAAGAACAGGGCTGAGTGGCTAAGAGGGGCATTGGGGGCTGCGGGCCAAAGCCTTCTCTGATAGTATCAATCTTTTGCTTAAAGAAGGAGGCAAAGTCTTCGGCAGAAATGAGAGGAGAGGGAGGAGGTGCTGTGGGATGGAGTAGAGAATTGAAAGTGTTGAAGAGCTGTTTAGGGTTGTGAGACAGGGAGGATATGAGAGATGCAAAGTAAGTTTGTTTTGCGGCAGAGAGCGTGGACTTGAAGCTGGCAAGGGACTGCTTGTATGCGTTGAAGTGCTCGATGGAGTGGGTTCTCTTCCATCTCCGCTCGGTAACCCTGGAAGCCCGTCTCAGTTCTTTGGTCAGGCTGGTCAGCCATGGCTGCCTGTTGATTGTACGAGTTTTGCTCTGCATGAGGGGGGCGGCCGAATCAAGTGTGGTTTTTATTGTGGTGTTATAAAATGTGGCAGCAGCATCTGTGTCATTAAGTGAGGCTATGTCTGTGAGAGGGAGGAGGGACTCAGAGAGCGATTGTAAATTGAGGTGTTTGAGATTTCTGCGAGGGTGGGTGAGTTTGTGGAGTGGGGGATGCGTACTAACAGAGGAGAGGGAAGAGAATGTCAGTAGGTTGTGGTCAGACAGGGGGAGTGGGGAGTTAGTGAGATTAGTGAGGGAACAGAGACGGGTGAAGATAAGGTCCAGCGTGTGACCGCCTTTGTGAGTGGCCACAGAGGACCATTGAGTGAGGCCAAGGGAAGCTGTGAGCGAAAGAAGTTTAGAGGTTGCCGGGGTGGAAGTGTCAATGGGGATGTTGAAGTCGCCCATAATGATGGTGGGGATGTCAGCAGAGAGGAAATGGAGTAGCCAGGTGGTGAAGTGGTCGAGAAAGGTGGAGATGGCTAGTTCCGGGGGGCGGTAGATGACAGCCAGCTGGAGGTTGGAGGGGGAATAGATGCGGACGGAGTGCACTTCGAACGAGGGAATAGCAGCGGAGGGTGGAATTTGAATAGGGGTAAAGGAGCAGGTATCAGACAGGAGTAAGCCAACTCCTCCACCACGTTTGTTGCTGGGGCGAGGGGTGTGAGAAAGATGAAGTCCGCCATAGGAGAGCGCAGCTGGAGAGGCTGTGTCAGAGGGGGTGAGCCAGGTTTCAGTGATGGCAAGGAAGGAGAGTTTGTTGGTGATAAAGAGGTCGTGGACAAATGACAGTTTATTGCAGACGGAGCGTGCGTTCCATAGTGCTCCGGGTAGGGGGACTATCCGTTTTTTTCCCGGGTATTGCAGACGGAGCGTGCGTTCCATAGTGCTCCGGGTAGGGGGACTATCCGTTTTTTTCCCGGGTACTATCCGTTTTTTCTCGCGAGTACTATCAGTTTTTCTCCCGGGTACGATCAGTTTTTCTCCCGTGTACTATCAGTTTTTCTCCCTAGTGCTATCAGTTTTTCTTGCGAGTACCATCAGTTTTCTACCAGGTACTATCAGTTTTTCTCCCAGGTACTATCAGTTTTTCTCCCAAGTAGTATCAGTTTTGCTCCCGGGTACTATCAGTTTTTCTCGCGAGTACTATCAGTTTTTCTCCCGGGTATTGTCCGTTTTTCTCCCAAGTACTATCAGTTTTTCTCCCAAGTAGTATCAGTTTTGCTCCCGGGTACTATCAGTTTTTCTCGCGAGTACTATCAGTTTTTCTCCCGGGTATTGTCAGTTTTTCTCCCAAGCAGGGTCGGATTAAGAACATGATGGGCCTGGAGCTGAAGGGGCGGGGCAAGGGTGGGGCCAAACACGGCAATTCACAAAGGCCAAAAATGTAACGTAAAAGATATAAACAAAGTAAATATATGATACATGCCTAATATAAATACAGTGGATATAGAAAGTCTGTTATGGTTATCGCGCTGATAGTAACTTATGAGGCAAATAAGCAGGCTTATTCACTGAACGCAAAACTGTGTTTTATTGTAAATAAAGCTATAGAACAAAGTAAATATAAATATATGATACATGCCAAATATAAATAAAGTGGATATAGAAAGTATGTTATGGTTATCACGCTGATAGTAACTTATGAGGCAAATAAACAGGGTTATTCACTGAACGCTAAACTGTGTTTTATCGTAAATAAATCAACCACTACGTTGTTTTTTCATCCTAATATTTACTGGCCACTGCAACTGCACTGGCCACTGCAACTCCGCACGCTGTAACGACTCCTCCTCCAGTCCTCACGCCCAGCTCACTTCCGTTGCGCCGGCCGGGGCGTGTCACTTTCCTCTTACAGAGATCATGTGACACAGTGTCACATGATCGCTGTAACAGTGACGTTCAGGCCGCTCCAGACCAGAGGAAATCCCACGCCGTGACGCCGGCATCGGGACGCGCGCGGTGACGTCAGAGGAGCTCCGCGCTACCGCCGCAGCCAATCAGGGAGGCAGGTGAGTATTTATTTTTTTAATTTTACACAGCAGCGCGCTGAGCGGCCGGGGCAGCGGGCGGCAGCATGAGTCACCACTAGCACGGCCGGCAGCCGAGACATCGGCGCGGCCGTCTGGGCTGCGGATGGGCCTATCGTTAACAAGGGGCCTGGAGCTGCAGCTCCATCAGCCCCTACGTTAATCCGGCCCTGCTCCCAAGTACTATCAGTTTTTTCTCTCGGGTACTGTCAGTTTTTCTCCCAAGTAGTATCAGTTTTTCTCCAGGGTATTGTCAGTTTTTCTCCCAAGTAGTATCAGTTTTTCTTCCGGGTACTGTCAGTTTTTCTCCCAAGTACTATCAGTTTTTCTCCCGGTTACTGTCAGTTTTTCTCCCAAGTACTGTCAGTTTTTCTCCCGGGTATTATCCGTTTTTCTCCTGGGTACTATCAGTTTTTCTCCCGGGTACTATCCGTTTTTCTCCCAAGTACTATCAGCTTTTCTCCCAAGTACTATCAGTTTTTCTTGTACGTGGAGAAAAAAAAAAGTTTCCCCAATCTCCATTCTCACAGTTCGATTTTTTCACAGACCCATTCGCTTGCATTGCTGATTTTGATCTGATGCTCAGATCAAAATCGGTCATGTCTCCAATATTTTCTTAGGATCACTTGGTCTGAGGAAAATAATCGGACACGTGAATAGCAACACAGAATATCATAGGCACGAGTGTTATCGGGGAAGCACTCAATAGTATCTAATAGTTGTCCATCTAAGGGTATGTGCACACGTTGCTGATTTGTTGCGGATCAGCAGCGTTTTTTTCTGCGTGGAATTGCACCAGATCCACAAATGACTGCTCAAGCAAGGTTAATCAATGGGAATCCACAATCGGTGTGCACACGCTGCGGAAAATTCTGCACTGATTCGCAGCGTTAAATTTTCCGCAGCATGTCAATTATTTTTGCGGATCTGCAGCGTTTTTCCCCCATTGACTTCCATTGAGGCACTCAAATCCGCAGGTGTAAAAATGTTTGCGGATTTGATGCGGATTACTTACGGATTTGGTGCGGATTTGGTCAAAAATACGCTGCGGATTTGAAAAAATAAATTATTTGAGAAAGAGGAAGAGTGTTTGCGCGGAGAATCAAGATTTCAGCCTATCTTGGTGGAATGACATCAACAATGATCTTGAAAATGACATTTTTTTATTATTTTACAGTCCTATATCTTTAATGCGTTAACAAATCGTCAGACACAGCCACATACAAATCTGCATGTCAATCCGCATCAAAACCGCATGAAATCCACACATAAACCATGCGGAATTTCCACTGCGTTTTCTGCCAAGAGATGCAGAATCCGCGCAGAAAAATCCGCAAGCCAATCCACAACGTGCGCACATACCCTTACATTATAAATGTCAGCCATGGCACCTATGTGAAAAGAGAGGGGCAGCCTCCTAGTCAGCCTAAAATCCACAAAAAATCATTTGCATTTACAAATTAAAAAATAGTGAATGCTAATTACACACTTGATCATTAGTTTTTTTTCTAGTGATTGATGTAATTTCTCTATCAAGAACAAAAAGCACATTTGTTAAAAAGCGCATCAGCATTTAAAAACATCCTATAAACCTTTCTAAGGCCACATATGCACAACTGTAAAGCAGCTTCATGCAACCTGTGCACACATAGAAGTGTATGGACACTTACTGTACTCCATAGGGGCTTAAAATTCACACTGGTGCACCAAGGATACTTCCAATCAGAAAGGAAAAAAATAATTTGCGGATTCTTTCTCTCATCCGCAATAGGATCTGCATGTATAACCTGCGGATTTCACAGTGAAAATCTGCAAAACAATATTGGCATGCTGCAGGTTTAAAAAATGTAATTACAGATTAATTTCTGAAGGGAAATTATCCACAGTGTGTGAATGAAAGTTTGAAATCATTTGCTGCTACTGTTATCTATGTTTGGAATTCATAGGGATTAATAGATAAAATATAACATGCAAAGATGGAGAGTCCAGAAACAGATAATTGATTTGCACAAAGATGTTGACTTGACCTGCTTTGTAGTTAGGGGTACAAGGTAGTACAGCCCGCTAGGTTTTTTTTCACAGATGTGTGTGGCAAACGTAGACAGATATTGCTCTTAGGCATAAGCGGTTGTGAAAGGAATAACTGGAAACCCTTATAAGATGTACTTCAAGGTGTTATAAAAAGTTGCTGTCAAATAGCATTTTGTCATACGGACTCATTGCTTTCTGTAGGAAGGTCCTGGAGTATACAAATGTGAGAGAGCTGAGCTGAACTATCTATCCATAAATATTAGGCCATGGTCACACATTCAGTATTTGGGAGTTGTTCACCTCATTATTTGTTAGCCAAAACCAGGAGTGGGTGAAAAATGCAGAAGTGGTGACGTGTTTCTATTAAACACTGCTAAAAAAAAATAAAGGGAACACTTAAAGAACACAATGTAACTTAAAGTCAATCACAGTTCTGTGAAATCAATCTGACCAGTTATGAAGCATTACTGATTGTGAATTAATTTCTCCTGCAGATGGAACAGACAACAGGTAGAAATGATCGTCAATTACCAAGACAACCCCTATAAAGGAGTGGTTCTGCAGGTTGTGACCACAGACCATTTCTCTGTTCTCATCCTTTTTGGCTGTTGTTTTGGTCACTGTTGCATTTTGTCATTGCTCTCACCCCTGGATGCTGTGTTCACAATCTAGAGAAGTTGCACAGGTAGTGCAGCTCATCCAGGATGGCACATCAATGTGAGATGTGGCAAGAAGAGTAGCTGTGTCAGCACAGTGTCCAGAGCATGGAACAGATGACAGGAGACAGGCCAGTACAGCAGGAGACATGGAGGGGGCCGTAAGAGGGCAACAATCCAGCAGCAGGACTGCTATCCTCCTCGTTTGTGCATGAAGGACCAGTTCCAGAACCCTACAAAATGACCTCCAGCAGGCCACTGACATCCATGTGTCTGCTCAAACTATCAGAAACAGACTCCATGAGGGTGGTGTGAGGGCCCGACGTCCACAAGTGGGTGTTGTGCTTACAAGCCCAACATCGTGCAGGGCGATTGGCATTTGCCAGAGAACACCAAGATTGGCAGATTCAACATTCGTGCCCTGTGCTCTTCATGGATGAGAGCAGGTTCACACTGAGCACATGTGACCAACGTGACAGAGTCAGGAGACGCCATGGAGAACGTTCTGCTGCCTGCAACATCCTTTAGCATGACCGGTTTGACTGTGGGTCAGTGTGTGGATAGGCATTTCTTTGGAGGGCCGCACAGCCCTCCATGTGATAGGCAGAGGTACCCTGACTGCTATTAGGTACCGGGATGAGATCCTCAGACCCATTGTGAGACCATATGCTGGTGTGGTTGGCCCTGGGTTTCTTCTGATGCATGACAACGCTAGACCTCATGTGACTGAAGTGTGTCAGGTGTTCCTGCATGATGAAGGCATTGATGCTATGGACTGGCCTACTCGTTCCCCAGACCTTAATCCAATCGAGTACATCCGGGAGTTTATGTCTCGTTCCATCCACCAATGCCATGTTGCACCACAGACTGTGCAGGAGTTGACTGATACGTTAATCCAGGTCTGGGAGGAGATGAGGAGAACATCCACTGCCTCAACAGGACCATGCTCAGGCATGGAAAGGGAGGTCATACAGTCACGTGGAGGTCACACACACTACTGAGCATCATGTCCTTGTCTTGAGGCATTTCCACTAAAGTTGGATTAGCCTGTAAATTGATTTTCGATTTTGACTTTGAATATCATTCCAAATCCAGACCTCCATGTGATATTAATTTTGATTTACAATGATCATTTTATGTTTTATTGTTCTAAACGCATTCCACTATGTAATGAATAAATTTGCAACCGGATTATTTCATTCAGTGATATCTAGGATGTGGTATTGTAGTGTTTATTTTTTTTTTTAGAGCAGTATACTTTTCCTCTGATTGTTCCACTTCTGATTTTGGCTTACAAATACTGAGGTAAAAAACTCACCAAATACTGAACATGTGCACGTGGCCTGACACTCTAATGTGTATGGAAGCTTTGAAAAAATGTATTGTCAGTGGAAATATTAATCCAGCATGTGGGATTTCCAACTGCCTATAGTTTTGTCTCCTGGAGATACTGTAGCTTCCTCCTGCAGACATGTCTGGTGATGGCTCTCTCATAGAGAACACAGGAGCGCTCAACTGGGCGAGTACTCCTTGGTATGTGAGAGCTGGATGAGATGGCTTCCGACTGAATGATTTAGCTGACAACCAACTAATGTGTATGGTGGGCGTAACATAGGTTATGAGATGGAAATGTGTCAGCAGAAGTATGATAATTATGTTATATGATTCCCATTTCACCTAATACCATGCACATTAGATATATCTGGCCACAAATCTACCATGTTTCTATCCTGACAGCACTTCTGCCTGATACCATAGATCTGTCTTGACATATGTACATTTAAGGCCTCATTCAGACATCCATGTACTTGTTCTATTGTTCTATCCGTTTTTTCATGGATACAAGTACCCATTATAATCTATAGGGGTGTTCACATGTCCGTGGTTTTACACACGCAGACATTTCTGTTTTTTTTCTGGCAGCACGGATGACAAGGGCCAATACAAGTCTATGGGTCTGTGAAAAACCCATACAGCACACTTTTGGGCTTCAGTGTGCTGTACATGTGCTGTATTTGTATTTAACATTGAAAAGTAAGGGAGAAGCTTTTGCATTTATTTATTTATCCACTGATGACACTTGGATGGTAAAAATGGACATACTGATGACACATGGATGCAAAACATTGATAACATCCAGTACTATTTTTTTCACGGATGTGTGAATGAGGTCCAAGACGCATTTACACTTTATGATGACACGAATGAGCGTTCCTAGGTATAGGTCAGTGTAAACAGACTGCTGATCACCTGACAAATAACCCAAATGCGCGTTCCTCAGGGGGATGATCTTTTGGTTTGCCTTGTTGACAGCACATCGCTCTTGTGTATGCGCACTGAGTCACTTATTACCGACCATTCAGTGCACATCTGAAGCACGATTTGCCAGTGTAGAATGAGTTTTATACAAATGCCAATTAGTAAATATTTACCAAACGTCAGTCGCTTAACTGTGCAAAATTGGCTACTATAAATCCACATCTAGTCATCTCACTGCAGCTGTTAGAAATGTGCCGCAGATAAACTATTATTTCGTGCTACACCGAAGTCTTGCCTGATACCCCCAAACCGATTCCAAACAGTCTACAGTATGGACTAAACTTCTAGTGATGAAAGCACACTCTGCCATAATGTCTGATCAGCTATCAAATAAAAAAATCCCCACAGCTCTGTTTGCTCCCGTGAATGGGGCATTCCTGATAACATGGATTGATTCAGAACTTATTTTCATGGGCATACGCATAGCGGAAAAGACTGCACTGAAACATGAGCATTATTAAAGTCTGCAGGATGCTCATTGGGGCAGAGTTATGAAAATTGTCTTTGTTGCCTATGACAACCAATCACAGCGCAGCTTTTATTTTTCACAGTAAGAAATGAAAGCTGCAATTTGGTAGCTATGGGGAACAAAGAGTTTTCCTTTTTTGATGGTTTTATAAATCTCTCCCATGATGTAGCAGAAACGCCCTAATTCCCACGTAGGTCTCACCTCTTCAGTGTGTCTGTAAGAAATGCTGCACAATCGCCATGGATTTTATGCCAGATTCCACGTGTTCTGTATGCTTAGCCTTAGAGTATAGTCATGTAATAATCTGAATGGAACTTGCAGAAATCCTAGGAATGGAACTGATTTTAAGTCATAGAAATTTCTGCAACAAATCTGCTCTGTGTGAATGTAGCCTAAATGGCGGCAGGTGTAGTGACATTAATCAGGCTGACAGGTCACTGGTATTTCACCTGGTGCCTCCAACTGGTGGCTGCGTCTGATAAGCTCACAACGTAAGCCTTGCCTGCCACGTCTACTATTGTAGCACTGATAGCGGACTGTATGGATACGAATATTTAGATGGAATCGTCCATTTGTTGCCGCGTCTAGTTCCTATTTACAAAGTGAAAAGAGCTCTATTATTACACGTCCTCTGGGCGGAGAGCTACGACGTAGACTCATGGAGGTGCCCACAGCTTCTCCTCTCTTCTCTTTTTTTTCACAAGCCTGTATGCTGGGCTCGTTTCCATGGCAACAGCAGGGCAAAGATTCCAAATGTGTGCATTTTTTTTCTGACACCAAAAGAAGGGGGGGAGCAGATGGAGCTGGGGGGTGGCGAAAGGAGGGAATAGAAAAGGAGGGGCAGAGGGTGCAGCGAGGAGGGATGGTAGGATAAGGGGAAAACTGAGGAGGACAATAGGGCAAAGCCCTAAAGCAACGTGGAGGAGTGAGGATAGTCTTGGTTTTGTGTTGCTGGGTAGAAAGAAGACAGGAAAGCTGTGTTGAGAGTACAGCAATGTCTCCCCCTCCCCACTCCTGTGTGGGCTGTCTGCTGGGAGGTGTATCACAGAAAGAGTGGGTGCTGCAGAGAGGGTGTCTACTGGCGGGGGATGGGATGTATTCATGTCTGTGTGCATATAAATTCACAGTCGCAGGGGAAGTGGTTTGGTTAGTGAAAGGATGGTGTTGCCTCTCATGGTAGAGATGGGTCATGCTATCAGCAAGTTGGGATTTGTCAGGCAAAGCTAGACACCATTACCGCTGCTGATAGGATAAACATTGCAGGGAGAATGATTTTTGTGTCACTTCAGTCCAATCTACAGAATAATAATTTTCTCTATTCTTGCATCATATCCAGTCCCTTGTAACTCAGTGTGGTGGCTGACATGTCCCTATGTTTCCCAGGAAGACAAAGCCAGTTTTGTCTGACCACTTGTTGTTACATAGTACCAGATCCCATTGTTAGTTACCTGAGGCTGACCTCACAGATCAGGGCAGATTGCCAGAGAAGCCACACATTCACATTACCTCCACTGTCAGGCCAAAGGGCAGGAACGTCATTAATCCTGACCTGAGGTGGGCCAGAGAAAGCCACACTGACGCAAGCCTGAGGATGTCACAGCTGCTTGGCACAGTATAGGAGCGAGCGTTAGCAAGCAACTTTATGAAACGTGTCTTGTCAGAAGGAGAATTGCTTTGGTTTATTTATTCTTCTTCTGCCTGCAGTTCCGTCATTGCATTCCAAAATGGAATATACGTGACTCTCATGTCTCTGATGTAGCGTATATGTTGTTTTTTTTCCTAGATATTCTGTCAGCAGAGGATGCATCTACAGCTGTGGCAGCTCCAACTACAGGAAGTTGCTCATACTTGTGGTTTGCTTACACATTACCAATAAAAGAAATATCACTGGGTCTTTAAAGAGCTATTCCTTTTTCTCCAAATAAAGCTTATTTATTGTTTTAGTTTTATCTAATATATAGACGCATTTCTTACAGATTAAAGATCTCAGCTTGCTGTTAGTGAATGCGAACCTCATTTCTTATGCACCTAAAAGGAAAATCTGTTATAGTCATGTAATGATCATGAAAATGCATAATTTCTTATCAGAGAGACTGTACTATAACTGAGCTGAACATGTGAGAGCATAACGTGACTTGGAAATCGGGACTACAATCAGAGATCTTGAAGACGAAGGAAGTATGAGTAAATTACAAAATTGCGTAGTCGTTATTCAAAACTCTGCAATACTTTCGGAAATAATATGCCTTTTTATCATAGATTCAAAAACACAAGAATTTTATCTATATAATGTCTCAAAACATGTGCCCCATCGTGTAGAGAACTTCATATTCTCCTGCCAGCTCCAGGAATTTTTTTATGAATGTGGCAAATAAGCATTTAATAAAGATTTTCAAATATTGTGTTCTGAAGAAATAAGCACCTCCATAAAAGCCCCCATACACATTAGAATTGATAGATATTGAGCTGGGAAGCATACACATGTAGACTGTAGAATCTACAGTCATGGTCGAAAGTGTTGGCATCATTGAAATAGTTCCAGAAAATGAAGGATTTCTTCCAGAAAATTATTGCAATTGCACGTTTAGTTATACACATGTTTATTTCCTTTTTGTGTATTGGAACAACACAAAAAATTGACAAAAGCAAATTGGACATATTTTCGCACAAAACCACAAAAATTGACCGAAAAAAATTGTTGACCCCCTCAACTTAAAGGGAACCTGTCAGCAGGATTGTGCACAATAACTATACACACAGAGTCAGTTTGGTGTCGTTATACTGAATAAAATGATACCTTGGTTGATGCAATCTGTCTTGTTGTTTCTTAATCTTTTTTTTCAGTTTTGTGTTAATGATATGCTTGTGTCCTAAGGCTGGGTTGGGGTATGTGGTGCTCTGATTAGCTATTCATAATGCAGACTGCTGACAGGTCACTGATCCCTCACTGACCTGCCCACTAGTTTGCATAATGAATATACTTATGTGTGTATTTGAAAAAAAGCATGTCACTTAATCAATAACTTAAAAAAAACTTGGTAAAGACTATGCTTTAAAAATAGTCTTTACCCAAAAAAATTGCTCTCAGAATATAGCAATGCAGAAGCATTTTTTTCTATAAAAGTTTTTATTGTGTTAAGCGCAAAAATATAAAAAATTATAAATCTTGTATCACTGTGATTGTATTGACCTGAAGAATAAAGCTGCCTTATCACTTTTACCACACAATGAATAGCATAAAATAACAAAAAATAAAATGATTCTTGAATTCCTGGTTTTTGCTCATTCTGCCTCCCAAAAATCGGGATAGAAAGCAATCAAAAAATGTTATGTGCCCAATAATGGTACCGATAAATATGTAATCTCGTCCCACAAAAAAAACAAGCCCTCACATGACTCTGTTGGAAAAATTATAGCTCTCAAATATCGCAAAGCAAAAACTTGTTTTTGCAATAAAAAGAGTTTTTTTAGTGTGTGTGACAGCAGGCAAACAAGAAAATGAAATAAATCTGGTATTGCTGTAATCGCACCGACCCAAAGAATAAATTGGTCTAATCACTTATACCTCGTGAGAAACGGCTTAAAAATAAATAAAATCAATTTTTCACCTGCAATTGATTTGTTCATTCTGCCTCCAAAACCTTGCAATAAAGGCTCGGCTCACATTTATCCTGCGCTCTACGCTGAGTGCTTACACTGGGGTTTCCATGTAAATCTCTGAAATACGTGATTCAGACAGAACCTCGGACAGAAGATTCCCTATAGTGAGGCAGCTGCAGACATTGTGGACGCCGTCTGGCCTATGATCCAGCGGTGAGGTCGGCCACAGTTTTGTGAACCTCTGAAAAGAAGAAGTCCTCACTCAGATCCATCATCTGTTATCAAAAATATACTGGGATTCCACATTACTGGTAGCACACTTTAGAAAAGCATTATGGCTCCTTGGCTCCACAAAAGAAATCAAGCAAATACTGCGTTCTCAAATCCAAATGCCTCACAGTGTGCCTAAACCACATTTAGTGTCCACATGTTTGGCATTTTTGTAGGAATGAGAGCCCACTGAATTTACTAGGTGCATGTCTCCAGAAGCACAAGCTGGGCACAATGTGTATGCACTACAATGTATGGGCACTACAATGTGCTGAGCACTACATCATATTGGCCACTGCAATGTATGAACAATACAGTACAACGTCAGTTTGCAATTTTTGCACAGCAACATCCACTGCTGCTTATTTCTGGAAAACACCCATGTAGTCAAAATCATCACTACACCTGTAGATAAATTCATAGAGGGGTGCCATTTCCAAAATGGGATCACTTGAGGGGGAATTCTGCATTTCTGGCACTTAGGGGCTCTGAATATGGAGTCCATAAACTATTTTTACAATAATTTGTTACCTGAGAGTAAAATAGGCCTCCATCCCTCCCTAATCTCTCTGTATGGCTAAGCAGTGCTATGCAGCCACATATAGGGTATTGCCACAGTCAGTGCCATGTTCAGCAGAAATTATGTGACAAATTTTGGTGCCTTGTTTACCCATTTCCTGTGTAAAATCTGGGGCTAAAACAGATGAATTCATTGAGATGTGTCGCTTGTAAAATTGTTGTCATTTATGGCGGGTCCGCTGTTCTGGCACCTCAGGGGTTCCACCAATGTGCTATGGCATCCTCAAACCAGTACATCACAATCTGAACTTCAATACAACACTTATTCCATTCTGAGCTTTGCACTGTGCCTCAAAAGTAGTTTTTGACCACATATGGGGTATTGGCATGCTCATGAGAAATTGTATAACAAATTTTACTGTCTATTTTCTCCTGTCATCCCTTTTGAAAATTATAAATTTGGGGCCAAAGCAACATTTTAATGGAAAAAAAATGGTAGTTTTTCATGTTATACAATTCTGTCAATCCCCTGAGATTTAAAAATACTCACTACACCTTTATTTGAATTCCTCAAGAATTGTAGTTTACAAAATGGGTTGACTTGAGGGGGGTTTCCACTTTTTTGGCATGTCAGGGTCTCTTCAAATGTGACAGACAAAATTGCGCTCCAGAATTCAAATGGCTCTCCTTCCCTTCTGAATCCCGCCATGCCCCAAACAGTAGTTTTCCTCCACATATGGGGCATCAGCGTACTCAGGAGACTTTGTACAATAAATTGTGCTGTCCTTTTTCTCCTTTTACCCTTGTGGAAAATAAATTTAAGAAAATTAATTTCTTTTAAATAAATTAATAGTATACATGAAAATGAGCAACTCTGGAATATATCTTATCGGAGAAATCTGCTTCTTTCTCTGCCAAAATTGATCAGTCATCAAAATTTTCAATTCTGAGGTAAAATCTGTATTCAGTGAAGACACTTTCCTATTACTAAGATAGGAGATGGCAAAACGAAAACAAAAAAAGGATCATAGAGTCCCAAATATGTATAGATATGGAAATACTTTATTTCAAATTTCATACAAAGAACAGGTTCCAACTTGAATCAGTGGTGAGGAGTCTAAAAAGAGGCTGGAACCAATCATTATCAACCCGGAAGTGATGCACCATTTCCAGGGCAACATTCACGCTAGCTGACATCACCGCATAAACCTGCGCAGCGCCGGAGAAAACTCCACACAGCGCTGCCTATCCAGGGACGCAGGAGCAGACAGGCAAATGAACGGCCCAGTCACAGTACAAAAAAGGGCCAAGTAATCTGGGGCCCAATTTGGGGTAAGGCTAAGTTCACATTTATATGTCCACAGAGTATCATCTGCATATGCAAACGCATGCAAAAACGCATGCAAATGCATGTTTACGCAGCATTATTTATACGCATCATCTTACACATGACGCAAAAAAAAGCTGCGTGTGTAGGCGTTTGTGTGCGTTGTTTTGCATGCGTTTGCATTGTTTATGCGCATGCGTTTGATATTTCCAGGTGCTGTAATTAGTTCCTAGACATTTGCAGTCTGAAGTCCGCATGCGCATCAAATGCATCTATGCACATGTCCTTGCGTACCAATGCGTTCCCATAGACAGTAATGCATTTTTTGAACGCACTCATCCGCATGCGCATGATTGCACATATTTGATGGATTTTTGACGCTTCAAAAAATGCAACATGTTGCGTTCACCGCACACCGTGAAATGATGCATGCATACACAAACGCATGTCCCTGTGTACACCATGTTAAAGATATGTACGCATGACGCATGCGGATTAAACGCGCGTACAGACACAAATGTGAAACCAGCCTAACATACTTTAATATTTTATCAGCATTTAATGGTTATTTACCTCTTTGATTTCATGTAATAGTTTATGATTGTCACATCAGCACACCCTCGTCTCGTGTTTATATTTAACATATGCACTGTGGTTTTTTCACTTTTTAGAACCTGTTCTTCGTATGAAATTTGTAATAAAGTGTTTCCATATTTATACATATTTGGGACTCTAAGATCGTTTTTCTCTTTTCGTTTTGCTATGTATGGCATTGACGATCAGTCTGTGACTTTGTCCATCATTAGGGTATCATAATGTACAGTATGATTTGATTTTGAAATGTACTATAAATAATTACTAATAATGATACCGCTAACTTTGTTGAGCTATCTTCTATTAAGATAGGAGATGGCAGTTACTAGTAATACAATAGGTGTTTCTGTATGACAGAAACTCTAGGCTGGATATCCTTATCTACCAAGCTTTCATACTTTGTGTTTTGATTTCTCACCATTTCAAGACCTTTCCTGTAGGAAGACTGAAATTTTCTATCACACTTATAAATACAACTTATCAGTGTAGGTGAAATCTATCAGTCTGGAGCCCAGACCACAAAGAGATGTATTCTTCTCATGTGTTTATGGAATTGTCTTCACTGATGAATTGAAATAAATTATTAGTTTTGCCATGCATTTGGGCATGACTGGTTTATTGTATTTGAATGTAAGTAATGAATGTTTCCATTCACTGTCAACAATATGAAGATTTTAAAGAAAGTTAGAATCTGAAAAATTGCCGTAAGCTTCTGGTCCACCTTTTATCTCCTTTAGTTAATATACATAAAAGTCAATACAAACTCCTCAACACTGAAATTGCAACACTTAAAAGGAAAAGTCGTAGAATTATGAAAATCACAGGATAGGTAGACATGTTACTGATATATAAACGATAAAAAAAATAAAATATAAAGCAAAGGAAATAATAGACCAGCAAGGCTTTTGTGCTTGAAGGTTTTTGTGCCATTACACGCTTGCAGACATACTCTCCATCAACAACAAGGGATGCCATCAGCGAAGCCTCCCTTTTTTTTCACCACATGCACATGTATACATGGGATAGTTTATCACCCTTGTCGCCAATACAATTTAGGACTATTTCTCGAACTCTAGCATCATTCTGCTTACTGCTGTGACGTCCTGAATAATATGTGGACTATCGGCCTTAACTTTAATAGAGGTTAGTCAGTTTTGATGCACTTGTGTGCATCTTAGCATTGCAACTCTTGCTTTATGCAGTGTTCATTGAAACAATTGTGGTTCCATATTTACAATATGTAGCACTCTATGAATTGTTACACTCTTTTATCATTATTGTAATCACTTCAGCTACTTGCATGTTGTGCTTTAGTGCAAATCGCAATAATTATCTTTCTTTATATACTTTTACATCATGACTAACTCACTTTTTTGGAACATAATTTATTTAGTTGCTCACACTTCAAGCACAGTGCATTCTGGGATAATTATTGCTCTTATTCATCCCAGAAGCTTTTATCAATATATGCAATGTTTATTCTGGGTTTCACTTGATGTTTATCCACCTATATTGGCTGGATTTTCTTTCCCAAATTCGCACTGTTATGCTACATGTCCTTACATCTGAAGCGCTGGGTTCTCTATGTTTATTTTAAAAATGAGGAAACGCAACACATATAAACACACATTTACATACCTTGTAAGGTCATTAATGTGTTTGAGAAATATTCTGCCACACTGAATGTACTTGTGCAAATCACTAAGATCCGCTGATGGCAACTTCCTTTGCAATTGCAGATCAATGACATACCAGATGTGCAATATGGGAGACAAGTCCAAGACACTATGGGTCATGGTAGCACGTTTAGGCTGCTCGCCATAGTATAAGCAGCATTCCAGCCTGGCATTGTCCTGTTGAAATACGGCTCCTCAGACAACCATTAATAACCTCGTTGATATCATGTCAAAGAGTGTAAGTCCATGTTCAGCACATGTCGCTCATTATCGATACTGTATAATTCAAGATATTCTGAAAATGTTGTTTGCATTTTGTCCCTCATTTGCATATTATTAGTATATCTATCAATTCAGTGATTTTATAATTTCACAGCTTTTCCTTTTTGGTGTTTCAATTTAAATCTTGAGGAGTATATATCAATAAAGCATATTATCCTTGCGCCAACTTTAAAGCATTTTTGTTTTTCGCTACCCAAAAAAGTGATGTGCACAAATTCTCCTCCCAGATAACTTGTACGACAACATGTCTCTGTAAAAGGGAAGGTACAAGTGAAGGATGAATGTCAGTTGACAGTTATTAGTCCTCACTTCAAAATACCTTGGGCACCATTTGGCAGTAAGTGCCAGTGGGGAAAACTGGAATGAGAATATAAAATCTAATCTTACCACAATAGCTGATATTGTGTGTGGTCTGGCAAATCTTATGTTGATATTCCACCAACAAAAAAATTATGTAAGGAATTTCTTCATCTTCCTGGACACACTCATGACAACCTTGCTGAAGTTTCCACAGAGACTGACTTGATTCTTTTTTGCTAATATCTATCATAATAGGAACATTACAAGGAAAATTCCTTGCATTGTTGATATGACCTTTCTTTAGCATCTGAATAGAGCTTGGGTGCGAGCTATGAGATCTACAGTTATCATGGTATCCCTAGCCTCAGTATATCCTGCATGCGGCTATCCCAAGCTACACCACAAAGTGCTGCATTCACTATAAACACAAGTATAGAAAAAACTAAAGTTAGGAAAATACAGTGGGGGAAATAAGTATTTGATCCCTTGCTGATTTTGTACGTTTGCCCACTGACAAGGACATGAACAGTCTATAATTTTAAGGGTAGGTTAATTTTCACATTGAGAGATAGAATATCAAAAATAAAACATAGAAAATCACATTGTATAAATTATATAAATTTATTTGCATTTTGCAGTGAGAAATAAGTATTTGATCCCCTACCAACCATTAAGAGTTCTGGCTCCTACAGACCAGTTAGACGCTCCTAGTCAACTTGTTACCTTAATAATAATAATTATAATAATTTTATTTCTGTAGCGCCAACATATTCCGTAGCACTTTACATTATAGAGGGGACTTGTACAGACAATAGACATTACAGCATAACAATAAACACAGATTAAAGTAGATACCAAGAGGAATGAGGGCCCTGCTCGCAAGCTTACAATCTATGAGGAAAAAGGGGAGACACAAAAGGTGGATGGTAACAATTGCTTTCATTGTTCGGACCAGCCATAGTGTAAGAATCGGGTGTTCATATAATTCTCCATGAACCACTTAACAGCCAATGTATGTAACAGTACAGACACAGAGGGCTATTAAATGCATAAAGCGGGTGAGAACATAATATGAGGTACCTTCATTAAGACAGCTGTCTTACATAGTAACCTTTATAAAAGACTCCTGTCTGCAGACCCAATTCATCAGTCAGACTTTAACCTTTACAACATGGGCAAGACCAAAGAGCTTTATAAGGATGTCACGGACAAATCATAGCCCTGCACAAGGCTGGAATGGGCTACAAAACCATAAGTAAGATGCTGGGTGACTGTCAATCGACATCGATCTGGGGCACCATGCAAAATCTCACCTCGTGGGGTATCCTTGATCATAAGGAAGGTGAGAGATCAGCCTAAAACTACACGGGGGAAACTTGTTAATGATCTCAAGGCAGCTGGGACCACAGTCACCAAGAAAACAATTGGTAACACATTACGCCGTGAAGATTTAAAATCGCTTAGTGCGCTGCTGAAGAAGGCACATGTGTAGCCCTGTCTGAAGTTTGCCAATGAACACCTGGATGATTCTGTGAGTGATTGAGAGAAGGTGCTGTGGTCAGATGAGACAAAAATTGGGGTCTTTGGCATTAACTCAACTCGCCGTGTTTGGAGGAAGAGAAATGCTGCCTATGACCCAAAGAACACTGTCCCCACTGTCAAGCATGGAGGTGGAAACATTATGTTTTGGGGGTGTTTCTCTGCTAAGGGCACAGGACTACTTCATTGCATCAATGGGAGAATGGATGGAGCCATGTACTGTAAAATCCTGAGTGACAACCTCCTTCCCTCCTCCAGGACATTAAAAATGGGTCGTGGCTGGGTCTTCCACCAAGACAATGACCCAAAACATACAGCCAAGGCAACAAAGGAGTGGCTCAAAAAGAAGCACATTAAGGTCATGGAGTGGCCTAGCCAGTCTCCAGACCTTAATCCCATAGAAAAATCCCATAGTTGAAGCTCCGATTTGCCAAGCGACAGCCTCAAAGTCTTAATGATTTAGAGATGAACTGCAAAGAGGAGTGGACCAAAATTCCTCCTGACATGTTTGCAAACCTCATCATCAACTACAAAAAACATCTGACTGCTGTGCTTGCCAACAAGGGTTTTGCCACCAAGTATTAAGTCTTGTTTGCCAGAGGTATCAAATACTTATTTCTCAAAGCAAAACGCAAATACATTTATATAATTTATACAATGTGATTTTCTATGTTTTATTTTTAATATTTTATCTCTCAATGTTAAAATAAACCTACCCTTAAAATTATAGACTGTTCATGTCTTTGTCAGTGGACAAACTTACAAAATCAGCAAGGGATCAAATACTTATTTCCACTGTATCTATAAGCATTGTAAATGTGCAAACAGTAAGTTCTCATTGTCAGATTAGCTTAATGACTGTATAGTATATTTTTTTCCATATAGCATATTTCCCAATTCACTTCCACATTACACATAACAGTACCAAGAAGCAATATTCCCCATGCAGTACAGTGACTTTTAATCCCTTCACCCCCAAGCCTGTTTTCACGTTCATGTAGAAAAATAACTTGGCACTCAACTTTTGGTGGAAAATAATAAATATTTATTGCAGTCCAAAATCAAAACCAACATTTCGGTCCTAAGCCGGACCTTCATCAAAGTACTGCAAAAATTAACAAAATGATTTATAGGAATATTTATAATATGATCAATATTAAAATATATACATAGAATGAGGAAGCAAATTTATATTCGTCCAATACAAAATAAAGAAACTGAAAAGAAAAAGAAAAAGAAAGAAAAATGCCTACCCGACTGCTCAATTAGTGGAGTCCAATTGTGGACATGTTGTAACACAATGCATATGGTAATCTATGGACTGAATAAAATGCACATGAGTGGGACGACCAGAGAATGGTGGAGAAAATATAGTTTGTGATATTGGCTATAAGAATAAATATGAGAACCACATAGCCAAAATGTTTTCACGTTCATGACCAGGCCAATTTTTTCAATTCTGACCAGTGTCACTTTGTGATGTTATAACTCTGGAACGCTTCAACGAATCTCAGTGATTCTGAGAATGTTTTTTCACAACACATTGTACTTCATGTTAGTGGTGAATTTTGGTCTACATGATTTGTGTTTATGCCAATATCAAAAATTTGACAAAAATATTTAAAATTTTGCAGTTTTCAAACTTTGAATTTTTATGCCCTTAAACTAGATAGTTATGTCACACAACATATTTAATAAATATAATTTATTTCATGTCTACTTCGCATCAGCATCATTTTTGAAACTTTTTTTTATTAGGAAGTTAGAAGGGTTAAAAGTTTATCAGCAATTTCTAATTTTTCCAACAAAAATTAATAAAACCAATTTTTTTTACGGACCACATCCCATTTGAAGTGAGTTTGAGGGGCCTATGTGACAGAAAATACCCAAAAATGACACCATTCTAAAAACTGCAACCCTCAAACCCACATTCAAGAAGTTTATTAACCCTTTAGGGGCTACACTGTAATTAACCCCTTTCTGACATCAGACGTACTATCCCGTTCAAGTGACCCTTGCCCGTATGAACGTGGACGGGATAGTACGTCATATGCGTTCAGCCGCTCTCACGGGGGAGCGCGGCCGATCGTGGCCGGGTGTCAGCTGATTCTCACAGCTGACACCCGGCACTAAGTGCTAGAAGCGGTCATGGACCGCTCCTGGCACTTTACCCCCGGCACGCTGCGATCAAACATGATCGCAGGGTTCCAGCGGCATAGGAAAGCATCGCGCAGGGAGCGGGCTGTTCCGAGGGCCTCCTGCTGAGAGCAAGCGCTGGCAAGCCTCCTGCACTGCCTGTCAGATCGCTGATCTGACAGAGTGCTCTGCAAACTGTCAGATCAGCGATCTGACACTATATAGTGATGTCCCACCCTGGGACAAAGTAAAAAAGTATATAAAAAAAACCGTGTAAAAATAATTAAAAAAAAATCCTAAATAAAGAAAAAAATATTCACCAATAAATTCATTTCTCTATGTAAATAAAAAAAATAAATAAAAGTACACATATTTAGCATCACCGCATCTGTAACGACCCGCCCTATAAAACTGTCCCACTAGTTAAACCCTTTAGTGAATCCCTTAACAAAAAAAAACAAGGAAAAAAACCAATGCTTTTACATCATACCGCCGAAAAAAAAGTGGAATAACACGCGATCAAAAAGACGGATATACATAAACATGGTACCGATGAAAACGGCATCTTGTACCGCAAAAAACGAGCTGCAATACAGCATCATCAGCGAAGAAATTAAAAAGTTGTAGCTCGCAGAATAAAGCGATGCAAAAAATAATTATTTTTTATATAAAATTGTGTTTATAGTATAAAAAAACAACAAAACATAAAAAAATTATATAAATGAAGAATCGATGTAATTGTACTGACCTGAAGAATAAAACTGCTTTATCAATTTTACCACACACGGCATGGTATAAAGGCCCCCCAAAAGAAATTCATGAATTGCTGGTTTTTGTTCATTCTTCCGCCCAAAAATCATAATAAAAAGCGATCAAAAAAAATCATGTGCCCAAAAATGGTACCAATAAAAATGTCAACTCGTCCCACAAAAAATAAGACCTCACATGACTCTGTGGGCCAAAATATGGAAAAATTATAGCTCTCAAAAATGTGGTGATACAAAAACTATTTTTTACAATAAAAAGCGTCTTTTAGCGTGACAGCAGCCAAACATAAAAACCTGCTATAAAAATCCGCTATAAATAATAAATCAAACCCTCTTTATCACCCCCTTAGTTAGGGAAAAATAATAAAATTAAAAAAAATGTATTTATTTCCATTTTCCCATTGGTTAGGGTAAGCTGTTAGGGTGGATTAGAGCTAGGGTTAGGGTTTTGATTAGGGTTAAGGTTTGTTGGGGTTAGGGTTGGAGTTAGAATTGGGGGTTTCCACTGTTTAGGCACATCAGGGACTCTCCAAACGTGACATGGCGTCCGATCTCAATTAAAGCCAATTTTGCATTGAAAAAGTCAAACGTCGCTCCTTCCCTTCCGTGCTCTGCCATGCGCCGAAACAGTGGTTCCCCCCCACATATGGGGTATCAGCGTACTTAGGACAAATTGCACAATAACTTTTGGGGTCCAATTTCTCCTGTTAGCCTTGGGAAAATAAAAAAACTGGACCTGAAATAATTTTTTTGTGAAAAAAGTTATATGTTCATTTTTTTAAACATTTAAAAAATTCCTGTGAAGCACCTGAAGGGTTAATAAACTTCTTGAATGTGGTTTTGAGCACCTTGAGGGGTGCAGTTTTTAGAATGGTATCACTTTTGGGTATTTTCTATCTTATAGACCCCTCAAAGTGACTTCAAATGTGATGTGGTCCCCCAAAAAAAATGGTGTTGTAAAAATGGAAATCGCTGGTTAACTTTTAACCCTTATAACTTCCTAACAAAATAATTTTGTTTCCTAACTTGTGCTACTGTAAAGTGTGGTAAATGTTACTTATTAAGTATTTTGTGTACCATATATCTGTGATTTAAGGGCATGAAAATTCAAAATTGAAAAATTGCGAAATTTTCAAAATTTTCGCCAAATTTCCATTTTTTTCACAAATAAATGCAAGTTATATCAATGAAATTTTACCACTAACATGAAGTATAATATGTCACGAGAAAACAATGCCAGAATCACCGGGATCCATAGAAGCGTTCTAGAGTTACTACCTCATAAAGGGACAGTGGTCAGAATTGTAAAAATTGGCCCTGCCATTAACATGCAAACCACCCTTGCGGGTAAAGGGGTTAAAGGAATATGGAAGGAAAAAATGAAAACTTTACTGTTTCTCACAAAAATATGGATTTACTCCCAAATTTTGCACTTTAAAAATGGACCACACAATTTGTTTCTCCTAAGTACATGGATACCCATATGTAGTGCAAAACTATTGTTTGGCCCCATTTCCAAAATTACACCCCTCAAGGAACCTATCTAGAGGTGTGTTGAGTAACTTGAACCCACAAGGTGCTTCACAGAATTTTATAATGTTAAGCCACAATTTTTTTCTTTTCACAAGGGTAGCAGGAGAAAATGGACCCCAAAATCAGTTCTGCGATTTCTCCTGAGTATGCCGATAGCCCATATGTGAATATGTAGTGGAAAACTACTGTTTGGGCACAGGGCAGGGCTCGCTAAGGAAGGAGCGCCAACTGAATTCTGGAGTGCAATTTTGGTTGGAATAGGTTGTGGATGCCATGTCACATTTGAAGAGCCACTGACATGGAAAAACAGCAGCAAACCTCACAAGTGACCCCATTTTGGAAACAACACTTCTTGAGGAATTCATCTAGGGATGTAGTGAGCATTTTAGGTAATATAATAACATCTCTACTATTTTTAAGAGGGTAACAATTAAAAGAGAACTGAAATCCTGTATGCCAAAGGAAGACATGTTGTCCATAAGCATAAAATAATTGATGGGCAAATGATAGTTTAGCTTATAATCCTAATACCCAAATATCGTGTTCTAACATGCACATTTTAATTTTATGAAAGGTTAGAGATGTATTAATGTTGGACACCTTCAAGGCTTTCTGAACCTTACTTCTCTCAAGATTAGTCCTTTGGATTTGAGTCTGGTAGCCCCTGTTGATGGTAAAGTAAAAAAACTAATTTCAATGGTGAATTTTCTGAATACATATTTCAGCCTAATGTATGTGTCTGAAGGCATATGCATCTCAAACCCTGCTTTAATTGATGTTGGTATCAAAGGACATTGTAAAAAGTACATATCCTTATGTAAATTCACTTTTCTCTTTCTTGACACAATGTAAACCTTTTAGTGATCAACTTGTAATGTGTGTAAAGTCTCATTAGCTCTAAGGCAAAACACTTAACAAGGGAGCTGTTCATGATGCATCGACTTCATCACTGAACTCTTGAGCATTCTCAGGACAGCAGACATTGCGGGTTTATATTTCAGTCAGTGATATGTTAAATACAGCACCCATCCTTAGAGTCACACAAACACTCTTTTGATAGATGTATGTCATATGCCCCAAGGCAGTCAATGATAATATTGTAGAAATGCACTGTGCTCCATTGTAAAAAAAGTATAAAAGCATTGAAAAGGATGGGGATTACTGGCATGTATATTGCCCAGACGCACACTTAGTACAAGCGATCTTTGTAATGAAGCTCCATTCTAGAGAATGCTTTGGTCAGGTGGCGCATTGGGGGGAGATAGGGAAAAAGAGTGAACCAGGGTTACTTTTGTGCCCCTCCCTCTATAAACATGGCTGAAAAGACACAAAGCAAGGCAGTGTGTTCTGATGTAATGACATAATACAAAACGTAAATGAAAGAGATAGGAGAAATCTGGCACTTTCATACTTAATCCTGTTTTGCATTTTCCAATGTGTTGCTTCTAGTCCTCCTTTGCTAACATACACATTACATAGCATAGCAATAATACTTAAACTAATAGACACATTACTAAGCCTTGATCTTTAGGTCAGGTGGCATTGTATATTTATCAAGCGGTCCTAGAAATGATGCATCATTTATGAGTACAAATATATGTACTTAAATATTAATGTTAATATTATATGATGCGTAAACCTTTGCAGCCAGATTTAAAATGTATCAGACTATACAGATAGATAGATAGATAGATAGATAGATAGATAGATATCAACAATTTTTGACTACTAGATAGATAGATAGATCTTACAGTGTTTTGCAAAAGTGTACACCCCTTTGGCATTTTTTTGTGTTTTGTTACCTCACAACCTGGAATTTCACTTTTTTTAGGTTTGCATCAGTACATGTGAAGAATATGCCTACAAATGTGAACATTTTTCTTTTTATTATGAAGCAATCAACAAATAGGACAAAATAACTGAAAACTTCAGTGTGCATAATTATTCACCTCCCTAAAGTCGGTTCTTGGTAGAGCCTCCTTTTGCAGCAATTACAGCTGCAAGTCACTTTGGAAAAGTCTCTATGAGCTTTCAAACTCTGTCACTGGGATTTTTGCCCATTCTTCAAGGCAAAACTGCCCTAGCTCCTTCAAGATGGTTTCCTCCGATGAACAGCAATTTTCAAGTTTGACCAAAAATTCTCTAATGGATTAAGGTCTGGGCTTTGACTAAGCCACTCTACACGTTTCCCCTTAAACCACTTAAGTGTTGCTTTAGCAGTGTGCTTTGGGTCATTGTCTTGTTGGAAAGTGAACCTCTGTTCTAGTCTCAAATCACTGACAGATTGAAACAGATTTTGCTCAAGAATATGCCTGTATTTCGCAGCATCCATCTTCCCCTCAACTGGGACCTTTTTACCTCTCTCTGCTGATGAAAAACATCACCAAAGCATGATGCTGCCACCACCATGTTTCACTGTGGGAATGGTGTTCTTGGGGTGATGAGCTGTGTCGGTTCGCCCCAGACATAATGTTTACGTTGGTGGCCAAAAAGTTCAATTTTGGTCTCATCTGACCACAGCACCTTGTTCCATACATTTGGGGAGTCTCCCACATGTCTTCTGGCAAATTCAAAATGAGCGTTACAATTTTTGTGTGTAAGCAAAATATTTTTTTTCTGCCCCCTCTTCAATAAAGGCCACTATGGAGTGTACAGCTTATATTGGTCATATGGACAGATTCTCTAGTCTCTGCTTGGGAACTCTGCAGCTCCTTTAGGGTTACCTTTGGTCTCTGTACTGCCTCTGTGGTAGCACCATGTTCTTTCCATTTGATGAGCATGAATTTGATGGTGCTCTGGGAGATTATCAGAGATTGGGATATTTTTTATAACCCAACCCTGATTTGTACTTATCGAAAAATTTGTCACTGACTTGTTGGAGATCTTCTTGGTCTTCATGGTGTTTTGGTTAGTGGTGCCCCTTGCTCAATGGTGTTGCAGCCTCTGTGGCCTTTCAAAAAAAGTATGTATATGCTGACAGACCATGTGACGCTTAGATTGAACACAGGTGGACTTCCTTTCACTAATCATGTAACTTATGAAGGTAATTGCTTATGCCAGAAATTTTCAGGGACTTCATAGCAAAAGGGGTGAATACATACGACATGCCAATTTGTAGTTATTTGATTCCATAAAATTATTTAATGCCTATATTTTTCTCACTTCACCACTTAGACTATTTAGTGCTGATGCATCACACACAAATTGTATTACAAAAATATTTAACCACAGGTTGTAATGTAACAAAATAGGTAAAAATCTAAGGAGGTGGGATACTTTCGCAAGCCACTGTATTTTTCCCTCTAAAATTATGTTATATAGCTATATGATTTATTGAGTCTTATCATTGACACCCACAAAATGAAGAACTGTGGCCCTTATAGTTTCTACCCAATATCACTTATCCTATCCTCATCTAGAGAATTGGCTGTGTTGAAATACTGTATATGATAAAACCCAAAATCAAGAAAGTAAATGCAGAAGAATTCCAGCTTGTTCTGTGCCTAAAATACTGCCGTACTTGCTATGTACTCTGCTTTAGACACTTTTTTTGTGCCTCACTATAAAGCTTTGAAAAGTGTCTACAAAGAGGTGTAGTTTTAGAGAAAGGTACATGGCTCAAAATGTACCAAATTGTAAAATGCTTTTAAAGCATGCCAATTACAGGGGTCTAACGTGTATATGCCTGGCAAAGGGAAACCAAATTTATCACACGGTCAATGTAAATGTTGATACATTTGACACATCTTCTACCTGCCAGGTGTAATTTTATAGTATGTTTAGGACAGTAATAATAAACTCTCACACAGAGATATGCCAATCTATTTCTGTTAAAAGAGGGGTTGTTTGTGAAAACCATTTATCACCTATACACAGGACTGGTGATAACTTGATGATCGATGAAGGTCCAATTGTTGGGACCCGCACTGATCATCAGAACAGGGATTTTTTTTTATCTCCATTAGAATGGAGTGTTAGTGAGCGTGTTCTCCTGCTGCTCCATTCATTTCTCTACGGGGCTTCTCAGCGCTTCACGCAGATTTGTTAGGCATACTCCCAGGGCTTGAAACAAGCCATGGTCAATCATCTAACCTACTGAAACCTTTTTGTAATGGGGATTAAAATGTCCCATTTGGGATAAAAATTCCCTGTTCTGTCGATTGGTGCAGGTCCCAGCCGTCAGTCCCCCACCGATCAGTAAGTTCTCACCTGTCTCATGGATAGGTGATAACTGTTTTTCATTGAACAACCCCTTTAACATTCTAGTGACCACCAATACTATTTACTGACCTGATATATGAGAGTAACATCCCTCGATGGGTGAAAATGCAGCGGCTGTCAGCTGTACACTATAGCTGACTCCCTATTGCATCAGCCACAATCGATGTTGGCACCAACCATGGTTGTTTAACTGCTTAGATGATGCTGTCAATAGTGACTACGGCATCTAGATGGTCAACAGAGTGTGCGGGAAACTCCATTTTTAACTTAATCTGCACCTTCAGATCATGATTGTGTGGTTCTTATGTTTGCCATGGCAATTCACGGCCTAAGAGTCCACCCGCTATTGTGACCTGTTCAGAAGTTAGCAACATTTTAGGTGGTAAAAATAAAATTTTTCATTCCTGTCATCCCACTTTGCAATAATTCAATAAACTAGCTGACAACAGTTTTGAATATGTTGATATATTATTTTTTTTTTCAATATATAAGTCCCCCAAAGTCAGTTTAAAATTGATTAGATCGCTAAAAAATAAGTTTGCTACGTTTCCTTGAAAAAAAAAAAATGAAACATTGCTGCTACAGTTTTTTGAACCTTCTAACATCCTAACAGAATAAAAAAGACATTTTACAGCTGGTTCTGATGTCAAGCAGAAAAGAGGTAAAGGTTAGTTATTAACTGTTTTGTGTGGTATGACTATCTGGATTAAATGTATAAACAGTCAAAGTTTGAAAATTGTTAATTTGTTGAAATTTTTGTCAAATTTCTGATCGTTTTATAAACAAAGACAAATATAGCGACCTAAATTTACCGTTAACATAAAGTATAAAGTGTCATGAATAAACAATCTCCAAATCACTGGGATATAAAGAATATAGGAAAGATGTGTATCTTCGTACCGTGTTAGCCAGTATATATATCCCCAGTGGGATATAAAGAAGCATTTCAGAGTTATTATCACATAAAGTAACACCGGTCAGATTTAAAAAAAATAAAAATTGGTCAGTTAGGGGTTAAAAAATACTTTAAAAGACTGCTGATGAGACTGCAGAGAAAAAATAACTATAAAACTGTATACTTCAAATGTACTTGGTAATATTGCATATTGAATAGTGAATGGTGTGGAAAAAACATCTTTTTTTATATTTTTTCTTCCCATTTATCCAAATGAAATAACGGTATATGTAGCAGAAGGTAGGGGCAGCAAACCTACAATATTCTTTCTAAAATAAAGTAACATGTTTATGTAGATGTAACAAAAAGACTTTGGCTGGAAGACAAAAACAAAAAAAATCTACTTGCCCCTAAAACTGGCTGCAAAAAATATTGCTTAGATAATAGTGACAATAAATTGTTTGTTAGGTAATACTTTAGACTTCTTATTGAATTACATAATTTCCCTTTTACTGTTCATTGCTATGATCATGTATAAAGCTGTACACCATAGACAGAACAGAAAACAACATGATGTGGGATATGGAGAGTTTATCTACACCTTTGTATAAACTGTACTATTACCAGGGCATGTCCTCGCATTCAGTATCCATGCGCTCTTCAGGGGAACCATTTTAACATCTAATGCTACTTTATAGAAGTTTATTGCTATTTTCAGTAGCCTTTTATATTGGAATATCTAATAGCCTGACCCGAGTTGTGCTTAGAAGAGCGCTGCTGTAAGTTTAGCCGCCATGGCAGTCCCTAGTGCAGATACACGTGGCCCTTTGTTGACAGAAACAGATGGTATTGTTCCCTACAGTTCCAGTCAGTTTTCTGTTCTCTGAGCAGATGGTGTGGCAGAAAAAGTTAGATGTCCTGCTCCTTTGTCTACTGACCTATTACTGTAGCAGTGATGAATGTCACTCCATTCATGTAACAGTCAGTAGAATGAAGAGGAGCTTATCAAAATGCCCTATCACTGCTGTACTCTATTTTCCAGCTTTGTGTTAGTGCTAGGCAAGAACAATACTTGTAACTGTGCTATTGGAAAATGTTATTCTGTAAATTCATGAAAACCAGTAGCTATAAATATGCATGTCGGTAGGTTTGCTGCTGGCTCAGGATTGTTCATTATGTTGTATAGTAAAGATTACAGCATATTCCTGAGAGCTGTAAAATATGTTCTAACAAAGATTGTCAAGTATCTAGAATCAGAGAGTTTTAAAGGTAGCGGCGTTTCGTGAGTAAAATATAAAGTTAGACTTCAGCAAAGGAAATCTGTCTCCAGATTTTTCTGCCCAATCTGATAACAGCATGATGTAGGGAAAGAGGCGGTAATTCCAACAATTGGTTACTTACTCGGTTGTTTGTTGCAGTTTTCTGAATGCTGAGCTCAGCATAATCCCTCCCACACCACTTATTGATAACTTTCTGTGTACATTGTGCATAGGCAGAAAGCTGCCAATCAGTGGTGGGGTTGGGGTTATACATAGCTCATGAATATGCAGTTGGTTTAATACTCCTCTAGTGATAATCTCCTTCTGATAAAACTGTGATTTTATCAAAACTTCAGCAAGCAGCCCAGTAACATATCACTGGAGTGAGGGTCTCCATCTCAATATTTTTCTCTTCTTAGTTTAGGTGGCAAAAACCTGCTGACAGAGTCCTTTTAACTTGCTATACACTTGGGCAAGTTATAGTACTAATTGCTTTCTCATTATCAGATCTTCACGTGAACAAATTTAGTAATCTGTTTCTTTTACCTTTAAAATTACTCTTTAGCATTAAAAATAGGAGTTTTGATTTTAGAAACGTTGTTTTATTTTTTTCTGAGTTGCCAAGATTCTAAATTACAATTGACTGATGATCTTGTGTGTATGGGGGCGTCATAACTCTTAACAGATGTTGTCATGGCAAGAAAAGGATCAGGAAGAGATAAGGATCAGGGTAACATAAGGATCAGGGAGTTTTCATTCAAATATCCTATACTTTGTGCTGCAGCTAAATAACCCACTGGCAAAGGTGTCAGAGCATTATTTCATTCTCCCAATGGAGAACATATGAACACTCAGGCCATCTACGCTTTTAAATGTATGGGAAAGTATGGAGTAATAGAGCATTAGGCCATTGCACAGTATTTGCTTGTTATTGTACACTATCCATGTTGGCCCATATTTGTGGAATGTGTACTTTAAAGGGAGCCTTTCACCTTGCAAATGCTATTTACCTGCAGATACAGTGGGGAAAAAGTATTTAGTCAGCCACCAATTGTGCAAGTTCTCCCACTTAAAAAGATTAGAGAGGCCTGTAATTGACATCATAGGTAGACCACAACTATGAGAGTCAAAATGAGAAAACAAATCCAGAAAATCACCTCGTCTGATTTGGCAAGATTTATTTTGCAAATTACGGTGGAAAATAAGTATTTGGTCACCTAGCACCATGCAAGATTTCTGGCTCTCACAGACCTGTAACTTCTTCTTTAAGAGTCTCCGCTGTCCTCCACTCATTACCTGTAGTAATGGCACCTGTTTGAACTTGTTATCAGTATAAAAGACACCTGTCCACAACCTCAGTCACACTCCAAACTCCATTATAGTGAAGACCAAAGAGCTGTGGAAGGACACCAGAAACAAAATTGTAGCCCTGCAACATGCTGGGAAGACTGAATCTGCAGTAAGCACGCAGCTTGGTGTGATTAAATCAACTGTGGGAGCAATAATAAGAAAATGTAAGACATACAAGACCACTAATAATCTCCCTCGATATGGGGCTCCACGCAAGATCTTACCCCGTGGGGTCAAAATGATCACAAGAACAGTGAGAAAAATCCCAGAACCACATGGGGGGACCTAGTGAATGACCTGCATAGACCTGGGACCACTGTAACAAAGGCTACCATCAGTAACACACTACGCTGCCAGGGACTCAGATCCTGCAGTGCCAGACGTGTCCCCCAGCTTAAGCCAGTACATGTCCGGGCCGTCTGAAGTTTGCTAGAGAGCATTTGGATTATCCAGAAGAGTATTGGGAGAATGTCATATGGTCTGATGAAACAAAAGTAGAAATGTTTGGTAGAAACAAAGCTAATTGTGTTTGGAGGAGACAGAATCCTGAGTGGCATCCGAAGAACACCATACCTACTGTGAAGCATGGGGGTGGCAATGTCATGCTTTGGGGCTATTTCTCTGCAAAGGGACCAGGATGACTGATTCATGTACATGAAAGAATGAATGGGGCCCTGTATCGTGAGATTTTGAGTGCAAATGTGGCACCCCAGGAGTCCGGTTGCCACAATGACATTGCCTCCCTCACAGGGAAGAATGTCATGCCTGTAAGCAAGGAGGGGTCCCCTTACCAGGTGTCAGTAGGAGAGAAGTCGAGCAGAAACTGGGTAGTGGAGCTATGATTAAACTCACCCCAGAGCTGAGCGCTAGGGACCAGATACCGGAGTCAGTGGTTGCGCGGGTACTGAAGTCACGGAAGCTAAATCCGGAGGTCAGGGGACTACAGGTATCCTGGCCCAATCTCATACCCGGCAGCACAGCAGCATAACAGAGCCTTGAGCCAACACAAGGAGCAGCACCCGTGATAGGCTCGAGCTGCCTGCCATGCAGGCAACAGTTCGTTTTTAAAAAGGAGAGAAACAGCAGCAGGAGGGTGAGCTGTTAGGCAGCGAGTAAAAAAAGGGAGGACAGCGCAGAAGGAAGGGCTCCGTACCTACATGGCCATGTGTATCTAAAATTGCTTCCAGGCTGCCCGGCTCTCCATCACGACCTGTTACCAGTACCCCGGTCTGTACTGTCAACCATCAAGTAAAGGAAAAGAAAACTACAGTCCTTGTGTCCTCCAGTGATCTCTTGCGGCCTGAGTCCTGCACCACAAGGTACACGAAGCCTGATATAAACGGAACTGGTAGCCCTGGGGCCCCTCTCCACCTGTGGTGAGCTGAACCATCCCAGCTGCGTCACCTTCAGCCCAGCAGTCTCCTTTAGCAGCGTCGGCCATCTGTTGCCGAACACCACAGGTGGCGTCACGTTAAAACCCATATACATATTAACCATTTACGGCACAGCCAGAGTCACGGAGTCGGTCACGGCCCTGTGACTTCCCCAAAGAACTGTCCGACCCGGTTCCGAGTACCCCTGGGCCCTGGTGGGCATGTCACAAACCTCCTTCCATCAGCAGGGGCATTGAAGATGAAACGAGGATGGGTCTTTCAGCATGATAATGATCCCAATCACACCGCCAGGACAGCGAAGGAGTGGCTTCATAAGAAGCATATGAAGTTCCTTGAGTGGCCTAGCCAATCTCCAGATCTCAACCCCATAGAAAACCTTTGGAGGGATTTGAAAGTTCGTGTTGCCCAGTGACAGGCCCAAAACATCACTGCTCTAGATGAGATATGTGTGAAGGAATTGGCCAACATACCACCAACAGTGTGTGGCAACCTTGTGAAGACTTACAGAAAACGTTTGACCTCTGTCATTGCCAACAAAGGATATATAACAAAATATTAAGATGAACTTTTGTTAATGACCAAATACTTATTTTCCACCATAATTTGCAAAATAAATTTTGCCAAATCAAACAAGGTGATTTTCCGGATTATTTTCTCATTTTGACTCTCATAGTTGTGGTCTTCCTATGACGTCAATAAAAGGGCTCTCTCATCTTTTTAAGTGGGAGAACTTACACAGTTGGTGGCTGACTAAATACTTTTTCTCCACTGTTTAGGATGACTTTGCTATTTACCTAGAGTTCTGTGAAAAAGTGTTTGCCCCCTTCCTGATTTCCTATTCTGTTGCATGTTTGTCACACTTATCTGTTTCAGATCACCAAACAAATTTAATTATTAGACAAAGAAAACACAAGTAAACACAAAATGCAGTTTTTAAATTAAGGTATTTTTTATTAAGGTAAATAGAAATCCAAACCTACAGGACCCTGTGTGATTGAGTGATTGCCCCCTAAACCTAATAACAAGTTGAGTCTCTCTTTCCAGCAACAACTGAAATCAAGCGTTTGTGATAACTAGCAATTAGTCTTTTCCAACGCTCTGGAGGAATTTTGGCAAATTCATCTTTGCAGAATTGTTGTAATTCACCTACATTTAAGGGTTTCCGAGCATGAACTGCCTTTTTAAGGTCATGTCACAGCATTAAAGTTGGATTAAGGTCAGGACTTAGACTAGGCCACTCCAAAGTCTTAATTTTGGTTTTCTTAACCCATCTGTATATATAGGGTGACTCATTACTGAAAGAGCGGCTATTGGAAAAATATTTTATTTCCTTCCAGTAGTCGCCACCTTTAAGTTGAGGGGGCATGCACAGCATGGCTACAGTCACCACTCACAACATCGCTCACTACACTGCTCAATACACTGTGAGTGGCAGTTGTAAGCACACCCCAGCACACTGACTGGCAGTTCGCTGTGCAGCTATTCTGTGCAGAGCTGGCTGTCAATCAAAGTGCCTGGGTGTGTTTACATCACCGCTCACCGCATGGTAAACCAAAAAAAAAAGGAAATATATAGAACACAAAAATTAAGTAAAAATAGTATATATACCAAAGAAATAAAAAATAATAATTATTCCATAATGAAATGATATCATGTGCTACAATATAACCTTATAAGTTGAATGGCAGACCATTCGGAGGCAAGAAGAACCACCACCCAGGAAATGGAAATAAAGATAAGAAGAACCTACCAAGCGGTGACTGATTGCCTCTCTACACGCGCCCCGACGCGCGTTTCGGATCGTAACTCCTTCGTCAGGACGAAGGAGTTACGATCCGAAACGCGCGTCGGGGCGCGTGTAGAGAGACAATCAGTCACCGCTTTGGCTCCCAGGTTTGTTGTCCCATAGGCATACATGGTTCTCTTTTTGGCAGTGCACATTTGTTGCTTATGTGTGTTTAGTGGCACATGTTAATTGGGTTCACTGCACGTAGCACTTATATATATATTTATTTTTTGCACTTTATATAATTTTCGCTGTGTGATTTTGGCCATACACAGTATGTTCACAGTGCAGACTATATGGTGATTTGCTTTTTACCTTTTATCACTTTTTTATGGACAACACCTGGTTATGATAATTGGGCCTTTCAGTATTGTAGTGATATACTATTATAGCGATATACTAGTAGCTTTGACCATGTATATTTTCATATCAATACATAAACTATATATACCTATTTTCTGGCTGATTTGCTTCTCTTTTTATTATAAATAAGTTTTTATTAAAAACATTTTTTGTATTACATTTGTTTTACTACACATAAAGTGTTTTTTGTCATTCGATTTTGTGCAATTACCAATAAAGACGATTTGGTTTTACATCTATATTGTGCATTTTTTAATTGTATGTATTCATTTTTATTTCATTAGTCTCCTGCTTGGTAGGTTCTTCTTATCTTTATTTCCATTTCCTGGGTGGTGGTTCTTCTCACCGCATGGTAAGCAGTGCTGTGAGCGATGACAGTAACTATCATGTGAACACCCCCATAACTAAAAGCTGATGGTTCCTGGGAGATAATAAGTTTTTTTTTCCTCTTAGTGGCCCTTAGTTAAGTGAAGCAGTCAGACAGCATTGTAATGCTATTTACCTGTAGCTTAACCCCATAACTGCCCGTTAAATATCATTTTCTGATATGACATGTTTCCTTTAACCCCTTAACGACCGCTGATATGCCTTTTCACGGCGGTCATTAAGGGTACTTAAACCTCAGCGCCGTTGATTAACGGCACTGGGGAAAAAGTGAATAGCACCCCCCACAGTCATTTTCTTCGGGGTCTACGCTACCGGTGTAGCCGAGACCCTAGAGAACATGAATCGGGTCGGTTTTTACCGACCCCGATGTTGCGATCGCCATTATTAACCCTATAACGGCGATCGCAACAAAAAAAAATGATGTGCCATATAATTTCTCTCTCCTCTGATGTGATCGGACATCAGAGGAGTAAGAAATATGGTCCCCGATCCCCCCTTTGTGGCCCCTGGTGGTCTTAGGGCCCTCCTCTGTCCCCAGTGCCGCCCCAATGCTCCAAAATGGCGGGCGCATGCGTAGTGCGCCCGCTGCGAAGTGACGGGGGGGTTGGGCGATTTTCTCTGGGGTCTCGGCTGCCTGGGGTAGCCGAGACCCCAGAGAACATAATAGGGGCGCCCGCAGTCACCACTATTTTGCGTTTGCCATATAACGGCGATCGCAAAAGAAAAATCACAGCCACGATCCTGCCTGTAATTTCTCTCCCCTCTGATGTGATCGCACATCAGAGGGGAGAGAAATAGGATCCCCGGGAACCCCGATCACCCCCCTGTACCTTCCTGTGGCTCCTCTGTGTCCTCCGATCCTCCCCCTGTCCTCTGATCCTAGGCCTCTTCTTCCTGTAAAAAAAAATGGCATGCCTGGCGGCAGATTCAAAAAATCATTCATTCATTCTGTAAAAGTACATTTTGATCACTGTGATAAACTATCACAGTGATCAAAATAAAAAAACAGTACATAAACACCCCCTTTATCACCCCATTAGTTAGGGACATATAATAAAATAAAGAAATTTTATTTATTTTCCTTTATCCATAAGGGTTCGGGTTAGGGTTATAATTAGGGTTAGGGTTGGAGTTAGGGTTAGGGCTAGGGTTAGGGTTATAATTAGGGTTAGGGTTAGGCTGGGTTCATACTGCGTTATGGCAGTTCGTTAGACTGACTGCGTTACACCGTGGTATAACGCGGTGTAACGCAGTCCGTTAACGCTGCCATTCACCCCCATTTGAAGGCGCATTGCGACCCATGCCGTAAAGCGGCATGCGTTCGCGACGTGCCGTTATTCAGTGATGGAGCCTCGGACGCGGCCTGCAGCATCTGGGCTCTGTCACCGCTAGCGCAGATGATTAATCTGTGCTAGCACACTGCGCTAGCGGCTATAGCATAACGTGATCGCATTATGCTATACCGTTACCAGCCCGTCAACGCTATGTGTTGAACGGGCTGGTAAAACGCAATATGAACCTAGCCTTAGGGTTAGGGTTATAATTAGGGTTAGGGTTGGAATTAGGGTTAGGGTTACAATTAGGGTTAGGGTTACAATTAGGGTTATGGTTACAATTAGGGTTAGGATTACAATTAGGGTTGGAATTAGGGTTGGGATTAGGGTTAGGATTAGGGTTAGGGTTAGGGATGTGTTGGGGTTAGGGTTGGAGCTAGAATTGAGGAGTTTCTACTATTTAGGCACATCAGGGGTTTCCAAACACGACGTGGCGTTCAAAAAGTCAAATGGTGCTCCCTCCCTTCCGAGCCCTGCCATGCGCCCAAACAGTGGTTTACCCCAACATATGGGGTATCAGCGTACTCTGGACAAATTGCACACCAATTTTGGGGTTCTAATTTCTCCTGTTACCCTTGGGAAAATAAAAAATAGCTGGCTAAAAAAGTCATTTTTGAGGAAAAAAATCATTTTTTATTTTCACGGCTCTGCTTTTATAAATTTCTGTGAAGCACTTTGGGGTTCAAAGTGCTCACCACACATCTAGATAAGCTCCTTGGGGGGTCTAGTTTCCAAAATGGTGTCACTTGCAGGGGGTTTCCACTATTTAGGCACATCAGGGGATCTCCAAACACGACGTGGCGTTCAAAAAGTCAAATGGCGCTCTCTCTCTTCCGAGCCCTGCCGTGTGCCGAAACAGTGGTTTACCCCAACATATGGGGTATCAGCATACTCAGGACAAATTGCACACCAATTTTGGGGTTCTAATTTCTCCTGTTACCCTTGGGAAAATAAAAAATAGCTGGCTAAAAAAATAATTTTTGAGGAAAAAAATGATTTTTTATTTTCACGGCTTTGCGTTTATAAATTTCTGTGAAGCACTTGGGGTTTAAAGTGCTCACCACATATCTAGATAAGCTCCTTGGGGGGTCTAGTTTCCAAATTGGTGTCATTTGCAGGGGGTTTCTACTGTTTAGGCACATCAAGGGCTCTGCAAATACAACATGACGCCCGCAGAACATTCCATCAAAGCCTGCATTACAAAATGGCGCTCCTTCCCTTCCAAGCTCTCCCATGCGCCCAAACAGTGGTTCCACCCCACATATGGGCTATCAGCGTACTCAGGAAAAATTGCACAACAACTTTTGGGGTCCAATTTCTCCTGTTACCCTTGGGAAAATAAAAAAAATAGGCTAAAGAATCATTTTTGAGGAAAAAAATGATTTTTTATTTTCACGGCTCTACGTTATAAACTTCTGTGAAGCACTTGGGGGTTCAAAGTACCACACATCTAGATAAGTTCCTTAAGAGGTCTGGTTTCCAAAATGGTGTCATTTGTGTGCGGTTTCCACTGTTTAGGTGCATCAGGGGCTCTCCAAACGCGACATGGCGTCCAATCTCAATTCCAGCCAATTTTGGTTTGAAAAAGTCAAACGGCGCTCCTTCCCTTCCAAGCCCTGCCGTGCGCCCAAACAGTGGTCCCCCCACATTTGGAGTATCAGCGTACTCAGGACAAATTGGACAACAACTTTTGTTTTCTAATTTCTCCTGTTACCTTTGGGAAAATAAAAAATTGGGGACTAAACGATCAGGTTTGTGGAAAAAAATATAATTTTTTATTTTCACGCCCGGGCGTTATAAACTTCTGTGAAGCACTCTGGGGCTCAAAGTGCTCACCAAACATCTAGATAAGTTCCTTAGGGGGTCTAGTTTCCATAATGGGGTCACTTGTGGGGGGTTTCCACTGTTTAGACACATCAGGGCCTCTACAAACGCGACATTGCGTCCAGCCAATTCTGCGTTGAAAAAGTCAAACGGCGCTCATTCCCTTCCAAGCTCTGCCATGCACCCAAACAGTGGTTTACCCCCACATATGGGGTATCAGCATGCTCAGGACAAATTGCACAAAAACTTTTGGGGTCTTGTTACCCTTGGGAAAATAAAAATTGGGGTGAAAAGTTCGTTTTTGTGGAAAAAATATAATTTTTTATTTTCACGGCTCTACGTTATAAACTTCTGTGAAGCACTTGGAGGTTCAAAGTGCTCACCACACATCTAGATAAGTTCCTTAAGGGGTCTAGTTTCCAAAATGGGGTCACTTGTTGGGGGTTTCCACTGTTTAGGCACATCAAGGGCTCTCTAAACGCGACATGGCGTCCAGCCAATTCTGCGTTGAAAAAGTCAAACGGAGCTCCTTCCCTAGCGATCTCTGCCGTGCGCCGAAAAAGTGGTTTACCCCCACATATGGGGTATCGGCGTATTCAGGAGAAATTGCACAACAAATTTTGTGGTTCATTTTTTCTTTTAACACTTGTGAAAATAAAAAAAATTGGTTCCGAATTAAAGCTTTTGCAAAAAAAGTTAAATGTTAATTTTTTCCTTCCACATTGCTTCCGTTCCTGTGAAGCACGTAAAGAGTTAATAAACTTCTTGAATGTGGTTTTGAGCACCTTGAGGGGTGCAGTTTTTAGAATGGTGTCACTTTTGGGTATTTTCTATCATATAGACCCCTCAAAGTGACTTCAAATGTGATGTGGTCCCTAAAAAAAAAATGGTGTTGTAAAAATGAGATATCGCTGGTCAAATTTAAACCCTTATAACTTCGTAACAACAAAAATTTTGTTCCCAAAATTGTGCTGATGTAAAGTAGACATGTGGGAAATGTTATTTATTAAGAAATTTGTGTGACATATCTCTCTGATTTAAGGGCATAAAAAATTTAAAGTTTGAAAATTGCTAAATTTTCAAAATTTTTGCCATATTTCTGTTTTTTTTCATAACTAAAAGCAAGTCATAAATTTTTTTTTACCACTAATGTGAAGTACAATATGTCACGAAAAAACACTCTCAGAATCAGTAGGATCCGTTAAAGCGTTCCAGAGTTATAACTTCATAAAGTGACAGTGGTCAGAATTGCAAAAATTGGCCCGATCATTAAGCTGCAAATTGGCTCTGTCACTAAGGGGTTAAAGGCTCCATCATACTGTATTATGGTATTTTCTCTTCCATCTTGCTTCTAGTAGAGAATATTTCTTTAATGCGGTGACACATAGAGCACTTTATGACAGCACTTTGCTTATGGCTTCTCTCGTAGATGAGAGCAGACATTGTTACTATCTTTTTTCTATAGATGCCAAATGCTGGACAATATATGGAAAAATGAAAGTTAAAAATTTGATTAGTGGAAGAGCAATTATTGTAGCCATAAATCTAGCATATATAATCTATCCTCCTCATTGCTTGGTTTATGAGGTGTAGATTTCTTGCATACAGTATCTCCACTCTAAAATAGGAGAACACAGACACAACAATGTGATAGGTCCTTGTAGTGTCCCATTTTGGAGCAACTCAACAATAGAGGTCCAATCATGTCCATTGAAATTAGTGGATAGCTCATTGAATTTAACGTTATGCTTCTTAGCTACAGAAGGGGTATTCACCAGCACATGCCCCTACTGATTGCAGGAGAAATCCTTTGGAACTCACTGGATATTGGGGACTTAGCAAAATCAAAAAGGGTTGCCCAATCCAAGATTACTGTCAGCTATTTCCATACTGTCTTTTATATTGAGTTCTCCATTAACTCCTACTCCGAGATTACATCGATTTTTCTGGCTAACACGGTGCCACAATTTAATTTGTTATTGTACACCATTAACTCCCAGGAACGGTATCTAACAGAACTCATACTTTATGTCTTGTATATTGTGAACTCTCTTTTTCTTGGAAGGCCAATAATAATGTAAAGATGAATTTAACCTGGGAGACAGCGCAGAACATTCAGACAGCTTGACTCTGCTTCTTAATAAATCTGTCAGCCTTAGAGCCCACTACATTACTGTGGAAAAAGAGATTCCATTTTTGTTTTTTTCTCTGGCAACAATGCACATGAATGCTAGACGCGATGACAGACTGCACTGTCTACTTAATAGAACACATGTCATGTAAGAAAGCGTATATCATCGTAGGCATCATTTCTGAAAATTGTTTTCTTAATATTTTTCCTCTTGTTTTGGTTTTCTTGTAGTTATCTGTGTAGTTTTCATCAATCTTTTAACCCTTCTAAATAAATGTCTAATTGTTATAAAAAGACTTTTATTTTACCAATATATTCTCATTACATAACAATTCATTATTATCCTCTTAATTTAAGGGAAATAGCAAGGCGTCACAATAATTACCGTAAACCCGTTTTGAAATCTTATAAAGTGCTAGCATATATTTTGGATGCAACATCACTTTATGTTCCTCCACCTATTTCTTAGAATAATGGGAATATAGCTCTGTTGTAGCGCTGCCTTTTCTTCACTGTTTTTCCTTGTACAGATGCCCCAACCACCTGACTGTGCAGGGATCTGCAGTGTAGCCCCATTTAAGTATTGTACCTTAACACCTTGGCGCTTTCCATGACTTGCAGTAAAATCCAAAAATAATGCTTCAATATGTCATTACAGTGAAAAAGCTGCATGCAACATTGAGACAGTGGCAGAAAAGAACATGAATTTTCTTCACCTTCCCAATATCTACAGTCACTGGTGGGCAATGCTGTTTTGCTGCAGACCCCCAGACCATGTTTCCAGTTTGGCTGCTAATCTAATTCCCCTAAGGGCTTATTCACACATCAGTATTTTGCATCAGTGTTTGTATGCAAAAACCAGGAGTGGAACTTAGTGGGAAAATCTATAGCTGAAAGATTGACACCTTTTCTGTGTTTTAGAGACACTCCTGGTTTTGGCAAACAAACACTGGTGAAATACTGATCAAAAGTGCTGATGTGCGAATAAAGCTTTAAGGGTATGCCACACTAAACAATATCGCTAACGGGATCGCTAAAAAACGTCACTATTTAGCGATCCCGTTAGCGATGTTGTTCAGTGCGGCAGCTTCCAGCGACGAGCTTCCTGCTGTGATCTCGCTCGTCGCTGGAATCGTTCCGGACCCTATTTCATCGCTGGCGCTCCCGCTGGGTAAGTATCTTATCGCTGTGTGGCACCTTTTCTTAGCGATTTAGCGGTACTTTTGTACCGCTAAAGTCGTTAAGAAGATCGCTAACGGCGATAGCGTCGTTAACTATATCGCTAAATGCGGCAGCATTTAGCGATATAGAAACAATCCCGCTAGCGATCTCATTAGTATGCAACGCTAACGAGATCGCTAGCGGGATAGCTTAGTGTGGCAGTACCTTTAGGTTGAGTTTAAGGCTGGGTCTCACATAGCGATACACCAGCGATCCCGACAACGATCAGGATAGCTGGTGTATCGCTACATTATCGCTGCTGAGCTGCCAAACAGGCAGCTCAGGCAGCGATCAGTACAAGCGACACTGCGGGTAACATCGCTTAGTTACCCGCAGTGTACCTTGGATACCAGCGCTAGCGAGATCGCTATGTGAGACGGGGGCTTTAGATGAAGACTGCCATGCTAAAACCGCGTGCAGCGCCGTGTGCTCATATTGTTTTGAGTGCAAGGACTGCCTGCTGTTTACATATTACATCAAGTCGATGAATCTGTGATTTTTTTGCACACAAACCATGGGTCTGTGTGGAAAAGTATCCAAATGCAGTGACACTTTAGCTATTGGTGGAATATCTTTAGAATCATCAACATCAGATCAGTGAGGGTCCGGCACCCTGCACCTCCGCTGATCAGCTGTTTCCATGTTTGTGATGATTATTGGAGAGACACCCCTTTGGGATGTCACTGGAAGAAGGTGAAACTCATTAGGATAGAAAGAACTCATTCACGCCACAGCCAGTTTTCACGTTCCTGAACAAGCCAAATCTTTAAATTCTGACCAGTGTGACTTTATGAAGTAATATCTCTGAAATTGTTTTGTTTGATAGTTTTTTTCCTGACAGATTGTTCTTCATGATAGTAGTAAATTTAGGTCAATATGATTGCATGTTTTTATGAAAATATCGAAAATTTTGACAAAAATTTAGTTAAACTAGAAATGTATAAAGTTTTAATTTGTATGTCCTAAAAAAAGTCATTCTACACAAAATAATCATGTGTCTACTTTATGTTAGCGTCATTTTTAAATATTTTTCTTTTTTGTTAGCAAGTTAGAAGGGTTAAAATGTGCAATATTTTTCATTTTTCCAACAAAATTTACAAATCTTAATTTTTTTAAGGGACCTCTTCACTTTAAAGTAACTTTTATGGTCCTACATGTTAGAAACCCTAAACAAGACCACATTTTAAAAACGGCACCCTGTAAGATATTCAAAACTGCATTCAGGAAGTTTATTAACTCTTCAGGTGTTTCACAAGAATAATATCGAGGTGAAAGAAAATAGTGAAAAATTACATGCTTTTCACTAAAATGTTGCTTCAGCTCCAAACATTTCATTTTCATAACAGTAACAGGAGAAAATGGACCACCCAATTTGTTGAGCAATTTATCCTGAGTTTGAGGATACTCCACATGTGGGGAAAACTACTGTTTAGGCACAAGGAAAAGTTTGGAAAGAAATGAGTGCTGTTTGACATTTTGCGCACAGATTTGGCCAAATATACCTTGGGCACAATGTTGCACTATAATGTTGGTTTAGCCCCAAGTTTTTTATTCTTAAAAGGACTTTTAGGAGAAAATGGACCAAATAATTTATTACACAATTTCTCCTGAGTGCGCCAATACCCCTTATGTGGTCGAAAACTACTTTTCAGACAAAGTGGAAAGCTAAGAAGGGAAACAGCACTGTATTGAAATGCAGAATTTGCTGGAATGATTTGTAGGTGTTGTGACTTAGAGACCCTGAGGTGTCACAACAAAACCCCCAATAAGTTTTACAAACTGCACCCCTCAGTGAACACATCTAGTGATGCAGTGAGCATATTGACACCACTGGAATGTCACAGAATTTTATACCATTGGGTGGTGACCAAACAATAATAACATTTTTACTACTAAAATGTTTGGTTTTTTATTTTCACACGGTGCAATAGGAAAAAAAGATCATATTATTTGCTTCACAATTTCTCCTGAACTTGTAGATACCCATATGCGACTACACCCTGATAGAAGTTATGTCGCTTATCCATGTTATGGAAATCAAAGCTTATATCCTGACTAGTGTTGAGCGATACTGCTCGATATCTAAAAATATCGTATCGGAATGGTATCGCCGATATCACTAAATATCGTCGATATCCGATTCCGATACCGGAAGTCCCATGTAAGTCTATGGGAACAAAATATCGCAACAAAAAAAACCCTTTCTTTCGTTGTAAACACAAAATATACACACATAGAATACATATATATATATATATATATACATGTCATTGTGACATATATATATACATATATTTATAGTTTATACACTTCTACATAGTAAAATAGACTCTGATTCAATTGCCGGGTAAAGCCGTGACATACCCCATAGAAGTCGACGGGCTCGGTGCCGAGTACCCCCAAAACCTCTGGCTCTGTGCGACTCAACTTGGGCGTCACGAACAGGATTCTGTAGCTCGCTATAAGCGAGTCCTGTGTGCCTGAATTGAACTGGTTTTGTGCTTGAGAATTGCTAAAATCATCAGAGAATGTATTTGCCATTTTTCCGCCATATCTGCGTCACGACGAGGCACTGGTGAAGAAGAAGGGCGTGCTCTTTGTGGGTGTACACTCACTCAGTGGCGCAAAAACGATGGCCGACCACTCTAAATGGTACTGCAATGTAAGATCGTGCCCCACAGCTCTTCAGTTCCGCCTCCTCATCCTCCTCAGTGTGCGGAAACTAACACGAAGGTCCCGCCTCACTACAAAAGAGGGGCCCTCTCCAGATGCTAATGACACATGTGGCTTGGCAGAGATGGCTAATGGACACGAGCAGAAGTGTGAAGGGATGGAGCAGTCAGAGCTCTCCCCCCACGGAAGCGACCCGATCGCCACGGAACCACCGTTGGGCACCCGGCCTGGAAACCCTCCTACGCTGCAAGAAGCGGAGGATACCCTAAGAGGCCTGGCCCAGCACCGGGAGGAGGTCGCCAGGATGGAAGCCAGCTGGCGTGCCCTAAAACTAAACTTGGAGCGGCGCCAATCCCTCTTACCTGAAGTGTCTGTACCGGAAGGTGAGGCACCCGTTCTAGTAGAGGAGTCCGTGCGGGCATCCCAGCCCTTGCAATGTGATCCGGTTGACGTTGTCGCAGTGGAGGCACCCGTTCCTGCAAAAAACTCTGCACCGGCAGCACCCCAGATCCCGCTGTCTGCCCCCGTCGCTGAGACAGAAGAAGCGACACCCGTCCTCATGGAGGAGGCCGCGCAGGCACCAGAGGTCTACCTGTCTGTACCGGAGCCCCGACTGTCATCTGTTCCAGAGCCGGCTGCTTCCTCCGCAGGTGAGCGCCGCCAGGACTGGGGGCGCCAGGAGAGCTGCCACAAACCGGACATCGTAAGCTGCAGTTTGATGGTGGAGACATGGAGATGCTGGTGGAGGAGAATTACAACCGGCGTCAGGAGGAAGAGTGGAGACGTTGGGAGCGGGAAGCAGAGCGACAAAGGGAGCAGCGCGAATCCCAGAAGCTTCGCCAACGTCACATCGAGAAGGACCGGGCAGATAAGGACCGGATGAGAAAAGATAAAGGAACCCTGTGGGAGCCGCGGTGTAAGGGTGCAGTACGGAGCTTTAAATTGAAAGGTGGTTGGGTGTTGTGAATGGGTTTGAGATGAGTTCTGAGCAGAGGCTCCCTCTGGTGGCTACAAGCGGTGCTAGTGAAGATTGTGAGGACTGGGAATCAGGTGTTACTGACTGGTCTTATATAAGGGAGTCATTTTCCCATCAGGGTCGCCGGTGATCAATTGTTCTGGTCTGAATCTTTCTTTCCAGTTTCCCTTGTAGCCTGCTGTGTCGTGTCTGCATCTCCTGCTATCAGATAAGACATTTTCTTCTTTTGTGTTTGTGCTATATTTTTGCATTTTGTCCTGCACTTCTGTGGGGGCCTTCAGGGTCCCCTCCGGGGGCTTCTGCCCTCTCAGTTTAGTTCAGCCACTGAGTTTTGTTCTTTTGCTTTTTCCAGTTTTTTCAGTGGCTGCTGTTTTGATTTTGTTACACCAGAGAACTAATTTAGGTGGTAGAGGTCGTGTGATCTCAGGTGATTTTGAAATTAGTAGAGTTGGTGCTTTTCAGGGTTTTCTGGGATTGCAGTAAGTACCCTTCCTATCCTTTTCTATTTAGATAGTTTGGGCCCCAGCGTTTGCTCATTCTATTTTCTTTCTGTGTCAGTATTTCCTCTTGTCTAACCGCCATTACATGTTTGGGGGCTTTCTATTGTCTTTGGGGTTCTGCTCCGGGGCAGATAGCTTTCCTATTTCTATCTTTAGGTGTAGTTAGTTTCTCAGGCTGTGACGAGGCGTCTAGGACCAACGTAGGAATGCTCCACGGCTGCCTCTAGTTGCGGTGGTTAGTCAGGGTACTGCAATCTCATAGATTCCAACTGCTCTGGTGTATTGCCTTTTTACCTGCACTCCTCAGCTACCGAAACATAACAGTATCACCGGCGAAAAAAATTGAAAATTGTATGGTACTCACAGAAGGGAAAAAATATTGTGAAAGAAAAAAAAGGTTGTCAGAGTTGTCAGAGATATTTTTCTGTTTGTTGCATTTTTTTTTTCCCTCTATATCTCTGGGTGCTGGGGAGGATCTTTTCTCTCAATGGAGTTTGCACAGTTGTCTGGCCGTGTGGATCAGCTTGCCACTGAAGTTCGGAGTATTGCTACCTATCTTGCTAGGTTGCCTGTTGTGGAACCTAGGATCCCCATGCCAGATTTGTTTTTAGGGGATCGAGCTAAGTTTCAGAATTTCAAAAATAATTGTAAATTGTTTTTTGCCTTAAAATCTAAGTCCTCAGGAAACGCAGCGCAGCAGGTTCAAATTATCATCTCTCTCCTGCGCGGCGATCCTCAGGATTGGGCTTTTTCCCTGATACCTGGGGATCCTGTTTTGAGTGATGTTGATGCATTTTTTCAGGCTTTGGGGTTATTGTACGATGAGCCTAATGTCACTGATCAAGCTGAAAAAGCCTTGTTGGCATTAAATCAGGGGCTTGATGACGCTGTTATACTGTCAGAGATTCCGTAGGTGGGCAGTCCTGACCAAATGGAATGACGACGCTTTGGCGGCCCTTTTCCGGAAGGGTCTGTCAGATAATGTAAAGGATGTTATGGTGGGATTCCCTGTCCCCTCTGGTCTCAATGATTCTATGTCATTAGCGATTCAAATTGACAGACGTTTGCGTGAGCGGAGAAGTATGCGTGGAATGGTGTTGCCTTGTGAACCAGCTTCTGAACCCATGCAGTGTGATGGAGTGGTGTCTGGGGCACAGCGTCATGAGTTTCGAAAGCGCAATGGGTTATGTTTCTACTGTGGTGATGCCTCTCATGCTATTTCAGTCTGCCCTAAGCGGGGAAGACGTTTTGCACGCTCAGTTGTCTTGGGTAGTGTTCAGACTAAGTTTTTATTAACTGTCACTCTGATATGCTCTCTGTCCTCATTTTCTGCTCAGGCTTTCGTTGATTCTGGAGCAGCTATTAACCTGATGGATTATGATTTTGCTAAACGTTGTGGGTTTCCCTTGATACCCCTACAGAAGTCTATTCCCCTACTGGGGATCGATTCTACCCCTTTGGCTGAGAATAAACCCCAGTTTTCTACTCAGGTGATAATGAGGGTTGAACCTGATCACCAGGAGTGCTGCAAATTTTTGGTTCTATATAATCTGCATGACATTATCGTGCTGGGTTTCCCTTGGTTACAGTCTCATAATCCTGTTTTGGATTGGAAATCTGTGTCTGTAACCAGTTGGGGCTGCCAATGTGTTAATACCAACACTCCTGTTTTTTCTGCCTCCCCCCAGGCTCAGGATGTTCCTGACTTTTTGATTGATTTTTCTGATGTGTTTAGCGAAAGTAAATCTGCATCCTTGCCTCCCCATAGGAGCTATGACTGCGCTATTGAATTAGTGCCGGGTAGTAAATTCCCTAAAGGTCGCCTTTTTAACTTGTCTGTACCTGAACATGACGCTATGCGGTCTTATATCAAGGAATCATTGGAGAAGGGTCATATCAGACCATCCTCTTCACCCTTAGGTGCCGGTTTTTTCTTTGTGGCCAAAAAAGATGGTTCATTAAGGCCGTGTATTGATTATCGTCTCTTGAACAATATTACTGTGAAATATCAATACCCGTTACCCTTGATTTCTGACCTGTTTTCCAGGTTGAAAAACGCTACTTGGTTTACCAAGCTTGACCTCAGGGGGGCGTATAACCTTATTCGCATTAAGCACGGGGATGAATGGAAGACGGCATTCAATACCCCTGAAGGGCATTTTGAGTACCTAGTGATGCCCTTTGGGCTCACTAATGCTCCTTCCGTCTTCCAGTCCTTCATGAATGACATTTTCAGGGATTTTGTGGACAAATTTCTGATTGTTTATTTGGATGATATCTTGATTTTTTCTAATGACTGGGACTCTCATGTGAAACATGTTCGAACTGTATTCCAGATTTTGAGAGAGAATGCTCTGTATGTGAAGGGATCAAAGTGTCTTTTTGGCGTACAGAGGATCTCATTTCTGGGATTCATTTTGTCCCCATCTGTTATTGAAATGGACCCGGTCAAGGTTCAGGCCATCTGTGATTGGGTCCAACCTACTTCATTAAAGGCTCTTCAGAGATTTTTGGGTTTTGCCAATTTTTATCGTAAATTTATTGGTAAGTTTCTCGGTTATTGTTAACCCCTCTCTGCCATCAGACGTACTATTCCGTCCATGTGACCCTGGACCTAATTCCCATGGACGGAATAGTACGTCATGGGCGATCAGCTGCGCTCCCGGGGGGAGCGCAGCTGATCGCCGCCGGGTGTCAGCTGATTATCACAGCTGACACCCGTGACTGTGTGTCAGGAGCGGTCACGGACCGCTCCCGGCACATTAACCCCTGGCACACCGCGATCAAACATGATCGCGGTGTACCCGGGGCACAGGGGAGGATCGCGCAGGCAGGGGGCTCCCTGCGCGCTCCCCTGAGACCCTCAGAGCAGCGCGATGTGTCGCGCTGTTCCGAGGGTCCGTCCTCCCTCCAGGTCCCCGGATCCAAGATGGCGCCGGGGTCCTGCAGGGAGGCTGCTTCCTCAGTGCCTGCTGAGAGCAGGCGCTGGGGAAGCCTGCAGCGATGCCAGAGCGATCGCTGGTGTGACAGAGTGCTGTGCACACTGTCACACCAGCGATCTGCTAAAATACTGTGATGTCCCACCCTGGGACAAAGTAAAAAAGTAAAAAAAGTAAAAATAAAAAGTGTAAAAAAAAATCATAAAAAAAATAAAAATATTCCCAATAAATTCATTTTTTCCTGTAAATAAAAAAAACAAAACAATAAAAGTACACATATTTGGTATCGCCGCGTCCGTAACGACCCCCCCTATAAAACTGTCCACTAGTTAACCCCTTTAGTGAACCCCTTAAAAAAAAAAAAAAAAAAACCAAGCAAAAAATCAATGCTTTATCATCATACCGCCGAACAAAAAGTGAAATAACACGCGATCAAAAAGACCGATATAAATAAACATGGTACCACTGAAAACGTCATCTTGTCCCGCAAAAAACGAGCCGTCACACAGCATCATGAGCGAAAAAATAAAAAAGTTATAGCTCGCAGAATAAAGCGATGCAAAAATAATGATTTTTTATATAAAATTGTTTTCATTCTATAAAAGCGCCAAAACCTAAAAAAATGATATAAATGAGGTATCGCCATAATCGTACTGACCCAAAGAATAAAACTGCTTTATCAATTTTACCACACGCGGAACGGTATAAACGCCTCCCCAAAAGAAATTCATGAATTGCTGATTTTTGTTCATTCTAACCACCCAAAAATCGAAATAAAATGCGATCAAAAAATGTCACGTGCTCAAAAATGGTACAAATAAAAACGTCAACTCGTCCCGCAAAAAATAAGACCTCACATGACTCTGTGGGCCAAAATATGCAAAAATTATAGCTCTCAAAATGTGGTGGTGCAAAAAACTATTTTTTGCAATAAAAAGCGTCTTTTAGCGTGACAGCTGCCAATCACAAAAACCCGCTATAAATAGTAAATCAAACCCCCTTTATCACCCCCTTAGTTAGGGAAAAATAATAAAATTAAAAAAATGTATTTATTTCCATTTTCCCGTTAGGGTTAGGGTTGCGGCTAAAGTTAGGGTTAGGGTTGGCGCTAACGTTAGTATTAGGGTTAGGGTTGGCGCTAACGTTAGGATTAGGGTTGGGATTAGGGTTATGGGTGTGTTACGGTTAGGTTTGTGGTTAGGGTTGGGACTAGGGTTATTGGTGTTTGGGGTTAGGGTTGAGTTAGAATTGGGGGGTTTCTGCTGTTTAGGCACATCAGGGGCTCTCGAAATGTGACATGGCGTCTGATCTCAATTCCAGCCAATTCTGCGTTGAAAAAGTCAAATGGTGCTCCTTCACTTCTGAGCTCTGCCATGCGCCCAAACAGTAGTTTACCCCACATATGGGGTATCAGCATACTCTGGACCCCAAGAGTTATTGTGCAATTTGGCCTATTTCTCCTGTTACCCTTGGGAAAATAAAAAACTGGGGGCGACAAAATCATTTTTGTAAAAAAAAAATAATTTTTTTGTTTTTACGGCTGTATGTTATAAAACTTCTGTGAAGTACTTGGGGCTTCATAGCGCTCACCACACTTCTAGATAAGTTCCTTGTGGGGTCTATTTTCCAAAATGGGGTCACTTGTGGGGGGTTTCCACTGTTTAGGCGCATCAGGGGCTCTCCAAATGCGACATGACGCCCCCAGACCATTCCATCAAAGTCTGCAATCCAAAACGTCACTACTTCCCTTCCGAGCCCCGACGTGTGCCCATACAGTAGTTTTCTCCCACATATTGGGTATCAGCGTACTCAGGACAATTTGGACAACAACTTTTGGGGTCCAATTTCTCCTGTTACCCTTGTGAAAATAAAATATTGGGGGCGAAAAAATCATTTTTGTAAAAAAAAAAAGGATTTTTTATTTTTACGCTGTACGTTATAAACTTCTGTGAAGCACTTCGGGGTTCAAAGTGCTCACCACACATCTAGATAAGTTCCTTGTGGGGTCTATTTTCCAAAATGGGGTCACTTGTGGGGGGTTTCCACTGTTTAGGCGCATCAGGGGTTCTCCAAATGCGACATGACGCCCCCAGACCATTCCATCAAAGTCTGCAATCCAAAACGTCACTACTTCCCTTCCGAGCCCCGACGTGCGCCCATACAGTAGTTTACTCCCACATATTGGGTATCAGCGTACTCAGGACAAATTGGACAACAACTTTTGGGGTCCAATTTCTCCTGTTACCCTTGTGAAAATAAAATATTGGGGGCGAAAAAATCATTTTTGTAAAAAAAAAAGGATTTTTTATTTTTACGGCTGTACGTTATAAACTTCTGTGAAGCACTTCGGGGTTCAAAGTGCTCACCACACATCTAGATAAGTTCCTTGTGGGGTCTATTTTCCAAAATGGGGTCACTTGTGGGGGGTTTCCACTGTTTAGGCACATCAGGGGCTCTCCAAATGCGACATGACTCCCCCAGACCATTCCATCAAAGTCTGCAATCCAAAACATCACTACTTCCCTTCCGAGCCCCGACGTGCGCCCATACAGTAGTTTACTCCCACATATTGGGTATCAGCGTACTCAAGACAAATTGGACAACAACTTTTGGGGTCCAATTTCTCCTGTTACCCTTGTGAAAATAAAATATTGGGGGCAAAAAAAATCATTTTTGTAAAAAAAAAGGATTTTTTATTTTTACGGCTGTACGTTATAAACTTCTGTGAAGCACTTCGGGGTTCAAAGTGCTCACCACACATCTAGATAAGTTCCTTGTGGGGTCTATTTTCCAAAATGGGGTCACTTGTGGGGGGTTTCCACTGTTTAGGCGCATCAGGGGCTCTCCAAATGCGACATGACTCCCCCAGACCATTCCATCAAAGTCTGCAATCCAAAACGTCACTACTTCCCTTCCGAGCCCCGACGTGCGCCCATACAGTAGTTTACTCCCACATATTGGGTATCAGCATACTCAGGACAAATTGGACAACAACTTTTGGGGTCCAATTTCTCCTGCTACCCTTGTGAAAATAAAATATTGGGGGCTAAAAAATCATTTTTGTAAAAAAAAAAAAGAATTTTTTTTATTTTACGGCTGTACGTTATAAACTTCTGTGAAGCACTTTGGGGTTCAAAGTGCTCACCACACATCTAGATAAGTTCCTTGAGGGGTCTAGTTTCCAAAATGGTGTCATTTGTGGGGGTTTCCACTGTTTAGGCAGATCAGGAGCTCTCCAAACACGACATGGCATCCAGCCAATTCTGCGTTGAAAAAGTCAAACGGCGCTCCTTCCCTTCCAAACTCTGCCATGCACCCAAACAGTGGTTTACTCCCACATATGGGGTATCAGCGCACTCAGGACAAATTGCACAATAACTTTTGGAGTCTTGTTTCCCTTGGGAAAATAAAAATTGGGGTGAAAAGATCAATTTTGTGGAAAAAATATAATTTTTTAATTTTACGGCTCTACGTTATAAACTTGTGTGAAGCACTTGGGGGTTCAAATTGCTCACCAAAAATCTAGATAAGTTCCTTAGGGGGTCTAGTTTCCCAAATGGGGTCACTTGTCGGGGGTTTCCACTGTTTAGGCACATCAGGGGCTCTCCAAATGCAACATGGCGTCCAATCTCAATTCCAGCCAATTTTGGTTGGAAAAAGTCAAATAGTGCTCCTTCCATTCCGAGCTCTGCCATGCGCCCAAACAGTGGTTCCCCCCCACATATGGGGTATCAGCGTACTCAGGACAAATTGGACAACAAATTTTGTGGTCCAATTTCTCCTGTTACCTATGGGAAAATAAAAATTAGTGACTAAGAGATAATTTTTGTGGGAAAAAAATAGGATTTTTTATTTTCATGCCCGGGCATTATAAACTTGTGTGAAGCACTTGGGGGTTCAAAGTGCTCACCAAAGATCTAGATAAGTTCCTTAGGGGGTCTAGCTTCCAAAATGGGGTCACTTGTGGGGGGTTTCCACTGTTTAGGCTCATCTGGGCACTACAAACGGAACATGACCCCCATCAATGTTTGCATTCCAAAACGTTACTGCTTCTTTTCCAAGCCCTGCCGTGCGCCCAAACAGTTTCCCCCCCCCACATATGGGGTATCAGCGTACTCAGGACAAATTGGACAACAAGTTTTGGGGTCCAATTTCCTTGGGAAAAATCAAAAATTTGGGACTAAAAAATCATTTTTGTGGAAAATTTTTTTTTTTTTTTCACACCCAGGCATTATAAACTTTTGTGAAACACTTTGGGGTTCAAAGTGCTCACAACAGATCTAGATAAGTTCCTTAGGGGGTCTAGTTTCCAAAATGGTGTCACTTGTGGGGGGTTTCCACTGTTTAGGCGTATCAGGGGCTCTCCAAACACGACATGGCGTCCAATCTCAATTCCAGCCAATTTTAGTTTGAAAAAGTCAAACGGCGCTCCTTCCCTTACGAGCTCTGCCGTGTGCCCAAACAGTGGTTTTCCCCCACATATGGGGTATTGGCGTACTCAGGAGAAATTGCACAACAACTTTATGTGTCCATTTTCTCCTTTTACCCTTGTGAAAATAAAAAAAAGTTTGTAAAAGATCATTTTTGTGGCTAAAAAGTTAAATATTAATTTTTTCCATCCACGTTGCTTCAGCTCCTGTGAAGCACCTGAAGGGTTAATAAACTTCTTGAATGTAGTTTTGAGTACCTTGAGGGGTGCAGTTTTTATAATGGTGTCACTTTTGGGTATTTTCTGCCATATAGACCCGTCAAAGTGACTTCAAATGTGAGGTGGTCCCTAAAAAAATGGCTTTGTAAATTTTGTTGTAAAAATGAGAAATCACTGGTCAACTTTTAACCCTTCTAATTTCCTAACAAAGAAAAATTTTGGTTCAAAATTGTGCTGATGTAAAGTAGACATGTGGGAAATGTTATTTCTTAACTATTTTGTGTGACATATTTCTCTGTTTTAAGGGAAAAAAAATTCAAAGTTTGAAAATTGCAAAATTTTTAAAATTTTCGCCATATTTGCGTTTTTTTCAAAAATAAACGCAAGTTATATCGAAGAATTTTTACACTAACATGAAGTACAATATGTCACGAGAAAACAATCTCAGAATCGCGAAGATCCGTTGAAGCGTTCCAGAGTTATAACCTCATAAAGAGACAGTGGTCAGAATTGTAAAAATTGGCCCGGTCATTAACGTGCAAACCACCCTTGGGGGTGAAGGGGTTAAACCATTAACTGATTTGACCAGAAAGGGTTCTGATGTGGTGAATTGGCCTCCTGAGGCAGTCTCTGCATTTCAGGAACTTAAGCAGAGATTCACTTCTGCTCCTGTTCTACGGCAACCTGATGTTTCTCTGCCATTTCAGGTGGAGGTTGATGCCTCTGAAATTGGGGCAGGTGCCGTTTTGTCCCAAAAAGATCCAGAGACCTCTAAAAGTAACCCTTGTGCCTTTTTCTCTCGAAAATTTTCTCCTACTGAACGTAATTATGACGTGGGTAATCGGGAGTTATTGGCCATGAAGTGGGCTTTTGAAGAGTGGAGACATTGGCTGGAGGGAGCCAAACATCAGGTGGTGGTCCTTACGGACTATAAGAATCTGGTCTATCTGGAATCTGCCAAGCGACTCAATCCTAGACAGGCCAGGTGGGCCTTGTTTTTCACACGTTTTAATTTTGTGGTTTCCTTTCTTCCTGGCACTAAGAATGTTAAGGCGGATGCCCTCTCGAGGAGTTTCCTTGCGGACTCTCCTGAGTTATCTGATCCTTCTGTTATTTTGAAAGAGGGTGTAGTTCTTTCCGCCATCTCGCCCAATTTGAGACTTGCTCTGGAGGGGTGTCAGGAGGATAGGCCCGAGCGCTGCCCTGTTGGAAAATTGTTTGTCCCGGACCAATGGAAAAAGAGTGTGATGTCTGAGATTCATTGTTCCGCATTGGCTGGGCATCCCGGAATTTTTGGTACCAGAGACTTGGTTAGTCGGTCCTTTTGGTGGCCTACCTTGTCTCGTGATGTCAGGCGATTTGTGCAGTCCTGCGGGACTTGCTCTCGCTCCAAGCCTTGCTCTCGCTCTAGTGGTTTGTTGATGCCATTGCCTGTGCCCAAGAGACCATGGACCCATATCTCTATGGATTTCATTTCCGATCTTCCTGTTTCTCAGAGAATGACCACCATCTGGGTAATTTGTGATAGGTTTTCCAAAATGATACATCTTGTGCCATTACCTAAGTTGCCTTCCTCCTCTGAATTGGTGCCGTTGTTCCTTCAGCACGTGGTTCGCTTACACGGCATTCCTGAGAACATTGTGTCTGACAGAGGAGTCCAGTTTGTTTCCAGATTTTGGAGGACTTTTTGTTCTAAACTGGGTGTTCAATTGTCTTTCTCCTCGGCATTTCATCCTCAGACCAATGGTCAAACTGAGAGAACAAACCAGACATTGGAGACTTATCTAAGATGCTTTGTGTCTGCTGATCAGGATGACTGGGTCTCTTTTTTGCCTTTGGCTGAGTTTGCTCTTAATAATAGGGCTAGCTCTGCCACTTTGATGTCTCCGTTTTTCTGTAATTCTGGGTTTCACCCTCGATTTTCTTCAGGACAGATGGAGGCTTCTGTCTGTCCAGGTGTTGACTCTGTGTGGAGCGTATGCAACAGATTTGGGACCAGGTGGTGGAGAGGTTGTCCCTCTCTCAGGAGAAGGCCCAGCGGTTTGCTAACCGGCATAGGACTGATGGTCCTCGGTTTAAAGTGGGGGACTTGGTCTGGTTGTCCTCAAAGAATATTCCTATGAGAGTAGCATCTCCTAAATTTAAGCCTAGGTTCATTGGACCTTATAAGATCATGGAGATTATTAATCCTGTTTCTTTTCGTTTGCTTCTTCCAGGGACATTTAAGATCCATAACGTGTTCCACAAGTCCTTGTTGAAGAGGTTTGTTGAGCCAGTGGTTCCTGCTGCTGTGCCTCCTGACCCTGTTTTGGTTGAGGGCAATCTGGAGTATGTGGTTGAGAAAATATTGGATTCTCGTTTTTCTAGACGGAAACTCCAGTATTTGGTTAAATGGAGAGGTTATGGTCAGGAAGACAATTCTTGGGTGTTTGCTTCGGACATCCATGCTAGGAGACTTATCCGTGCGTATCATAGAACTCATCCTGACCGACCTGGTTGCTCAAATGAGGGTTCGGTGACCCCTCCTCAAGGGGGGGGTACTGTTGTGAATGGGTTTGAGATGAGTTCTGAGCAGAGGCTCCCTCTGGTGGTTACAAGTGGTGCTAGTGAAGATTGTGAGGACTGGGAATCAGGTGTTACTGACTGGTCTTATATAAGGGAGTCATTTTCCCATCAGGGTCGTCGGTGATCAATTGTTCTGGTCTGAATCTTTCTTTCCAGTTTCCCTTGTAGCCTGCTGTGTCGTGTCTGCATCTCCTGCTATCAGATAAGACATTTTCTTCTTTTGTGTTTGTGCTATATTTTTGCATTTTGTCCTGCACTTCTGTGGGGGCCTTCAGGGTCCCCTCCGGGGGCTTCTGCCCTCTCAGTTTAGTTCAGCCACTGAGTTTTGTTCTTTTGCTTTTTCCAGTTTTTTCAGTGGCTGCTGTTTTGATTTTGTTACACCAGAGAACTAATTTAGGTGGTAGAGGTCGTGTGATCTCAGGTGATTTTGAAATTAGTAGAGTTGGTGCTTTTCAGGGTTTTCTGGGATTGCAGTAAGTACCCTTCCTATCCTTTTCTATTTAGATAGTTTGGGCCCCAGCGTTTGCTCATTCTATTTTCTTTCTGTGTCAGTATTTCCTCTTGTCTAACCGCCATTACATGTTTGGGGGCTTTCTATTGTCTTTGGGGTTCTGCTCCGGGGCAGATAGCTTTCCTATTTCTATCTTTAGGTGTAGTTAGTTTCTCAGGCTGTGACGAGGCGTCTAGGACCAACGTAGGAACGCTCCACGGCTGCCTCTAGTTGCGGTGGTTAGTCAGGGTACTGCAATCTCATAGATTCCAACTGCTCTGGTGTATTGCCTTTTTACCTGCACTCCTCAGCTACCGAAACATAACAGTTGGGGCTTCATCCAGGAGCCTGGACTTTATTTAGAAGTGTTTGTGACCCGGCGGGACGTGGAGACTCACCTCCCAGAAGGACACCCGGGGAGGGACCTGTTGCCAGGAGACTTGGTGACTTACACCCGACACTGGGGTTACAATGGATGGTACGCCCTAAATGTTACCAGGTGCGACCCCTACTCCCCAGAGTGTCAGGAACCTGTGAGACCCTCGGAGCCTTCAGCCTCCCACATCCAGGCCTCTGCACAAGTGCCCACCCCACGCCGTAAATCTCCCCAGCCTCCCTCAGTGGTCTCCTTAGCAGCCCCAGCTATGGACATGATAACTATAGCTGGCCCGTACCCGGCGCCTGTTAGGCCCCCTGGGGTTCGTTCAGTCCGGGACATAGGGCTCCAAACCCGGAGGGAGATGAAAGAGGTGGCCACACAGACACAGATAGCGGGTCACGACTTGACTGTACAGGCCACACGACATCATCAGGTCCTGGTGGTCCTTGGTGTCTCGGATGTTTGGCAAGCATCAGAAGAGTACCAGGTGGTACCTGGAACACCCCTGCCAAAGAATTATAAATAACCCGGACAGGGTCCCTGTATGTAAATAGTTAAATTGTTGATGTACCCGGACGGGTGAATGTTCATAAAAAATTTTTTTTAATTTAATAAAAAACACAACACAGTTTTCATTACTTTTATTACAGTCTCATCCTGCGACGCCATCGATCTCCTGTAAAAAAATGAAAAAAAAAACAGCAGTATACCACCTGTCCGACGCAGTCCATAGTAACGAGTGTCCCACGACGATCCAGCTCTGCTACATCAGAATGACAGGCAGAGCCTGTCATCCCGGCGCAGCACAGCTGATTACCTGCTTCCCCGGCGGTGACGTCATCGGACTGCTTTACGGCCGGGATTACCCTGCAGTCAACTGCAGTTATCGCGAAAAAACTGCATGTGACCGCCAGGGAGAAGATAATGGCGGCCATCAAGCAGTCCAGGACGTGACCGCCGGAGATCTTCTGCCAGGTAAGTGCCGCTGACTCCTGACAGACCCGACCGACGGACACTCACAGTGACAGTGACAAATCCGATTCCGGTATCCATATGACGAAAATATCGGTACTCGGAATCGAAAGCCCGATACAGCTAATATCGGCCGATACCCGATATTTGCAGTATCGTATCGCTCAACACTAATCCTGACGTTAAATTCATTCATTGGTTTTATAAATTACTCTTTTGAAAGCTATAGGAAAGATGTGTATCTTTGTACCGTGTTAGCCAGTAGATAGAAAAATATTTAGAATTGAGAGTCCTCAGTGGTTGATACCTTTTAATGGCTATCAATGCTGAAATATTGATCATTTAATGAACACAGAATGGTCAGATTTTGGCAATGCAAAAGTTTTGTTGCCCACAGAAAGTAATGTGATATTCAAACAAATAATTATCTTAAAATACAAATATATGTTGCATAACATTGGTGAATGAAGTTCTGATGCTATTAGAGTCATATTTAATATTTTGTGAGACTTCCATTGACTTGAAGGACTGCATCCATGCGGTTCAACAATGATTCATACAATTTATTAATGAAGTCATCAGGAATAGCAAAGAATGCAGTCTTACATGCCTCCCAGAGTTCATCTAGATTCTTAGGTTTTGTCTTTCAAGCTTCCTCTTTCATCCTACCCCACACATGCTCAATGATGTTCATGTCTGGTGACTGGGCTGGCCAGTCCTTGAGCACCTTGATCTTTTTTGCCTGGAGGAACTTTGTTGTAGAGATGGGTGTATGAGATAGAGCACCATCCTGCTGCAGAATTTGACCCCTTTTATGATTTGGAATATAAGAGGTAGCTAATACTTCTTGATATTTTAGGCTATTGATATTGCCTTCCACCTTGCAAATGTTTTGCACACCCCATACTGAATTTAACCCCAGACCATGATCTTTCCACCACCAAATTTAACTGTTTTCTGGGTGTATTTTGGATCCATATGGGCTCCAGTAGGTCTCTTGCAGTATTTGCGGCGGCTGAGGTGTAATTCTGCTGAAGATTCATCAGAGAAATCCACCTTCTGCCATTTTTCCAGCATCCGTCTGTTTAGCAGGCTGTGGGACTTTGCAAATGCCACACGTTTTTTTTTTGCCTTTTGTTTAGTGCTGGCTTCTGGGCACTGATTCGACCATGGAGGCCATTTCGAGACAGAATCCTACAAGCTGTTCTAGTTGACACAGGGACTTGAGGTGACCAGACCTGTTGGAGCTCTGCTGCAGTGGAAGAGGGGCTTGCTTTGGATTTTTTAACCAACAAACGTTCCTCCTGAGCAGTTGTCTTGCGGGGTCTGCCGGACCTGGGCTTGTCAAACACATCTCCAGTCTCTTCAAATCTTTTTTAATTCTTTGTACTTGCGCTGAGACACATTAAAGGTGCCAGCCACCTCTGCAGTTGATCTGGTTTTCAGCCTCTTGATAAATCAAGGCTTTGGTCACAGGGTGGATTTTTGGCATATTGTCAGAGCTCAAGTTCAAGTGAAGGTCTGGAGTGCTGGGTTTCTTTCTATACACACCCACTAATTAACCGATCATTTACTGAGCACTGGTGAGGATGTAAACTAGGATTGGATGCATTATATGACCAGGTGACAAAACTTTTGTCTTGCCAAAATCTGACCATTCTGTGTTCATTAAATGATCAATATTTCAGCATTGATGCCAATTTATTTTCTTAACCTAAACCAAATTTGGGGGGGTTTCAGCTTTCAAAAGATGTTTATCTTTGTACCGGTAGATAGAAAAATATTTAGAATTGAGAGTCCTCAGTGGTTGATACCATTTAATAGCTAACTGAAAAGATGGTAACAAATTGCAAGCTTTCAAGACTACTCAGGTCTCTTCATCAGGCTAGACATTATTCTTCAGATTTTGCATTAGTCTAGCCTGATGAAGAGACCTGAGTAGTCTCGAAAGCTTGCAATTTGTTACCATCTTTTCAGTTAGCCATTAAAAGGTATCAACCACTGAGGACTCTCAATTCTAATTAGCTTTCAAAAGAGTAATTTATAAAACCAATGGATGAATTTAACGTCAGGTTATAAGCTTTGATTTACATAACATGGATAAGCGGCATAACTTCTGTCAGGGAGTGTATATAGAACTGTTTGACCACATGAGGGAAGGAACACTATTTGACTTTTGCATTGCAGATTTTATTAGTATAGTTTGAGGACTCCATTTGCAGAGTCCCTAAGTGCCAGAACAACGGGAACACCCTCAAGTGATCCTTTTTGGAAGAATTTACACCCCACTGGGAATTCATCTGTGGGTGGAGTGGCGATTTTGATTTCGTGGACGATAAATACAACTTTTTGATCTCGTTCTATTCTACGTTTTGCTTGGCTGTATAATGAAAAAACAGTTTTTACTGGGTTTTCTATTTTTATTTTTTACAGTGTTCACTGTAGGGTTTAATAGTGTGAACATTTTATAGATCATGTCATTCTGGACGCGGCAATAATTAATGTGAGCACTTGTTTTTGTTTTTTACGCAAATATACTATTATATTATTGGGGTAATACAAATACAAATATTTTTTTCCATTCTTTATTTTGCTTTTTTGCTTTTTTTTTATATTTTTACAGTTTTTTTTTACTTCTTTACTTAGTCTCTCTATGGGACTTTAACCCTTATTACTCTGATAACTGATATAATGCAGTGCAGTACAGGAGGACTGCAATGGATTATACCTTCAATGTTAGGGACAGTTTGGAAGAAACCAATTAACCTATCAGTATATTTTTGCAGTGTGGGAGTAAGCCGGAAACCCACGCAGACACGGGAAGAACATACAAACTTCATGCCTACGTCCATGAGCTGTTTTGCTTCTAGGATCCAATTACTGCAGACATAATTGATTAACACTGAGTCACCATGCTGCCGAAGAGATGGTGAGAAGATGTTATTATGGTGGAAGATTAAGATGTGCCTTTCCACCTGTCTTCTGGATGACTTCATCCAGGTGCTGCCATCTTGGATGGACTCATGATCGGACTAATGATGGAGCTGGGTGGTCACTGATGGATCTTCTCAGTTTGAGGTTACCAGAACCAACTTATTCTTACAGTAGCCGCACACTTCTCAGTGTTGAGGGAATTCGTCTAACGTCCAACCCTGGTGTGAAAGATAAAGCTTATATTAAAGACTGATCCTAAAGGTACAAACACATCCAACATCAGTGACAGATCCCCTTCATATCTGACTGCAGAAGATGTGAATCAAGCAGTGGTATTAACTTACACATACACCCCATGACCAGTATAACGCACTTGCCTGTCCATGGTTTATTTGAGTCGTACCTTACCTGGACTTGCACCCTGAGCATTGATATATTACCGGGTAGTAGTATCCCCCACTGTGAAGTACAGTACGGTAATGGGTGGCAGGTCGGGGTGGATCTGTGCAGCCATGCTCCCATTGCTGGTTATGGGCATATTCTCCATTGCCTTCAATGACCCAGCAGGCAGCATGACACATCTCATGGATTAATGTGTCTCGGATGCTTTCTGAAGGCAGAGCAGCATATAATTACAATCAGGAGTAAAGACATGAGGAAGATTTCACCACAGCTAATCTATAGATTGTGCCTGATGTGATGCCTACCTGCAGAATTGCAGACTTTGGGCTCATACCCATTTGTGGAAAAAAAAACGGTCCGTTTTCTGGATGGAAAAAACGGTACGATTATATGTAATTGTCATGCGATTTGCATGCGATTTGTATGCGATTTTTAATTGCTCCATCCGTTTTCCATCAGTTTTCCATCTGTATGCAATGCGATTTTAACATGACGTTTTACATAGAGCAGTTATCTCTATGTAAAAAATCATGTAAAAATCACATTGTTAAAAAAAATGTACACAAAAAGCAAATAATTATATATATATATATATATATGTATAATATATATATAGGTCATACACTTCTACATAGTATAATAGCTGCTAATTCATCCCCGGCTATACTGTAAAATCACACTGACAGCTTTAATAAAGAATAGAAACAATACATATACACACATAGAATACATATATATATATATATGTCATTGTGACATATATATATACATATATTTATAGTTCATACACTTCTACATACTGTAATAGCCGCTAATTCAATTGCCGGCTTTTGTGAAATCACAGAACCCGACATGAAATGACACATAGTTTACATACAGTTAACCATGTAATTTCATGCATTTTGATATATGGTTTTAACTTACAATTACATGAGTGTATGTGTGCAAAATTGCAGACATGTAGGGGTTAATTAAAGGTGTAAATTCATTGGAAAAAAAATGCGTGGGCTCCCGCTGTATTTTCTCCACCAGACAGACAAAGCAAGCGAGTGGGGGCAAATAATAATAGCCCAGGGAGGGTGCATTTATTTTGTGCCCCCCCTGGCTACTAACATCTGCCCCCAGACACCCCAGAAAAGGCAAATCTATAATTAGATTCGCCCTTTCTGGCACTTTGCCCGTCTATTCCCGTTGCCCTGTAGCGGTGGTGAATGGGTTAATAAGGGGTTAAAGCCACCTTGCAATTGAAAGGTGACTTTAAGCCAGGTTAATAATTGAGAGCTGTCAATTAGACAACTATCAATTATTAATCCTATTGTATGAAAGAAAAATCAAACACACACACTATAATAAAAAATCATTTTAATGAAATAATCAAACAGTTTTTGACCATCTTTTATTTTCCTGCTAAAACCATTTCCTGTAATAAAAATAAAATAAAAAAGCAAAATTATTCTTACTTATCCCGATGCACAGTCAGGTCCCATGCTGTAAGTGAAAGTGGGAATAAATCAATTAAGCTTCACACATTAATCACTTCCTCTCCTTTCTCCGGGAGAAGAACTTATTCATTCAGAGGGTAACAGCTCAGCAGGCAGCATTAGCCGCCTGCTAGCTGTAACCTGTTAACCCTTTCTGATGGATTACAGCATGGGACCTGACTGTGCATCGGGATAAGTAAGAATAATTTTGCTTTTTTATTTTATTTTTATTACAGGAAATGGTTTTAGCAGGAAAATAAAAGATGGTCAAAAACTGTTTGATTATTTCATTAAAATGATTTTTTATTATAGTGTGTGTGTTTGATTTTTCTTTCATACAATAGGATTAATAATTGATAGTTGTCTAATTGACAGCTCTCAATTATTAACCTGGCTTAAAGTCACCTTTCAATTGCAAGGTGGCTTTAACCCCTTATTAACCCATTCACCACCGCTACAGGGCAATGGGAATAGACGGGCAAAGTGCCAGAAAGGGCGAATCTAATTATAGATTTGCCTTTTCTGGGGTGTCTGGGGGCAGATGTTAGTAGCCAGGGGGGCACAAAATAAATGCACCCTCCCTGGGCTATTATTATTTGCCCCCACTCGCTTGCTTTGTCTGTCTGGTGGAGAAAATACAGCGGGAGCCCACGCATTTTTTTTCAACGAATTTACACCTTTAATTAACCCGTACATGTCTGCAATTTTGCACACATACACTCATGTAATTGTAAGTTAAAACCATATATCAAAATACATGAAATGACATGGTTAACTGTATGTAAACCATGTGTCATTTCATGTCGGGTTCTGTGATTTCACAAAAATCGGCAATTGAATTAGCGGCTATTACAGTATGTAGAAGTGTATCAACTATAAATATATATATATATATATGTATGTGTCACAATGACATGTATATATATATATGTATTCTATGTGTATATATCTAGTGTTTTGTGAGCTGTCAGTGTGATTTTACAGTAGCCGGGGATGAATTGCCGGCTTTTCAAAGGAGACTGGTGCGTATAAATCGGACAGCACTCGTATGGTGCGAGTGCTGTGCGATGATTTCTCGCACCCATTGACTTGCATTGGCGATTATCATGCCAAATTCGTATCAAATCGCAGCATGTTGCGATTTTTTTCTCACACCGATTTCGGCTGAGAAAAAAATCGCAAATGAGATGTCACCTATTGAATAACATTGGTCCGATTGCAATCCGATTTTTTATCACCTGAATATCATCCGTTTTCGTCGTCAGTGAGTATGAGCCCTTTATCTGAAACCTGGATGATGGCATACCGCTTCCCATTATTCTCCCTGAATTCAGCGCGACCAGCTGTTTTACATAGTCTTTTATTCCAGCTGATGTCCATATATGTTGAAAGCTACAGAGGAAAGAAGGAGAAAATGAAGAATATAGAGATACAGTATATACTATATATACTGGATATAACAACCTTAGCTCTAACCCTCCATTCACTATCCCCCATATCACCCCATACCTACAGAATATACAGGTATACACTATATATACTGGATGCTCTAACCTGAGCTTTAACCCTCCGCTCACTATCCCCAATATCCTCTTATACCTACAGAACATAGAGGTATATACTATATATGCTGCATACACTAAACCTAGCTCTAACTCTCCATTCAATATCCACCATATCACCCTATGTCTACATAACATAGAGGTATATACTATATACATTTGATACACTAACCCTAGCTCTAACCCTGCATTCTATATCCCCATTTCACGACATGCCTACAGAATATAAAGGTATATACAATATACACTGGATGCTCTAACCCTAACTGTAAACTTCCACTACATATATATACTACAGTTTATACACTGGATACACTATCCCTAGCTCTAACCTTCTATTCACTATCCTCCATATCTCCCCATACCTACACAATATAGAGAATAGAGGTATATACCATATATACTGGATGCCCTAACCCTAGTTCAAACCCTTCATCCTTGTTTTTGTGGAAGCTGATACATTATCTGAGAATATTGTAACCTTCTATTCACTATCTTCCACATCTCCCCATACCTACAGAATATAGAGAATATAGATGTACTGTATATACCATATATACTGGATACCCTAACCCTAGCTCAAACCCTTCATCCTTGTATCACCCTGTACCTACAGAATATATAGGCATATACTATATATACTGATTTTTGTACCATATATTGATTGTCTTTTTCTGACTACAATAAAGAAACTATTTTTATTGGCACTTTATACTGAAGTCCTTTTTGTGGTTCTCCTATATATACTGGCTGCATTAACCCTAGCTCTGACCTTTCTTCCTCTGAATCAACCTATTCTTGGCTGTTTTTTATAACTAAATACCTGGTTCCCAAATACTGTCCTGTTATAAAACTTCTACATATGTCGTATCAGCTCCTGTTTGTTTTTATGGAAGTCGGTGACATATTTGGACGTGGAAGAAGACAGTTTTCTTAGGAAACAGTAATTGATGGGATGCTCCTGTCTCCTGATCACAAAACATTAAAGAGAATCACACATCACTACTGGATATATACTAAGACCGTACATGACCTGAAGACACACAGCTGGTACCTTATCTGAGAATATTGTAATAACAGCGCCACCTAGCAACCAGATAACATGAACATGACCCAAATAATATGGATGTATAGGAATAAAATACCTTGCTTTCTCCTCCTGCTCAAAGCTGAATCCGGGGAGAAAAGGGCTCTGGAGAAATGAACAAACATTTTATGTACTGTGAGGAGGCAAGTCCTGACACCCCCTCTCAGAAAAAACATCCTCAAAACCCGACAAAAATGCAGTTACGGTTACTGTAGAGACTGTAGAAAGAGAAATATTTAAGTTCTCATGGCAGTAATCTCCCCACTCAACGATCTCCCTAGCTTACCAATCCACCAACGGATTATCTTTCACCAATCAGGAAGACCCATAACAATTTGGGTGGGAAGAACAGCCAGAACATAGCAAGGAATTATCTCACAATGAATCGACCCCACCCTCAGTCTTACATTATGTACAATTTGAGTCAGAGCTTTCTGTGCAAGTGGCGCTGAGTCGATGCCAAAGATGGGAATGGGTTTAACTAAAGTACAGCTAGCCAGCCCATGAGTTCAAGCAAAGTCAGCATCAATCATGATGACTCCAGCTCAACTGTCAGCAAACACAGAAATCTCAGTTTTGCTCTCCAGCACTACCTCTGCTGTCAGGACAATCCGGGAACTGCAGGTTGACGATAAATGCACCCCTTGCTTATTCAACTCCAGACTTCCCTGAGTTAAATGTGTCTCCTTTTGCTTAGACAACAAAGGACAATCCCCAATAAAATGTCAATTTTTTCCACAAAAAAACACTCCGTTCTTTTTGTGAATTTCCGGGGAAATGTACGATGCAGAGGCACCCCTAACCTCATGGGTTCCTCCACCTTCCCCAGAACTGGTTCACCGCTAGACCGCTCCCCAAAAAATCCCTCCACAGAGTGGAGACAAACCAAATCCTGTGGCAAAGAGAAAGCCCAGATTTGAGAATCTCCTTTCTTCTCTTACAGGTCGGATCGGGGGCAGATATACAGCATTATAGAATGCTGTAGACAAGTCCTTAAAGGTGGTGGCCGTAACTTGTATCGGACAAACCTGGTGACAGGTTCCCTTCAAAGACTGCTGACCAAATAGCTTAAGAAAAAATGACACACCAGTCAATATCCTACTTACTGCAGAATAAGCCTGCGTTTTCTTAAATAGATTCATACAAAATATCAAGGCAGCTTGTTTGGAAGTTCTACTTCAAACTATCAGTTTACTGTAAAAAACCATGTGTACATGTGGCTGATGACTTGGACCACTGCAATAACTCCAAAATTACTACCAAATTAGGCCCCACAAATAGTCCTAGCAATCTTGTCCCACTGGTTCTCCCATGATGCGACCCTGAAGAAGTAGCTTAACTGAAAATGAGAAAGCGAATCAGCCACCAAACAGCTCTTACCAGGAATGTACGTAGCTTTAAGCCATATATTTAACTTTAACCCCTTTACCCCCAAGGTGGTGTGCATGTTAATGACCAGGCCAATTTTTACAATTCTGACCAGTGTCACTTTATGAGGTAATAACTCTGGAACGCTTCAACGGATCCCACTGATTATGAGACTGTTTTTTTTCTTAACATATTGTACTTCATGATATTGGTAATTTTTTTCCAATATAACTTGCGTTTATTTGTGAAAAAAATGGAAATTTGGTGAAAACTTGGAAAATGTTGCAATTTTCAAACTTTGAATTCTTATGCCCTTAAATCAGAGATATGTGTCATACAAAATAGTTAATATACATTTCCCACATGTCTACCTTAAAACAGCACAACACATTTTTTTTCGTTAGGAAGTTACAAGGATTAAAAGTTGACCAGTGATTTCTCCAATAAAATTTACAAAACCATTTTTTTAGGAACAACCTCACATTTGAAGTGACTGAGGCGTCTATATGATAGAAAATACCAAAAAGTGACACCATTCTAAAAAGCACATTCAAGAAGTTTATTAACCCTTGAGGTGCTTCACAGTAATTTTTGGAATGTGGAAAAAAAAGAACATTTAATTTTTTTGCCACCAAAAATTTACTTTAGACCCATTTTTTTTTATTTTCACACGGGTAACAGGAAAAAAGGACCCCAAAATTTGTTGTGCAATTACTCCTGAGCATGGCGATACCGACATGTGTAGGAACACTACTGTTTGGACGCGCAGTAGAACTTGGAAGGGAAGAAGCGCCATTTGACTTTTTGAATGCAAAATTTGCTGGAACAATTAGCAGATGCTATCGCGTTTGGAGAGACCTTGATGTGCTTAAACAGTGAAAATCCCCCACAAGTGACACCATTTTGGAAACTAGACCACTCAGGGAACTGATCTAGATGTGTAGTGAGCACATTGAACCCTCAGGTGCTTCACAAAAGCTTATAACGTTGAGCCGTGAAATAAAAAAAATCACATTTTCTCCACAAATGTTTTTAGCCCCAAATTTGGCATTTTCATAAGGGTAACAGGAGAAATTGCACATACAATTTGTAGTGCAATTTCTCCTGAGTATGCCGATACCCCATTTGTGGGAGAAAACTACTGTTTGGGTGCACGGCAGGGCTCAGAAGAAAAGGCGAATCATATGACTTTTTGAATGTAAAATTTGCTGTAATCATTAGCGGACGCCATGTCCATTATTGGAGAGCCCCTCATGTACTTAAACAGTGGAAATCCCCAACAAGTGACCCCATTATGGAAAGTAGACCCCTCAAGGAATGTATTTAGATGTGTGGTGAGCACCATAAACCCCCAGGTGCTTCACAGAAGTTTATAATATTGAGTCGTGAAAATAAAAAAATCACATTTTCCCCACAAAAACTTTATTCTACCCCAAATTTTCCATTTTCATAAGGGTAATAGGAGAAATTGCACCATACAATTTGTTGTGCAATTTGTCCTGAGTACATTGATACCTCATATGTGGGAGAAAATTACTTTTTGGATGCATGGCAGGGCTTGGAAAGGAAGGAGCATCATTTGACTTTTTGAATGTAAAATTTTCTGAAATCATTAGCGGAAGCCATGTCCCGTTTGGAGAACACCTGATGTTCCTAAGCAATGGAAACCCCACACAAGTGACCCCATTTTGGAATCTAGACCCTCAAGGAATTTACATATGTGGTTAGCACCTTGAACCCCTAAGTGCTTCACAGAAGTTTATAAATGAGCCGTGAAATAAAAATATATGCCATGTCACATTAGCAGAGCCCCTGAGGTGCCAGAACAACAGAAATAACCCATATGTGAACTCATTTTACAAACTATACTCCCCAATGAATCCATCTACTGGTGTAGAGATCATATTGTCACCACCTGTGCCTCACAGAATTTTATGCCATTGAGAGGTGAAGAAAGAATAAATTAAATGTTTTAGCCACAAGTTTTTGATTTTTCTAAGGGCTAATAGGAATTTTTTTTACAGCAAACTGAGGTCCATTTATTCCAGAGTGTGCCAATGCCCTACATGTTATCGGGATATATTTTTCAGGCACAGTGCAAAGCTCAGAAAGAGAGGAGTACCATGTTATAGTGCAGATTTTACTGTTTTGGTTTGCTAGTGCCATGACCCACTGGGAGAGCCCCTGAGTTTCCTGAACATCAGAACCTCTCATAAGTGACCCCATTTTACAAACTATACCTCTCAACAAATTCATCTAGGGGTGCAGTGATCATATTGACACCACAGGTGTGTCACAGAATTTTATACCATTGGGCAGTGAAGAAAAAATAACTACATTTTTAGCACCACAATTTTGTTTTAGCACCAGATTTTACATTTTTACACAAGAAGTAGGTAAAATGGCACCATCATTTGTCCCACAATTTCTACTGAACGTGGTAATACCTCATATGTGGCTGTACAGTACTACTTAGCCATATGAAGAGACTCGGAAGGGATGGAGCACTATTTTACTCCTGGAGCGCAGATTTTCCTAGAATAGTTTGCCTACTACAGAGCCCTTAATTGCTAGAAGAACAAAATCTCCCCTCAAGTGACCCCATTTTGGAAATTATACCCCTTTGGGAATTTATTCACACTTGTAGTGACAATTTTGACTCAATAAGTGTTTTCCAGAAACAAGCAGCAATAAATGTTGCCGAGTGAAAATTGCAAAGTGACCAGTACGTTGCAGTCACCAGTACATTATGCCTAGCTCATTCTTCTGGAGACATTCTCCCGTAAGTTAGACGGGCTCTCAGAAATCAGAAATGCCAAACATGTGGACTCTATAGGTGGTTTAGTTATACTGTGGAGCTCAGAAAGGAGAGGGGCATTTTGATTTGGGAGCGCAGATTTTTCTGAATTTCTTTTGAGTGGAGAGGAGCCATTTTCTTTTTTCAGAGTTATTATATACCAGTAACGTGGAAGCCCCCTATATTTCCATTAACAGATGACAGACCTGAATGGGGACTTGCTTTTATTTGTGAATTGATTTGAAGCTTTTATTGGGAACATTTTACATAACATAATCACATTTATCCAGCGCTCTACGATTAGCACTTAATCTGGGGTTTTCATCTAAATCTCAGAGTGATGTCATTCAAATGAAACTCCCAAGGGATCCATTCACTATAATGAGGCAGCAGAGTTACTCTGGGCTCCATCTGGCCTCTGTTCAGTGGTGTCCATCTTTTCAGAAGCACACAAAACTGTGGCCAACTGCACTTTTATGCAATCCTAAAAAGATGGAGATCGCAAGATCATAGGTTCTATGGTGTCCACAGAACCTCCATCTACCTCATTATAGGGATTCTTGCGCCGAAGGTTCTGTCTGAATCACGTTTTTTAGAGATTTACACGGAAATCCCGGTGTAAGCGCTCAACATAGAACGCAGGATAAATGTGCGCCGAGCCTTACTGCGATCTTTGGGAGGCAGAGTGAACAAAACAGCAGGTGAATAATTGATTTTATTTATTTATATTATGCCATTCCTCGTGTGATATAAGTGTGATATAAGTGATTAGATGACTTTATTCTTTGGGTCAGTGCGATTACAGCAATGCCAAATTTATATCGGGTTTTAACGTTTGGCTGCTGTCACACACTAAAAGATGCTTTTATTTCATAAACTAGTTTTTGCATCACTATATTTTGAGAGCTATAATTTTTCCTTATTTCATCCCACAGAATCATGTGAGGGCTTGTTTTTGCGGAACGAGTTGATGTTTTTATTGGTACCATTTTTAAATTTTTTGATCGCTTTCTATTCCCATTTTTGGGAGGGAGAATGAACAAAAATCAGCAATTCAGGATTTTTGATGGGGAGAGAGGTGGGGGGTTATGTTGTTCCACTTGTGGAAAAATTGATAACATTAAGTTTTATTCTAGGGGTCACTACGATCACAGCGATACCATAGATATATCTTGTTTTATGTTTTGGTGCTTCTATACACCATGTTTCAAATTATTATGCAAATTGGTTTTAAGTGTCATAGCGTTTTTTTTTGTAAATGAAATCCATTGATGGTATTGTGTCTCAGGGTTCATTGGATCACTGAAATCAATCTCAGATACCTGTGATAATTAGTTTGCCATGTGAGCCCAATAAAAGGAAAACTGGATGTTCCACACTTTTTAGCAGGCCAGAGTTTTCAAGTAACATGGGAAAGAAAAAGGATCTCTCTGCTGCTAAAAAGCATCAAATAGTGCAATGCCTTGGTCAGGGGATGAAAACATTAAGCGTGATCATCGTACTGTTAAGAGATTTGTGGCTGATTCTGAGCGGAGATGTGTTCATGCTGATAAATTTAGAATGAGGTAGGTTTCTGCCAGGTAAGTTCATCGGATTAAGAGATCAGCTGCTAAAAAGCCATTACAAACCAGCAAACAGATATTTGAAGCTGCTGATGCCTCTGGAGTCCCTCGAACCTCAAGGTGTAGGATCCTTCAAAGGCTTGCTGTTGTGCATAAACCTACTATTCGGCCACCCCTAACCAGTGCTTACAAGCAGAAACGGTTGCAGACATACGTGAAGACAAATTTTCAAACAGTCTTGTTTACTGATGAGTGTTGAGCAACCCTGGATGGTCCAGATGGATGGAGTAGTGGATGGTTGATGGATGGCCACCATGTCCCAACAAGGCTGTGACGTCAGCAAGGAGGTGGAGGATTCATGTTTTGAGCCGGAATCATGGGGAAACAGCTGGTAGGGGCCCTTTAAGGTTCCTGAAGGTGTGAAAATGACCTCTGCAGTTTCTGACTGACAACTTTCTTCCATGGTATAAAAAGCAGAAATGTGCCTTCAGGAGCAAAATCATCTTCATGCATGACAAAGCACCATCTCATGCTGCAAAGAATACCTCTGCTCTGAGTCATTGGCTGTTATGGGCATAAAATGAGGTAAAATCATGGTGTGGCCACCATCTTCCCCTGACCTCAACCCTATAGAGAACCTTTGGAGTATCATCAAGCAAAAGATCTATGAGGGTGGGAGGCAGCTCACATCAAAACAGCAGCTCTGAGAGGCTATTCTGACTTCATGCAAAGAAATACAAGCAGAAACTCTCCAAAAACTCACAAGTACAATGGATGCAAGAATTGTGAAGGTGATATCAAAGAAGGGTTCCTATGTTAACATGTAACATGTTACTTGGCCTGTTAGGATGTTTTGGAGTTAAATAGCTTTTTTGTTCAGTGAATGTGACCTCCTAATGCTGCAAATTCCACAAGTGAGCATTTTCAGTTCTTTAAAACATATCAAATGTTTAGAAATTCTACTGTGCCTAATAATTTGGAACAGTGCATTTTGAGTTTTTATTCATTTTGGAGATTATACTGTTAACATTGGGAGGTTTCTTCAATAAAATTCGATGTATACTCTAACGGGTGATGACTTTTATTAAACTGACTGTCATTTGCACCGACCACTTAGTCAAATTAGAGAAAAATATCATATGCATAATACCGTAATTTGGAACATAGTGTATGTTATAGAAAAAATTATTATTTTTGCATCGCTTTATTCTGAGAGCTATAACTCTTTTATTTTTTCCGCTGATGAAGCTGTATGATGTCTTGTTTTTTGTGGGACAAGATGACGTTTCAGCGGTACAATTTTTATTTATATTAGTTTTTCTGATTGCGTTTTATTGCACTTTATGTTCAGAGGTATGATTGTAAAGCATAGTTTTTAGCCTTTTTATGGTGTTCACTAAAGGGGTTAAGTAGCGGGACATTTTAATAGGTCATCTCATTCTGGACGTGGCGATACCAAATATATATACTTTGTTTTTTTCAAAAAAATATTCATTCATGCGTACAATATATTTAGATTTCTTTATTATTATTATTTGATTTCTTTAAATATTTTTACAATTTTTTTTAGTTTTTTTAAGATTTTTTAAACTTTTTTACTTTGCCCCACTATGGGACTTTCATTTTTTGCAGGCTGATCGCTTGTATAGCATGGGGATATAGCAGCATCCCTATGCTATGCAAACAGTCAGCGCTGCACTGACAAAGTTGCTGATCATGCTCTGAGCATGATCAAGCAACTTTCCTAGCTTTTGTGACCCGGATGTCATCATGACGACATCGGGTCACCATGGCAATGATGTGAACCGCACGTGACTTTGCGGGTCTCCGATCCAAGGGCAGAGGGACTGTCATCCCTCTGCCTGATCCCGAAATGCTGTGATCGAGTTCGATCGCAGCATTTAGGGAGTTAAAGTGCTGGGAGTGGTGTGGGAGCACTCCTGGCACTTAGTGCCTGGTATCAGCTGACATCCGATGGCTATTGCACGCACAGCACGTGTGCGCTCAAAATCGCCGTGACGTATCCATATGTCCCAGGTCAATAAGACCCAGATCACAGGGATATATGGATATGTCTCAGGTGGGAAATGGGTTAAACACAATAACACCAAATGCCTTAATAAAATCACTACTAAACTACATTTAGATGACAAGGTATTTACTGCAAAGACCACATCCTTATTACCTGACCTCAATAAGAATACATTTGTTTTTGAAAAAACCCATGCATTGTGCCATCTATTTATACACCATTTACCATTCCAAAAGGCATCAAAAGCTTCCGACACTGATGCATCCGTAAATAACTTAAAATCTTCATCTACTACAAATGGGTCCTGACCCAATGCCCGACCACTGAAGCATTTCAAGAACTTTAATTTTAACTCTACATTCTCCTTAATATTCTTGGAAATACGCATGTGAAATGCCATTTTTTTATGTTGGCAATGTGAAACTATAATATCCTACAAAATACTCTTCCCATAGTCATAATTCTAGAGTCAAAGGCTAGTAAACCTAACTTTAACTGTCTTTCACCGTCACCTTCTTTTTTTTGTTGCATAACCTAAAGTGAACCTGTCAGCAGTATTTTCCTAAGTAAACTACAGACACTGTCAGGTTGGCAGTGTTAAACTGATTGATATGATACCTGGTGTGAAGAAATAGGTTTTGTGGTTCTTGTGTAATCAGTGTTAGAAGTTTCAGTTAATGAGATTCTAGTGCAGTAAGCAAATTCTTATCTTGGTGCTCTAAAGGTACTGTCACACTAGGCGAGATCGCTAGCGATATCGCTTAAGCGACACCGATTTTATGACGCAGCAGCGACATCATCAGCGATGTCGCTGTGTGTGATATGTAGCAGCGATGTGGCCCCTGCTGTGATGTCGCTGATCGTGCACGAATGTTCTGGACCGTTTTTTGATTGTTGGCGTCCCGCTGGTGAGCCTGAATCACTGAGTTTGACACCCTTTATGAACGACGAGCGACCTCGTTGGCGACTCATATGTCAGCTGCGCAGGCGGGACTAGGTTTCAACGCCCCTCAGCTCCGATTGGTGGCCATAACATCTAGTCCTTTGTGCGTTGTTGCGAGGATACTATCTTGTGTGGGGTTTTGCGATCCTGTCAGAGCTGCTACAGCGCTTCATCTTTGCCATTTATACAAGACATTTTTGGGATCCTGAAAAAATGAATCCGGGGCAAACGCAATAGCGGAACAGACTGGATCGCAGTAGCTGCAAAGCAGAAGGCTAGCAGCAGCGTCGGACTGGAACACCTTGGACCCACCAGAGAAAATCATTCTTGGGGCCCACTATGTAGCTACATAGAAATAAATACAAGACCACCAATTGTGCAGTAAAACACACTAATATCAGGGTATAATATAAGGTAGTACATGTCTTAATTATGTAGCAGGAGTTGGGGTAGCCTCCCTCATAGATTATAAAGCAGCCCCCTCATAGGGGATAATGCTGCCCCCCATAGGGGATAATGCTGCCCCCCTCATAGAGGATAATGCTGCCCCCCCTCATAGGGTATAATGCTATATATATAGATAGATAATAGATAGATACCATGTATACTCGAGTATAAGCCGACCCCTCTAATTTTGCCACAAAAAACTGGGAAAACTTATCGACTCGAGTATAAGCCTAGGGTGGAAAATGAGATTATGCCCCATATGCTGCCCCATGTATTATGCCCCACAAGATGCTCCATAGATTGTGCCCCATATGCTGCCCATGTATTATGCCCCCATAGATGCTCCATAGATTGTGCCCCCATAGATGCTCCATTATGCCCCCATAGATGCTCCATAGATTATGCCCCCATAGATGCTCCATAGATTATGCCCCCATAGATGCTCCTTAGATTATGCCCCCATAGAAGCTCCTTAGATTATGCCCCCATAGAAGCTCCATAGATTGTGCCCCCATAGATGCTCCTTAGATTATGCCCCCATAGAAGCTCCATAGATTGTGCCCCCATAGATGCTCCTTAGATTATGCCCCCATAGAAGCTCCATAGATTGTGCCCCCATAGATGCTCCATAGATTGGTGCCCAAATAGATTATGCCTCTATAGATGCTCCATAGATTATGCCCCCATAAATGCTCCTTAGATTATGCCCCCATAGATTATGCCCCCATAGATGCTCCTTAGATTATGCCCCATAGAAGCTCCATAGATTGTGCCCCCATAGATGCTCCATAGATTATGCCCCCATAGATGCTCCATAGATTATGCCCCCATAGATTATGCCCCCATAAATGCTCCTTAGATTATGCCCCCATAGATGCTCCATAGATTATGCCCCCATAGATTATGCCCACATAGATTATGCCCCCATAGATGCTCCATAGATTATGCCCCCATAGATGCTCCTTAGATTATGCCCCCATAGAAGCTCCATAGATTGTGCCCCCATAGATGTTCCATAGATTATGCCCCCATAGATGCTCCATAGATTATGCCCCCATAGATTATGCCCCCATAAATGCTCCTTAGATTATGCCCCCATAGATGCTCCATAGATTATGCCCCCATAGATTATGCCCACATAGATTATGCCCCCATAGATGCTCCATAGATTATGCCCCCATAGATGCTCCTTAGATTATGCCCCCATAGAAGCTCCATAGATTGTGCCCCCATAGATGCTCCATAGATTATGCCCCCATAGATGCTCCATAGATTATGCCCCCATAGATTATGCCCCCATAGATGCTCCACAGATTATGCCCCCGTAGATTATGCCCCCATAGATTATGCCCGCATAGATTATGCCCCCATAGATGCTCCACAGATTATGCCCCATAGATTATGCCCCCATAGATGCTCCACAGATTATGCCCCCATAGATTATGCCCCCATAGATGCTCCACAGATTATGCCCCATAGATTATGCCCCCATAGATGCTCCACAGACTATGCCCCATAGATGCTGCATTTTATAGGCCCCTTTATGCTGCCGCAGCCTGCCAAAAAAAAAATACATACTCACCTCTCGTCGCTGGGGGCCAGGTGCTGGTGTCCTGAGCAGGTGGGGACACCGGCGCGCTATGGGGGACAGGTGCCGGTGTCACTGCAGGCTCAGGCCCCGGCACCTGAGAGATTTACCTGTCACCCGCTCCACCGCTGAGCGCCGCTGTCTTCGGGTCCTCCGGCAGTGAATGCTCAGGCAGGGGGGGCGGCGCACACTAACCACGTCATCACGCCCTCTGCCTGAACATCGCAGGCGCAGCAAGAGGACCCGAGGACACAACGGTGCAGCGGAGGAACGGGACAGGTAAGTAATGATATTCACTGCTTCCCACGCCCATGTGGGCGTGGGAAGCAGTGAATATTCATTTCTCTTTAGCAGCGTGGACAGGGGCTCCTGCCTCCTGCTGCTGCTCTGCTGGCACGGGGCCCCCATGGCAGCTGCGTGGTGTGCCGCTATTAGCAACACGCCACCGGATGGGGGCCCCTGGAGCAGCGGGGACCCTAGGCAACTGGCCCCTGTATGCCAGCAGGTGCCAGGGCCCCCCAGATGCCAGGGCCCACCGGAGAATCCTCCGGTTCTCCGGTGGGCCAGTCCGACCCTGGCTAGCAGGACACAGTATGGAACGATGCTGGAAATTCGTATGAACCACTTGCGCTCGAGAACAATGGAAGGGAGCGCTAATATGTCGTCTTTTATGACGCGGACGTCCAATCACAAAGCGAGAGCTGTGACATATGACATACAGTGACCACCAATCCGTGCTGAGGGGCGTGGAAAAGATTGCGCTCAATCTTTAACAATACATGCTGTGTGACAGGTCCCAACGAACGCCAAGGTCATTATACAGATCGCTGATCGCTGATGTGTCGTTTATGAGATCTTCCTGTTTGGAAGCTACTAGCGACCTTATAGCGATGTACAAACGATCTCTGCCAGGTCGTGTCATTGTCGTGATCGCTGGTGTGATCGCTTAGTGTGACAGTACCTTTAGCCAGAGAAACCAAGGAAAGACCTTCCCACTGGTCACCCCAAAGCATAAACAGTATGTCTCTATGATGAGGAACATGGTTGGTCTTGGTTTCTCTGGCTTAGAGCAGGATGATAAGACTCTGCCTACAGTCTCGCCCTGGAGCACGAGCATCTCATTAGCTGAAAATTTCTAACACTGACTACACAAGAACTACAAGATGGATTTCTTCACCCTAAGTATCGTTTTAATCAGTTTTACACTGCCAACCTGACAGTGTCTTTAGTTTACTTAGCAAAATCCTGCTGACAGGTTCACTTTAACTAAAGCACCATTGCATTTGATCATTTTAACAGCCGGCAGGAGTTGCTCCCCCTTGACCGAATTTATACCAATACCAAGCTATTCAATACAGCTGTGCAGCAACACTGTCTTATCCTCTGCTAGGGAAATACCAAATTCTTCACAAACCTCCATAAATATATTTAACAACTGTCCACATACCACCAAAACCATGACCGTGACCAACAAAATCATCTAGGTAGTGCACCAGACCACCTTTCATTGACCACACTGCCACTACCCACTCAAGAAAGGGTGAAAATGCCTCAAAATAGAAACAAGACAGGGAACATCCAATCAGTAAACACATGTCAAAATAAAAAGTCATCTTTCAAAGTGAAAACCCAATTATTAAAGCCCTCTTGTTGAATAGATAGTAACCTAAACGCAGACTTGATTTCCTCCTCAGCCATTAAAGCCCCAGGCCCAAAACTTTTAACAATTTCTGCTGCCTAATCAAAAGAGGTATAACTCACTGAAGCCAAACTATAGTCAATACAATCATTTAGTGAGGAGCTGCGCGGTGATTATGCCAAAACAATTCAGGCTTTTTCATTGGAACCACACCCAAAGGCGAGATGCAGAATTTGGAAAAAGAAGACTTGCAAACGAACCCGCTACCCTGCAGCTTTAATCTCCTTGTCCAATTTCGCCACCACCAGTAAAAGGGGGGACATGAAAGCCATCACAGAAGCCCTCAATTAGCAGTTTTGCCATCCTGTGATTTGGATACCACTCTAGCCAGGCTAGCATGCTCCCCAACCTTACTGGTGTCAAAGCATTTGTAAAAATATTCCTTTGTGGAGGGCTGACCGAGCAACTTAACTCTTTTAAAAACATTTTGCCATAGGGTGTGCCCCGCCACAAAAGGAACTCTCCTGTTTATATTTGCATGAATTGGGCCATTTACACTGTGCCTCATTAAATGCAAAACACATCCCTTTTTTTAAATTAGAATTAGCTTGAGTAGAAGAATGCTGTGCCCCCATTACTCTAGATCAGTGGCAGCGAATCTATGGCACGCGTGCCAGAGGGGCACGCAGAGCCCTCTCAGTGGGCGCGCGTGCCATCTCCTCAGGACCAGAAGATGGCAGGGGAGGGGGAGCAGCGGGTCACAGGAGCAGGAGCCTGTGGCTGCGGCTGTAAATGTGCCCACAGCACTGGCAATGAATATTCATTTCTCTTATAGTGCACACAATTTAAGCCGCAGCCACCGGCTTCCAGCAACTGCCAGGCTAGCATGGGTGCCCGCTTATTATGGTAATAAATATTCACCTCTCTTCACTCCCATAGGCTGGAGAGAGATGAATATTCATTCCCTTAATGAGTGGGTACACGTGATCTCCGGGCAGCTGCTGGCACTGGAACAAGATGCTGCGAGGGCGTGCAGGGAAGGTAAGTAGGAAGTTTTTTTTATGCTTTTCTCATGGGGGCCATACATACAAGGATAGCGATGAGGAACCATGCATACAAAGATAGGGATGAGAAGCCATGCATATAAGGATGGGGATAAGGAGCTATGCATACCAGGACAGGGATGAGGAACCATGAACGCAAGAATAGGGATGAGGAACCATGCATGCAAGGCTGAGGTTAAGGAGCCATGCATACCAGGACAGGGATGAGGAGCCATGCATACAAGGATGGGGATAAGGAGCCATACATACAAGGATAGGGATGAGGAACCATGCATGCAAGGATGGGGATAAGGAGCCATGCATACCAGGACAGGTATGAGGAGCCATGTATACCAGGATAGGGATGAGGAACCATGCGTGCAAGGATAGGGACCGAGCACTGGCCAGCAGACAGCTCTAATGCTACACATGCTGCACTTCTTACTTCCTGTCGTCCCAGTATCCTCAGTCGTCACACCGGAGATGGGGAATAATGAATCCAATCTTCTTTTCTTTGGCCGTGCACCCCTGCGCATGCCCACACCCTCTGATGATGTCATCGCAACCTCCACGCTCTGTTCCGATTACATCAACTTCCTGGTCTTCCCTCGTTATTATCGCTGCCTCCGGACCACCAACGGCTTCTGCAGTGGAGCTCAAGAGCTGCTGAAGTCATCTGATGGCTCCGTCTTGCCTGAATCAAATCTTCATTTCTTCAAGGAAGAAATCTGGACAATGCGGCAGTTTCAGGTAAGAAGCGATGAAGGTCTGACACGGACCCTCGTTGCTGCCATCTTTTAACCCCCACATTATTTTTTGTTTACCAATATCTAAACCAATCACAAATCATCGCTAGTGGAGAGAAAAAACTTCTATTCTCCCCAGCAATGATTCCTGACTAGTTCACCTTCCTACCAGCCGCCATGTCCTGGGCAAATAAATCCAGCACATGGAGACAGAAAAAAAGTGGTGGGAAAATTCCTTTCCTTCCAATTAACCCCTTAAGGAGGTAGAAGTCATAATGTATAGTAATGCCATATGCTTCCATCTTAAAGGGTGTGTTGATCATCATTATGTAAAAGTTGTCAAAAGTTGCCCCATAATGACCTATTTTTATTGGCACATTGTACCTTAAGGTGAAAATGGATCCATCACTCCCCTAAAATAATTAAATTGTGGGAATTTGATAAGTGATGGAATATCTTTAGAATTTGATTATCAATATCAGGTGTTTCCATGTTTGTAATTATAATGGTGGAAAAAGTTGTGAGGTTTGAGGTGCCACTCATTAGGATTGAAAGTTGGGCTGTGCCCTTTAAAGAAGTAAAGCTTATTGCACTAAGTTGCTGGTGACATGACTGGATCAGACAGCAGCAAAGGGGCAGCATTAGAAAGCGCAATCATGCCCGTGGACACGTGATCGAGAGCATTGAAGACATTATTTTATATTCTATCGGTAGCATGTGTCATAAATGTTTTATAAATGCAGGTCCCATTGCTGAGATTAGGGACCGACAGGTAACTCAAGAACAGCCCCCTTTATACACTTTAAGAAATGGAAAGGTGCCTGCACATGTGCAGCTATCTACATTCATTTCTATGGAATCTCTGAAACTTGTTGACTTAGCTTAGTTTTGTGTGTGTGAGTCTGTGTGGGTGTATGCGCTATATACAGTGTAAGCTTACCCTGACTATCCATGTGAGTGTTAGCGCCCGCATGCCTGTCCCTGGCCATCTGAATGGCAGGATCCCTGTGTTCTCACCTCCAGACATCTCGCTGTAGAACATAACTTTTTTTGTAAATTATCTGTGTATGAAATGACTGACACAAGGCAACTGTCATGGTTTAGGACATGGTTAATATCCTGTCCACTCAGGGTTAACTTTTGCTGGCCTCCTGTCATGGTATAGGGCATGGTTAATGTCCGGCTCTCTCAGGGTTAACTTTTGCTGGCCTTCCTTTGGATTTGGGAGGGGTATTTATACCCACTCCAGAGGAAGATTCTCTGTCAGCTATAATGTTGTTTTGACTGTGTGTCTGACCCCCTGGTTTGCGTGTATACTGCTCTGCTTGTTTGATTCCCGTGTATGACCTGGTCTGTCCACTCACTCTGCTCTCTGTCTCACGTTTTGCTAATATTGTCTTTTCCGGTTCTGACCTCCTGGCTTGGCTATTAATACTCCGTTACAGTTTTGTCCCTATTGTACCATCTATTGCCCGTTCTGGTTTACTGATCTATTGCTACGTCCTGACTATCCATTCAGTCTAATCCTTTGGTACTGTCATGCTATCTCGTGCTCTGATCTCGGCCTGACCTGGTTTTCATCCCTGTCTATGCCTCTTGGTAACTGTGTCCCGTAGTTACCCTTCTAGGAGTTTTCCTTCAGCTCCTAGACCTCTGGAGCTTAGGCCACGCCCCCAGAAGTCACATGCTTCAGGTCCTGTTGGTCTGAAGTACACATCATTCACCGCTGCTGCCTCACTCCACAGGTATCTTTGAGCACAGTTTGTTTTACTCAGGACACGCGCATTGGCTCTGTGAGCAAGTACAGTGCGGTGCTCCTGACATTATAGCTGATCCTTACAGTCTTTCCCTGGTGGTGGGGTGTTAGCACATTATGAATCCGGTACCGGCTCTCACTGAGCAGGTTAATGAGCTTTCCCAGCTTATGCAGAAGCTGTCTATGGAGCAGCAAAACCTGGTTCATTCGCACCAACAGGTGCAGAGAGATGTGGCAGATGCTCTACGGGGTCTGTTCCATTGGGGTTCCAGGAGGGGGGCGAACTGATATATCTCTTGCGGATCTCGACCCATCGGTAAAGTTACCCGACAATTTTTCCAGAGATAAAAAATTGTTTAGGGTATTTAAGGAGGGATGCAAGTTGTTCTTTGAATTGCGTCCCCGAACCTCTGGAAATGAAAGTCAGAGGGTGGGGATCGTAATGTCCTTATTAAGGGGGGCTCCGCAAGCGTGGGCTTTCTCTCTCTCTTCCTCTGCTCCTGAACGTATGTCTGTAAACCTGTTCTTTGAGGCTCTGGGGCACATTTATGATGAGCCTGATAGAGTACGTCTGGCAGAGGATATGGTGATGAGTGTGACACAGGGGAGGAAATCTGCTGAATGGTTCAGCTCAGAGTTTAGACGTTGGACTGCCGAAGTATCCTGGAATGACGCCGCCCTGAGGAAGTTGTTCTGCAGGGGCCTGTCTGACCGTCTGCTCTGGCATTGCATCCTCCTCCTGATACCCTGGAGGACGCCATGAAGCAGGCAGTCCGTATGGACCGGAGACTCCTTGCTAGGGAATGATGCAACAAGAGACTCCCTTGTACTCCAAATTGTGTTACACCGCACCCGTATCAGAGCCCATGGAGATGGAGGCTGTCTCAGGAAAGGAACGAGAGAGAAGACACCGTAAAGACAACCGTTTATGCTTTTACTGTGGAGCCTCTGGACATTGGAAAAGGGACTGTCCTTCCTGCCCTTCTTCTGTAAAATCATCGGGAAAACAACTGAGTCTGGGTAACAATCGTGGAGGTTGCCCAGACTCCCAGGTACATTTTTTTTGCTTGCTAAAATGATGCTCCAGGTTATATTGGAACTTGCTGGCGGTTCTCTTATGACCACCGCCTTTGTTGACTGTAGTTCCTCCATTAATCTGATTAATGCCCAATTTGTGACTCTTAATAAGATAGGGACAGTCAGGTTGAAAGATCCTGTTAAAATTGTGGCTGTGGATTCATCCCCTCTTACCCGGGATGGAATTTGTTTTATGTCTGAAGTTTTTTCTATGAAAGTGGGTTTGACTTTCGTGGAAAAATTAAGTTGTTTTATTCTGAATAATCTGCCTGCAGGACTGGTATTGGGGATGCCCTGGCTGCAACGCCACAATCCTCTCATTGATTGGGCGAAAGGGGAGATCACCAGATGGGGATGTAATGATAATGGTCTGTGCATGGGCGTACCCAGGATCAAAACTAGGGGGGGGCAAGCCAATGTCGCATCTTATACAGGTTACATCATATACACTGTACATTATACTGCATATTAGGTATGGAGCATTAGAACTGTTGTATATTGTATAATACAGCAGTGTATGCGACACTACGCTGTATATACCATATATTATACATGGCAGTCGCGCTCATGTCAGGAGCGGTACCAGCAAGTCCGAGGATTGCAGTGCGATCCTCGCATGAGTTATACGGCCGTCTGTCTATGCCCTTGTTATAATAATACTGAAATATTAATCTATTATTAAAGTATTAAGGAGCTCACAAGTAAAAAAAAGCCCCCTACCTCCCCTGTCCCCCACCCACACCCCAACAGCCCATTGTCTCACATGCACCCCTTAGTGTTCTGTCCCACTGACCCCACAATACCCCCATCCTCTCACATGCACCCCTCAGTGCTCTGTTGCCCCTCCCCACTTCAGCCCCCACAATACCCCCATCCTCTCACAGTAAACCCCCAGTGCCCTAGCCCCACAATACCCCCATCCTCTTACATTCAACCCCAGTGACCTGTCTACCCTCCCTCACAATACCCCATCCTCTGACATCAACCCCTGTGCGCCAGCCCCCACAATATCCCCATCCTCTCACATTCACCAACCAGTGCCCTGTATCCCCTCCCCCACAATACCCCATCCTCTCACATTCACTCTCTGTGCCCTGTTGCCCCTCCCCCACTTCAGCCCCCACAATACCCCATCCTCTCACATTAACCCCCCCAGTGCCCTAGCACCACAATACCCCATCCTCTCACATTAACCCCCCAGTGCCCTAGCCCCCACAATACCCCATTCTCTTACATTCACCCCAGTGCCCTGTACCCTCCCCCACAATACCCCATCCTCTCACATTAACCCCCCCAGTGCCCTAGCCCCCACAATACCCCCATCCTCTTACATTCACCCCAGTGCCCTGTACCCCTCCCCCACAATACCCCATCCTCTCACATTAACCCCCCCAGTGCCCTAGCCCCCACAATACCCCATACTCTTACATTCACCCCAGTGCCCTGTACCCCTCTCCCACAATACCCCATCCTCTCACATTAACCCCCCAGTGCCCTAGCCCCCACAATACCCCATCCTCTTACATTCACCCCAGTGCCCTGTACCCCTCCCCCACAATACCCCCATCCTCTCACATTAACCCCCCCAGTGCCCTAGCCCCCACAATACCCCATACTCTTACATTCACCCCAGTGCCCTGTACCCCTCCCCCACAATACCCCCATCCTCTCACATTAACCCCCCCAGTGCCCTAGCCCCCACAATACCCCCATCCTCTTACATTCACCCCAGTGCCCTGTACCCCCTCACCCACAATACCCCCATCCTCTCACATTCCCCCACAGTGACCATGACATGCCTGAGCAGAATGAATTTAATAAATTCCATCCCCTCTTACCATGAAGCTTGCAGGCAGTGACTGAGGCAGGAGCAGGAAGTGTCCAGTGTCTGCACACAGAGGGCACTAGGACCCAGTGTGGCTGAGACAACCAGAGCCTGCACGACAGAAAGTGAAACTACAGCTGCAGCAGCCAGGAAGGAAGGAGCTCCTCTGGTGAGACAGCAGCTCCGTGCACTGCACACAGACAGGCTCTGCAACCTGGGGCAGAGGGAGCCGGCATTGTGCTGCTCTCTCCGCTCTCTTTCATTGTGTGCCCCTGCTTCTAGGGGGGGGCACCTGCCCCCCCCTGCCCCACGGTGGGTACGCCCATGGGTCTGTGTTGTAACTCAGTTCCTTTTGTCAATCCGATAAAATCTGTATCTGTGTCGTCTGTCGGTCTGGAGGGTATTCCGGAGTACCTGAAAGACTTTGAAGATGTATTTTCCGAAAGTGAGGCTGAGGCGCTCCCATCACATAGACCGTATGATTGTGCCATTGATTTATTACCTGGAGCCAGATTACCCAAGGCTCGTTTGTTTAATTTATCTGGGCCTGAGCACCAAGCTATGAAAGAGTACATCAAAGAGAGCCTTCGCAAAGGGCATATTCGGCCCTCGGTCTCGCCCATGGCAGCGGGGTTTTTCTTTGTAAAGAAAAAAGATGGTGGGTTGCAACCGTGCCTCGACTTATATCGAGACCGCTAAGAGATTGACCCCCAGCAGGCTCGGTGGGCACTTTTTTTTTCTCGCTTTCATTTTACCATCTCGTTCCGACCAGGGTCTAAAAATGTAAAGGCGGATGCCTTTTCCCGAAGTTTTGATTCTGTGTCCCCTCCAGAGCCTCCTTCTTCCATTCTTCAGCCGGGAGTGGTTGTGGTAGAAGTCTCCTCTAAGTTACAGAGAGAGATTCTGGAAGCATAAGCACAAGCTCCCAGGAATAAACCCCCAGGTAAATTGTTTGTACCAGAACATCTCCGTCTCACACTCCTGCAAGAATTTCATGATTCTGTGTTAAGTGCACTCCCTGGTATTGCAGCTACCCGGGGGGCAGTGGCTAGGGGTTTTTGGTGACCCTCTATGGGTACTGATATCAAAAGGTTTGTTAATACTTGTGACTTGTGGGGTGTGCGCTCGCTCTAAAAGCTCTCAGGTCCGGCCAGCCGGGGAATTGGTGTCTTTGCCAATTCCGGATAAACCATGGACACACCTGTCCATGGACTTTATCACTAATCTTCCCCCTTCCAAGGGCAACTCAGTGGTATGGGTAGTGGTTGATAGATTTTCTAAGCAAGCTCACTTTGTGCCGTTACCTGCATTACCATCTGCTGAAACCTTGAAAACGGATCAGTACGGCACTCCTTGTTCAAAATGATGGTGCCCGGACTTGGGATGCCAATCCCTAAATCAATGAAAAATATAAGACCGGCACTCTAATATGTTATGCTTGCAAAAAAATATTTATTGTGAATAATCCAATAGTTATATGACGTTTCGGTCAATAACTTTGACCTTCTTCAGACTGGAAAATATGTAAGATACAGAATACAACAGTCAATATCCAAATAAGTCTGACAGTCAGTATCATAAAACAAAATTGTATGTCAATATATCAAAATAACTGGTAGAGCATAATGGAGTGACTTTCTCCACGGTAAGATTTACTTTATATGCACTATGCTTATTATATGGACTTTATTACTACTATTGATAGAGGGTTCCTTGTAGCTTGTTGCGGTGAACTGTCATTTCTAGACACGAACTTATGTTTATTCTATCATATAGATTCCACCAAACTGAGCGGTCTCATCGTTATTATTATTATTATTTTGTTTCACAGATCTCTATAGATCGTTTTCCTATCTCTTACTTTGCACACCATTACCTGGTAAGGACTATATTATTGTTCTTTATAGGATCTCCTAGAAATATCTGAGTTTGTCTATTTGTCTATATGATATACTATCTCCATTAGCCATTATGCTCTACCAGTTATTTTGATATATTGACATATATAGCATGAGGATTATATTGTCTTACTCCTATAGATCCCAGACCGATAACGATATTCTACTATAAACTTATAGTATATTATTGCTTGTTGATTAACACAGTGGTATTACTATTTACATATATTCATCCAGCTTAATAGCGAGATATATGTTTTTTTCTATATATATTCTCTATATATTTCCAGTATGTATGGTTTATACTGTGTTGCACCCTTTTTTGTTTTTACAATTTTGTTTTATGATACTGACTGTCAGACTTATTTGGATATTGACTGTTGTATTCTGTATCTTACATATTTTCCAGTCTGAAGAAGGTCAAAGTTATTGACCGAAACGTCATATAACTATTGGATTATTCACAATAAATATTTTTTTGCAAGCATAACATATTAGAGTGCCGGTCTTATATTTTTCATATCTGCTGAAACCTTGGCCCGCTTGTTTATACAGCACATAGTTCTATTGCATGGAGTGCCTGTGAACGTGGTGTCGGACAGGGGTGTGCAATTTGTGGCCAGGTTTTGGAGAGCATTCTGTAAGAAGTTGGGGGTCACGTTATCATTCTCCTCTGCCTATCACCCGGAATCCAACGGACAGACTGAACGCACCAACCAGTCGCTGGAGCAAATTCTGAGATGTCTGACCTCCTCCAGACAGGAAGACTGGTGTGAGGTTTTACCCATGGCAGAATTTGCGTTCAACTGTCGTATTAATCAGTCTACCGGAAAGTCTCCCTTTCAGGTCAATTATGGGTTTGTTCCACAGTTTGGGGAATTTTCCCATATGGATTCTGGTTGCCCTGGTGCTGAGGGAATGGTTCAACAGTTAAAAACCTTTTGGAGGGAGGTGCAGGGGAAAATCTCCAAAGCACAGAAGAATTACAAGCATTTTGCGGACAGGAGGATGGGGTCGGGCCCTGTGTTGACAGTGGGGGAAAAGGTCTGGTTGTCCACCCCTAACATCAAACTTAAGATACCCTCTATGAAGTTGGGCCCCAAATTCATTGGCCCATACAAGATTGTAGAGGTGATCAACCTGGTGGCCTACAGTTGCCCACCTCCTTCAAAATATCTAACGTCTTCCACAGGTCCCTACTAAAACCTGTGGGGACAGTTAGGGAAGATCCCTCATCCGTGGTTCCACCAGTGTTGGTGGAGGGTCAACTGGAGTACGAGGTAGGGCACATCATTGATTCGTGGTGGGCCCCCCGGAGACTTCAATACCTTATTCATTGGAAGGGATACTCCATTGAGGATCGGTTATGGGTTCCGGCCAGTTCGGTACACGCCGATCGAATTGGTACGGGCTTTTCATGCCAGATACCCTGAGAGGCCTGGGGGTCCAGTGGCCCCCCATTAAGGGGGGGTACTGTCATGGTTTAGGACATGGTTAATGTCCTGTCCACTCAGGGTTAACTTTTGCTGGCCTCCTGTCATGGTATAGGACATGGTTAATGTCCGGCTCTCTCAGGGCTAACTTTTGCTGGCCTTCCTTTGGATCTGGGAAGGGTATTTATACCCACTCCAGAGGAAGATTCTCTGTCAGCTATACTGTTGTTTTGACTGTGTGTCTGACCCCCTGGTTTGCGTGTATACTGCTCTGCTTGTTTGATTCCCGTGTATGACCTGGTCTGTCCACTCACTCTGCTCTCTGTCTCACGTTTTGCTAATATTGTCTTTTCCGGTTCTGACCTCCTGGCTTGGCTATTGATACTCTGTTACAGTTTTGTCCCTATTGTACCGTCTATTGCCCGTTCTGGTTTACTGATCTATTGCTACGTCCTGACTATCTGTTCTGTCTAATCCTTTGGTACTGTCATGCTATCTCATGTTCTGATCTCGGCCTGACCTGGTTTTCGTCCCTGTCTATGCCCCTCAGTAACTTTGTCCCGTAGTTACCCTTCTAGGAGTTTTCCTTCAGCTCCTAGACCTCTGGAGCTTAGGCCACGCCCCCAGAAGTCACATGCTTCAGGTCCTGTTGGTCTGAAGTACACATCATTCACCGCTGCTGCCTCGCTCCACAGGTTTCTTTGAGCACAATTTGTTTTACTCAGGACACGCACACTGGCTCAGTGAGCAAGTGCAATGCGGTGCTCCTGACAGCAACATTACAATAATAAGTTTGTTTAAAATATGTGTATTTAATGATGAATTTGTTTCCCCTCCATAATATAGGCTGTAGTGTAGTGTTGGACAGGGATGACCATCATTCATGTTAAGGACAATTTGGAAGAAGCCAATTAATCTATCAGTATACTTTTGGAGAGTGGGAGGAAACCAGAGAACCTGGAGGAAACCCTAGTTTGTATATATCTCAGAAGTCTTTGACATTTTAGGACCTATAAAGGATCAGGACTAGAATATACTGTATGTGGTGTGTGTTGTGTGCTTCTACTTTTTGAGGCAGTTTCTCGACTTATCCGTAAATTATGTAAAAGTTGTTAAATGCGGCCCATTAATGAACTGTTTTTATTGGCACATTGTACCTCAAGGTGAAGAATAAATATAAAGATTGTGATAGCCTTGAAAACAGGTCCGTCTCTCTCTCACACTAAATAAAGGGGTTTGTCAGGTTTTTGATAATGGGTCAGTGTATTCTCCATTTTTGGTCAGTGGTGCACACAGACAGCACAAATACCTTAACCCGGTATTGTCAGGAGGAAGATGAGAGACACCAGACCCAACAACACAGATGAGCTGAAGGCTGCTATCAAAGCTACCTGAGCTTCCCTAACACCTCAGCAGTGCTACAGGCTGATCGCCTCCATGGCACGCCGCATTGATGCAGTAATTGATGCAAAAGGAGCCCTGACCAAGTATTGAGTGCATTTACTGAACATACATTTCAGTAGGCCAACATTTCGGATATTAACCCCTTCATGACCTTGCCATTTTTTGCAATTCTGACCAGTGTCCCTTTATGAGGTAATAACTCAGGAACGCTTCAACGGATCCTAGCGATTCTGAGATTGTTTTTTAGTGACATATTGGGCTTCATGTTAGTGGTAAATCTAGGTCGATAATTTTTGCGTTTATTTGTGAAAAAAATGGAAATTTGGCAAAAATTTTGAAAATTTTGCAATTTTCAAATTTTTAATTTTTATTCTGTTAAACCACAGAGTTATGTGACACAAAATAGTTAATAAATAACATTTCCCACATGTCTACTTTACATCAGCACAATTTTGGAAAAAAACATTTTTTTTGTTAGGAAGTTATAAGGGTTAAAAGTCATTTTTACAGCAAAATTTACAAAACCATTTTTTTTAGGGACCACCTCACATTTGAAGTCACTTTGAGGGGTCTATATGGTAGAAAATACCCAAAAGTGACACCATTATAAAAACTGAACCCCTCAAGCTACTCAAAACTACATTCAAGAAGATTATTAACCCTTCAGGTGCTTCACAGGAACTAAAGCAACGTGGAAGGAAAAAATGGACATTTTAATTTTTCCAACAACAATTTTCTTTTAGCATAAATTTTTTCATTTTTACTTGGGCAACAGGATAAAATGGATCCTAAAATTTGTTGGGCAATTTCTCCTGAGTACACAGATACCTCATATGTGGTCATAAACCACTGTTTGGGCGCACGACAGGGCTCAGAAGGGATGCAGTGATGCTTTGAAATGCTGACTTGATGGAATGGTCTGCGGGCATCTTGTTACATTTGCAGAGCCCCTGATGTGCCTAAACAGTAGAAACCCCCACAAGTGACCCCATTTTGTAAACTAGACCCCCCAAGGAACTTATCCAGATGTGTGGTGAGCACCTTGAACCCCCACGTGCTTCACAGAAGTTTATAATGCAGAGCCGTAAAAATAAAAAATCATTTTTTTCCTCAAAACTGATTTTTTTAACCCACAATTTTTTATTTTCACAAGGATAACAGGAGAAATTGGACTCCAAAAGTTGTTGTACAGTTTATTCTGAGTACATTGATATCCCATATGTGGGAGAAAACTACTGCATGGGCACACGTCGGGGCTCGGAAGGGAAGTAGTGACGTTTTGAAATGCCGACTTGATGTAATGGTCTGCGGGCGTCATGTTACGTTTGCAGAGCCCATGATGTGCCTAAACAGTAGAAACCCCCCCAAGTGACCTCATTTTGGAAACTAGATCCCCCAAGGAACTCCTCTAGATGTGTGGTGAGCACTTTGAATCTCCACGTTCTTCACAGAAGTTTATAACGCAGAGCTGTGAAAATAAAAAAATCATTTTTTTTTCCACAAAAATAAATTTTTAGTTCCCAATTATTTTTCCCAAGGGTAACAGGAGAAATTAGACCCCCAAAGTTGTTGTGCAATTTTTCCTAAGTATGCTGATACCCCATATGTGGGGGTAAACCACTGTTTGGGCACACATCGGGGTTCAGAATAAAGGGAGCACTGTTTCACTTTTAACAGCCAATCAGAGCGATTGTAGCCACGTGGGGGTTAAGCCAACACACCTGTGGTGAAGCACAAAGGGTCTTGTGTCGGCGGGTCGGGTGACCTTTCAGTGACCCCGGTCACCCGACCCGCAGGAACGCGATCCTTTCATGACACATACGCTGTGTCACATGTCGAGAAGGGGTTAAAATCATTTTTCAAGCTGGTGTTATAAAGTATTGTAATTTACTGAGATAATGACTTTTGGGTTTTCATTGGCTGTAAGCCATAATCATCAACATTCACAGAAATAAACACGTGAAATAGATCACTCTGTTTGTAATGACTCTATATAATATAGGAGTTTCACTTTTTGTATTGAATAACTGAAATAAGTAAACTTTTTGATGATATTCTAATTTTGTGAAAAGCACCTGTACATACAGCTCTGGCAAAAATTAAGAGACCACCTCATCAAATCCCTGTCTTGGGCAGCCCATTCTCCAGACCTGAACCCCAGTGAAAACCTCTAGAATGTGATCAAGAGGATGATGGATAGTCACAAGCCATCAAACAAAGAAGAACTTAAATTTTTGCGCCAACAGCAGTGTGAAAGACTGGTGGCAAGCATGCCAAGACGCATGATAGTTGTTTTTAAAAATCATGGTTATGCATAAAATATTGATTTCTGAACTCTTCCTGAGTTAAAATATGAGTATTGTTGTTTCTAAACGATTATGAACTTGTTTTCTTTGCATTATTTGAGGTCTGGAAGTACTGGTTTTTAAAAAAATTTGACCATTTTTCTTTGTCAGAAAAACATACAAAATTTATTGCTTGGAAATTCGGTGACATGTTGTCAGTAGTTTATAGACTAAAAGAGCAATTTACATTTTACTCAAAAATATACCTATAAAGAGGAATATCAGACAAACTGAACATTTGAAAGTGGTCTCTTAATTTTTGCCAGAGCTGTATAACATGCTCGTCTAAACGAGACCTAACTCAGGTATGCACTCAGAAATTCAGAAATCAGTTTTGCCCTTTAGGAGGAAAGTGAAGGAAACCATGCAAGCACTCAAAGAAGATGCAAATTCCCCACAGATGCGGACCTTGTGCTAGACACTGATATTAACCCCTCTCTGACATTAGACGTACTATCCCGTCCATAAAACCCGTGCCATTCTGACCATGGACGGGATAGTACGTCATAGGCGATTAGCTGCGCTCCCGGAGGGAGCGCAGCTAATCGCCGCCGGGTGTCAGCTGATTATCACAGCTGACACCCGTGACTGTGTGTCAGGAGCGGTCACGGACCGCTCCCGGCACATTAACCCCTTGCACACCGCGATCAAACATGATCGCGGTGTACTGGGGGCACAGGGGAGGATCGCGCAGGCAGGGGGCTCCCTGCGCGCCCCCCTGAGACCCTCAGACCAGCGCGATGTGATCGCGCTGCTCTGAGGGCTTCCTCCCTCCCAGGACCCGGATCCAAGATGGCGCTGGGGTCCTGGAGGGAGGCGGCTACCTCAGTGCCTGCCGAGAGCAGGCACTGAGAAGCCTGCTGCACTGCCTGAGCGATCGCTGGTGTGACAGAGTGCTGTGCACACTGTCACACCAGCGATCTGATGAAATACAGTGATGTCCCACCCTGGGACAAAGTAAAAAAGTAAAAAAAAAGTAAAAATAAACATGTGTAAAAAAAAATCCAAAAAAAAAAAAAAAAAAAAAAATATTCCCCAATAAATTCATTACTTATTGTAAATAAAAAAAATAAAACAATAAAAGTACACATATATGGTATCGCCGCGTCCGTAACGACCCCCCCTATAAAACTGTCCCACTAGTTTAACCCCTTTTGTGAACCCCTTAAAAAATAAAAAATAAAAACGAAGCAAAAAATCAGTGCTTTATCATCATACCGCCGAACAAAAAGTGGAATAACACGCGATCAAAAAGACGGATATAAATAAACATGGTACCGCTGAAAACGTCATCTTGTCCCGCAAAAAACGAGCCGTCACACAGCATCATCAGCGAAAAAATAAAAAGTTATAGCTCGCAGAATAAAGCGATGCAAAAATAATTATTTTTTATATAAAATTGTTTTTATTCTATAAAAGCGCCAAAACATAAAAAAATTATATAAATGAGGTATCGCCATAATCGTACTGACCCGAAGAATAAAACTGCTTTATCGATTTTACCACACGCGGAACAATAAAAACGCCTCACCCAAAAGAAATTCATGAATTGCTGATTTTTGTTCATTCTAACCTCCCAAAAATCGAAATAAAAAGCGATCAAAAAATGTCACGTGCTCAAAAATGGTACCAATAAAAGCGTCACCTCGTCCCGCAAAAATTAAGACCTCACATGACATTGTGGGCCAAAATATGCAAAAATTATAGCTCTCAAAATGTGGCGATGCAAAAAACTACTTTTTGCAATAAAAAGCGTCTTTTAGCGTGACAGCTGCCAATCACAAAAACCGCTATAAATAGTAAATCAAACCCCCTTTATCACCCCCTTAGTTAGGGAAAAATAATAAAATAAAAAAAATGTATTTATTTCCATTTTCCCATTAGGGTTAGGGTTAGGGTTTCGGCTAAAGTTAGGGTTAGGGTTGGCGCTAAAGTTAGGATTAGGGTTAGAGTTAGGATTAGGGTTAGGGTTGGGATTAGGGTTGGGACTAGGGTTAGGGGTGTGTTGGGGTTAGGGTTGGAGTTAGAATTGGGGGGTTTCCGCTGTTTAGGCACATCAGGGGCTCTCCAAATGTGACATGGCGTCTGATCTCCATTCCAGCCAATTCTGCGTTGAAAAAGTCAAACGGTGTTCCTTCACTTCTGAGCTCTGCCATGCGTCCAAACAGTAGTTTATCCCCACATATGGGGTATCAGCGTACTCTGGACCCCAAGAGTTATTGTGAAATTTGTCCTATTTCTTCTGTTACCCTTGGGAAAATAAAAAACTGGGGGCGAAAATATTATTTTTGTAAAAAAAATAAGATTTTTTTGTTTTTACGGCTGTACATTATAAACTTCTGTGAAGCACTTGGGGCTTCATAGCGCTCACCACACATCTAAATAAGTTCCTTGTGGGGTCTATTTTCCAAAATGGGGTCACTTGTTGGGATTTCCACTGTTTAGGCGCATCAGGGGCTCTCCAAATGCGACATGACGCCCCAGACCATTCCATCAAAGTCTGCAATCCAAAACGTCACTACTTCCCTTTCCGAGCCCTGACATGCGCCCATACAGTAGTTTTCTCCCACATATTGGGTATCAGCGTACTCAGGACAAATTGGACAACAACTTTTGGGGTCCAATTTCTCCTGTTGCCCTTGTGAAAATAAAATATTGGGGGCGAAAAAATCATTTTTGTAAAAAAAAAAAGGATTTTTTATTTTTACGGCTGTGCGTTATAAACTTCTGTGAAGCACTTCGGGGTTCAAAGTGCTCACCACACATCTAGGTAAGTTCCTTGTGAGGTCTATTTTCCAAAATGGGGTCACTTGTGGGGGTTTCCACTGTTTAGGCGCATCAGGGGCTCTCCAAATGCGACATGACGCCCCCAGACCATTCCATCAAAGTCTGCAATCCAAAACGTCACTACTTCCCTTTCCGAGCCCTGACATGCGCCCATACAGTAGTTTTCTCCCACATATTGGGTATCAGCGTACTCAGGACAAATTGGACAACAACTTTTGGGGTCCAATTTCTCCTGTTACCCTTGTGAAAATAAAATATTGGGGGCGAAAAAATCATTTTTGTAAAAAAAAAAAGGATTTTTTATTTTTACGGCTGTGCGTTATAAACTTCTGTGAAGCACTTCGGGGTTCAAAGTGCTCACCACACATCTAGATAAGTTCCTTGTGGGGTCTATTTTCCAAAATGGGGTCACTTGTGGGGGGTTTCCACTGTTTAGGCGTATCAGGGGCTCTCCAAATGCGACATGACGCCCCCAGACCATTCCATCAAAGTCTGCAATCCAAAACGTCACTACTTCCCTTCCGAGCCCTGACGTGCACCCATACAGTAGTTTTCTCCTACATATTGGGTATCAGCGTACTCAGGACAAATTGGACAACAACTTTTGGGTTCCAATTTCTTCTGTTACCCTTGTGAAAATAAAATATTGGGGGCGAAAAAATCATTTTTGTAAAAAAAAAAAAAGGATTTTTTATTTTAAGGCTGTACGTTATAAACTTTAGTGAAACACCTGGGGGTTCAAAGTTCTCACCACACATCTAGATAAGTTCCTTGAGGGGTCTAGTTTCCAAAATGGTGTCATTTGTGGGGGGTTTCCACTGTTTAGGCAGATCAGGAGCTCTCCAAACACGACATGGCGTCCAGCCAATTCTGCGTTGAAAAAGTGAGATGGCGCTCCTTCCCTTCCAAACTCTGCCATGCACCCAAACAGTGGTATACCCCCACATATGGGGTATCAGTGTACTCAGGACAAATTGCACAATAACTTTTGGAGTCTTGTTACCCTTGGAAAAATAAAAATTGGGGTGAAAAGATCATTTTTGTGGAAAAAATATTGATTTTTAAATTTTACGGCTCTACGTTATAAACTTGTGTGAAGCACTTGAGGGTTCAAATTGCTCACCAAAGATCTAGATAAGTTCCTTAGGGGTCTAGTTTCCCAAATGGGGTCATTTGTGGGGGTTTCCACTGTTTAGGCACATCAGGGGCTCTCCAAATGCAACATGGCATCCAATCTCAATTCCAGCCAATTTTGGTTGGAAAAAGTCAAATGGTGCTCCTTCCCTTCCGAGCTCTGCCGTGCGCCCAAACAGTGGTTCCCCCCCACATATGGGGCATCAGCGTACTCAGGACAAATTGGACAACAACTTATGTGGTCCAATTTCTCCTGATACCCTTGGAAAAATAAAAAATTAGTGACTAAAAGATAATTTTTGTGGGAAAAAAATAGGATTTTTTATTTTCATGCCCGGGCATTATAAACTTGTGTGAAGCACTTGGGGGTTCAAAGTGCTCACCAAAGATCTAGATAAGTTCCTTAGGGGGTCTAGTTTCCAAAATGGGGTCACTTGTGGGGGATTTCCACTGTTTAGGCTCATCTGGGGCACTGCAAACGGAACATGACCCCCATCAACGTCTGCATTCCAAAACGTTACTACTTCCTTTCCAAGCCCTGCCGTGCGCCCAAACAGTTTTCCACCCCCACATATGGGGTATCAGCGTACTCAGGACAAATTGGACAACAACTTTTGGGGTCCAATTTCCTTGGGAAAATTCAAAAATTTAGGACTAAAAAATCATTTTTGTGGAATTTTTTTTTTTTTTTTTTCACACCCAGGCATTATAAACTTTTGTGAAACACTTGGGGGTTCAAAGTGCTCACAACAGATCTAGATAAGTACCTTAGGGGTCTAGTTTCCAAAATGGTGTCACTTGTGGGGGGTTTCCACTGTTTAGGCGCATCAGAGGTTCTCCAAGCGCGACATGGCGTCCAATCTCAACTCCAGCCAATTTTAGTTTGAAAAAGTCAAACGGCGCTCCTTCCCTTACGAGCTCTGCCGTGTGCCCAAACAGTGGTTTTCCCCCACATATGGGGTATTGGCGTACTCAGGAGAAATTGCATAACAACCTTATCTGTCCATTTTCTCCTTTTACCCTTGTGAAAATAAAAAAAAAGTTTGTAAAAGATCAATTTTGTGGCTAAAAAGTTAAATATTCATTTTTTCCTTCCACGTTGCTTTAGTTCCTGTGAAGCACCTGAAGGGTTAATAAACTTCTTGAATGTGGTTTTGAGTACCTTGAGGGGTGCAGTTTTTAGAATGGTGTCACTTTTGGGTATTTTCTGTCATGTAGACCCCTCAAAGTGACTTCAAATGTGAGGTGGTCCCTAAAAAAAATGGCTTTGTAAATTTTGTTGTAAAAATGAGAAATCGCTGGTCAACTTTTAACCCTTATAACTTCCTAACAAAAAAAATTTTGATTCCAAAATTGTGCTGATGTAAAGTAGACATGTGGGAAATGTTATTTCTTAACTATTTTGTGTTACATATTTCTCTGTTTTAAGGGAATAAAAATTCAAAGTTTGAAAATTGCTAAATTTTCAAAATTTTCGCCATATTTGCGTATTTTTCAAAAATAAACGCAAGTTATATGGAAGAAATTTTACCACTAACATGAAGTACAATATGTCACGAGAAAACAATCTCAGAATCGCGAAGATCCGTTGAAGCGTTCCGGAGTTATAACCTCATAAAGAGACAGTGGTCAGAATTGTAAAAATTGTCCCGGTCATTAACGTGCAAACCACCCTTGGGGGTGAAGGGGTTAACAGTGTGTCTAAATAACAAAAGTATAGGCTGATAATATAATGTAATTCTTCATGCATGTAAAAAAGATATTTGGTAGAGTTGAGCAAAACAGGTCGAAAAACGACCATAGCGTGAGGTCGGCCATGCGGTCGTCGAAACGAGCGCTAAAGTCGAGTTTCCCAGAATGCTTCCAGGCACCTTTTTTCAGCCAATGAGCAAGGACGTACACTGTGGGCAACGAGATGACATGTGCAGCGTCCACCACCATTGTAGAGAAGGGCATTGCAGTGGTTGGCTTGCTTTGTGTGGCGTCATAGTGTCTATAAAAGCCCTGACCGCCGACCGGAATTTTACTTCTGCTGATCTTAACAGTAGGGAGAGGTTGCTGACGCTGTTTATCAGTAGGGAGAGAGTTAGGGCTGGAAAGAGAAGTTCTTATGTGCTTGTGCTGATATCAATTGTGCTGTACAGTTAGTGTGCAGTGACAGGGGAGGATTTTCTTGTGTGCAGCAGAGCTGGTTATTAGGCTGCCTGCCAGTGACAGGGGAGGATTTTCTTGTGTGCAGCAGTGCTGGTTATTAGGCTGCCTGACAGCTGTATTGCTGTGTGTACACTGCTGTGCAGACTGTTTTTTACACAGCACTAGTGTTGAGCGATACGATACCGCAAGTATCGGGTATCGGCCGATATTAGCTCTATCGGCCTTTCGATACTTAGTTCCGATATTTTCGTCTTATCGGATACCGGAATCGGGATTGTCACTGTCACTGTCAGTGTCCGTCGGTCGGGTCTGTCAGGAGTCAGCGGCACTTACCTGGCAGAAGATCTCCGGCGGTCACGGGCTGGACTGCTTCATGGCCGCCATCATCTTTCCCCGGCGGTCACATGCAGTTTCTCGCGATAACTGCAGTGACTGCTGGGTAATCCCGGCCGTAAAGCAGTCAGTCCGATGACGTCACCGCCGGGGAAGCAGGTAATCAGCTGTGCTGCGTTGCGATGACAGGCTCTGCCTGTCATTGCGATGTAGCAGAGCTGGATCGTCGTGGGACTGTCGTTACTATGGACTGCGTCGGACAGGTGGTATACTGTTGGTTTGTTTTTTTTCTTTTTTTACAGGAGATCGATGGCGTCGCAGGAATGAGTGTATAATAAAATTAATGAAAACTGTGTTGTCTCTTTTATTTCATTAAAAGACTTTTTTCTTGCTTTGTCTTTTTTTTATACATTTAATAACTTTGGGATTAATAATGGATCGGGGTCTTATTGACACCTCTCCATTATTAACCGGGCTTATTGTCACCGTGCAATCAACGGTGACATTAACCCCTTATTACCCCACTTGCCACCGCTACAGGGCAGTGGGAAGAGCCGGGTAAAGTGCCACAATTGGCACATCTTTTGATGCGCCAAATGTGGGGCTGCTGTAGCCTGGTATTATCAGGCTGTTGAGGGCCAAAATCCATGGGCCTTGACAGTCTTTTAATACCAGGCCGCAGCAGTCTGCATTTTACTTGGCTGGTTAACAAAAATAGGGGGACCCCTACGCCGTTTTTTTTTTCGAGGGGATCCCCTATTTTTGTTAACCAGCCAAGCTAAGCAGACTGCTGTGGCCTGGTATTATCAGGCTTGCAAGGTCCATGGATATTGGATCCTTACCAGCCTGAAAAACCAGGCCTCAGCGGTCTGCTTCATCTGGCTGGTTAACAAAAATAGGGGGGACCCCACGCCAATTTTTTTCGAGGGGATCCCCTATTTTTGTTAATCAGCCAAGATATGCAGACTGCTGTGGCCTGGTATTATCAGGCTGGCAAGGTCCATGGATCTTGGCTCCTTAACAGCCTGAAAATCCAGGCCTCAGCGGTCTGCTTCATCTGGCTGGTTAACAAAAATAGGGGGGACCACACGCCAATTTTTTTCGAGGGGATCCCCTATTTTTGTTAATCAGCCAAGATATGCAGACTGCTGTGGCCTGGTATTATCAGGCTGGCAAGGTCCATGGATCTTGGCTCCTTAACAGCCTGAAAATCCAGGCCTCAGCGGTCTGCTTCATCAGGCTGGTTAACAAAAATAGGGGGGACCCGACGCCATTTTTTATTCGAAGGGAACCCCTATTTTTGTTAATCAGTTCCCTCTGACGTCACTGATTGTGTCCCTGGCTGACCTGAAGTGAAAGTGGAAAGCAATCAATTAAGCTTTCCACTTCCTCTCCTGTCAGCCAGGAGAGGAACTCATTCATTTGGAGGTTTACTGTGAGGCTGCAGCATTAGCTGCGGTCCCTGCAGTAAACATTAACCCTTTCTGAAGGATTACACCGTGGGACCTGACTGTGCATGGGATAGGTAAGAATAATTTTGCTTTTTTATTTTATTTTTATTACAGGAAATGGTTTTTGCAGTCAAATAAAAGATGGTCAAAAACATGTGTCTTTACTTCATTAAAATGATTTTTAATTAAAGTGTGTGTGTTTTATTTTTATTTCATGCAATAGGATTAATAATTGATAGTTGTCTAATTGACAGCTCTCAATTATTAACCTGGCTTAAGGTCACCTTTCAATTGCAATGTGGCTTTAACCCCATATTAACCCATTCGCCACCGCTACAGGGCAATGGGAATAGACGGGCAAAGTGCCAGAAAGGGCGAATCTAATTATAGATTTGTCTTTTCTGGGGTGTCTGGGGGCAGATGTTAGTAGCCAGGGGGGCCAAAAATAATGGTCCCTCTCTGGGCTATTATTATCTGCCCCCATTCGCTGGCTTTGTCTGTCTGGTTGCGAAAATAGGGCGGGAGCCCACGCATTTTTTTTAAACAATTTTACACCTCAATATATATATATATATATATATATAATATATATATATATATATAACATGTCATTGAATGTGTGACACATATATATATTTGTATTTATAGTTCATACACTTCTACATAGTATAATAGCCGCTAATTCAATTGACGGCTTTTGTGAAAATGCAGAACCCGACATGAAATGACACTTGGTGTACATAGGGTTAACCATGTCTTTTCATGTCCTTTGCTATCTGATTTGCACAAACAATTACATCAGTCTATGTGTGCAAAATGTCACACCTGTAGGGGTTAATTAAAGGTGTAAATTCGTAGCAAAAAAGTCCGTTTTTTTTACAACGAATTTACACCTTTAATTAACCCCTACAGGTGTGAAATTTTGCACACATAGACTGATGTAATTGTTTGTGCAAATCAGATTGCAAACGACATGAAAAGACATGGTTAACCCTATGTACACCAAGTGTCATTTCATGTCGGGTGCTTCTGTCTTTTCACAGAAGCCGGCTTACCGGCAATTGAATCAGAGGATATTTTACTATGTAGAAGTGTATAAACTATACATATATGTATATATATATATGTCACAATGACATGTATATATATATATATATGTATTCTATGTGTGTATATTTAGTGTTTACAAGGAAATAAAGGTTTTTTTTAGTTGCGATATTTTGTTCCCATAGACTTACATGGGACTTCCGGTATCGGAATCGGATATCGCCGATATTTAGTGATATCGGCGATACCATTCCGATCTGATATTTTTAGATATCGAGCAGTATCGCTCAACACTACACAGCACTGATACTTTTATTCTTTTTTTCTGCACAGTTACTGACCGTTCATTTTTTCCCACACCGTATAGAGCTGTACACTCCTCACACACTACCGTGTACCGGCTGGTATCATGGGCGTACCCACCGTGGGGCAGGGGGGGGCAGTTGCCCCCCCTAGGAGCAGGGGCGCGCCGTGCCAAGATGAGGGCATCAGCATCAGCCGCCCCTTTAAAAGGTGCTTCTGGGCTGGCTGCGACGAACATGCCACATACTAGACTGTATGGGCTCTTTCAAGGTGTGACATCGTTCCCGGGGCGTGTCATACCAATAGAGGGCGTGTTCTGCAAAGCCAGGAAGAGAAGCAGACATTAGACACTGGTTTCTGCAGTCTGATGCCGGCGTCTGTGGCTGCAGGAGGGAAATCTGAGGTCAGAGTCCTCAGTGACACATAGGAGGATTTATTAATTAATGGGTTAATGTCTCCTTAGATTTTTGGTTGACTGGGTCTAATACTTGGGGCTGTGTAGTGGGGTTTGAGGGGGTGAATGCACGCTTGTGCGGTCTGATTGTGCCCCGAGAGGTTAATGCACACTTGTGGGGGTCTGTGTGTGCTCCTATGGGGTTTAATGCACGCTTGTGGGGTCTGTGTGTGCTCCTAGAGGGTTAATGCACAGCTGTGGGTCTGTGTGTGCTCCTATGGGGTTATGCATGGAGCCCATACAGTATATATACCTGACAGCGGCTCATACAGTCTGTATCTACAGTAATGTATACCTGACAGGAGCCCGTACAGTCTATATATACAGTAATATATACCTGACAGGAGCCCGTACAGTCTATATCTACAGTAATATATACCTGACAGGACCCCGTACAGTCTATATCTACAGTAATATATACCTGACAGGAGCCCGTACAGTCTATACAGTAATATATACCTGACAGGAGCCCGTACAGTCTATATCTACAGTAATATATACCTGACAGGAGCCCATACAGTCTATATCTACAGTAATATATACCTGACAGGAGCCTGTACAGTCTATATCTACAATAATATATACCTGACAGGAGCCCATACAGTCTACATCTACAGTAATATATACCTGACAGGAGCCCGTACAGTCTATATCTACAGTAATATATACCTGACAGGAGCCCGTACAGTCTATATCTACAGTAATATATACCTGACAGGAGCCCATACAGTCTATATCTACAGTAATATATACCTGACAGGAGCCCGTACAGTCTATATCTACAGTAATATATACCTGACAGGAGCCCATACAGTCTATATCTACAGTAATATATACCTGACAGGAGCCCGTACAGTCTATACAGTAATATATACCTGACAGGAGCCCGTACAGTCTATATCTACAGTAATATATACCTGACAGGAGCCCATACAGTCTATATCTACAGTAATATATACCTGACAGGAGCCTGTACAGTCTATATCTACAATAATATATATCTGACAGGAGCCCATACAGTCTACATCTACAGTAATATATACCTGACAGGAGCCCGTACAGTCTATATCTACAGTAATATATACCTGACAGGAGCCCGTACAGTCTATATCTACAGTAATATATACCTGACAGGAGCCCATACAGTCTATATCTACAGTAATATATACCTGACAGGAGCCCGTACAGTCTATATCTACAGTAATATATACCTGACAGGAGCCCATACATTCTATATCTTCAGTAATATACATCTGACATACAGGTGCTGGGCTGGGGCTGATGTATATACAGGGGCTGGGCTGGGTCTGGTGACGTATACAGGGGCTGGGCTGGGGCTGATGTATATACAGGGGCTGGGCTGGGCCTGGTGACGTATACAGGGGCTGGGACTGATGTATATACAGTGGCTGGCCTGGTGGTGATGTATATACAGGTGCTGGGCCGGTGATGTATATACAGGTCCGACCGTCCTGGTGACGTATACAGGGCTGGGCTGGGGCTGATGTATATACAGGTCCTGGCTGGTGTCGGTGACGTATACAGGGCTGGCCTGGTGGTGATGTATATACAGGTGCTGGGGCTGATGTATATACAGGTGCTGGGCTGGTGATGTATATACAGGTCCGACCGTCCTACCGTCCTGGGCTGGGGCTAGTGACGTATACAGAGACTGGCCTGGTGGTGATGTATATACAGGGGCTGGCCTGGTAGTGATGTATATACAGGGCTGGCTGGGGCTGATGTATATACAAGTGCTTGTCTGGGGCACATTATTAAAAGAAGGAGACAATGATGGGGCATATAACTACAAGAAGGAGACAATGATGGGGCATATTACTACAAGAAGGAGACAATGATTGGGCATATTACTACAAGAAGGGGACAATGATGGGGCATATTTCAGGGTGGAATCTGCTTGCATTCCATGCTTAAATCTATCTATCTAAAAAGAAGAAAATTAGAGCAGCACAAAGAAAGAGTCTGGGTGCAGAGCCCCCCCAGGCAAATACCAAACATCAATTATAGAAATCCAGACAAATTGAAGGCAGCACACCGTCTGTAGTGAAAAAAAAACTATTTAATAAGGCCAAAAGGCGACGTTTTGGTCCAAACAACAGGAACCTTTCTCAAGGCTTAAGAAAGGTTCCTGTTGTTTGGACCGAAATGTCGCCTTTTGACCTTATTAAATAGCTTTTTTTTCCACTACAAACTATGTGCTGCCTCCAATTTGTCTGGATCTATCTATCCCATCTATCTATCTATCTATCTATCTATCTATCTATCTATCTATCTATCTATCTATTTATCTATCTATCTATCTATCTATCTATCTATCTATCTATCTATCTATCTATCTATCTAATATTCATTTTTTTTTCCCATAAAGATCAATCCAATTGCTGTGTTTAGAAAGGGCAGTGTGAATGGCTCAGTGTCAGTGTGTGATAAACACGTATGAGCTTGAAGTCCCCCTGCTGAACAGAGGAGAAGACTGCAAAGGTAAGCCTAAAATCAATAAATTGTTTACATAATAGGATTGATCATGGTGGTATTTCTCCTTGTATGTGATATTATTGGTCTTGGTATAAGGAATTATGTTGTGTATGGCGGTCATTTGTTTTCGTTTCGTTTTATTCACATTTTTCGTTCTAAAATTTTACAACCTGAACGACCATGGCTTGCCCCCCCCTAGTTTTGATCCTGGGTACGCCCATGGCTGGTATCACGGACAAATACATGCTAACTATCTATGTGTGACTCCGGAAATATGTACGGAGATTTATAATTTCCCCTACACTGTATACAGCTTTTTGCTTCTGATACAGTACCCTTTTTCTTCTTTTTGTGTTCTGGTCAAATCCATACTGAGTGAGCGTCTGTGTGTGACTCCGGAAATATATACAGAGATTTAAAATTACCCAAACACTGTATACAGCTGAACGCTACTGATACAGTACCATATATCTGCTGGTATTTTGGGTACATATTCCCAAACATGAGGAAGTATGGTGGAAGAGGACGTGGTTGTGGGGGGGGGCAGCTGTTATTCCCCATTGACTTGCATTGGGGTCGGGTTTAGTTTTTTTGTTGACCTCCGACTTTTGCAGCGAGCTAGTCGGCCGATCTCGTTTGAGTCGACTTTTGCGAAAGTCAGGTGGTCCAAAACCCGACTCGACCCGAAAAAAGGCAAAGTTGCTCATCTCTAATATTTGGATATGAAGGAATGTTTAAACCACTTTGAAGGGGGTATAATATCTTCTGTTCCTGGTGCAAAGTATCTGATAGTCATATCACAAGTTAGACAGTTACAATTCAGTTGTGACATTATAAATTTCTGTAATTCTGAGTTATGTTTCTGCTCTATCAGATTCAAGTTATATTGTTTTGATAGGTGACTGAAATGTTTGTGAAATGTAAATAAGCAGATTATTGGTAACAGGATATGATCAAATGTTTCATTCATGCCACTTGGCACAGACCTGACTCAAGGAAAAGCTTCTTACATAGTGCATGCATTTGTATTACACCTTCAGTCTTTTTTTGGTATCCAGTGTATTCAATGTCAATTAGTGTTGAGCGATATTGGTCGATATCTAAAAATATCGTATCGAAATTGTATCGCCGATAGCACTAAATATCGTCGATATCCGATTTCGATACCGGAAGTCCCATGTAAGTCTATGGGAACAAAATATCGCAACAAAAAAAACCCTTTCTTTCGTTGTAAACACAAAATATACACACATACAATACATATATATATATATATACATGTCATTGTGACATATATATATACATATATTTATAGTTTATACACTTCTACATAGTAAAATCGACTCTAATTCAATTGCCGGGTAAAGACGTGACATACCCCATAGAAGTCGACGGGCTCGGTGCCGAGTACCCCCAAAACCTCTGGCTCTGTGCGACTCAACTTGGGCGTCACGAACAGGATTCTGTAGCTCGCTATAAGCGAGTCCTGTGTGCCTGAATTGCACTGGTTTTGTGCTTGAGAATTGCTAAAATCATCAGAGAATGTATTTGCCATTTTTCCGCCATATCTGCGTCACGACGAGGCACTGGTGAAGAAGAAGGGCGTGCTCTTCGTGGGTGTCACTCACTCAGTGGCGTGAAAACGATGGCCGCCCACTGTAAATGGTACTGCAATGTAACATCGTGCCCCACAGCTCTGGAGTTCCGCCTCCTCATCCTCCTCAGTGTGAGGAGGTCCCGCCTCCCTACAAAAGAGGGGCCCTCTCCAGATATGACACATGTGACTTGGCAGAGATGGCTAATGGACACGACGAGCAGAAGTGGGAAGGGATGGAGCAGTCAGAGCTCTCCCCCCACGGAAGCGACCCGATCGCCACGGAATCACCGTTGGGCACCCGGCCTGTAAACCCTCCTACGCTGCAAGAAGCGGAGGATACCCTGAGAGGCCTGGCCCGGCACCGGGAGGAGGTCGCCAGGATGGAAGCCAGCTGGCGTGCCCTAAAACTAAACTTGGAGCGGCGCCAATCCCTCTTACCTGAAGTGTCTGACTCTGTACCGGAAGGTGAGGCACCCGTTCTAGTAGAGGAGTCCTTGCAATGTGATCCGGTTGACGTTGTCGCAGTGGAGGCACCCGTTCCTGCAAAAACCGCAGCACCGTCAGCAGCACCCCAGATCCCGCTGTCTGCCCCGGTCGCTGAGACAGAAGAAGCGACACCCGTCCTCATGGAGGAGGCCGCGCAGGCACCAGAGCACTACCTGCCTGTACCGGAGCCCCGACTGTCATCTGATTTAGAGCCGTCTGCTTCCTCCGCAGGGGAGCACCGCCAGGACTGGGGGCGACAGGAGAGCTGCCGCAAACCGGACACTTTAAGCTGCAGTGGAGTGGTGGAGACATGGAGCAACTGGTGGAGGAGAATTATAACCGGCGTCAGGAGGAAGAGTGGAGACGTTGGGAGCGGGAAGCAGAGCGACAAAGGGAGCAGCGAGAAACCCTAAAACTTCACCAACGTCACCTGGAGAAGGACCGGGCAGATAAGGACCGGATGAGAAAGGACAAAGGAACCCTGAGTGAGCCGCGGCGTAAGGGTGCAGTACGGAGCTTTAAATTGAAAGGTGGTTGGGGCTTCATCAAGGAGCCTGGACTTTATTTAGAAGTCTTTGTGACCCGGCGGACGTGGAGGCTCACCTCCCAGAAGGACACCCGGGGAGGGACCTGTTGCCAGGAGACTTGGTGACTTACACCCGACACTGGGGTTACAATGGGTGGTACGCCCTAAATGTTACCAGGTGCGACCCCTACTCCCCAGTGTGTCAGGAACCTGTGAGACCCTCGAAGCCTTCAGCCTCCCACATCCAGGCCTCTGCAAAAGTGCCCACCCCACGCCGTAAATCTCCCCAGCCTCCCTCAGTGGTCTCCTCAGCAGCCCCAGCTATGGACATGATAAGTATAGCTGGCCCGTACCTGGCGCCTGTTAGGCCCCCTGGGGTTCGTACAGTCCGTGACATAGGGCTCCAGACCCGGAGAGAGATGAAAGAGGTGGCCACACAGACCCAGATAGCGGGTCACGACGTCACTGTACAGGCCACACGACGTCATCAGGTCCTGGTGGTCCTTGGTGCCTCGGATGTTTGGCAATCTCAAGAAGAGTACCAGGTGGTACCTGGAAGAGGCCAGCCAAAGAAGTCTAAATAACCCGGACAGGGTCCCTGTATGTAAATAAATAGTTAAATTGTTTATGTACCCGACGGTGAATGTTCCAAAAAAATGTTTTTAATTTAATAAAAAAAAAAAAACACAGTTTTAATTTCTTTTATTACTGTCTCATCCTGCTGCGACGCCATCGATCTCCTGTAAAAAAATGAAAAAAAAAAAAAAAGTATACCACCTGACCGACGCAGTCCATAGTAACGAGTGTCCCACGACGATCCAGCTCTGCTACATCAGAATGACAGGCAGAGCCTGTCATCCCGGCGCAGCACAGCTGATTACCTGCTTCCCCGGCGGTGACGTCATCGACTGACTGCTTTACGGCCGGGATTACCCTGCAGTCACTGCAGTTATCGCGAAAAACTGCATGTGACCGCCAGGGAGAAGATAATGGCGGCCATCAAGCAGTCCAGGACGTGACCGCCGGAGATCTTCTGCCAGGTAAGTGCCGCTGACTCCTGACAGACCCGACCGACGGACACTCACAGTGACAGTGACAAATCCGATTCCGGTATTCGATAAGACGAAAATATCGAAACGAATTATCGAAAGGCCGATAGAGCTAATATCGGCCGATAGCCGATATTTGCATTATCGTATCGCTCAACACTAATGTCAATGTAAAATAAAGTAGGATTCTCTTGTCTGTTTCCACATTCTGTAGCTTTGTTTTAAGTATTAGGAGAAAAAAACACTTTGGACTGAAACATTGGCTCAAGTATTCCTTTGTGAGCTAATTAAGGATTGTCCAGACAGACGATTTGCATTCAGCATACGTGTTGACCGTGTACTGCAAGTTAACAGCATTGTAGCTGCTTTTTAACATCATAATAGTTTAGTTTAAATAAATTCAATGTACAGTATATCAAATTATTAAGATTATTAAGATTCTTGTCTTTTTTACAAGACTACTACTGTTTTATTACATATTTACATTATGTTCTACTGGATTACAAGTGCAAGTCTAATAAACTCTTACGGGGATCAACGTGTATGTGTGCCAGGAGGCCTGTCACTAAAGTAATATTTTTTGGAGCATGTCGCTGTCCGGCATACAGCAGTAGCTGCTTAACCAGAGATAAGAATTCCTGGTCTGGGTAGAAGTAAGTCCTTGGTATTGTTCATCTGTCTATAATGGGGACCCTGTAAGAAGTGAAACATCAAAATATCTATGGGTGACGGGACCTGATCCAGGAATCCTCAGTCAACCTATTAAATCCATTGATTAGGCAAAACTTGTGGACACCCCGAGACCTCTTGAAGACTTTCCCATTGTTATATTTCACAATGTCTCCCAATTCTTGGTAGCTCACTCACGCAAAAGCCCTGAAGCTTCATGGAGCAATGGATTTGATTTTTAATCACAGACTCATAAGTAGTCAATTTACTTTTTTGTAATCCCACTGAACAAGCCCAATTGTTGGCCATGTATGAAGTTGTTCAAGTGCAGATTTCCTGGCCAAGCGAGCACCGATCCATAATATAACAAATTACTTGGTGTTCATTAATAAATAATAATAATCTTTATTTATATAGCGCCAACATATTCCGCAGCGCTTTACAGTTTAACAGTTTCAAAACACAAGTCATAGGTAACAACGTTAACAATACAATAATTAAAGCAAAATAAGCCGACCATTTAAATACTCCTTCACACAAGCCAATAGATAGAAAGAATCTTTAGTTTGATCATACGGTCCCCATAGATGTTACATATTGTCAGCAGGGCATCCCCCTTCTATACAGGAAGATGTGGTACCAACAACAGTGATTTTTTTGGTCCGTTAAAGATGTGATCAGCACAAGAATATGCGTTTGCTTATTCTTCTGTAGATTGGTACCATGATTACACTGGGCTATGATCATTTATCAGCCCGTATGAAAAAGTCCTCTCAAGATTGTCACATTTGTTAATTTTACAGCAGTTCAACAATGCACAATCTCAGAAATTTGTTCTTACTCGTGTGTGGATAAGCTCCAATAAAACAAAAACAAAGCACGCATTTACTACTAGAGTACACAAAGATCCAAAGCTTCTTTATTTATTAATGAAAGTGAATGAATCCAAACAGTAAAGCAATTAATTGCCGGCAGGCATCAGGAGGGAGGGATATTTAATCAATTCCTATTTAGTTAGGAGTTTAAAGCCAAACAAACTTTTCTGATTTTTTCCAAGTAGATTTTAGCATCATAAAAAAAGATGAAACGTTTTTCTTTCTTTTCGTAACAGTTCACAAAACCCCAAAAAAGAAACATACAGTTAGCATAGTTATCATTTCAATACCCATTATTTGTCACATACACACCAAGTGAATAGGAGCAACACATTGCAGGTACCGTATTTTTCGGCGTATAAGACGACTGGGCGTATAAGACAACCCCCCAACTTTTCCAGTCAAAATATAAAATCTTATTAAAAGTGGGGGGTCTTATACGCCGAGTGTCGTCTTATAGGGCGGTGCGGAGGAGTGGTCCCAATGACGAGGTGAGGGGGCGTCCCACAGGGAAGGTGTATATGAAGTACCATATCCCTATTACCTCCTTGCGGTGCTCTGTGTGGCTGTCTGCGCTCGGAGGGGTGGCAGTGGCTCCTGATCAGCATTGGGACACGGCCGGCGGCTCTTGATCAACATTGGGGCTCAGCCGGCGGCTCCTTATGCAGCTCCATTGCTGCGATGCGGTGGCCTCCCGCAAAATGGCCGCTGGTGGGCGGCGCATGCTCAGATACAGATCTCGGCAACAAGATCTCGTCTCGAGATCTCGTCTCCCGAGATCTCGGGACGAGATCTTAATCTGAGCATCAGCGGCCATTTTGCCAGAGACCACCGCATCGCAGCAATGGAGCTGCGGTGGCCTCTGGGCTCTTTTATTAAGATTTCTGTGACCTGCATGCTTATTACGACAAGCTAAGAGGGTCGATCCTTTTATTTATGATGGAGATACTTCTTATACTGAACTCACTCAGGGTCCTAATGCTAAAATCTTGTGTTATGGTAAAAATTGAAGCTGGCACGTTTAAGTGGGTTTCACTGCAGAAATGAAGAGCCTTGGGATCCCAAAACGTTTTTTATTAATGCCAATGCGTTTCTGCGCTGGACCGATGCCTTTCTTAAGGTATAAAACCAAGTGTGGTGTTTTTATACCTTGAAAAAGGCACCAGTCCGGCGCAGAAATGTGTTGGTATTATTAGGATCTGTGCACATGTTGTGGATTCTGCTGCGGATCCGCAGCGGATTTGGCTATGCGGAACCGCAGCAGTTTCTGCTGCGTTGTACCGTACCATTAAAATCAATGTAAAAAAAAAAAGCTGTGCACATGCTGCGGATTTTTCCACGCGGATTTGCTGCGGATTTGAATCCGCAGCATGTCAATTCTTTGTGCAGAATCTGCAGCGGTTTTACACCTGCTCCATTATAGAAACCCACAGGTGTAAAACCGCAGGGAAATCCGCACAAAAAGCTCAGAAAATCTGCAGTAAATCCGCAATAAATCTGCAGGTAAAATGCAGAAAATCCGCACAGAAAAATCCGCAGCAGAATCCACAATGTGTGCACATACCCTTAAAACCATTTTGGAATTCCAAGGCTCTTTATTCCGGCAGCGCAGTTCGCCTAAACGTGCCAGCTTCCATTTTTCCCATTGTACCTCTGGAAGAACTTTTCCTCCAGCCATGGGGCAGCAGCAGCGGCTTTCCATGCTTTTACAGGTGTTGTACCTTCACAAAACACCTTTGGGTGAGTGCTACCATCGATTACACCTATCCCTTACCAGATGTTATTGTCCTACTTTTGGTATGTTTCTGTCCCTTTTCAGAGCTTTCAAAATTTTGTGTTATTATCCAAGATAAATGTAATGAGACATTAGCAGACTAGAAATACTCTCTATAGTAAAAAAACAGTGTATGGTAGTAATATAACAGTGTATAAATATTTCACCTAAAACTCTAAACTAATCTTCCAGACATGTGATAAACTACCCATACACCTCTAATAAGTGTCTTCTGTTCACCCTTTACATGCACACTTGGTTTGATGAGCATGCGTGTGTTTTCAGTGGGGAGTAAACCACTCTCAGAAATCTTCCCTGAAAACAAAATGATCTATCGTTTCTGATGTAATGTCAAAGAAACGCATTTACTCTATTTAAATGTTTTAAGAACAGTGGATGACAAATATACAGCTAATTTAAAAGAGAGGCACAAGACAAACGTAACAGTGATCACGACCATGGCATGGTGGCTGACGGACGGGTCCAAAAGACTGTGTCACGCTGTGACTGTACGTGATTAGGGAACGGGCCTCTGCTCTGTCCCGACGACTGGGGATCTAACTATCCCTGCTCACCTCTGATGGTGAGGGAGTTTGGCCCACATGCCTTAAGGCCCCGTCTCACATAGCGAGATCGCTAACGAGATCGCTGCTGAGTCACTAAATTTGTGACGTAACAGTGACCTCAATAGCGATCTCGCTATGTCTCACACGTACCAGCGATCAGGCCCCTGCTGTGAGATCGCTGGTCGTGCAAGAATACTCTGGACATTTTTTTGGTCGTTGAGGCCCCGCTGCGTTTCATGCATCGTCCTATTTGACACCTTTACCAACGACCTCTCTAGCGACTTGTAGCTAGAAACATGGACGTGCTTTTGCGTTGCCATTTCCGCGCCCCTAAGCTACGATTGGTGGTCGCTACTGCATTCTGATTGGCGTCCTTGTTTGCAAGGAAGCCAGCACTGCGGCGATTCTGTTCTTTGTTCCAGATCGTGTGAAGAAAGCAACATAGCAGCGCTTTCATTCATCCGTCCTACTTGTTTGAGATCACAGTTGCGTTCTCCAGCTGCAACTCAACACCTATTCTACTATTCTTTTGACAACTACACTGACTACACTGTGAAAGGTTGGTATATTTTTTGGGTCTCAAATGCGATTCCTATTGTCTATTGTCTGCTATCACTGCTCTGGAGGGATGGAGGGAGGGCTTGCCTTCTATCGGTGTACATGTGCTTTTGCATCGGCGGACATTTAGGGGGTCTCGGGTGGGGTCTCAAATACGTTTCTATTTGAACTCAATTTATAGGACACCTACCAATTGTTTTTTTTTGTTTTTTGTTTCAGTTTGCCCCATCATGAACAATGCGATTCCTGGCCACTGGACACTCTTTGCAAGACTTGCATTTTAATTCCGCCATTTCAAGGCCACTACTGAGTGTTCTCATTCCGGAAACGTGCACGGCGGTTTTCAGTTGTCTACGTAGCTACATGGAGTTTCCCAACATGGAGGCGGAATGGAGCAAGATTGCCAACGATTTTGATCAGCTATGGCAGTTCCCAAACTGTGGTGGGTGTTATGATTTGGTAGCTGAGGAGAGCAGGCAAAAAAGGCAATACACCAGAGAGGTTGGAATCTACTGGATTGCAGTACACTGACTAACCACCACAACTAAAGGCAGCCGTGGAGCGTACCTACATTGGTCCTAGACGCCTCGTCACAGCCTGAGAAGCTAACTACACCTAAAGATAGAAAGAGGAAAACTATCTGCCCCGAAGCAGATCCCCAAAGAACATAGGAAGCCCCCAAACATGTAATGGTGGTTAGACAAGAGGAAATACAGACACAGACAGAAAATAGTATGAGCAAACGTTGGGGCCCAATCTTCCTAGAAAGAAAAGGATAGGAAGGACACTTACTGCAATCCAAAAAACCCTAAAAAAATACCAACTCACTAATTGCAAAAACACCTGAGATCACACGACCTCTACCACCTAAATTAGTTCTCTGGTGTAACAAAACTAAGCAGCAGCCACTGAAAAAACTGGAAAAGGCAAATGAACAAATAACAGTGGCTCAGATAAACCGAGAGGAGCACAAGCCTTCGGAGGGGACCTGGCTGACCTCCACAGAAGTGCAGGACAAACTGCAAAAAGCAAGCACAAAAATAAAAGCAGAAAATATCTTATCTGTTAGCAGAAGATGCAGGCAAGACACAGCAAGCTTCCAAGTGAACCAGGAACCAAAGTTGAGACAAGAACAATTGATCACCGGCAACCCTGATGGGAGGGAACCTCCCTTATATAAGACCAGTCTGTAACACCTGATTGCCAATCTTCACAATCTTCATTGAATAGTTCAGTACTGTTTGTAACCACCAGAGGGAGCTTCTGCTCAGAATTCGTTTCTAACACATTCACAACAGTACCCCCCCCTTGAGGAGGGGTCACCGAACCCTCATTTGGGCAACCAGGTCGGTCAGGATGAGCTCTGTGATACGCACTGATCAGTCTCCTAGAATGGATGTCCGAAGCAAACACCCAAGAATTGTCCTCCTGACCATAACCTCTCCACTTAACCAAATACTGGAGTTTCCGTCTAGAAAACAGGGTCAGGAGGCGCAGCCATAGGAACCACTGTCTCGACAAACCTCTTCAATAAGGACTTGTGGAACACGTTATGGATCTTAAATGTCCCTGGAAGAAGTAAACGAAAGGAAACAGGATTAAGAATCTCCATGATCTTATAAGGTCCAATGAACCTAGGCTTAAACTTAGGAGATGCAACTCTCATAGGGATATTTCTTGAGGACAACCAGACCAAGTCCCCCACTTCAAACCGAGGACCATCAGTCCTATGCCGGTTGGCAAACCGCTGGGCCCTCTCCTGAGAGAGGGACAACCTCTCCACTACCTGGTCCCAAATCTGCTGCATACGCTCCACAACAGAGTCAACACCTGGACAGACAGAAGCCTCCGTCTGTCCCGAAGAAAATCGAGGGTGAAACCCAAAATTGCAGAAAAATGGAGACATCAAAGTGGCAGAGCTAGCCCTATTATTAAGAGCAAACTCAGCCAAAGGCAAAAAAGAGACCCAGTCATCCTGATCAGCAGACACAAAGCATCTCAGATAAGTCTCCAATGTCTGGTTTGTTCTCTCAGTTTGTCCATTGGTCTGAGGATGAAAAGCCGAGGAGAAAGACAATTGAACACCAAGTTTAGAACAAAAAGTCTTCCAAAATCTGGAAACAAACTGGACTCCTCTGTCAGACACAATGTTCTCAGGAATGCCGTGTAACCGAACCACGTGCTGAAGGAACAAAGGCACCAATTCGGAGGAGGAAGGCAACTTAGGTAATGGCACAAGATGTATCATTTTGGAAAACCTATCACAAATCACCCAGATAACGGTCATTCTCTGAGAAACAGGGAGGTCGGAAATGAAATCCATAGAGATATGGGTCCATGGTCTCTTGGGCATAGGCAATGGCATCAACAAACCACTAGAGCGAGAGCAAGGCTTGGAGCGAGAGCAAGTCCCGCAGGACTGCACAAATTCCCTGACGTCACGAGACAAAGTAGGCCACCAAAAGGACCGACTAACCAAGTCTCTGGTACCAAAAATTCCGGGATGACCCGCCAACGCGGAACAATGAATCTCAGACATCACACTCTTTTTCCACCGGTCTGGGACAAACAATTTCCCAATAGGGCAGCGCTCGGGTTTATCCTCCTGACACCCTTCCAGAGCCAGTCTCAAATTGGGCGAGATGGCGGAAAGAACTACACCCTCTTTCAAAATAACAGCAGGATCAGATAACTCAGGAGAGTCCGCAAGGAAACTCCTCGAGAGGGCATCCGCTTTAACATTCTTAGTGCCAGGAATAAAGGAAACCACAAAATTAAAACGTGTGAAAAACAAGGCCCACCTGGCCTGTCTAGGATTAAGTCGCTTGGCTGATTCCAGATAAACCAGATTCTTATGGTCCGTGAGGACCACCACCTGATGTTTGGCTCCCTCCAGCCAATGTCTCCACTCTTCAAAAGCCCACTTCATGGCCAATAACTCCCGATTACCCACGTCATAATTACGTTCAGTAGGAGAAAATTTTCGAGAGAAAAAGGCACAAGGGTTACTTTTAGAGGTCTCTGGATCTCTTTGGGACAAAACGGCACCTGCCCCAATTTCAGAGGCATCAACCTCCACTAGAGTTGAGCGATACTTTCCGATATCCCTAAGTATCGGAATCGGAATGGTATCGCCGATACCATTAAAATATCGGCGATACCCGATACCGATACCGGAAGTCCCATGTAAGTCTATGGGAACAAAATATCGGAACTAAAAAAAACCCATTCTTTCCTTGTAAACACTAAATATACACACATAGAATACATATATATATATATATATATATATATATATATACATGTCATTGTGACATATATATATACATTGTAGCATTTCAGGGGATATAGCTCTAGGATCGCTGTCTGGGTAGACAGAATGGCACGAAAACAGTTCATTCAGACAGCAGTTCTGGTGTAAAACTGGCCGCAACCAGTTTTATTAAAGTCCACAGCAAACAGATAAAAACAAATCATAAACAGAAAACCTGGGCTTGTCTAGCCACTAATTACACTTAGATAGATTGCCCTGTCTATCCGGGTCCCGGCTCTACCAGCCTGGCCCAACACAACACATATCATATATGTTACCAGTATGGAGTTTCACAGATACTCCTCCTTGTGTCTGAAGGCACATCCAACGTCCAGACTTGAGAGAGATCCACTCCTATTCAGCCGCTATTCGCACGGATTCTCACTGCGACTACTCCTGTGTCCGGGTACTTCCTGCACCCAGACTGAGATAGCTCACACTCCTGGAGACACCTTCTGTACCTGGACCCCTTGTCCAGATTAAGCGTGCTCCCACTCCTGGAGTCTGCTTGTTGTGCCGAGACACCTTCCCTGTGTCCAGGCTAAGCTAGCTCTCTGACTGTGTTCCAACACACCTACTTCTGGTCTCCTAATTAACACCTGAGTGATTTCAGGCCTGAGCTGCAAGTGTGTACTGAATGTGAGGTGTAGTGACCTTTCTCTACCACTAGGTTTACAAAGCCACACATTTCCCTTATACCATACAGCATAATACCTAGGTGAAATGTACACCCCATTCAACACATATTCCTTCACTGTCTCACATATCCCCTCCCTCTTCTCCAGACCGGAGGGCTGGTTAACAATCCAACAGAGACAGTGAACTCTGGACCAGTCATGGCCCTCATCAGCTTCATCTTCACCACTGTCATTTGTATCTTCACCTGAGTCATAGCCAACATCAGCTTTCTCTTCATCTGAAGCATCCGTACTACCCTGTACCCTCCCAGGCGTATGCTCTCTGCGGGCCTCGGGTATCCTGCACGGTTTCATCTTGACCTTAGGGCCGGGCTCAGTTTCGATATAGAGCCTGGCCAGAGAAGTACGACCCGGCACATCAGAACACTTCTGCTGACTCTTCCTCAGAAACTCACGTACCTCCTGTTCCTGGTGCACTGACCATGTGTCACCAACTATCACAGAAGGTATAGGGGGTTTTTCACTTTTCTCCAGTTCCCCTTGAACCTTCTTTACTTCATTGAGCTTCTCCAGAAGATGCTCATGGCTCTCATCACGCTCCTCCATCACAGTTTGGAGTTTTCTTCGAGAAGCAATCAATTCATCTTGTACCCGTTGGACGTCCTTCATGTCCTCAGCCCCTTCTTCAGGCTCTTCTGGTAGGACATGCTCAGAAGCCCCACCGTCAGTCTTACATTCTACTTCTTCATTCACATCATTATGGTCTCCAATATCTCCATTTATTCCAGCTTTCAAGTTCTCCTTGATAGCTGCATCTGTATACTCAGAACCCACCGGATTCTTCTCTTCCACCACGTTCTGCATCCCATCTGGGCTCCCGTGTGTCTGTAGCGGCAACGGAGTGACACATCGCTTTTCCCATTTGTTGGGACGTGGCTCCGATGTAGCCTCCCTGAAAGTGCGCTTGAGCTCACCAACGCCAGCCCGATGTCTCAAAATCTCATCTTGTGACTTATCCAGATCCTTGGTATCACTCGGGAACACCGCTGGGGCTCCGGGCGCCGAACTTCCAGCCTGAGCTTCACGAGTTGCAGCTACTGATGAGGCATCTGGTTTGGTGTCTACCACTTCTATGGCTTTTTCCACCTCTGCAGCATCACCTTCAGAGTCCTTGGCATGATGCAGATCCACACCATACACCGACAACTTCTCATCTTCAACAGCATCCACTTGTGCTGTGTTCAGTTTCAGAGTCCTGCCTTTAAAGCTCAGCTCTCCTCCTTTCACCTTAGTCTTCGCCAGGGAACCGGCCAACTGTAAAACATCTTCAGATGCCATCTTCTGTCTGGCTGAAAGGTCAGCATCAGCTTTCTTCTCAGGACTCTCAACCTCCTCTGCTACCATGCCTTCCTCATTTGCACTGGTTGCTTTATGGTCATCAGATGATTCACTATCACTATCTGACCCCTTTTTCTCAGCCACATCTGGCTCACTGTCAGGGCTATACACTTCATTTTCATTCACATCCTGCTCACTGTCAGGGTTATACAATTCATTTTCATTCATATCCTGCTCACTGTCAGGGTTATACAATTCATTTTCATTCACATCCTGCTCACTGTCAGGGTTATACAATTCATTTTCATTCACATCTTGATCTGGAACCTTAGTTAACATGTCATCCACAACATTAACTTCACCATCTGGTCCCTCAAGTATGTGACTATGTGACAACCCCAGCCCTATACTTCTATATAGCTCAGGTACTAGGAGCTGACTCACGACCTCTCCCTGGACTTCAGTGTCCCTATACAATAGGCTATTGTCCATTGCAGCATGAGGAAACCTCTCCTCAGAGCCAGGCTCCTGGGAAACCTCATTTAGAACAATCATATTTTCCTGTGCCGTCCTAAGAGAGGGGTTCGCCACTGCTCCCTCTCAAAATTGTCACAGGACACAGGTAAGTCAGGGACACTCGATTCCCGAGAACCACCATCCTCGTCTCCCAACATCACCTGCAAAAGAATTTCATCACTATCACAGTCATCATTATTATCAATATCATGACTATGATCAGTATCATCATCACTATCATGATCATCATCACTATCATTATCAGCATCAGCATCATTATCATGGTCATCATCATCATCACATAAGTTTAACGCCCCACTAGCATTGTGTTCCGCCCCTCGGGACTGCGCACCCTCAATAGGAGCTTCATCACACTGTCCATCAGAAAATTTCTCCCCCAGAGATCCTTAGACCGGGGAAAGTCATTACCCAATATGACGGGGTGCACCAGGTTCTTCACTACCCCCACTTCATATGAAACCTCCCCGAGTTTGGGGACCAAGTCCACGGCAGTCTCTGGGTAGACTTTGGTGTCTCCATGGATGCACACCATACTCAGGTGCTTATCAGGGATGAAGTCCCTATCAATCAGGCTGTCACATACGGAAGTCACTGGACTCTCTGAGTCCAAGAGGGCCTGTGCTGGGCAGTCATTTACAACCACCGGGGACCCCTGTGGTCCAGTCTCTTCGGCTGAGGTGGACACACACACAGGTTCTGCGCAGAGAGAGAGGGATCTGCCAACATCACAACACATAGGCTCCCCCTCTATTGGACAGTTGGCTGCAATTTCACGCCAGCTCCAACACTGTCCATCACACTCTCCCACCCACATGTCCCCTCGGGCCTGAACCCGCTTATCAGCATACCCCATGTCCCCAACAGCTGGAACGCTCTTACCGCGAGAGTTCAGCGTCCGGGAACTCTGAAGTGACGACCTCTCAGACCGCTGTACGTCAGGAGGACGTGCTTGGGTGTAGCGGTCCACTATCACCTTTTCAACTCCATAATCAGGCCTGCTGACTGCAGACTCCCAACTGTATCTCCAGTCATGAACTCCCCTGGCACGGGCTGTCACCGTAACACCCAGCCAGGTAAGAATCGCCGCTTTCAACTTGGCATAGTCTTCGCTGTCCTGCTTGCTCAGGTCAGCCCAGACTTTTTGGGGTTCCCCAGTCAGATAGGGTACGACCGCCATGGCCCATTCAGATAGTGGCAGATTCTCCTTCTCTGCCAGTCTCTCAAACCTAGTAAGATATACCTCCACATCATCACGAGGTGTCATTTTTCTCAAGGACCGTCTTACCGCCTTCTTTATAGCGGACAACGCCAGTGCCTTCACAACATTACTTCGGGACGCGGCACCGAAATCCTTTTTTGGTGCTGTCATCTGCTCAACAAATAACCGGTTATTCTCCTGCTGCTGCTGCAGGAATTGCTGCTGGGCCTGCTGCATGCGCTGCTGGTGCTGCAGGCGCTGCTGCTCCATGCTCTGCTGGGCCTGGACCAGGTACTCAATGAGCTCCTCCATACTGCCGGACTTATCTGTCTCAATCACAGCAGTCTTATGTTGCATATTAACTTGCGCCATTTGTTCAAACAGCGCCTCCATGCTGTCATCCATGCTGTCAGACTTCTCTGTCTTAACAACGGCAGTCTTCACTCAAGACATACACACTCTACAGTCTTTTCCATAGAAAAATTCAGCTCTGCTGTGCAGACACTTTTTTTTTTTTTTTCTTTGCAAAGTCTATTAGGGCTACTGTCTCTTTAAGACTGCTCCACAGACTTTTCTTTTGCTGCTGCACATTCCACAGTCATTTTCACAACAAGTTCAGCTTTGCTGTGCATACATTTTCTCTCTGCAGACCCTATCAGGGCCACTGTCTCTCCAAGACTGCTCCAAACAGATGTTTCTGCTGACACACTTTTTTTTTTTTCTCTGCTGCTATTTCAACAGACTTCACCTTTATTGCTGTCTCTAAGCCTCTGTGCTGCATGCACACTCCAGCACTAACTGTATCAGCCACTGCGCTGCCCCAGCATTCTCCACCAATTGTAGCATTTCAGGGGATATAGCTCTAGGATCGCTGTCTGGGTAGACAGAATGGCACGAAAACAGTTCATTCAGACAGCAGTTCTGGTGTAAAACTGGCCGCAACCAGTTTTATTAAAGTCCACAGCAAACAGATAAAAACAAATCATAAACAGAAAACCTGGGCTTGTCTAGCCACTAATTACACTTAGATAGATTGCCCTGTCTATCCGGGTCCCGGCTCTACCAGCCTGGCCCAACACAACACATATCATATATGTTACCAGTATGGAGTTTCACAGATACTCCTCCTTGTGTCTGAAGGCACATCCAACGTCCAGACTTGAGAGAGATCCACTCCTATTCAGCCGCTATTCGCACGGATTCTCACTGCGACTACTCCTGTGTCCGGGGTACTTCCTGCACCCAGACTGAGATAGCTCACACTCCTGGAGACACCTTCTGTACCTGGACCCCTTGTCCAGATTAAGCGTGCTCCCACTCCTGGAGTCTGCTTGTTGTGCCGAGACACCTTCCCTGTGTCCAGGCTAAGCTAGCTCTCTGACTGTGTTCCAACACACCTACTTCTGGTCTCCTAATTAACACCTGAGTGATTTCAGGCCTGAGCTGCAAGTGTGTACTGAATGTGAGGTGTAGTGACCTTTCTCTACCACTAGGTTTACAAAGCCACACATTTCCCTTATACCATACAGCATAATACCTAGGTGAAATGTACACCCCATTCAACACATATTCCTTCACTGTCTCACAACATATATGTATAGTTTATACACTTCTACATAGTAAAATATCCTCTGATTCAATTGCCGGGTAAAGCCGGCTTCAGTGAAAAGACAGAAGCACCCGACATGAAATGACACTTGGTGTACATAGGGTTAACCATGTCTTTTCATGTCGTTTGCTATCTGATTTGCACAAACAATTAAATCAGTCTATGTTTGCAAAATTTCACACCTGTAGGGGTTAATTAAAGGTGTAAATTCGTTGTAAAAAAAACGGACTTTTTTGCTACGAATTTACATCTTAATTAACCCCTACAGGTGTGAAATTTTGCACACATAGACTGATTTAATTGTTTGTGCAAATCAGATAGCAAAGGACATGGTTAACCCTATGTACACCAAGTGTCATTTCATGTCGGGTTCTGCATTTTCACAAAAGCCGGCAATTGAATTAGGGGCTATTATACTATGTAGAAGTGTATGAACTATAATAATATATATATATATATATATATATATATGTGTCACAAACTCAATGACATGTATATATATATATGAGGTGTAAAATTGCTGAAAAAAAATGCGTGGGCTCCCGCCCTATTTTCGCAACCAGACAGACAAAGCCAGTGAGTGGGGGCAGATAATAATAGCCCAGAGAGGGACCATTATTTTTGGCCCCCCCGGCTACTAACATCTGCCCCCAGACACCCCAGAAAGGGCAAATCTCTAATTAGATTTGCCCTTTCTGGCACTTTGCCCGTCTATTCCCATTGCCCTGTAGCGGTGGCGAATGGGTTAATAAGGGGTTAAAATGACCTTGTAATTGAAAGGTCACTTTAAGCCAGGTTAATAATTGAGAGCTGTCAATTAGACAACTATCAATTATTAATCCTATTGTATGAAAGAATAATCAAACACACACACTTTAATAAAAAAGAAGTTTAATGAAATAATCACAGTTTTTGACCATATTTTATTTACCTGCTAAAACCATTTCCTGTAATAAAAATAAAATAATAAAGCAAAATTATTCTTACCAATCCGATGCACAGTCAGGTCCCACGGTGTAATCCTTCAGAAAGGGTTAATGTTTACTGCAGGGACCGCAGCTAATGCTGCAGCCTCACAGTAAACCCCCAAATGAATGAGTTCCTCTCCTGGCTGACAGGAGAGGAAGTGGAAAGCTTAATTGATTGCTTTCCACTTTCACTTCAGGTCAGCCAGGGACACCATCAGTGACGTCAGAGGGAACTGATTAACAAAAATAGGGGTTCCCTTCGAATAAAAAATTGGCGTGGGGTCCCCCCTATTTTTGTTAACCAGCCAGATGAAGCAGACCGCTGAGGCCTGGATTTTCAGGCTGTTAAGGAGCCAAGATCCATGGACCTTGCCAGCCTGATAATACCAGGCCACAGCAGTCTGCATATCTTGGCTGATTAACAAAAATAGGGGATCCCCTCGAAAAAAATTAGCGTGGGGTCCCCCCTATTTTTGTTAACCAGCCAGATGAAGCAGACCGCTGAGGCCTGGTTTTTCAGGCTGGTAAGGATCCAATATCCATGGACCTTGCAAGCCTGATAATACCAGGCCACAGCAGTCTGCTTAGCTTGGCTGGTTAACAAAAATAGGGAATCTCCTCGAAAAAAAACGGCGTGGGGATCCCCCCTATTTTTGTTAACCAGCCAAGTAAAATGCAGACTGCTGCGGCCTGGTATTAAAAGACTGTCAAGGCCCATGGATTTTGGCCCTCAACAGCCTGATAATACCAGGCTACAGCAGCCCCACATTTGGCGCATCAAAAGATGTGCCAATTGTGGCACTTTACCCGGCTCTTCCCACTTGCCCTGTAGCGGTGGCAAGCGGGGTAATAAGGGGTTATTGTCACCGTTGATTGCACGGTGACAATAAGCCCGGTTAATAATGGAGAGGCGTCAATAAGACACCGATCCATTATTAATCCCAAAGTTTTTAAATGTTTAAAAAAAAGACACAGCAAGAAAAAAGTCTTTTAATGAAATAAAAGAGACAACACAGTTTTCATTTTTTTTATTACTCTCTCATTCCTGCGACGCCATCGATCTCCTGTAAAAAATAAAAAAAAAAAACCAACAGTATACCACCTGTCCGACGCAGTCCATAGTAACGATTGTCCCACGACGATCCAGCTCTGCTACATCGGAATGACAGGCAGAGCCTGACATCCCGGCGCAGCACAGCTGCTTACCAGCTTCCCCGGCGGTGAGGTCATCGGACTGACTGCTTTACGGCCGCGATTACCCAGCAGTCACTGCAGTTATCGCGAGATACTGCATGTGACCGCCGGGGAGAAGAGGATGGCGGCCATGAAGCAGTCCGGGATGTGACCGCCGGAGATCTTCTGCCAGGTAAGTGCCGCTGACTCCTGACAGACCCGACCGACGGACACTGACAGTGACAGTGACAATTCCGATTCCGGTATCCGATATGACAAAAATATCGGAACTCGGAATGGAATTCCGATACAGCCAATATCGGCCGATACCCGATATTTGCAGTATCGTATCGCTCAACACTAACCTCCACCAGAAATGGCAGAGAAACATCAGGCTGCCGTAGAACAGGAGCAGAAGTGAATCTCCGCTTAAGTTCCTGAAACGCAGAGACTGCCTCAGGAGGCCAATTCACCACATCAGAACCCTTCTTGGTCAAATCAGTCAATGGTTTAACAATAACAGAGAAATTACCAATAAATTTACGATAAAAATTGGCAAAACCCAAGAATCTCTGAAGAGCCTTTAATGAAGTAGGTTGGACCCAATCACAGATGGCCTGAACCTTGACCGGGTCCATTTCAATAACAGATGGGGACAAAATGAATCCCAGAAATGAGATCCTCTGTACGCCAAAAAGACACTTTGATCCCTTCACATACAGAGCATTCTCTCTCAAAATCTGGAACACAGTCCGAACATATTTCACATGAGAGTCCCAGTCATTGGAAAAAATCAAGATATCATCCAAATAAACAATCAGAAATTTATCCACAAAATCCCTGAAAATGTCATTCATGAAGGACTGGAAGACGGAAGGAGCATTAGTGAGCCCAAAGGGCATCACTAGGTACTCAAAATGCCCCTCTGGGGTATTAAATGCCGTCTTCCATTCATCCCCGTGCTTAATGCGAATAAGGTTATACGCTCCCCTGAGGTCAAGCTTGGTAAACCAAGCAGCACTTTTCACCCTGGAAAACAGGTCAGAAATCAAGGGTAACGGATATTGATATTTCACAGTGATATTGTTCAAGAGACGATAATCAATACACGGCCTTAATGAACCATCCTTTTTGGCCACAAAGAAAAAACCGGCACCCAAGGGTGAAGAGGATGGTCTGATATGACCCTTCTCCAATGACTCCTTGATATAAGACCGCATAGCGTCATGTTCAGGTACAGACAAGTTAAAAAGGCGACCTTTAGGGAATTTACTACCAGGCACTAATTCAATAGCGCAGTCATAGCTCCTATGGGGGGGCAAGGATGCAGATTTACTTTCGCTAAACACATCAGAAAAATCAGTCAAAAAGTCAGGAACATCCTGAGCCTGGGGAGAGGCAGAAAAAACAGGAGTGTTGGCATTAACACATTGGCAGCCCCAACTGGTTACAGACACAGATTTCCAATCCAAAACAGGATTATGAGACTGTAACCAAGGGAAACCCAGTACAACAATGTCATGCAGATTATACAGCACCAAAAATTTGCAACTCTCCTGATGATCAGGTTCAATCCTCATTATCACCTGAGTAGAGAACTGGGGTTTATTCTCAGCCAAAGGGGTAGATTCAATCCCCAGTAGGGGAATAGACTTCCGTAGGGGTATCAAGGGAAACCCACAACGTTTAGCAAAATCAAAATCCATCAGGTTAATAGCTGCTCCCGAATCAACAAAAGCCTGAGCAGAAAATGTGGACAGGGAGCAAATCAGGGTAACAGTCAACAGAAATTCAGTCTGAATACTACCCAAGACAACTTAGCGTGCATGAGAGGCGTCACCACAGTAGAAACATAACCCATTGCGTTTTCGAAACTCAAGACGCTGTGCCCCAGAAGCCACTCTATCACACTGCATGGGTTCAGAAGCTGGTTCACAAGGCAACACTATTCCACGCATACCTCTACGCTCACGCAAACGTCTGTCAATTTGAATCGCTAATGACATAGAATCATTGAGACCAGAGGGAGCAGGGAAACCCACCATAACATCTTTTACATTCTCTGACAGACCCTTCCGAAAAAGGGCTGCCAAAGCATCATCATTCCATTTGGTCAGGACTGCCCACCTTCGTAATCTCTGACAGTATCACTCAGCGTCCTCAAGCCCCTGATTTAATGCCAACAAGGCTTTTTCAGCTTGATCAGTGACATTAGGTTCATCGTACAATAACCCCAGAGCCAGAAAAAATGCATCAACATTACTCAAAACAGGATCCCCAGGTGTCAGGGAAAAAGCCCAATCCTGAGGATCGCCGCGCAGGAGAGAGATGACAATTTGAACCTGCTGTGCTGCGTTCCCTGAGGACTTAGGTTTTAAGGCAAAAAACAACTTACAGTTATTTTTGAAATTCAGAAATTTAGCTCGATCCCCTAAAAACAAATCTGGCATGGAGATCTTAGGTTCCACAACCGGCAACCCTGCAAGATAGATATCAATACTCCGAACTTCAGTGGCAAGCTGATCCACACGGCCAGACAACTGTGCAAACTCCATTGAGAGAAAAAAAATATCCTCAGCACCCAGAGAAAAAGAGGGAAAAAAAAAAATATCTCTGACAACTCTGACAACTTTTTTTTTTTTTACACTATCTTTCCCTTCTGTGAGTACCATATAATTTTCAGTTTGGCCGGTGATACTGTTATGATTTGGTAGCTGAGGAGAGCAGGCAAAAAAGGCAATACACCAGAGAGGTTGGAATCTACTGGCTAACCACCACAACTAAAGGCAGCCGTGGAGCGTACCTACGTTGGTCCTAGACGCCTCGTCACAGCCTGAGAAGCTAACTACACCTAAAGATAGAAAGAGGAAAACTATCTGCCCCGGAGCAGATCCCCAAAGAACATAGGAAGCCCCCAAACATGTAATTGCTGTTAGACAAGAGGAAATACAGACACAGACAGAAAATAGTATGAGCAAACGTTGGGGCCCAATCTTCCTAGAAAGAAAAGGATAGGAAGGACACTTACTGCAATCCAAAAAACTCTAAAAAAATACCAACTCACTAATTGCAAAAACACCTGAGATCACACGACCTCTACCATCTAAATTAGTTCTCTGGTGTAACAAAACTAAGCAGCAGCCACTGAAAAAACTGGAAAAGGCAAATGAACAAATAACAGTGGCTCAGATAAACCGAGAGGAGCACAAGCCCCCGGAGGGGACCTGGCTGACCTCCACAGAAGTGCAGGACAAAATGCAAAAAGCAAGCACAAAAATAAAAGCAGAAAATATCTTATCTGTTAGCAGAAGATGCAGGCAAGACACAGCAAGCTTCCAAGTGAACCAGATACCAAAGTTGAGACAAGAACAATTGATCACCGGCAACCCTGATGGGAGGGAACCTCCCTTATATAAGACCAGTCTGTAACACCTGATTGCCAATCTTCACAATCTTCATTGAATAGTTCAGTACTGTTTGTAACCACCAGAGGGAGCTTCTGCTCAGAATTCATTTCTAACACATTCACAACAGGTGGGTCTTTGGACGGGAAACATGTCCGTATAACTCAGCCACCCAACAGCGGATCATATTTCTTCAACTATAAGGGCTATTTCAGCATCATCCTGATGGCCCTTGTTAACGCAAATTATGAATTCATTTGTGTAGACATTGAGATGAATGGAAGGGTTTCCGATGGTGAAGTTTTGGAGCATACGTTTTTTGGAGAGCGTTTACATAATTGTGAACTTCACTTGCCTCCTAACTCTGAGTCTAGAGGAAACCTTAATTTTGTTTTTATTGACGACGAGGCCTTCCTGCTTCATCCCAATCTTATAAAACCTTTCCCTCAAAAAAGTCTCACACGGGAAAGGAGAATTTACAATTACCGCTTGTCAAGGGCACGTCGGGTTGTGGAGAATGCCTTTGGTATCATAGCCAATCGCTTCCGCGTTTTGCACACACCAATTAACATGAAACTGGAATCAATTGACTCTGTTGTTTTGGCCTGTTGTGTGCTTCACAATTTTCTTCGCCGGCGCGATTCAATGGCGTACTGTCCTCCTGGCTTTGGGGACTCTGTGAATGAAACAAACGGAGAAGTGCAGCTGGGCGAATGGCGGGCAAGCGAAAACGCAATTGCTGGCCTTCGACCATTGGGACCTGGAAGAAGCACCCAGAATGCGAAGAACTGCAGAGACAATTACTGTGATTATTTTAACGGTCCCGGTGCTGTGACTTTGCAGCATCAGAACCTATAGTGGACTGCTACTGAGATTGTTACCGTACTTTAATTCGTTAATAAATTTGTATCACTTAATGTGTTTTTCACTTATCGTTAATTTGGTTTCTTAACAGTACTTTCATTGTTTAAAGTAACATATACTCAAATGTATGAGTAATGAGGTAACATACAGTAACATGAGGTAATACACAGTAATATGAGGTAATACACAGGTAACATCTACTATATAATCGTGTAATTCTGTCTGTCTGTAACGGAAAGCCCACGTCGCTGATTGGTCGCACCCGGCCGGACACGACCAACCAGCGACTGGCACAGTCCGGCTGCGAATTGGCGCAGGATTTGAACCACGAACACCACCGCTATTGTCGGGAGATCAGCAGCCGCTCCTGCCACATGGAGGTCAGCGGCGACGCAGCCGGGAGATTACCGGCGCCAGCCTGTCATCTCCCGGCTGCTCGCAGCGGAAGTACCCCGACTGGCGTCCTCCATGTAAACCCTAGCAGCAGCCTCCACATATACCCCAGCAGCAGCAGCCTCCACAGCCGCCAAAACGTCAAAAATTGAGATAAATGAGGTATCGCTGTAATCATACTGACCCGAACAATAAAACTGCTTCATCAATTTTACCACACGCACAACGGTATAAAGGCCCCCCAAAAGAAAATAGTGAATTGCTGTTTTTTTTTATACTAACCTCCCAAAAATTGAATTAAAAAGCAGTCAAAAAATGTCACGTGCCCAAAAATGGTACCAATAAAAACGCCAACTCGTACCGCCAAAAATAAGACCTCACATGACTCTGTGAGCAAAACTTTGCAAAAATTATAGCTCTCAAAATGTAGTGATGCAAAAACTATTTTTTGCAATAAAAAGTGCTTTTTAGCGTGACAGCTGCCACACATAAACACTCACTATAATAGTACATCAAAACCCCCTTTAAAACCAACAACATACCTGCGCTCCCATCTGACCTGGGACGCTGTATAGAAGAGACGTTAATTTTGGGACGCAGTAGCGTCTCCGTTTTGCCGAAGTCCTGCGGTTAATACAGCGCTTCGCGCGAGAACGCAGTAGCGTCCTCTAACCGGCCTGCCCACATCACACGTTGAATCGCAAACTGTGGGCAGCGCTGATGCGTCATGGGCGGGTTTTACGTCGTTAATGCGGCCTAGCTCGGTACATGAGGCAGGAATATGGTGGCCAGGAGACGTAGTGCACCATGGGGGGATGCTGAAGTCCGCTTCCTGATCAGAAAGGTGGATGCCAGGGACTACTGGTGCACTGAGCACCAAAATCATCCTGTCCTCCATAAGCAGGCAGTGCTGTGGAGGATCAAGCGGGGCCTGGACAGGAGATTTGGCGTGCAGCGGTCCACAACACAAATCCGCAAGAAGCTGGCTGATCTGCGGTACAGATCCAGCGACCACATCGCCAGCATCCGTGCACAGAGGCAGGCCCGTCGTGGTGAGTGGCATTAATTATAATGCAGTAATATAATATAATGCACATCATATACTGGAGCATCATATGGAGCACATATGGGGCCTATTCTGTATGGAGCATTATATGGGGGCATTATACACTGGAGAATTATATATGGGGCCCATCATATACTAGAGCATCATATGGGGTTCATTATTTATGGGGCATCATATAGGGCCCTTTATATATGGAGCATTATATATGGGGACCATTATATTTGGAGCATTATATCGGGCTCATCATACACTGGAACTTCATATATGGGGCCCATCATATACTAGAGCATCATATGGGGTTCATTATTTATGAGGCATCATATAGGGCCCTTTATATATGGAGCATTATATATGGGGACCATTATATTTGGAGCATTATATGGGGCTCATCATACACTGGAACTTCATATATGGGGCCCATCATATACTAGAGCATCATATGGGGTTCTTTATTTATGGGCCATCTTATCGGGCCCTTTATATATGGAGCATCATATGGAGCACATATGGGGCCTATTCTGTATGGAGCATTATATGGAGCCCATTCTGTATGGAGCAATAAATAGGACCCATCGTAAACTTTATGAAGCTTTATATGCGACTCATTATACTGTATAATAGCCATAATCAACCAAGTTAGTAGAAGGAGTATTCCACTCAATTGTATTTTTTTTCAGCAGCACCACCATCACCAGCTACATCACCAGCTTCACCAGCAGCACCATCATCAGCAGCAACCCCTTCTCCTGCTGCTACCCCACCTCCAGTAATGGGGTCATCAACATCTTCACCCATAATGACCTTCTCTCCAGCGTCACTCCATGACACTGTTGCAGGGTCGCCTTCTGGTAATTTACGCACATAATATAAGCTTCCGACAAGTTTGAAAACATTGTTAGGTCTTAAAATGTTCAAGGGCTGTCGTGTTATATCTATTTTTCTGTGTTTCCCTAGCCGGTGGTGCCACAGGTTCTGGGTGGGCGGTAAGCGCCTCCTCGGGTGAAGCGCAGTCGCCCCAAAGCCGTAAGTTAAACAGCAAACATGTAACTTAAGTTGATGTTGCCACCAAATTGCCTGGTTAACTTTTACCATTCCCTCCACCAGAATTTCCCACTGCCCAGGACCTGTTAGCCTCCCACCGGCGGATGAGGTCTGCAATGGCTGCGACCATGACAGCCATGCACCAGCATGGAGTGATGCTGGAGCGGTTCGTGGCTGGCCTCCACCAGGGGGGCATGTAATAATTTTTTGTTTTTTATGTATGTATGTTATTGTTTTTTTTTATGTTAATATTTCGTATTTTTTTTATATATATATATATATATATATATTTACATATAAATATTTTCACTTAAAAAAATATGTACAGTTATACTTTATAACTGCAGCAGTGTCAACTTCTTTCAAAAACCAAAAATAGAACTATGAAAGCAAACAAAAGAAAAGAAAACACCATTAAAAAAACATTGTTCTAACTCTTTTTAAATTTTAAAAAAATATAGAAAGTAAAATATTGAAAACACACCCATTATATCTGGGCATCTTAAGCTTGAGTACTGCCCTTATGGCAGACCTGACCTGCCCTCAACCCATCCTATTTGTTTAAATTAAAAAAAATAAATGTTTCATCACTCACACCCATTATAGCTATGCATCTGTATAGATGCACCCCCTCCTCCCACCAGAGCAATGATAGCAGGCAATGCACAATAGGTAGGTGTCCTATAACAATTTTAAATTAGGTGAAATGGAAACGTATTTGAGACCCCACCCGAGACCCCCTAAAATGGCTGCCGATGAAAAAGCACATTTACATCGATAGAAGCCAATCCCTCCCTCCCTCCCACCAGACCAATGATAGCAGACAATAGACCAAGCCCATTACCCCACCAAGTTGTCCTGCCAGTAAGCATATGCTTAATTCATGATAGACGACTGCAAGTTTTAAAACAAAAAATTGTATTAAAATACAACAACTCTTTCAACATAAACATTATTTAATAAACTGTACAATTACAATAAAAAATAAAAATAAAAAAATTAAAAAAAAGGAAAACGCCGCTACAAGTCCTGGTAGTGGTTTTCCTCGTGGAAATGACGTTGCCTGGGCGTAGAAGACATTTGGGTCAAAAAAGATTGGGAAAACACAGGATACTGAGGGGGAGGGGGGAACGCCAGGTTTTGCGGAGGACCAATCCTCCGCACAGGTGTGCTCCTATGTGGATTCGTTTGTGTCCATGACTGGTCACGATCTACCGCACTCTGTATTCTTGACGACTCGTCAAGTTGACCTTCTGCGGCTTTACTGAGTGCTTCGAAGATCATTCTTTCTGCATGGATCCTTTGTCTAGGATCCAGCTTACTGAGTCGATCAGCCGTAATATTTGATTGGCCAAAGACAACAGGTCTGTGGATGGCTGCCCGGCCTCCTTTCTTTTTATACTTAGAGGATGTCGACGAGGTGCTGGAGAGGGCGCAGACTCTCGACTAGACCCCTCACAAGGCTCCGCCATACGTTCTGTAGACATGATGTCCTCATTTGTTGGGGTCACAAGCTCCTCTTGATGGTGCTGCAGAAAAAGAGAAAAGAAAAAAAGAAAATAACGGTTAAAGCAAAACCAAAATAAATATTTTACATCATGCAGAAAAGAAATACATTAGTTAACATTGTGGCATTGAATTTATCATGACCGGCATGGGTTAACTCAACGTACGTAATGAGAACGAAGTCGGGCAAAAAAAAAATGAAAAGAGTAGTGTACTTATGTGAACTGGAAGGGAAAACTTTTGTAAACTGCAGAATTAAACAGGTAAAACCTTAGCTACTATTTTCTATTTAACTATGGCATATAAATACAAATTTAAATTGCTATATTCAGGGAAGCAAAGAAGGTACTTACATCTCCAACTGGGGAGTCAGTATCATTATGGATCGCAGTGTCTGGTTCCAGGGTCTAACGCACCAATGATGTGGTTGCCCTTGGTAGCTCCTGGTCACGGGTGAAGCCAAGTAAGTCATAGTACCACAACGAGGGCACATAAACCTCATCCGTGCTGGCACCTGACTTCCTTGACTTCTCCACCTTGTTGAGCTCCTTCTTGTACACGGTGCGTAGACCTTGGATTTTTTTCCGAACAAGGCTTTCATCCACCTTCTCAGATGGATTATGCCGTTTAAAGAGCTTAATCATTTTCTCGTATGCCTCTCTTTTTTTATTTCTGTTACTGTAATCGGCCAACTTAATTTGCCACAGGCAGGGCAGAGACCGATACAGCTCGATGAGTTCACGAACAAACTCCTCACTATTGTAAGACATCTGAAATAAAGAAAAGCATACAGTGATCATACATTGAAAATTAGAAAAAATAGAAAAATTTAAAACTAACATTTGAAGCACCCTACTATAGTAGAGACAAAATGGGTGTGTGCACACGAGTCAACCTAAAATGGCTGCCCACTCACATATATACAATGCCCCTCCCTCAAGAGCAATGATAGCAGAGATTTTGTAGTTGTTCTATACAATTGTTAAAATGTTAATGCCATATATCCCACAAATGGCACCTTTGTAAAAAAAAAAAAAAAGGAAGCGCACACCTTTTGGGGGAAAACCGTGATTTATGGGGTGTGTGCACACAAGACCACCTAAAATGGCTGGCCATGCACATGTACAAAGATATATGCCACGCCCTCCCTCCCTCACGAGCAATGGTAGCAGACAATAGACAATAGCTAGGTTCCTATAAATTAAATTAAAATGGAAACGTATTTGAGACTCCACCCGAGACCCCCTAAAATGGCTGCCGATGAAAAAGCACATGTACACTGGTAAAAGCCAAGCCCTCCCTCCCACTAGAGCAAAGATAGCAGACAATAGGTAGGTGTCCTATAATAATTTAAAATTAGGTGAAATGGAAACGTATTTGAGACCCCACCCGAGACCTCCTAAAATGGCTGCCGATAAAAAAGTACATGTACACCGATAGAAGCCAAGCCCTCCCTCCATCCGTCCAGAGCAATGATAGCAGAAAATAGACAATAGGAATCGCATTTGAGACCGAAAAAATATACCTACCTTTCACAGTGTATAGTTTTGCAATGTTAGCTAATAATTGGTAATTGGCATTTAAATTAAATACAATTGAAATGCATTTGAGACCCCAAAGATTCTTACCGTGCACAAAGTATAGGTGTGCAAAAGGCCGTGGGAGAATATATAAAATGCTTTTGGAGTCGCAGCCGAGAACGCTACTAAGATCCGTAAACCAGGATGCAGGCAGGAACAAAACACAAGTGCTGCTAGACTGCCAGGAACAATGAACAGGAGCGCAGCTGCGTTGCCTTCTTCACGCAATCGGGAACAATGAGCAGTAGCACCGCCGATCAGAACGCAGTAGTGACCACCAATCGGAGATGAGGAGGCGTGGAAAAGGCAACGCTAAGCCACACCTGTGTGCCTACAACGTCACACTGTACAGCCCACATCGAGCGCTGTATCGTCAGAATAGATGTAGTGTGACAGGGTTTCAACGAACGCCGACGTTGTTACGTTACGTCCGTATCGTTGCAGCGTCGTTGGGAAGATCGGTCTGTTTGACATCTCACCAGCGATCACATAGCGACGCAGGAACGATCCTTATCTGGTCGCATCGTCAGCGGAATCGCTGCAGAGTCGTTATGTGAGACGGGGCCTTTACTGTTCTCCTGTTATACTCTAAGCTGTCCCCTCCCCCCAGGATCCTGGAACAGAATTGTTAGTGTATCAACACATTTGACAAACAGGATAACTGAAAAGCCACTAACATACAAAAACACTCACCAAAGGCAGAGAGGTATATAGGGAAGGGGAGGAACGTACAAACCAAATGGGAATAGGACAATGAGGAAAGCATACACCCAAAAACAACATACAACAATCTCCAGAAGTAAAAACAATCTTCAACTCATCAAAGCAAATCCAAGAAATTAGGAAGTAAATTTTCACTGGCAGGGAAGAGAAGGTCTGGCCAGATTTTATAGGAAGAGGAAATTACCAGGTCAGGAGGAGCTGTGAGATGGAGCTGCATGTTTCTAACCAGCATAGAAAGAGTCGATAACCGAAGGAAACAAAATCCATTTAATATGGGACACGAAAGGTAAAGGCTAAATGAAAGACCTGCAATTCACAATACGTAATGATTTTCTAACCCCAAATGTCCAAGGAGCACGTGACACACTTGTCAGACTGTCCTGAGAAATGGGGCAACACTTTACATAGCAAGGCATTGACACAGATCTCTTAATAACTACATATAAAGTTGTAATGCAGATTCTAGCACATTTGTGAATCAGGTCTTAAAGTCAATGAAGACATAGGTCATCATGGTGGCTCAGTGGTTAACATCGTTGCTTTGAAGTGCTGGGTTCTAGTCCCACCAAGTACAACATCTGCAAGGAATTTATCTGTTCTCCCCGTGCTTACATGGGTTTCCTCGGGGTTCTCCGGTTTCCTCCCACACTCCAAAGACATACTGATAAGGAATCTAGATTGTGAGCCCCAAAGGGGACAGTGATGACAATATCTGTAAAGTGCTGTGGATCATGATGGTGCTATATAAGTAAGTGTAATAAAAAAATAATAAGACATGTTTATTCATTAGTACTTTTTGATTAAATTGAAAGATAAGAATTCCGAACAATTTATTCTGTAGGAATCCAATCTTTGTGCTTGAAAACACCATGAATATTAGAAGTGATTGAACATAATGAGTCTTGTGAATTGCGTTATACAACTTGCATAATATATTAACTAGAGGCATTTGCCACGCTCTGAATTGTTTATTGCATTTCTTCTATTTGCTTGAGGCTAAACTGAAGACTTCTGACTGACGTTCACAGACCACACACAGATGCTCAGTTGTGCTAAGTGCACAACAAAAATTAGTCAGAATATAATATAAAGGAGCTGAAAGCTGTAATTACAGGCATGGCTGTCATTATATGGACCAACATATCTGGGTCTCTACACTGCTTAAGGAATCTTAGTGGCAAGAGGCAGTTAATGAACACTGTCCTACTTCCATGTTACAACTAGACGAATCTGGATGATGGAAGAAATAGAATTAGTAGCAGAAAAACAGTAAATAATGGAAACAGAGTGCTGAGATAATAGGAAAAAAAAAACAACACCAGGGATAGGTGAAAATCACAAAGGATAGTGATCATTTGCTTTCTATTTCCTACTCATTCTCCACTAGTGGTTTTCCTATATGTTTTGTCACTGTACCCCAAGGTTTCTTATTTCAGTGGTGTTTAAAACATTCATTTTTGTGTAAACTATTTCTTAAATAATTTTATAACTTTTGACATTTGTCTTTAATTCTGAGGACTTTTTAAATGCAGAGAAAGCTCCAGGACCAATCCAATCTGGCTGATAAAACAGACAGACATAAAAAATGTAAATTTTACACTGTCGTTCTTTTAAGTCAGTCGGTGTCTATCCATTCATGACCAGGAAATGTGTGTCAAACCTTATATCTCATGGGGCTATAGAAATAACTTCCATGTCTTCTCAAATTACAAGCCTGTGTGACTACATCCAGATCTTCATGGACATTTCATCCTTCTTTTTACACTGGTCGACCAGTGGCCGTTAAACGACTGCTACATAGTAGCTGATTGGCGGTTGTTTAATAGGCTGTTTTGATTGGCCAATTGCACTACCTTTGCACACAGAACGATCATTAATGTAATCGTTCTGTGCGCATAGAAAATCAATGTTCTTGGCAGCACATCTTGTTTGCACAGGACTGAAAGAAAAAGACCCAGGGCTAGAGACAAGTGAATCCAAACTTTAAAGTTCGGGGTTCGTACCAGACACTTAGTGTCCAGCTCTGAACGCTGAAAGCGAACTTCTCTCAGAACTTCGTTTTAATGGTTGGATATCCGTGGGAGGTCTGGAGAGAGACAATTTTCCAGCACCAAAGTTCAGGCTTCAATTTATTTAGTCGGGGTTTGGGTTCAGGTTCAAGTTCGAGTAAAAGTTCTGTTTCCCAAACCGAACTTTGGACCAAAGTTCGGTCGGGTACCAGACCACGAACTTCTCGAACTAGTCCACTCATCCGTACCCAGGGCTATAAGGATAATCTCAGTGTACACTAGTGGGTATCATGGAAAATACAGTTTAACCCCTTACTGCCATCGGACGTACTATCCCGTCCATGGTACCTGGGCCCGTATGACCGGGGACGGGATAGTACGTCCAGCCCTTTAATGCGACATTGCGACTTAAGTCGCAATGATCGCATTAAAATTCCGACGCCATCTTACCTCAGGAGAGATGGCGCCGGCATCCCGGGGTCAGTCACCGCCCACCCTCACTCCCGATCGCTGTGATTGGCTGTTCAATTCTGAACAGCCAATCGCAGCCTTTCTCACTGTTTCAGCCAATCCGATGGGCTGAAACAGTGAGATCCCAGGCTAGAATCGAGTACCGATGTACTCGATCCTAGGCCTGGGCATAGAAAGGAGCAGACCCCCCCTGGATTGGCGCGATCGCCGATCACATCGATCGCACCAATCGCAGGGCACAGCCGCGGTGTATCCGCGCTGTGCCCTGCCTGTACCTGCCTGGATCGGTGCAGTAATAGCACCGATCCTAGGCCGGAGCCTAGGACAGGCCCAGTAGGGCCTGCAGCTGCTGATTGGCGCGATCGATGTCATCGACGATCGCGCCAATCACAGGGCACAGCAGCGGTGTGACCGCTCTGTGCCCTGCTTCCTGACCTGCCGGTGACCTGCCTAGGAATCGGAGCAGTGAGCTCCGATTACTAGGCCGGTGCCTAGCAACCGGCAAAACAAGGGTCTCCTCTGATTGGTGGGATCGATGTGATCATCGATCCCACCAATGACAGGTCACAGCAGCGATGTGACCGCTCTGTGACCTGTCTGCAAACTGGATCTGACCTGTCTGATCGCACTGCAGGGGTCCTCACACTTGCTGAGGATTCCTGCAGTGCGGTCACACGCCAGATCTCCTCCTGTGCTGGGCCTTGTGGTGCCACAGTAGCCTGTGACACCACAACTCCTGCTGAAGAAAGAAGAGAGAAAAAAGAGAGAGAAGAAAGAAGAGAGAAGAAAGAAGAGAGAAGAAAGAAGAGAGACTACAAACGTGAGTTTTTGAGCCCCGATCCCTGCCCGATCCACCCCAATCCCCCCATTCCCCCCTCCCCCCTTCCCTTTCCCCCTCTTTTTACCCCCCCTTTGCACACATTTAGCAGCCGCCGAGCGTTGATTGGTGACGCAGTTCACCGATCAACACTCGTGCTCGTTTTTCTTTTGCACCCCCCTCCGTGCGCACTTCCAGCAGCCGCGGAACTTTGATAAGTGACACCAGTCACTTATCAGAGCTCGTTCCTGCAGGTTTTTTTTTTTTTTCACCCCACTTTCCGCCACTCCCGTGCGCACTTCCAGCAGCCGCGGAACTTTGATAAGTGACACCAGTCACTTATCAGAGCTCGTTCCTGCAGGTTTTTTTTTTTTTTTCACCCCACTTTCCGCCACTCCCGTGCGCACATCTAGCAGCCGCGGAACTTTGATAAGTGACACCAGTCACTTATCAGAGCTCGTTCCTGCAGTTTTTTTTTCTCACACCACTTTCCGCCACTCCCGTGCGCACATCTAGCAGCCGCGGAACTTTGATAAGTGACACCGGTCACTTATCAGAGCTCGTTCCTGCCGTTTTTTTTTTTTTTTTTCACTCCCCTTTCCGCCACTCCTGTGCGCACTTCCAGCAGCCGCGGAACTTTGATAAGTGACACCAGTCACTTATCAGAGCTCGTTCCTGCAGTTTTTTTTTTTTTTCACTCCCCTTTCTGCCACTCCTGTGCGCACATCCAGCAGCCGCGGAACTTTGATAAGTGACACCAGTCACTTATCAGAGCTCGTTCCTGCAGTTTTTTTTTTTTTCACCCCACTTTCCGCCACTCCCGTGCGCACATCTAGCAGCCGCGGAACTTTGATAAGTGACACCGGTCACTTATCAGAGCTCGTTCCTGCCGTTTTTGTTTTTTTTTTCACTCCCCTTTCCGCCACTCCTGTGCGCACATCTAGCAGCCGCGGAACTTTGATAAGTGACACCGGTCACTTATCAGAGCTCGCTCCTGCCGTCTTTTTTTTTTTCACTCCCCTTTCCGCCACTCCTGTGCGCACATCCAGCAGCCGCGGAACTTTGATAAGTGACACCAGTCACTTATCAGAGCTCGTTCCTGCATTTTTTTTTTTCACTCCCCTTTCCGCCACTCCTGTGCGCACATCCAGCATCCGCGGAACTTTCATAAGTGACACCAGTCACTTATCAGAGTTCGTTCCTGCAGTTTTTTTTTTTTCACTCCACTTTCCGCCACTCCGTGCGCACATCTAGCAGCCGCGGAACTTTGATAAGTGACACCGGTCACTTATCAGAGCTCGTTCCTGCCGTTTTTTTTTTTTTTTCACTTCCCTTTCCGCCACTCCTGTGCGCACATCCGGCAGCCGCGGAACTTTGATAAGTGACACCGGTCACTTATCAGAGCTCGTTCCTGCCATTTTTTTTTTTTCACTTCCCTTTCCGCCACTCCTGTGCGCACATCCGGCAGCCGCGGAACTTTGATAAGTGACACCGGTCACTTATCAGAGCTCGTGCCTGCTGGTTTAGACTTTTTTTCACAGGCATTTTTTTCCCTATTCTCTTTCTTTCTTTTAGCTTTTTCCTTTCAGCATAGTTTGCACCAACCACTATCCCCCCCCCACACACACACACAGTTATAAATAAAGTTCACACAAAGCACCACATTCACAAAAAAAATGTCCCGCTCGTCACGTTCTTCCCAACAGCGCTATTCAGTGGAAGAGGCATACGCTTTACTTGCCTCCGACACTGATAGCGAGGGAGAGGATCCCACATTTCTTTACTTTTCAGATTCTTCATCCTCTTCTTCTTCTTCCTCCTCTTCCTCATCTTCCTCCTCGGGTCCTGTGGAACCGCCACGCAGACGCCCCAGGACAGAAGATGAGGCAGCGCCCACCCCTGAAATGAACCAGCGCACCCCTCTTCGGACCCCATATGGACCCCGCCCCCCGAAAATTACGAGCCACTGATTCCTGATTTTGTGGCAGAATCAGGAATCAAGTTTGACACCACGGGCCTCAGAGAAATAGACTTTTTCAAAGTCTTTTTCTCTGAGGATTTTATTAACCTCGTGGTGGAGCAAACTAATTTGTACGCTCGGCAATTTTTGGCGCAAAACCCAGTGTCATCATTTTCCAACTGGTCTCCTGTAGACGCAGGTGAAATGATGCAGTTTTGGGGCCTGGTCCTCCATATGGGGATCCTGAAGAAGCCAGAACTTCGGCAATATTGGAGTGTTGATATTTTATACAACACTCCACTGTTCCGAATGGTCATGGCTCGGACGCGTTTTGAGGCCATCCACAAATTCCTGCATTATAATGATAATGCACAGTGTCCCCCACAAAATGACCCAACTTTGACCGTCTGTTCAAAGTTCGGCCGGTCATCGAACACTTCAGCAAAAAGTTTGCTGAAGTGTACGTGCCCCAAAGGGACATCTGCGTGGATGAGTCCTTGGTTCATTTTAAGGGACGGCTCAGATTCCGCCAGTACCTGCCCAGCAAGAGGGCAAGGTACGGAATTAAACTCTACAAGCTGTGCGAGAGTACCTCAGGGTACACGCACAGCTTTAGAGTTTACGAAGGAAAGGACACCAGGATTGAACCCCCTGAGTGTCCCCCCGTCCTGGGAGTGAGTGGGAAAATTGTGTGGGATTTGGTGCACCCACTGCTGGATAAAGGTTATCACCTTTACACCGATAACTTTTATTCCAGCGTCCCACTCTACAAATCCCTCTCTGCGCGAGGTACCGCAGCTTGCGGTACCGTCCGCAAAAATCAGAGAGGCCTCCCGAAGACGCTACTTGGGCAGATGCTCAGAAAGGGTGAGAGCAGAGCCCAATGTAGCGACCACCTGTTGGTGGTCAAGTACAAGGACAAGAGGGATGTCCTTCTCTTGACCACCATACATGGTGATGGCAGCGCCCTCAGCACTGTACGGGGTACCTCTACACAGGTCCGCAAACCGGACTGTGTACTGGGGTACAATAAATACATGGGGGGTGTTGATCTCTCTGATCAACTCCTCCAACCGTACAGTGCTTTGAGAAAGGCCAAGGTGTGGTACAAGAAGCTGTCCGTGCACATCGTCCAAATGGCAATGCTCAACGCTTTCCTGCTGTCACGATGTGCACGCAACAGCGATACGACGTACCTTCAGTTCCAGGAGGTAGTGGTTAAGGCCCTGATGTTTGGCGCTCAGGAAACAGCGGGCCCCAGTACTTCTGGAACTGAAGGTGCTCGTATCATACCAGGTCAGCATTTCCCGGGGGTGGTCCCGCCAACTGGAAGCAAAGGTAAGCCGCAAAAAAGGTGCGAGTGTGTTACAAAAGGGGAATACGCAAGGACACCACTTACCAATGCGACACCTGCCCCGAAAAACCTGGCCTGTGTATGAAGGATTGTTTCAAATTGTACCACACCTCAATGCACTACTAATTTACTTTACAGGAAAGATTAGTTCCAGAAGGGGGGCACAATTAGAAAAGTTCCTTGGGAGTCTACTTTCCAAAATTATGTCACTTGTGGGTTTTTTTTACTGTTTAGGCACATCAGGAGCTCTGCAAACGGAACATGACGCCCGCAGACCATTCCATCAGTCTGCATTCCAAAACGTCACAACTTCCCTTCTGAGCCCCCACTTGTGCCCAAACAGTTTTTTCCCACATATGGGGCACCAGTGTACTCAGGACAAATTGGACAACAATTGGTGTCCAATTTCTCCTCTTACCCTTGGGAAAATAAAAAATTGGGGACTAAAACATCATTTTTGTGAGGATAAAAGTAGGATTTTTTATTTTTACACCTGGGCATTATAAACTTTAGTGAAACACTTGGGGGTTCAAAATGCTCACCACACACCTAGGTAAGTTCCTTAGGGGGTCTAGTTTCCAAAATGGGGTCACTTGTGGGGGTTTCCACTGTTTAGGCACATGAGGGCTCTGCTAACGGAACATGACGCCCGCAGACCATTCCATCAAAGTCTGCATTCCAAAACGTCACTGCTTCCCTTCTGCGCCCTGCCATGTGCCCAAACAGTGGTTCCCCCCAACATATGGGGTATCAGGTTACTCAGGACAAATTGGACAACAACTTTTGTGGTCCAATTTCTCCTGTTACCCTTGGGAAAATAAAAAATTGGGGACTAAAACATCATATTTGTGGAAATTTTTTTTTTTTTTTTTTATTCACGCCAGGGCATTATAAACTTTAGTGAAACACTTGGGGGTTCAAAATGCTCACCACACACCTAGATAAGTTCATTAGGGGGTCTAGTTTCCAAAATGGGGTCACTTGTGGGGGTTTCCACTGTTTAGGCACATGAGGGGCTCTGCTAACGGAACATGACGCCCGCAGACCATTGTTTCGAAATGTTCCAAACGGCCTGCTTCCCTTCTCGCCCTGCCATGCGCCCAAACAGTGGTTCCCCCCACATATGGGGTATCAGCGTACTCAGGACAATTGGACAACAACTTTTGTGGTCCAAGTTCTCCTTTACCCTTGGGAAAATAAAAATTGGGGACTAAAACATCAATTTGTGAAAATTTTGTTTTTTTTTTCACGCCAGCATTAAAACTTTGTGAAACACTTGGGGTTCAAAGTGCTCACCACACACCTAGATAAGTTCCTTAGGGGGTCTAGTTTCCAAAATGGGGTCACATGTGGGGGGTTTCCACTGTTTAGGCACATCAGGGGCTCTCTAACGCGAACATGCGTCCCGCAGACATTCCATCAAATTGATTGGAAAAGTCACTGCTTCCTTCCGAGCCCTGCCGTGTGCCCAAACAGTGTTCCCCCCAACATATGGGGTATCAGCGTACTCAGGACAAATTGGACAACCACTTTTGGGGTCCAATTTCTCCTCTTACCCTTGGGAAAAATAAAAAATTGGGGACTAAAAACATCACTTTTGTGGAAAAAAAATATATATTTTTTTTTTCACGCCAGGGCATTATAAACGTTAGTGAACACTTGGGGGTTCAAAGTGCTCACCACACACCTAGATAAGTTCCTTAGGGGGTCTAGTTTCCAAAATGGGGTCACATGTGGGGGGTTTCCACTGTTTAGGCACATCAGGGGCCCTCCAAACGCGACATGGCGTCCGTTCGCAATTCCAGCCAATTTTGGTTTGGAAAAGTCAAACGGCGCTCCTTCCCTTTCAAGCCCTGCCGTGCGTCCAAACAGTGGTTCCCCCCCCACATATGGGGTATCAGCGTACTCAGGACATGTTGGACAACAACTTTTGTGGTCCAATTTCTCCTCTTACCCTGGGGAAAATAAAAAATTGAGGACTAAAACATCATGCTTGTGGAAAAAATATGATTTTTTTTCTTCACGGCTCTACATTACAAACTTGCGTGAAGCACTTGAGGGTTCAAAGTGCTCACCACACATCTAGATAAGTTCCTTAGGGGTCTAGTTTCCAAAATGGGGTCACATGTGGGGGGTTTCCACTGTTTAGGCACATCAGGGGCCCTCCAAACGCGACATGGCGTCCGTTCGTAATTCCAGCAAATTTTGGTTTGGAAAAGTCAAACGGTGCTCCTTCCCTTTCGAGCCCTGCCGTGCGCCCAAACAGTGGTTCCCCCCCACATATGGGGTATCAGCGTACTCAGGACATGTTGGACAACAACTTTTGTGGTCCAATTTCTCCTCTTACCCTTGGGAAAATAAAAATTTGGGGACTAAAACATCATGTTTGTGGAAAAAAATATGATTTTTTTTCTTCACGGCTCTACATTACAAACTTGCGTGAAGCACTTGAGGGTTCAAAGTGCTCACCACACATCTAGATAAGTTCCTTAGGGGGTCTAGTTTCCAAATGGGGTCACATGTGGGGGGTTTCCACTGTTTAGGCACATCAGGGGCCCTCCAAACGCGACATGGCGTCCGTTCGCAATTCCAGCCAATTTTGGTTTGGAAAAGTCAAACGGTGCTCCTTCCCTTTCAAGCCCTGCCGTGCGCCCAAACAGTGGTTCCCCCCCACATATGGGGTATCAGCGTACTCAGGACATGTTGGACAACAACTATTGGTGTCCAATTTCTCCTCTTACACTTGGGAAAAATAAAAATTGGGACTAAAACATCATGCTTGTGGAAAAAAATATGATTTTTTTTTCTTCACGGCTCTACATTACAAACTTGCGTGAAGCACTTGAGGGTTCAAAGTGCTCACCACACATCTAGATAAGTTCCTTAGGGGGTCTAGTTTCCAAAATGGGGTCACATGTGGGGGTTTCCACTGTTTAGGCACATCAGGGGCCCTCCAAACGCGACATGGCGTCCGTTCGCAATTCCAGCCAATTTTGGTTTGGAAAAGTCAAACGGCGCTCCTTCCCTTTCAAGCCTTGCCGTGCGCCCAAACAGTGGTTCCCCCCCACATATGGGGTATCAGCGTACTCAGGACATGTTGGACAACAACTTTTGTGGTCCAATTTCTCCTCTTACCCTTGAGAAAATAAAATTTGGGGACTAAAACATCATGTTTGTGGAAAAAAATATGATTTTTTTTCTTCACGGCTCTACATTACAAACTTGCGTGAAGCACTTGAGGGTTCAAAGTGCTCACCACACATCTAGATAAGTTCCTTAGGGGGTCTAGTTTCCAAAATGGGGTCACATGTGGGGGGTTTCCACTGTTTAGGCACATCAGGGGCCCTCCAAACGCGACATGGCGTCCGTTCGCAATTCCAGCCAATTTTGGTTTGGAAAAGTCAAACGGTGCTCCTTCCCTTTCGAGCCCTGCCGTGCGCCCAAACAGTGGTTCCCCCCCACATATGGGGTATCAGCGTACTCAGGACATGTTGGACAACAACTTTTGTGGTCCAATTTCTCCTCTTACCCTTGGGAAAATAAAAATTTGGGGACTAAAACATCAATCTTGTGGAAAAAATATGATTTTTTTTCTTCACGGCTCTACATTACAAACTTGCGTGAAGCACTTGAGGGTTCAAACTACTCACCACACATCTAGATAAGTTCCTTAGGGGGTCTAGTTTCCAAAATGGGGTCACGTGTGGGGGGTTTCCACTGTTTAGGCACATCGGGGCCTCTCCAAACGCGACATGGCGTCCGTTCTCAATTCCAGCCAATTTTGGTTTGGAAAAGTCAAACTGCGCTCCTTCCATTCCGAGCTCTGCCGTGTGCACAAACAGTGGTTTTCCCTCACATATGGGGTATCGGCGTACTCAGGAGAAATTGCACAACAACTTTATCAGTCCTTTTTCTCCTTTTTCCCTTGTGAAAATAAAAAAAATGTTTGTAAAAGATCATTTTTGTGACTAAAAAGTAAAATGTTAATTTTTTCCTTCCATGTTGCTTCAGCTCCTGTGAAGCACCTGAAGGGTTAATAAACTTCTTGAATGTGGTTTTGAGTACCTTGAGGGGTGTAGTTTTTAGAATGGTGTCACTTTTGGGTATTTTCTGCTATATAGACCCCTCAAAGTGACTTCAAATATGAGGTGGTCCCGAAAAAAAATGGCTTTGTAAATTTTGTTGTAAAAATGAGAAATCGCTGGTCAACTTTTAACCCTTATAATTTCCTAACAAAAAAAAATTTTGTTTCCAAAATTGTGCTGATGTAAAGTAGACATGTGGGAAATGTTATTTCTTAACTATTTTGTGTGACATATTTCTCTGTTTTAAGGGAATAAAAATTCAAAGTTTGAAAATTGCAAAATTTTCAAAATTTTTGCCATATTTGCGTTTTTTTCATAAATAAATGCAAGTTATATGGAAGAAATTTTACCACTGTCATGAAGTACAATATGTCACGAGAAAACAATCTCAGAATCGCGAAGATCCGTTGAAGCGTTCCAGAGTTATAACCTCATAAAGAGACAGTGGTCAGAATTGTAAAAATTGGCCCGGTCATTAACGTGCAAACCACCCTTGGGGGTGAAGGGGTTAATAAAAGCTTCAATACAAAATACAAGGAAACAACACAAATGATTCAAGACATTTTACTAAAGCTCCATTGAACTAAATACAAATATTTAACTAGCTCAGCATAAGTGGCCAGAATTACCCCCTATGTCTTTACACTAATGTCCCTAATGTCAATCACAAGAAAATACATAAGTGCATACAGCATAAAGTGCAATTACATAGCGCAGCAAAGCAGGTGCATATACCATATTTAAGCCAATATGTCAAAACCAGGACAAAAAATTCAACATCAAGCAATAACCTAAGGTAGTAGGGGGTCTGTATAACTCCATGAATATTGCCACGTCGCATGTGGCTTCCCCATGTTTATCAAGTGATGGCAGCCTGCAAATCTGCCCTGCTGCATCGTCTTCACTAACATCAAGTGTCTCTGATGATAAATGAACTTCTGTCATTAGCAACAGTTTTAAGAACCTCTTTATTTTAGGTTCTAAACAGAGCTTTTAAACTGATCCCAGATACGGTATCTGTCTTATAGTTCTTCATATTTATGGTCATGGGATATTCCCTGCCTTGTGCTTTTTGACAAATGTTTGGTGTTTTCCGTCTTACGAAACCAGAAAAGAAATTATACAGTTGTTCCTTTTTTCAAGTACTTTGTCCTTTCACATTGACTGTAATGCCCGTGCATGTGTACTTACTGTACGGTTAACTACATTTAATGGGAGAATCTATAATGCCTGCAATAATTATTGGGGTTCAGTAGTCCTAAGACTTTTGCATATGTATTGTCTGAAAATTTTGATCAATACAATTCTTAGAAAATACTTTCATAGGAAGTATTATTTTTACACTGTACATTCTATCATCTCAAAACTGGATACAAAGGATAAGGATCATGGATTCCATGAAGACCCCTGAACTTCTGTGTATAATGCAGTACAGCTCTAGAGTTTGAAATTTGCACATAGCTATAGTGGCTGGGTGCATGTGGCCATAGAGATCTATAGATGGTTCTCAAAGTAAGACCTTTTTCACACGTACATGTCCAAGTTTCCATTATGTGTGGCATCTGTTTTTTCAACGGATACCACACATACCCATTATAAGCTATGCTACTATGCACATATCCATGTATGTTTGGGAATACTAGTCTATGGGTACGTCTTTAGCGATGCAAAGTATAGGAGAAGCTTTGTAATTTTGTAATTTAATTTTATATTTATCCATTACAGAAAAACACTGATGACACACTGATGGTAAAACTGCAACTCTATCGTGCTAAAGCATGTCAATGTGAAATATATGAAATATGAATAGCAATACAGCTTCTGAATATTAAGGAAAAAAAATGAGACCCTTTGCACATAATTTGGCCAATTCATGTCTGCCCATCAACTAAGAGAGGTATTCACATTGATACGTAGGGACCCACCAGTTTTTGAGATCACCTTGACGTTGGTTGATGGGCAGACATGAATTGGCCAAATTACATGCAAAGCGTCTCATTTTTTTTCCTAATACTCAGAAGCCGTATTGCTATTCATATTTCAGATATTTCACACTTATATGCTTTAGCACAATAGAGTACAACTTTTTTTGTATATTGTATATGGAGGTAGCTGCTCTTAGTATACACCTATTCACACCATCTCGGATGTGCCCGTCAGTCTTTTTTTGATGGTAAAACTGGACACATGGATGATGCACTGATGGAAAACACTGATGCCACTGTAAGGGGAAGAAACCAGCTAGGCATGTCTCCTCCGTAACGGGTCCGAAACTGTCGGGGCTGTCACCTAAGTTGCAGGGGGGAAAACTTAAAACACTGAACTGCTCCCTGTACTTGAGAGAAGGGGGCGTGGCCAAGCTGTAAGGAAGTTCGCGCAAGAGGACTCAAACTGGCTGGGCGGGAACGTCGAGCGATCAAGACTCCTGTAAGGTAAAAACAGCTGTGAGGCGACAGGGCTGTGTAGAACAGAGCCTGGGACGGCATAGCGCTTCAACAGGTGACTACCGACTGAGTCCTGCCCAGACACCACTGTCCCCGCTTAGATGGCTGCCCTCACCAATAACACTGACGCAACCGACAACACTGCCACAGCTGACCCCGCTGATGCTCTAATTGTGACTGACAAGGTCTGTGAACGGGACATAGGCGCGTATCCATATGGTGCAACGAACCGGGCTGCACGTTCTGAATTGTGTTTGGGCAATGCTGCAGGTCTCCGTAGTGATGGGAGATTCACCGCTGAGGATAAGGACGTTTCCCTCTTCATCACCTCATCTTCTGGACCTAAGACCTGCATCAGGATCCCGAGGAGTCGCCGCCATCGTCAGGACCACGAGAGGACACCGCTATTGTCAGGATATATTATACCAGCTTCCTCAAAACTGTGTTAGACCTCCACTGTGACATATCCTAAGCGGCCCCGGTCACGGTCAGGAGTTTAACCGTGGCTGACACCTGAGCGATAAGTTATATTTAATTGTACTTGTCTGCCTTACTTATTTTTATGCCTTAAGTTATCCCCAATAGTCATTAGCTGTTTTAGAGAATATTAACCCTCTGTTTTCTCCCTTCATGGAGTTTTCTGTTGAAAATAAACCCCTAGCACCCTTGGCTGTATACGGTCCGTTACTGCATCCTACGTGCCTGCAGTCTCCTTACACCACCAGTATCGGCTTTTCATGTACATGTTTAAACACGGATGTGTGAAGAAGGCCGTACAGTGATTTTTACTCTCACCATTCTTCATGATGATTACAACTTTTAGCCCCAATTGATTTGTAATGTATAAGTTTACAAATGAATGACGCTTTAGATCCTCTTTAATGCAAACGAAGAAAACAGGAACTCAAACACTTTGCCCATGAGAAGCTGGCAACCTGTCTGGTGTGTACTTGGGTGACGCATACTGTACAAATAGGGAGATGTTCAATTGATAATCACAGATAGGTACTGCCACATTAGCAATCTCGTTAGCGATCTCGATAACGACGCAAGCTAGCGAGATCGTTTTTGTGATCTCTTTTAGGTCGCTAGTAGCTGCCAAACAGGAGATCTCATAAACAACTCATCAGCGGTCAGCGATCTCTTTAACGACTTTGGCGGTCATTAGGACGTCATTAGCATGTACTGAGCACTTCTGATTCATAGGAATTTCCAGCTCGCTCCTGCTCTCTGCGTCCTGCTAGCCTGCTTTGCAACTTCTGCGATCCTCTCTGTGACGCAAAAGAGAACTTACAGATATTGTGATCCACTCCGTGACGCAAAACAGTCATATGCGTCACAAACGAGGTCGCTCGTCGTTCGCAAAAGGTGCCAAACACAGCGATTCAGGCTCACCAGTGGGACGCCAACGATCAAAAAATGGTCCAGAACGCTAGTGAACGATCAGCGACATCACAGCAGGGGCCACATCGTTGCTACATGCCACACACAACGAGGTCGCTAAGAGATCGCAAAATAGTGACGTTTTAGTGATCTCGTTGCGATCTAGTTTGCGATCTCGTTTAGTGTGGCATACCCTATAGATGTCCTGCTCTGTTAGCTGTTAGTGTTATCTCACTGCGCCCCAGGCTATTTGCATGTACTTTCAGGACTTAAAAAGCTCATTTTACAGTGCAGAGTGCATTTAGCTATACTACTGAGTATAGACTTGTCAACTTAGTATCAACTCATATGTTCACTGTCTGTCATTGACATCCGAATATTATCAAAGTGAGTCAGGTTTCAAGAATATCAAATGGTTGAGTAGGTTCCCAGTGCACATCAATTACTGCATGTAAAGACACTTCAGTCATCAGCATCTAGGGCAGGCCTGCACAACATGGTGGCTGCATGCAGCCTGCCAAAAGGTTTGCTTATCCAAGATGCTCCGGCTCCTTTCTTCCCGTAGTCAAATGTATTCACGTCTTTCTGATGTGTCCTCATGCAGTCCTATGCTGCCGATCTCATCACGTTGCTGCCGGCGCCGCAAAGGCAGCAAAGGCGGCATGCACTGGTAAGTGCTCCATTGAGGAGCTAAAGATTAAATAGCTAAAGATTAAAGTGCTATTAATTTAGATGAGGAGGCTGTGGTTGTGTTACTACGACTACACAGAATGGGATAATGTGTGACATAATGGCGGATATTATGGGGCAATTTGGGTCATTATGGGTCAGTGGGGGACATTATGGGGCAATTAGGGGAATTATGAAAGGGAACATAGTATAGCGAGGGTCAGTGGTTTGGGAGACTTTATGCAGAGAGGCAGTGTGGGTGATATATGGAAAAAGGCATTTTGGAAAGGGCAGTATGTGTGGGAACATTATTATGGAGAGTGTGTGAGGGGCTTTATGGAGAGAAGGCAGTGTGAGGGATATTTTGATACTTTATTTTTAAGTGCATCATGCTGGGATGTGCTGCTGAAGATGGATAAGGCCTCTTTCACATATCCGTTGTGCGCCTGACGGCGCCCTCCGGCATTTTTTTGTCCAACCGCATCCGGCAAAATGTGATGCCGGATGCGTTTTTTTTGCATTGACTTTCATTAGCGCCGGATGGCGCCGCATGTCAGTGCTTTGTATGCGTTCTTGTCCGGATCCGGTGGAAATGTACATTCCGGTGGCCGGACACAACGCAGCATGTAACGTTTTTATTTTTTGCCGGTGCTGCCTGATGTGCCTGAAGGGCGCATCAGGCAGCCGCGGCAAAATGCCGGGGGCGCCGTCAGGCACACAACGGATATGTGAAAGAGGCCTAAGAGGAAAGTTTTGGGAAACAAGCTCTGGGCTTGAAATCTCATCATGGTGCTGTACTACATGGAGACAAAAGGGATGGAAATGACTCTAATCAGAGAAGATATCACCTATAAGGTACCTGGATGTAAATGTTTGTTTTTGATATTGACTACTGTCTCATCAGTCCTGTGGTTCCTGTATGATCAGCAGTCAAATAATGACTGGTGTCAACAAATCCCAGCATATCCTTACCATTGTTAAGGACATACTGGAAATTGTAGGTTCATGGGCTGAACTGACATTACAATTGATCACTGTATTAAAGATCTGCATTCATGTACTGATAGTGGTTCATACCCACATATATACAGTAGATATAGAACCAATAATGACACACTTAGGCTGCTTTCACACATCAGCTTTTTGACGTCAGGCGCGATCCGGCGTGTTTTTTTGGCATTGACTTTCATTAGCGCCGGATCGCGCCTGATGTCATTGCGTTGCATCCGTTTTTGCCCGGATTCCGGCGGAAATGTACATTCCGGCGGCCGGACAAGATGCTGACTGCAACGTTTTTTTTTTCCGGAGCCACCTGATAGTGCCTGAAGCGGCGCATCAGCGGCCGGAAATAATACAAGTGTATGGAACCAGACCAGTCTGTTGTGAAATCCGTCAAAAGACTGATCCGGATTCTGGAAATCAAGGTCTCTCTCTCTCTCTCTCTTTCTCTCTCTCCTCGGTCCGGACATGCGTACCTGCATTTTCCACATAGAAAATTTCTTTTTCCGGGTTGAAAAGGTCAGGTTGGATCCGGCAAGAAAACTGATCAGTTGCATCAGTTTTTTCAAAATTAGCGCCGGATCCGTCCTATCAGGTATACGACAGATTATGCCTGACACAAAAAAACTGATGTGTGAAAGTAGCCTTATCCATACCATTGTAGGCTGCAATATCACAGTGACCTAAAACTGTTGGTAAAATATTACGTATTTGAACATTTGGTATAGCAACTTTTCTAGGCTATGAATGCCACTTTTTCAGAAGTGTAAACCTGTCAAATTTGTAGATTTCGTCCTACTCTATCACGTTACACTAGTGAAACCTACAGCTGATCATATGCATATTGGTTAAAGTTATGTTCCCTGACTTCCCTATCAATAGTACAGTCTCCGAAGGAACATAAGTGGTTGTCACATCAAATATCACCAACTCTGAATCCAAGGTTGATATAGGTTACTATCTCACTGATCAATCAGTGTTGTCTATCATTCTTCAAGGTACTGCCACACTAAACAATCCCGCTAGCGATCACAATAACGACGCATACTAATGCGATCGCTAGCGGGATTGTTTCTATATCGCTAAATGCTACCGCATTTAGCGATATAGTTAACGACGCTATCGCCGTTAGCGATCTTCTTAACGACTTTAGCGGTACAAAAGTACCGCTAAATCGCTAAGAAAAGGTGCCACACAGCGATATATACTTACCCAGCGGGAGCGCCGACGAGAAAATAGGGTCCGGAGCGATTCCAGCGACGAGCGAGATCACAGCAGGAAGCTCGTCGCTGGAAGCTGCCGCACTGAACAACATCGCTAACGGGATCGCTAAATAGTGACTTTTTTTAGCGATCCCGTTAGCGATATTGTTTAGTGTGGCATACCCTTCAGGCTCCAGCATCTACAGTGTTACTTATCGGTGACTTTAATATATATTCACATCCCTATCTAGACAAGTATTGCAATGTTGCTGTATCTAATAAGAGTAAACCCATCTTGCCAGCAAAAAGTCTTCCCAGAGAATTCCCAGATGAAAGACAATACTTATTTGTTTTCTTCAAATACTTATTATCATGAATGTAACTTGCTATTGGCATCACCAATATTATTTCTGTGATATGCTAAATATGCTTAAAAACCTGGGAAAGACAAGATGAGATGAAAAAAGGGGGGAGCGCTATCTAAACCTAGTATAATATGTAATATAAAAGTGAGTAAATGTTAATTTTGCTCACCTGATCAGGTTGTGCAAATAGGCACAACACTAGATTACATTTGAAAATGAGGGTGATTTTCCTCTCCCAGAAAATTTTCTATGTAGAGGTAGCTTTGGATGAAGATCGAGAAGGCGCTTCCGTTAGGAGATTTGAATCCCAATAGAGTAGTCAAAGAGCTATACAGCCAAGGATTTAGGGTTTCCAGTAGATTGTTTTAAAAATATATTTTTTTTTGCTGTGATAACAATGAAGCAAAAATAAAAACTAATGAAAAATATTTAAATTATTAAACACAACACATTTCAGGTATATAAGCCTTCATCAGGTATCATACCTGATGAAGGTTTATATAGCTGAAACACGTTGTGTTTAATGGTTTTAATATTTTTTATTTTTATATTGTTTTTATATTATTTGCATGTGAATATGACATCTGCACCTTAGCCTTCCATGCTAAATATCATGCTAGGAGTCTCTCTGATCTGGAAAGTTGAACCCATATTGGCAATGGTGGGGAGATTGGTAAGTGGCACTAGAGGAATATTATTTCAGGCTTAATATCTGCTTCAGCAGTGTGTGATTTCATGAAAGCCTACTCATTAAAGAGTTTGTCTATCCGCAGGATATGCAATAAAGGCCTGACAGATAAGGATAAGGGTCTCACCCTCTCACAACTATAGAGGAATGAGAAGCCGCTATGGGAAGTGTAGGATAGAGAGAGGGTCCACTTTCTCTTCAATCTCACAACTTTCTACCAGTGAGGCTCAAAGGTTGTTGCCATTTTATTTGGAACCCGGAGTGTACAGATCATCACTTTTTCTCCACAAGATATCAGTGTGGAATTGATCCAGATGTCATTCTCCATATGTTCCCAACATGTGTGCCCTTAGGGCTGTTCTGAAAGATCTCCTTTCATATATTCACATAGTGGTTTGAATCCATTTTCCTACATCTCCATTTATTTGTATATTGTGCTATATAGACAATATACGAGTACTTGAACAGAAGTATATGACATTTGTGTTAAAACATATTCTATATCAGGATGGAATTTTTAAGATCTATGTAAAGTGGGGGCATTCCCAGAAGAGTTCACTTTTATGTTTCTTATCTAATACTCCTACTTAAGGCCCTTTCACAATCGCGGGCGCTAACGGCGCCCGGCATTTAGCCGCAGCGCCGATGTAAAGCTTTCACACTTCCGCGGCCAAATGGTTTTTTTGCCGATGGTTTCGATGCTTGGAGAGATAAGAAACCATCGGCAAAAAAAAAACGTTACATGCAGCGTTTTTCCGGCCGCCGCAATGTACATTTGCGCGCATCCGGACAAACGCATGCAACGCATTGACATGCGGCGCCATGCGGCGTAATGCATGTCAATGCGAAAAGCGCATGCGGCGCATCAGATTTCAGATGCGGCCTGCGCAAATGCGGGCACCGCAGCGCCCGCCGATGTGTGAAACCAGCCTAAGGCCCATTGCACATAGTAGCTGTAAAGGTAAGCGAGATCGCTAAAGAGTCACCGATTTATGACGCAGCAGCGATCTCGTTAGCGACGCCGCTTATGTGACATGTACGGCGATGTGGCCCTGCTGCGATGTCGCTGATCACTTATGAACGTTCTGAGCGTTTTGTCGTTGGGTCCTGCTGGTGAGCCTGAATCGCTGAGTGTGACACCCTTTATGAACGACTTCACCAGCTTCGCAGGTGGGACTAGGTTTTCCCAACGACCGCAGAGGTCGTTATACAGATCGCTGATCTCTGATGAGATCTTTGTGTTTGAATCTAACTAGCGACCACATAGCGATCGCACTAGCGATCTCGCCAGGTCGTGACGTTGTGTGATCGCTGGTGCGATCGCTAAGTGTGAAAGTTCCTTAACATTAGTTAGCTGTAAAAATCAAAGTCCTGAGATCATTGTTTGAGTCAAGTCATTGACAAAAAATTTATGTGGTTAATTTTTTTTTTTCTTGCGTACGTAGAGCCAACGTTATCTGCAGCATTTTATGGACATTGTCATCACTGTCCCCATTGGGCTCTCAATCCAAATTCCATATTAGTGTGACTTTGTAATGTAGAAAGAAACCATAGTAGCTGGAGGAAACCCACGCAAACACGGGATCATACAATTCCATTAGTTGAGCAAAAGATCAATATACAGCATAATTTGAATCGATACACAGCAAAAGCTGATGTTACATGGTGAACCGGCAGAAAAAACACTGATGTTGATCATGCATTTCATATGTGCCAGAGTTTCAGATACAATGAAGTCTGTTTGTCCTTCCTAATACTCTCTAATCCTTGGATCAGTCAGCCAAGTATACAGCAGCCTGTGAGCAGTAAATGGTGTGACTGCATAGAGAGTGTGAGCAGATGTTGTTTGCCAGCCCCTGCCCACCCTTTTAACACAACACAAATATAAGACTCTGCTTCTAATCTTCTAATGTGATTATTCAGAAAGTTCTAGGCCTTTAGGGTAAACATTTTATAAAGAAAGATTGGGCAGATTGAGGAGTCTTGGCTTTACCATATCACTTTCCTCATTATATAATTGTATCAGACTCAGGAACCAACATATAGAAATACTCGGTAAGTTGTAGAAAAATGTTTCCTTTTCCTTATGAATGTTCTTTACTGCAAAGAAAAAGTTTGTCGCCATTTATAACAAAAGGATGTAAAAAAAAAAAAAAAACAACTCAGCAGCCAAAAGCCTGAAAAGACCCTCCCTACATAATCTATATGGAAGACTAAAGGCCCCGTCTCACATAGCGAGATCACTAGCGAGATCGCTGCTAAACAGCGATCTCAGCAGCGATCTCACTATGTCTGACACGTACCAGGATCAGGCCCCTGCTGTGAATCGCTAGTCGTGTCAGAAATGCCTTGTTTTTTTTTTGATCGCTGGTCTCCCGCTGGCCGGCACGCATCGCTGTGTGTGGCAGGCAGGAGACCAGCGATCAGCTGATAACCAAGGTACACTTCGGGTTTCCAGGCACCACGCTCCCTGCATCTGCGGCCTGGTATCCAACGTACACTGCGGGTAACTAGGCGACGTTACCTGCAGTGTCGCTGTCCTGATCGCTGCCTGAGCTGCCTGTTTGGCAGCTCAGCAGCGATCATGTAGCACACACCAGCGATCTTGATCGTTGTCGGGATCACTGGTGTGTCGCTATGTGAGACGGGGCCCTTAGAAAGAAACCTCTGAAAGCCAGGTCAACCCACGTGTAGTTGATTCTTAAGAACACGGTTGAATATTCCCTGTTGGTTTGTGGTCACAGAAATAGCTAATAATGAGTTGCCATTTGTACAATTATTAAGCTGCTCAAAAAAGTCAACCAAAGAAAAGTTAAGACAATTAAAATCCCATATTAGCAATCAATGGGACAATTGTGACTGCTTTAAACCATTAGTATTGCCTATCTGTTGAATTGGACTGGAAAACTCCCATTCATTCCTGTATTTTTTCACTGTGACTAGACTTTTAGGGGAATCTGGTAGCTAATGTGAACAATATTCAGTTTGCAAATCGGAAGCATTTGTGGTAAAGTCTTACTAAAATGAACAAAATTCACTTTTTGTTTTCTTATAGCATGGAACAAACAATCCCAAATTTAATCACACCATTATATATGTTCATATAGTTTTTAACCACAGTTTTGCCCACTCTATGTCTTTATGTTGGCTGCTTATGTTCTACGGCTTTGCCACACACTTTCCAATATATATAATAGGAGAATATACACTGGTCAAAAAAATAAAGGGAACCGTCAAATAACACATCCTAGATCTTAATGAATGAAATATTCTCATTGAATACTTTGTTCTGTACAAAGGTGAATGTGCTGACAACAAAATCACACAAAAATCATCAATGGAAATCAAATTTATTAACCAATGAAGGCCTTGATTTAGAGTCACACACAAAATTAAAGTGGAATGTAATGTCCTTAAAACAAGTCAAAATGATGCTCAGTAGTGTGTGTGGCCTCCATGTGCCTGTGTGACCTCCCTGTGCCTGCATGACCTCCCTACAATGCCTGGGCATGCTCCTAATGAGGCGGCGGATGGTGTCCTGAGGGATCTCCTCCCAGACCTGGCCTAAAGCATCCGCCAACTCCTGGACAATCTGTGGTGCAACGTCACGTTGGTGGATGGAGCGAGACATGATGTCCCAGATGTGCTTAATCGGATTCAGGTCTGGAGAACAGGCGGGCCAGTCCATAGCTTCAATGCCTTCATCTTTCAGGAACTGTTGACACACTCCAGCCACATGAGGTCTGGCATTGTCCTGCATTAGGAGGAACCCAGGGCCAACTGGACAAGTATATGGTCTCACAAGGAGTCTGAGGATCTCATATCGGTACCTAATGGCAGTCAGACTACCTCTGGCGAGCACATGGAGGGCTGTGCAGCCCTCCAAAGAAATGCCACCCACACCATTACTCACCCACTGCCAAACCGGTCATGCTGAAGGATGTTGAAGGCAGCAGATCGCTCTCCACAGCGTCTCCAGACTCTGTCACGTCTGTCACATGTGCTCAGTGTGAACCTGCTTTCATCTATGAAGAGTACAGGGTGCCAGTGGCTAATTTGCCAATCCTGGTGTTCTGTGGCAAATGCCAAGCGTCCTGCACGATGTTGGGCTGTGAGCACAACCCTCATCTGTGGACATTGGGCACTCAGGCAATCCTCATGGAGTCGGTTTCTAACCGTTTGTGCAGACACAGCGTGGGACCTGACTGAGCACCGGAGAGGTAAGAATATTGTTGCTTTATTATTTTATTTTTATTACAGGAGAACGAGGGATTTGGAAGGATTATCAGTACAATAAAATATGGTCAAAAAACTATGTGTCATTAATTCATTAAAATAATTTTAAATTAATTCATTATTTCATTAAAATAATTTTAAATTAATATGTTTGTGCTTTTTTTAACCATTTCCTTCAATAGGATTAATAATGGAGAGTTATCTAATTGACAACTCTCCATTATTAACCCGGCTTATTGTCACCTTCCAATAGCAAGGTGGCATTAACCCATTATTAACCCATTAGCCACCCTAAAGGCGATGGGAATAGACGGGCTAAGTGCCAGAAAAGGCGCATCTAATAATAGATGTGCCTTTTCTGGAGTGGCTGGGGGCAGATGTTAGTAGCCAGGGGGGGCACAAAAACAATGCTCCCTCCCTAGGCTATGAATATCTGTCTTTAGTCACTGGCTTTCCCTGTCTGGCGGAGAAAATACCGCGGGACCCAACGTATTTTTTTACAACAAATTTACAAATTAAATTAACACCTACACATCCGAAATTTTGCACACATACAGTGGTGGCCAAAAGTATTGGCACCCCTGCAATTCTGTCAGATAATACCGTATATACTCGTGTATAAGCCGAGATTTTCAGCCCATTTTTTAGGGCTGAAAGTCCCCCTCTCGGCTTATACGCGGGTCATATACGAGGGTCGGCGGGGAGGGGGAGTGGGGGTGTCGGATCATACTCACCCTCCGCCGGCGCGGTCTCTGCAGCCCCCTGTTTCTCCCACGATCTCCGGCTCCTTCCTGCAGCGGTCACATGGCACCGCTCATTAAAGTCATGAATATGCACATATTCATGACTTTAATGAGCGGTACCACGTGACCGCTGTAGGACTGAAGAGCTGCGGAGACTGACGGGAGAAGAGGAGAGACTGCAGAGACGCGCCGGCGGAGGGGTGTATAGCAATATTTACCTGTCCTCTCTCCACCGCTGCGCGCTGCTCCCTCGTCCGACTCCTCTGGCTGTGAATGTTCAGGCAGAGGGTGCGATGACGTCGTTAGTGCGCGTCGCGCCCCCTGCCTGATTATTCACTGCCGAGGACCCGGAAGAGGGAGCAGTGTGCAGCGGTGGAGAGAGAGCAGGTAAATATCTCAGGTGCCGGGGTCCTGAGCGAGCGGTGACACCGGCACCTGTCCCCCATAGCGCGCCAGTGTCACTGCCTGCTCAGGACACCGGCACCTGGCCCTCAGCGACGAGAGGTATGTCATTTTTTTTTTTTGCAGCAGCAGCATAAGGGATGTATACTATGGGGCATAATTGTGCAGCATATGGGGGCATAATCTGTGGATCATACGGGGTATAATTGTGCAGCATATGGGGGCATAATCTGTGGATCATATGGGGGCATAATCTGGAGCATATGGGGCATAATCTCTGGGATCATATGGGGGCATAATTGTGCAGCATATGGGGGCATAATCTGTGGAACATATGGGGGCATAATCTGGAGCATATGGGGGCATAATCTGGAGCATATGGGGGCATAATCTGGAGCATATGGAGCATAATCTGTGGATCATACGGGGGCATAATTGTGGAGCACATGGGGGCATAATCTGTGGAATATATGGGGGCATAATCTGGAGCATATGGGGCATAATCTGTGCAGCATATGGGGGCATAATCTGTGGAATATATGGGGGCATAATCTGGAGCATATGGGGCATAATCTGTGGAATATATGGGGGCATAATCTCTGGAGCATATTGGGCATAATCTGGAGCATATGGGGGCATAATCTGGAGCATATGGGGGCATAATCTCTGGAGCATATGGGGGCATAATCTGGAGCATATGGTGGCATAATCTGGAGCATATGGGGGCATAATCTGTGGAGCATATTGGGCATAATCTGTGCAGCATATGGGGGCATAATCTGCAGTTTATGGGGGCCTAATCTGTGGAGCATCATATGGGTGCATAATCATTTTTCACCCTAGGCTTATACGTGAGTCAATAAGTTTTCCCAGTTTTTTGTGGCAAAATTAGGGGGGTCGGCTTATACACGGGTCGGCTTATACATGAGTATATACAGTAGTTTCTTCCTGAAAATGATTGCAAACACAAATTCTTTGGTATTATTATCTTCATTTAATTTGTCTTCAATGAAAAAAACACAAAAAGAATTGACCTAAAGCCAAATTGGATATAATTCCACACCAAACCTAAAAAAGGGGGTGGACAAAAGTATTGGCAATGTTTGAAAAATCATGTGATGCTTCTCTAATTCGTGTAATCACCAGCACCTGTAACTTACCTGTGGCAACCAACAGGTGTTGGCAATAACTAAATCACACTTGCAGCCAGTTAACATGGATTAAAGTTGACTCAACCTCTGTCCTGTGTCCTTGTGTGTACTGTTATGTTTCGGCAGCTGAGGAGTGCAGGTAAAAAAGGCAATACACCAGAGCAGTTGGAATCTATGAGATTGCAGTACCCTGACTAACCACCGCAACTAGAGGCAGCCGTGGAGCGTTCCTACGTTGGTCCTAGACGCCTCGTCACAGCCTGAGAAACTAACTACACCTAAAGATAGAAATAGGAAAGCTATCTGCCCCGGAGCAGAACCCCAAAGATAATAGAAAGCCCCCAAACATGTAATGGCGGTTAGACAAGAGGAAATACTGACACAGAAAGAAAATAGTATGAGCAAACGCTGGGGCCCAAACTATCTAAATAGAAAAGGACAGGAAGGGTACTTACTGCAATCTCAGAAAACCCTGAAAAAACACCAACTCTACTAATTTCAAAATCACCTGAGATCACACGACCTCTACCACCTAAATTAGTTCTCTGGTGTAAAAAAAATCAAAACAGCAGCCACTGAAAAAAAAACTGGAAAAAGCAAAAGTACAAAACACAGTGGCTGAACTAAACTGAGAGGGCAAAAGCCCCCGGAGGGGACCCCGAAGGCCCCCACAGAAGTGCAGGACAAAATGCAAAAATATAGCAAAAACACAAAATAAGAAATTGTCTTATCTGACAGCAGGAGATGCAGACACGACACAGCAGGCCACAAGGGAAACCGGAAAGAAGGATTCAGACCAGAACAATTGATCACCGGCAACCCTGATGGGAAAATGACTCCCTTATATAAGACCAATCAGTAACACCTGATTCCCAGTCCTCACAATCCTCACTAGTACTGCTTGTAACCACCAGAGGGAGCCTCTGCTCAGAACTCATCTCAAACCCATTCACAACAGTGTACAACATTGAGCATGGAGAAAAGAAAGAAGATCAAAGAACTGTCTGAGGACTTAAGAAACCAAATTGTGAGGAAGCATGAGGAATCTCAAGGCTACAAGTCCATCTCCAAAGACCTGAATGTTCCTGTCTTCTGTGCGCAGTGTCTTCAAGAAGTTTAAAGCCCATGGCACTGTGGCTAACCTCCCTAAATGTGGAAGGAAAAGAAAAATTGCCGAGAGATTTCAACGCAAGATTGTGCGGATGGTAGATAAAGAACCTCGACTAACATCCAAACAAGTTCAAGCTGCCCTGCAGTCTGAGGGTACAACAGCGTCAACCCCCACTATCCGTCGGCATCTGAATGAAAAGGGACTGTATGGTAGGATACCCAGGAAGACCCCACTTCTTACCTCGAGACATAAAAAAGCCAGGCTGGAGTTTGCCAAAACTTACCTGAGAAAGCCTAAAACATTTTGGAAGAATGTTCTCTGGTCAGATGAGACAAAAGTTGAGCTTTTTGGGAAAAACCATCAACATAGAGTGTACAAGAAAAAAAAAGAGGCATTCAAAGAGAAGAACACGGTCCCCACAGTCAAACATGGCGGAGGTTCCCTGATGCTTTGGGGTTGCTTTGCTGCCTCTGGCACTGGACTGCTTGACAGTGTGCATGGCATTATGAAGTCTGAAGACTACCAACAAATTTTGCAGCATAATGTAGGGCCCAGTGTGAGAAAGCTGGGTCTCCCTCAGAGGTCATGGGTCTTCCAGCAGGACAATGACCCAAAACACACTTCCAAAAGCACTATAAAATGGTTTGAGAGAAAGCACTGGAGACTTCTAAGGTGGCCAGCAATGAGTCCAGACCTGAATCCCATAGTACACCTGTGGAGAGATCTCAAAATGGCAGTTTAGAGAAGGCACCCTTCAAATATCAGGGACCTGGAGCAGTTTGCCAAAGAAGAATGGTCTACAATTCCAGCAGAGCATTGTAAGAAACTCATTGATGGTTACCGGAAGCGGTTGTTCGCAGTTATTTTGGCTAAAGGTTGTGCAACCAAGTATTAGGCTGAGGGTGCCAATACTTTTGTCTGGCCCATTTTTGGAGTTTTGTGTGAAATGATCAAGGATTTGATTTTTGCTTCATTCTCTTTTGTGTTTTTTCCTTGCAAGCAAATTAAATGAAGATAAAAATAGCAAATAATTTGTGATTGCAATCATTTTCAGGAAGAAACTGAGTATTATCTGACAGAATTGCAGGGGTGCCAATACTTTTGGCCACCACTGTACACTCATATAATTGTTAATAAAAACCACATATTAAACTAGATGAAATGAAATGGTTTACTGTATGTAAACCATGTGTCATTTCATGTCGGGTTCTGTAATGATTTTACTGAAGCCGGCAATTGAATTAGCGGCTATTTGCTATGTAGAAGTGCATGAACTGTAAATATATGTATATATATATATATATATATATAGGATTATTTGCTTTTTAAACTGATGTGTACAGTTTTTTTTACAATGCTATTTTAACATGAGTTTTTACATAGAGAGAACTGCTCTATGTAAAACCTCATGTTAAAATCGCATTGCATACGGATGGAAAACGGATGGAAAATGGATGGTGGAATTTAAAATCGCATAAAAAATCGCATGATTTCTCCATCCTGAAAACGGACCGTTTTTTTTTTCGCAAATGGGTATGAACCCTTATACTGTGTATTGGAGGAGCAGTGGGGACATCATTAAATGTATAGGGGAACCCTGGGGGACATCATACTGTGTATATGGGAGCTGTGGGCCCATCATTCTGTGTATAGGGGAGCTGTGGGATCATCATGCTGTGTATAGGGGAGCTGTGGGATCATCATACTGTGTATAGGGGAGCTGTGGGTTCATCATACTGTGTATAGGAGAGCTGTGGGATCATCATACTGTGTATAGGGGAGCTGTCGGTTCATCATACTGTGTATAGGGGAGTTGTGGGCCCAGCATATTGTACATAGGGGACTTGTACATGGGGAACTCAGTGGACATTATTAAATGTTAAGTAGGCACTTAAACATTATTGTTATGGGGCTCTCAGTATTGTAACCATCAAAGTTGCACATGGAGTATTATTACTTTCAAGGGACAAAATTTGTAGGGCACATGCACAGGAAATTAATATTTTCAGAGGGGCAATTTTACCATCTGGAGAGCACAAAGGAGGCATTATTACGATGTAAGGGGCACAGTGGTGGCACTACTATGTGGGGCAGTAAGAGGAGCTCTGTTTTTGTACCACACAGCAGGTGCAGTAATAGGGACACATATGGCAACAGTGGCTCAGTATTGGGTTATCAGCAGGATGAGGAGTTTATGCAGGTGGGGTAAAATACATTTGCACATGGACACACGAGAAGAAATGGGATGAAACTGAAAGGGAGAAGATACACATTAGATATTAGAAAAAACTTTTTGACAGGGTGAGCAATGAGTGGAACAGGCTGCCACGAGAGGTGGTGTGTTCTCCTTCAATGGAAGTTTTCAAACAGAGGCTGGACAGACATCTGTCTGAGATGATTTAGTGAATCCTGCATTGAGCAGGGAGTTGGACACGATGACCCTGGAGGTCTCTTCCAACTATAACATTCTAGGATTCTATGATTCTAAATGGAAATATGAGAAGTCAGTTGTGTCTTTGTTGTAATCTCTGCAGACGAGTCCTGGCTGGAGAAGTCGGACATGTCGGTCTGAGCGCGATGGAAAAGATGGGACAAATGAATGACTCCTCCAGAAAGAACGTCATCTGTAAGTCACTATCTGTTAAGCCCCCGTCTCACATAGCGACACACCAGCAATCCCGACAACGATCAGGATCGCTGGTGTGTCGCTACATGATCGCTGCTGAGCTGCCAAACAGGCAGCTCAGGCAGCGATCAGGACAGCGACACTGCGGGTAACAAGCGACGCACGTCGCCTAGTTACCCGCAGTGTACGTTGGATACCAGCGCACTGATGCAGGGAGCTGGTAACCAAGGTACACGTCGGGTTTCCAGGTGCTGCGTGGTGCCTGGAAACCCGACGTGTACCTTGGTTACAAGCTCCCCTGCAGCAGCGCGCTGGTGTCCAAGGTACACGTCGGGTTTCCAGGCACAGCCCCGCGCCCTGGAAACCCGATGTTTACCTTGGTTACCAGGAGATCGCTGGTCTCCTGCCTGCCACACGCAGCGATGCGTGCCTGCCAGTGGGAGACCAGCGATCAAAAAAATGTCCTGACATTTCTGACACGACCAGCGATTCACAGCAGGGGCCTGATCGCTGGTACGTGTCAGACATAGCGAGATCGCTGCTGAGATCGCTGTTTAGCAGCGATCTCGGTAGCGATCTTGCTATGTGAGACGGGGCCCTTAACTGTATTGTGATCTCTATATGTTCTGCAGGACTGGTATCTATCACTATATGTCATCATATGGCCGTAATATCAGTGCTGGTCTTTTTATAGAGATTTATTTTCAATAACAGTGCGGTTATCTCCTGAGGTTCCCCTATACCACCATAGTTATAATCATGATTACCTGGTTTAGGGGCCACAGGTGGACACAAACAGAAAGGGCCCCTGTGCAATAACAACAATATATGGGCCCTTTGCTGCCCAAGAGATCCTAAAAATGCAAAATTGCACCTTTTTTGGAGGTAGAAATGGGCCCCCTTACCTCTTGCGCCCATGTGCGGCCACGCAGGTTGCACCAATAATAGGCACCCACTCAGATATTTCGCCCCCACTGAGCTGAACCCCTAGCTACGCCTTGGTTCCTAGGCATGCTTTTTCTAAATGGGCCTTAAGGATCTCACATTTAAAAAGTCAAATTTTCTGGCTCCTTATGTTACTCCAAAGACTGTTTTCCAAATGGTTAGCTTGTTTGTCTGAAATCTATTTCTTCCAAACCTCATACACATGCACACTAGGCCAGGAGAGCAGAGTAAGATGCTGACAAACACTACTTGTGTTAGTTTATATCCGGTAAGAAACAAAAGAAAGAGGATGTTAAAAACTAACAAGCTCAATTTTATTTCTTTTATTATTTATTTTAAAATCACCATTGATTCCATGGTGCAATACATTGCACAGGGTTCACACAGAAAATACATATATAAATTACAATGAACAAATAAGGGTAGGTTCCCACGAACATATAAAGAACCGTCAGTGTTTCATCTAGAAAACTTGGAGATTTTTTTTCCTCATTTGTCATCCGTGTGTAATCTGTATGCAATCCTTGTTTTTACAATAGCAATTATTAATAAATTTACCAGACCATTTACAGTTTCCTATGTTAAAAATTGCAATGTTTCCATAACAAAACTGATGCAATACTGTGGCTCTGTATAGTATCAAATTTTTTTGTGCGGCTGTAAGCAGGTTGGGAGATGCAGTGACAGGCATGAGGCAGAGCAAGGGTTAACACAATGTAACAATTTAATAGAACAGGTTTTTTGTTCACTCCTCGCAGGGAAGTAAATGGTTAAAGAGTAACTAATAGAATTCTAATAGTAAAACAAGAATGTCCAATGTAAGAAGTTTATCGTGTCCTGTATGATCTTTGCAGCAGATGATCGGCAGGGGTTGTAGAACCGGAAGAGTCCTGGGGGGGAAATGTCCTCAGATGGGGTCCTTCAACGGTGATCCATCTTCTGGCGGCAGCGGTTGGTCTCCGGTACCTTCTGCTGAGCCCCTAGTCAATAAACGACTATGGCCAAAAAAACAAGGTTGCAGCACTCCAGTGTTCAATGGAAACGGGCCTGAAGCAAGTGGCAGGAAGGCCGTAAGAATCTGTCCGGTACCCTGCTCTCCCTCCTTTTCACGTGGGCGTTTCTCCCAGTCATGGAGCGCATGGCACTTCTCTCTCCTGCAGTTACGGAGCTCACGGCACCTCTCTGCGCAGCAGTCCCACTGCGGACGGCAGGGACCAACCACTGCGGCCTGTCGCGGTGCTGGCACTTGGGGATGGAGCGTATTGCTCACCTAGCTGCACGCTGCTGCTGGTTGCACCAAACTGCCTGCCGCTGCGTGCACTTTTCCTTTTACCTTACCCGCCCATGAGGTTGGTCCGGCTCCTCATTTTTTTCCCCAGGCAACATGGGAGGCAGCCTCAACTGTTCCGGACCCGGCTGGTGCAGGTACCTGCACACCGGTCTTCCTCCTTACACGGCCATGAACTTCAATGGATGTGTCTCATCCAACACATGGGAAAAATTAGTGCATGGTATGATTTTTGTCACGCATATTTGGCCACTGAAAAAATTGCTTATCTGCAGTGCCCCATTGAATAACAGTGGTCCTAGTGTGTTCATGTGCTTTCCGTTTTTTATATAGACAGCACTCTGACCAAAAATATGGTCTTGTTAATTAGCCATAACAGTGACAGAATGGTACAGCGGGGGAAAGAAAACTGCCCTGTTGGGCTTACAATCTACAGGGTAGTGATGAAGCAGACAGTAGGTTAGGGGGTGGAGCAGCTCCGGTGATAGTAATGAGGCAGTGGGGTTTTTGGGAGGCTGCAGGCTTTTCTGAAAAGATGTGTTTTCAAATTGTGTATGAAGGTTCCGAATATCGGAAACAATCGGACATGTTAAATTACTAAATCCCAGAGATTGGGGGATGCTCGAGAAAAATCTTTGATGTGATTAGGTGACCTATGTATGAGAGCGGAAAAAAAGAAAGATGTCTTGTGAAGAGAACCCAGATTATTTGTGGGAAGATATCTGAAGATTAGTTTAGAGATGTGGGAGGAGTCAGTGGACAATGTCAATATTAATAGTTTAAACGGGATTTGCAGAGGTATTGAAGACAATTCTCAATCCTTCTTTACATAGCGGCAGTCAGGACACCCCAATACACATTACTTGGTCTGCTTGTCCCATGTAATGTTGGAGAGCCTAGACAACATGCATTTAAGGCAGACCTAGGCAGCTAAAGGGCTGGAAACAATGGTGTATCACATCAAGTGGCTGCCTCTCAGCCTAACGTCTCAAGTTGACTGATGTCTGTTGTCACAGAATGTAGATACTGGTGTACATGACAGTGGGAAGAAGGGAGACATGGGCTGCACCATTCAGCCTGTGGGACTGAGCTCTGCGCTGCAGGCGTAATGATGACTTCACTAGATTATACCTTCTGAGCTGAGCTCAGCATGCACATAATGAAGAAGTGCATCTGGGGAACAAGGATGAGTATTTTTATTTTATTTCTTTTGTATATTTTTAATTGTCCGTAAGTATCTGTGGGACCACCATAATATTTGAGGGCATCATACTGTATGGGGAGCGGGCTTTGAAACATCACACTATGTGGGGGCATCATATTGTGTGGGCGCTATGGGGTCCATCATACTGCATGTGGAGGGGCTGTGGGGGCATTATACTGTGTGTGGGGTGCGTGGGTTCATACTACTGTGTGTGGGTAGCTTTATA
>JARQOD010000005.1:312440675-312482367 GCA_033576555.1 Oophaga sylvatica | reverse complement strand
CGATGTTACCCGCAGTGTCGCTGTCCCAGATCGCTGCCTGAGCTGCCTGTTTGGCAGCTCAGCAGCGATCATGTAGCGATACACCAGCGATCCTGACAAGTGCATATCGTTGTCGGGATCGCTGGTGTATCGTTATGTGACACCCAGCCTTTACTCTCCTGTCAGGCAGGAGAGGAACTCATTCATTTGGGTTTACTGTGAGGCTGCAGCATTAGCTGCGGTCCCTGCAGTAAACATTAACCCTTTCTGAAGGATTACACCGTGGGACCTGACTGTGCATGGGATAGGTAAGAATAATTTTGCTTTTTTATTTTATTTTTATTACAGGAAATGGTTTTAGCAGTAAAATAAAAGATGGTCAAAAACATGTGTCTTTATTTCATTAAAATGATTTTTAATTAAAGTGTGTGTGTTTTATTTTTATTTCATGCAATAGGATTAATAATTGATAGTTGTCTAATTGACAGCTCTCAATTATTAACCTGGCTTAAAGTGACCTTTCAATTGCAAGGTCATTTTAACCCCTTATTAACCCATTCGCCACCGCTACAGGGCAATGGGAATAGACGGGCAAAGTGCCAGAAAGGGCAAATCTAATTAGAGATTTGCCCTTTCTGGGGTGTCTGGGGGCAGATGTTAAGTAGCCGGGGGGGGGCCAAAAATAATGGTCCCTCTCTGGGCTATTATTATCTGCCCCCACTCACTGGCTTTGTCTGTCTGGTTGCGAAAATAGGGCGGGAGCCCACGCATTTTTTTTCAGCAATTTTACACCTCATATATATATATATACATGTCATTGAATTTGTGACACATATATATATATATATTTATATTTGTAGTTCATACACTTCTACATAGTATAATAGCCGCTAATTCAATTGCCGGCTTTTGTGAAAATGCAGAACCCGACATGAAATGACACTTGGTGTACATAGGGTTAACCATGTCTTTTCATGTCCTTTGCTATCTAATTTGCACAAACAATTAAATCAGACTATGTGTGCAAAATTTCACACCTGTAGGGGTTAATTAAAGGTGTAAATTCGTAGCAAAAAAGTCCGTTTTTTTTACAACGAATTTACACCTTTAATTAACCCCTACAGGTGTGAAATTTTGCACACATAGTCTGATTTAATTGTTTGTGCAAATCAGATAGCAAACGACATGAAAAGACATGGTTAACCCTATGTACACCAAGTGTCATTTCATGTCGGGTGCTTCTGTCTTTTCACTGAAGCCGGCTTTACCCAGCAATTGAATCAAAGGATATTTTACTATGTAGAAGTGTATAAACTATACATATATGTATATATATATGTCACAATGACATGTATATATATATATATGTATTCTATGTGTGTATATTTAGTGTTTACAAGGAAAGAATGGGGTTTTTTTAGTTGCGATATTTTGTTCCCATAGACTTACATGGGACTTCCGGTATCGGTATCGGGTATCGCCGATTTTTTAGTGATATCGGCGATACCATTCCGATTCCGATACTTTAGGATATCGGAAAGTATCGCTCAACTCTAGCCAAGACGTTACCAGCAGTTAGTTGCTAACTACCTGCCTATTCTGCCCATTGATGATCTCGGCCAGCTGAAAGATTGCTCATGCCAGCAATTCATGCCAGCATGTCGACAAACCAGCTTCTTCTTTTCTGCTCTGCTTTGTGACGGGGTGTCATGCCGATTGACACCCGGCTACCCGTTGCCTATCTGCGGGGAGCCAGATGTCAATTTGTATGACATTGGCAGGGACGTCTTATCAACAAAGTAGAACATAAGAGAAAGAACTGCTCTGTTGCAAGATGGAGAATAGCCTGAGCTGGGAGAGATTGTCATTAGAAATTAGCTTTCAGTAGGTTCTTAGCCCCACACGAAAAAATAACCAAAGTCCCGGATAACCCCTTAAGTCTACAGTTAGACAGAACTTCAATGCTTTGTTTATGAGTAAATTTTATTTTTATTTATTCTATTCATTTATATAGCGCCATTAATTCCACAGCTTTACACACATCTTCACTGTCTCTCAATCTGCAAATTGCCTCTTAAGAGAAAAAGAGGACTTGTACTCTATAGCGCCACCTATTGGAAGTAGCGATCTTACAAGTCACAATCAACCCTTTAACGAGTCTTGCAATGTGACTTAGGATAAAAGCCAAATCAGTATCTCAATTTGCAGACACGGTGTTTCGGACTATTGGTCCTCGTCAGTACAAAGTATGAGATCTGATTTGGCTAGATGAGAGGCTCTGGACTGAGGTATAAGGGGTAGGGTTTCTCCTTGTGGAGAAATCTCAATCTAAATTCCCTATCAGTATGTCTTTAGAATGTGGGAGAAAACCAGAGAACATTCAAACTCCTTCCAGATGTTATCCTTGGTGGGATTTATACCCAGGACCTCAGCACTGCAAAGCAACAATGCTAACCACTGAGCCACCGTGCTGCCTACTTTTAGGAGAAGCTCTCCGTGAAGTCATTTCCAATATGTGTATAATCATTTCTATGTAATGTAATGTGGGATACAATTAACAATAATTTCGCTGCCTTTGGTATTGCTTCTTCCTTTTAGAACTTGTGTGAATTATAAACTTGCGCATGTACTACGTTCTCTACATTGTAAAAACTGTATATATATATATCAGACATAATTAATTTTTCCAAGCATACTCAAAAGTGAAAATTAGAAAATAGATTCTTATCCTTAATACGTCTATTGTTTAATTTTATTTTCTACTTTATGGCCAGTAAAAATGTCAGTTGGCTCTGTAATAGCTACCATTGCGACAGTTCAACATTTTCCAGACTGGATCCAATTCAAACTATTGTTTTATATGTTATTTAATTAAAACAAAATCCCACAATGTAGGAAAATACGAAAAATAACATTTAGATCAGGAAAGAAAGTTATTAATAATGTAGCCGTGTACACAGCGAGCCAGGTTTACATTAGCAGTGCTGGCCAGTTCTTTGAAAGAAGATGGGTCCTTCATTCGGTGGATTCAGTACTTGACAATAAGTTAATCACAAAGTGTAAGGCCGGGATTACATATGCGAGAATCATGGACGAGTCTTGCATGTGAATTCCCGGCATTGCCACCGGCACTTGGAAGCGAAATGTACGGCTGCATGTATTTCTATGCAGCCGCTCGCTCAGCTCCCGAGTGCCGGCAGCAGTGCTGGGAATTCACATGCGAGACTTGTCCATGATTCTCGCATGTGTAATCCCGGCCTAAGGCCTCATACTCACTGGCTGGAAAAAAATCGGTCCGTTTTCTGCAGGAAAAAAACGGTACATTTGTTGTAAAAAGGCATGCGATTTTGATGCGATTTTAAATCGCACCATGCGTTTTCTGTCAGTTTTCCATCAGTTTTCCATCTGTATGCAATGCGATTTTAACATGAAGTTTTACATAGAGCAGTTATCTCTATGTAAAAAGTCATGTAAAAATCACATTGTAACAAAAAAATTTACACAAAAAGCAAATAATTATATATATATAATATATATATATATATATATATATATATATACATCTAATATATATATATATAATATATATATATATAGGTCATACACTTCTACATAGTATAATAGCCTCCTAATTCATCCCTGGCATTACTGTAAAATCACACTGACAGCTTTAATAAAGAATAGAAACAATACATATACACACATAGAATACATATATATTATATATATATATGTAATTGTGACATATATATATATACATATATTTATAGTTCCTAGACTTCTACATACTGTAATAGCTGCTAATTCAATTGCCGGCTTTTGTGAAATCACAGAAGCCAACATGAAATGATACATTGTTTCCACACAGTTAACCATGTAATTTCATGTATTTTGATATATGGTTTGAACTTACAATTACATAAGTGTATGTGTGCCAAATTTCAGACATGTAGGGGTTAATTAAAGGTGTAAATTCGTTGAAAAAAAATGCGTGGGCTCCCGCTGTATTTTCTCCACCAGACAGACAAAGCAAGCGAGTGGGGCAGATAATAATAGCCTAGGGAGGGTACATTTTTTTTGTGCCCCCCCTGGCTACTAACATCTGCCCCCAGACACCCCAGAAAGGGCAAATCTATAATTAGATTCGCTCTTTCTGGCACTTTGCCCGTCTATTCCCATTGCCCTGTAGGGGTGGCGAATGGGTTAATAAGGGGTTAATGTCACCTTGCTATTGAAAGGTGACCTTAAGCCATGTTAATAATTGAGAGCTGTCAATTAGACAACTATCAATTATTAATCCTATTGTATGATAGAAAAATCAAACACACACAGTTTAATAAAAAATAAGTTTAATTAAATAATCACACAGTTTTTGACCATATTTTATTTTCCTGCTAAAACCATTTCCTGTAATAAAAATAAAATAAAAAAGCAAAATTATTCTTACCAATCCGATGTACAGTCAGGTCCCACGGTGTAATCCATCAGAAAGGGTTAACAGGTTACAGTGGCAGAGAGCTAATAATGCTGTCTCGAGCTGTATTCCCTAAATGAATAAGTTACTCTCCCAGCGAAAGGAGAGGAATAGATTCATGAATGGAGCTTAATTGATTTATTGCCACTTTCACTTCAGTGACCTGACCTAAGGTGAAAGTGGGATACAATCAATTAAGCTTCATTCATTAATCACATCCTCTCCTGTCGGCAGGAGATAAGCTCATTCATTCAGGAGCTATCAGCTGAGCACGCAGGATTACTTGCACTGCTTATCTGATTGCTAGTTAACCCTTTGTGAAGGATTACATCGTGGGATGTGACAGATCGCCAGATAGGTAAGAATAATGTTGTTTTATTATTTTATATTTATTTTAGAAGAACAAGGGCTTCGAACGGATTAAGAGTTAAATAAAAGATGGTCAAAAATATGTGTTTTGATTTCATTAAAATTATTTATTCTTAAAGTGTGTTTGTGTTTTTTTATTTACTTCAATAGGATTAATAATTGATAGTTGTCTAATTGACAGCTCTCAATTATTAACATGGCTTAAGGTCACCTTTCAATAGCAAGGTGACATTAACCCCTTATTAACCCATTCGCCACCGCTACAGGGCAATGGGAATAGACGGGCAAAGTGCCAGAAAGGGCGAATCTAATTATAGATTTGCCCTTTCTGGGGTGTCTGGGGCAGATGTTAGTAGCCAGGGGGGGCACAAAAAAAATGTACCGTCCCTAGGCTATTATTATCTGCCCCCACTCGCTTGCTTTGTCTGTCTGGTGGAGAAAATACAGCGGGAGCCCACGCATTTTTTTTCAACGATTTTACACCTTTAATTAACCCCTACATGTCTGAAATTTTGTACAAATACACTCATGTAATTGTAAGTTCAAACCATATATCAAAATACAGGAAATGACATGGTTAACTGTGTGGAAACAATGTATCATTTCATGTCGGCTTCTGTGATTTCACAAAAGCCGGCAATTGAATTAGCGGCTATTACAGTATGTAGAAGTGTAAGAACTATAAATATATATATATGTATGTGTTACAATGACATGTATATATATAATAATATATATATATATGTATTCTATGTGTATGTATCTAGTGTTTTGTGAGCTGTCAGTGTGATTTTACAGTAGCCGGGGATGAATTACCGGCTTTTCAAAGGAGACTGGTGCATATAAATCGGACAGCACGTGCATGGTGCGAGTGCTGTTCGTTTTTTAATCGCACCCATTGACTTGCATTGGCGATTTTCATCCCAAAATCGCATCAAATCGCAGCATGCTGCGATTTTTTTCTCACAACAATATCTGATGAGAAAAAAATCGCAAATGAGAATTCACCCATTGACTAACATTGGTCAGATTTGCATCCGATTTTTTTTCCTCTGATTATCATCCGTTTTCGGCGCCAGTGAGTATGAGGCCTAAGAGGAAAATCCAGCTCCATGGACCTGCAAACTGTTTTATTTGAGTCAGTATGACACACAGGACTTCGTTACCATTTACGAGTTTCAGCTTTAACAGCACCCTTAATCATTTTCCCTGTTTTCTCCAAGGCTAGGACCCTCAGCAAAAAAAAATGGAAGCAAGTGTTCAATTTCTGTGCCAGACCACCAAATCAGAAAGAGAGAATTACAAAGTGTCCATTAAAGTGAATCTGTGTGTACCACGAGAGATACAAGTCCTCTGGAGAGAGTTGAGAATACAAGTAATATTCTCTAACAGGGTATATAAAAATAATAGCTGACATTACCTGTTTAACCCTATTTAGCAAAATCAGTGACATTGAGAGAATATTAATTATTGATACAATTATTAATTAAGGAAGTTAAGTTCTGTTGGGTCAGTGTCACGGGTGTGTCGCCACGAAGATCGTCGCGATTACACAACCTGACTTCTCACAGCTGAGTTTTTGGTGCTTGGTGTTTGTCGGCAGTGAGGGAGTTAATTCTCCCTCTCTCTGTGCTACATGAGGCCCAGCCTCGCCCAGCTGCAGTTAATGCTGCACTAATGAGATTCCTTCAAATACCTGCCAGTCTGCTAGGGAAGTGTCGGTGAAAGCATTCATGCAGACCAGCAGAGCGAATTGTGGTATTGTGAAGTCTGAAGTGAAGTACCTGGTGTGGTTTTCTCCCCTCCTCGCTTTATTATTTATCTCCTTACCCGTTGGTGTTTCTCTCTGTAGTTGTATAGTGAGTTTTGTATGCAAGGTGGTCTTTTATTTTACCCCCTTGTACTGTCTCGTGCGTGTTATACTGTGTGTAGGCATCTACCTTCCCGTTCCCTGTGGTGGTGATCAGGGTACTTCTCAGGACTAGATTACAGAGGGTCAGGGATTCACAGGAGATAGGGTTACGCTGGCGGCCTGGACCTCTGTACCATCAACAGTACCTCCAGGTAGAGGGATTAGTCAGTGCCCCAGCTTAGAGTCAGCTTAGACCCCGGACCTCCTGTATACAGTGACAGCGTGACATTTTTCACCGACCATACTAAAGATTCTCTCCAGCCACCATGGATCCAGTAGCCAGTCTAGCTCGGCAGTTGCAGAGTTTGTCCATGGAGCTGGCGGACGTTAAGTCCAAGGTTTTGTACCCCCTGGAGCAAGCTGGACCTGAACCTAAAGTAGCTCTCCCTGACAGGCTCACGGGTGGGCGGGACAAATTTTTTGCTTTCCGGGAGGCATGTAAATTGTACTTTCGGCTGCGACCTCGGTCATCGGGGAGTGAAGATCAAAGGGTGGGAATTGTCATCTCGCTCCTACAAGGGGACCCCCAATCATGGGCGTTCTCGCTTCCCCCGGGCTCCCCGGCTCTCCAGTCAGTGGATAGGTTTTTCGCAGCTCTGGGTCTTGTGTATGATGACCCGGATCGGGTCTCCCTTGCTGAATCTAAGTTACGTAAGATACAGCAGGGAGATCGTCCGGCGGAGGAATTCTGTTCGGAGTTCCGTAGGTGGGCCATGGACACCCAGTGGAATGACCCGGCTCTTAGGAGCCAGTTTTGTCAAGGTTTATCTGACAAATTAAAGGATGTGTTGGCACAGTATGACCCTCCCACGTCACTGGAAGCCGCTATGGCCCTTGCTATTCGTATTGACAGACGGCTTCGGGAGAGGTGCGGGTAACTCCGCCCCCTGTGATGACTCCACCTTCTACTAGGGCCCCTTATATGGAGGTTCCCCTGGTCAGTCCAGAGGAGCCTATGCAGTTAGGAGGGACATCATTCCGAGGGAGGGGATCGGCAGTGCGCCGCAAGACAGGAAGGTGTTTCTTCTGCGGGAGAAAGGGACATTTTATTGGGGGGTGTCCATCCCATCCTTTGCAGAGTGAGAAGTCGCCGGAAAACTATTGATCCCAGGTTGTGTGGTGGACGACAATCTGGGAGTATGTATTTCGTCCCCAGGTCCGTCTCAATTTCTCGTACCGGCGGAGGCGGTGGTGGGTACGAGAACTGAGAGGATATCTGTTCTTCTGGATAGTGGGGCCGGGGCTAATCTGGTGGATGCTCGGTTTGCCCGGGTTCAAGGTATGCGACTGAGTGTATTGGCTAAACCCATTCCCATATTCTCGATCGACGCCAGGCTCTTGGTCAAGGTAGTTTTTTGCAAGCCGTGCATAACATAGATCTTCGAGTGGGGGCAATACATAAAGAACTGTTGTCTTGTTACGTGTTGGAGGGTCTTCCCACTCCTATAGTGTTGGGCCTTCCTTGGTTAACTAAGCATAACCCGGTTATTAATTGGCAATCCAGAGAGATAAGCCAGTGGAGTGAATTCTGTAATAAAAACTGCATGAACACGGTCATCGGTGCGGTCGTGCCTAGGGCCTTACCTCCATTTCTGGTGGACTTTGAGGATGTATTTTCGGAGAAAGGGTGTCAAGAACTACCTCCTCATCGCGCGTATGACTGTTCTGTAAAATTGCTCCCTGAAGCCAACTTACCGAAATCTAGGTTGTATAACCTTTCTGGTCCTGAGAGGCAGGCCATGAAGGATTATATTTCGGAGAGTCTGGCTAAGGGGCATATTAGACCTTCATCTTCCCCGGTGGCCACGGGGTTCTTCTTTGTGAAGAAGAAAGATGGAGGCCTACGCCCTTGCCTGGATTTCCGTGAGCTTAATCGGATTACGGTCCGAGATCCGTATCCGCTCCCACTTATTCCCGATCTCTTCAATTAGATCGTGGGCGCCAAATGGTTCTCTAAGTTGGATATCAGGGGGGCGTATAATCTGATTAGGATGAAGGAGGGGGATGAGTGGAAGACGGCGTTTAACACTCCGGAGGGGCATTATGAGAACCTTGTCATGCCATTTGGTCTGACTAATGCCCCGGCGGTGTTTCAACATTTTGTTAATGACATCTTTCGCCACCTAGTGGGACAGTTTGTTGTCATATATCTGGATGACATCTTAATTTACTCGCCGGATCTTGTGTCTCATCAGGAGCATGTTAGGCAGGTGTTGCAGATCTTGCGGGATAATAAACTGTACGCCAAATGGGAGAAGTGTGTGTTCGCCGTACAGGAACTTCAGTTTTTAGGATTCCTGGTGTCAGCATCCGGTTTTCGTATGGACCCTGGGAAAGTGCGGGCAGCTCTTGAGTGGGATCTGCCAGAGGATCTTAAGGCATTACAACGTTTCCTGGGGTTTGCTAACTACTACCGGAAATTTATTCGTAATTTCTCGTCCATAGTTAAACCTCTCACAGACATGACTAAAAAAGGGACGGATTTTTCAAGGTGGTCTGACAAGGCTTGTCAAGCGTTTTCCTCCTTGAAAAAATGTTTTGCTTCGGCACCCATACTCATTCAACCTGATGCGTCACAGCCGTTCATTGTGGAGGTAGACGCTTCTGAGGTAGGGGTGGGAGCGGTATTATCTCAAGGTCCGTCCCCTGGTAAATGGCATCCTGTGCGCCTCCTTCTCTAAAAAATTGTCGTCCGCTGAGAGGAATTATGATGTCGGCAATAGGGAACTCTTGGCCATTAAGTTAGCTTTTGAGGAGTGGCGTCATTTTTTGGAGGGGGCAGTACACCCGGTCACCGTCATTACCGATCACAAGAACCTGCTATATTTAGAGTCCGCAAAACGTCTGAATCCCAGACAAGCTAGGTGGTCGTTGTTTTTTACCAGGTTTAATTTTGTCGTCACATATCGTCCTGGGTCAAAAAATGTAAAGGCGGATGCCTTATCTCGCAGTTTCCCTGGGGCCAGGAAGACGGATGACCCGGTTCCTATCCTTCAGGAGGGGTGGTGGTGTCGGCGGTATGCTCTGAGCTTGAGGAGGAGGTATTGGAGGCTCAGGGGGACGCCCCTGTTGGACCTCCAGGGAGACTGTTTGTTCCAGATCAGTTGAGACAAAAGGTAATCGAGGCACACCATAATTCAGCTTTGGCAGGACACCCAGGGAGTAAAGCAACTGTGGATCTCCTCTCGCGCCGGTTTTGGTGGCCTAACTTACATAGGGAGGTGGTAACTTTTGTCGCGTCCTGTGGGGTTTGTGCGTGCTCTAAGACCCCACATACCCGTCTGTCTGGGGCCCTCTTGCCTTTGAAGATCCCGGAGCGTCCGTGGACTCATCTGTCTATGGACTTTATTACGGACCTCCCGCCGTCTTCAGGTAAAACAGTCATACTCGTTGTTGTGGACAGGTTCAGCAAGATGGCACATTTTATCGCTCTTCCTGCTCTTCCTAATGCTAAAACTCTTGCGCAGGTGTTCATTGGGGAGATTGTGAGGCTTCACGGGGTACCCTCCGATGTGGTGTCGGATCGGGGGTCTCAGTTTGTGTCCAAATTTTGGAAGGCATTTTGTACACGGCGGGGGATGCAGTTGTCATTTTCATCAGCTTTTCATCCGCAGGCCAATGGTCAGACAGAGCGTCTGAACCAGAGCTTGGAGACATATCTCCGGTGTTTTGTGTCAGAGAACCAGGAGGACTGGGCTTCTTTCTTGCCTCTGGCGGAATTCGCTCTTAACAATAGGAGGAGCGAGTCCACTGGTAAGTCCCCGTTTTTTGGGGCATATGGTTTTCACCCCCAGTTTTGTACTTTCAATAGGGGGGCTCTTCTGGGGTCCTGAGGAGAGGACGTGGGTTCCTGTGTCGGATATTAACGCAGACCGATTAATTCGGGCCTTCCACACAACCCACCCAGATAAACCTGGCCCTGAGGGTCCGGAGGCCCCTCGTAGAAGGAGGGGTACTGTCACGGGTGTGTCGCCACGAAGATCGTCGCGATTACACAATCTGACTTCTCACAGCTGAGTTTTTGGTGCTTGGTGTTTGTCGGCAGTGAGGGAGTTAATTCTCCCTCTCTCTGTGCTACATGAGGCCCAGCCTCGCCCAGCTGCAGTTAATGCTGCACTAATGAGATTCCTTCAAATACCTGCCAGTCTGCTAGGGAAGTGTCGGTGAAAGCATTCATGCAGACCAGCAGAGCGGATTGTGGTATTGTGAAGTCTGAAGTGAAGAGTACCTGGTGTGGTTTTCTCCCCTCCTCGCTTTATTATTTATCTCCTTACCCGTTGGTGTTCCCTCTGTAGTTGTATAGTGAGTTTTGTATGCAAGGTGGTCTTTTATTTTACCCCTTGTACTGTCTCGTGCGTCTTATACTGTGTGTAGGCATCTACCTTCCCGTTCCCTGTGGTGGTGATCAGGGTCCTTCTCAGGACTAGATTACAGAGGGTCAGGGATTCACAGGAGATAGGGTTACGCTGGCGGCCTGGACCTCTGTACCATCAACAGTACCTCCAGGTAGAGGGATTAGTCAGTGCCCCAGCTTAGGGTCAGCTTAGACCCCGGACCTCCTGTATACAGTGACAGCGTGACAGTCAGGGCATCATGCAGGTCAGTCTAGATCTAAGGAAACTATTTTTTGTGTACATTCTCTTTTACCAATCCATAAAAAAACGTTATAGACCAGTATCTCTTCTTCATCAGTAACTGTATCTACATATTTTGGCATATTGAAATAGGTATTGTGTGCAATAGGTGAAGAAGAATGGTGGTGGGGTGCGCGCCACTTGATCCACATTATTATGCAAGGTTATACAGTTGTGAAAAATGTATTTGGGGTTGTGTAAAGATATACTTTAGAATATGTTTGTAACATTGTCTAAACCCAGATTCGTTGTCAGGTTACCAAATGGAAAAAAAATATTCATCTGCTCTGAGAATAATCTTCGATTGGTTATCATTATCACTGGTGATGTGCTTTTGATCACCCTTGTCATTATTACAGACTGTATGGAGTTCCTCGACCATAAAATCTAAATGTATGATGATTAGGGATGAGCGAGTAGTGAGATATTCGGACTCGCTATACTCATAACGAGTAGGTCCTAATACTCGGGTATTCGTTGCTAGTAATGTGTGCATGGTTGTTTAAATGGATGTGGTAAGCGGGAGGAGGAAGAGTGTGTGGGCAGAGAATGTGTGTGGGCAGAGACTATGTGTGTGGGGAGAATGTGTGCATGTCTGTGTGCGGGGGTCTGTGTGTATCTGTGTGTGTGCGGGTCTGTGTGTAGGCAGGCATCGTCCGATGGGACTACAAGTCGCATCTGGCTATAACTGCTACAGTGACAGCATTAGCGGATGATGGGACAGTAGTAGTCCCATCATCTGGCTAATGTGTTGAATAGTAAAAAGAAAAACCATACAGACATAGAGTACATACTCACCATATACAACTAATCCCCAAAGCCCTCGATCACCTGTAAAAAAACAAGATAATAAAGAAACAATATACTCCCTGTTCCGACGTAGTCCATATAATAACAATTGTCCGACAACGATCTCCCGTGGAGAGCTGTCACATGAGCATATTTAGTAATGAACATAATAATGTTTTTCCAGGTGATCGAGGGCTTCGGGGATTAGCTGTATATGGTGAGTATATACTCTATGTCTGTATGTGTTGTTTTTTTTTTTTACTATTCAACACATTAGCCGGATGATGGGTACTACTACTGTCCCATCATCCGCTAAGGCTATCACTGTAGCAGACATAGCCGGATGGGACTTGTAGTCCCATTGGACGATGCCTGCCTACACACAGACCCGCACACACACACACACATGAGCCATAGCCTATGACTCATCTATGACGCTGCGCGACCAGCCAATCATAGTAATGCCACAACCAAGAAGGCTGTGGCATTATTGTGATTGGCTAGCATGCTGGGCAGGAGATCCGAATATTGAGAGGCGAGTAGTGAAATACTCGCTATGTTTCGAGTACCTCGAGTACCGCATTACTCGTCGAGTATCGAATACTTGCGAGTATACTCGCTCATCCCTAATGATGATCTTGATAAACAGTTTTACTGAGTTGCTTCTATACAATGGTGATTGAAATTTTGTGAACCCTTCAGACTTTCTACATGCTGCATACATTTGACCTAAATATACATTCATCCCTACAAAATCGCTTCAAATCTGTTATGTTAGGTTATTCTCTCATAAACTGCTCACTTCGGGTGATTCTACAATATTTCCCTTCTATTAAAAGGGTTACCCAAGATTTTGGATATTTTTGACTGTGGGGCTCAGAACTTACAGGTTGGTAGTTACTTCCATTTGTACACAATCTGTATAATGATGGATTAGTCATTTGCAAACTTTTAGAGATGGTTTTGTAACTTTTCCCAACCTGATGAGCATCAACAACTCTTCTTCTGAGGTCCTTAGAAATCTCCTTTGTTAGTGCCATGAAACACTTTCACAAACATGTTTTAATGATTAGACTTTAATAAAGCCTTGTTTCATACATAAAACAGGTTGCACACTCACACCTGATTGTCATCCCATTGATTAAAAACACCAGACTCTAAGTACACCTTCACATTATCTGCTAATCCTAAAGGTTCACATACTTTTGCCATGCACAGACATGTGAGATTGAATTTTTTTCCTCAATAAAAAATGTATAAATCTAATATTTTGACTGATATGTTTGGTTTGGTTCTCTTTTATCTACTTTTAAGACTTATGTGAAAATTGTATGCAGTTTTGGGGTACATTTATGCAGAAATAAAGAAAAGAATCCAAAAACTTTCCAGCACCACAGTAGACAGTTTAAAATCTGGTAGCGAGTCTAGCAACTGCTGCAACTGAGGACAGGTTTTACAAATCCTATTACCGTATATACTCGTGTATAAGCCGAGATTTTCAGCACCTTTTTTTGTGCTGAAAATGCCCCCTCGGCTTATACACGAGTCATTGGGCAGAAGACAGCGGGGGAGGGGGTGCCGGGGCAGGAGCCGGTGGCTGGGACATCATACTCACCCTCCCCGTGCCATCGCTGAACGTCCCGGCAATCTGCGTTGTACCCGGCTTCCTGCAGCTCTCCTGTGCTGAGCGGTGATGTAATACCGCTCATTAAGGTCATGTAATATGGACGCGACGCCACTCCCATAGGCGTGGCGTCCATATTCATGGCCTTAATGAGTTGTATTACGTCACCGCTCAGCACAGGAGAGCTGCAGGAAGCCGGGTACAACGCAGGATTACCGGGACGTTCAGCGATGGCACGGGGAGGGTGAGTATGACGAGGGGGAGAACGGAGGACGGGGGAAGCATGGAGGAGGACAATGAGCATGGAGCAGGATGGGGGAGAGGACGGAGAGCACAGAGGAGCACGGAGCAGGACGGGGGGAGGATGGAGAGCACGGAGCAGGACGAGGGGGAGGATGGAAAGCACAGAGGAGCACGGAGCAGGACGGGGGGGAAGATGGAAAGCATGGAGGAGCACGGAGCAGGACGGGGAGGATCGAAAGCACAGAGGAGCATGGAGCAGGACGGGGGGGAGGATGGAGGGCACAGAGGAGCACGGAACAGGACAGGGGGAGGATGGAGAGTACAGAGGAGCACGGAGCAGGACGGGGGGCAAAGGAGGACGGAGCAGGAGGGGGGGAGCACAGAGGAGAATGGGGGAGCACAGAGCTGGATGGGGGAGCAAAGAGAAGGACGGGGCAGCACAAAGCAGGACGGTGGTTTATACACCCGCTTATACGCGAGTCAATAAGTTTTCCCAGTTTTTTGTGGCAAAATTAGGGGGGTCAGCTTATACACGGGTCGGCTTATACATGAGTATATACGGTAATCTAAAACAGCAAATAATGGGCAGCACGTTGGCTTAATGATTAGGACTACTGTTTTGCATCACTTGGGTTTTAGGCTATTTTCACTTGTTAGAATGTATCCAGCAGCAATTTGTTGGAAATAAGTTGTGCAGACACACCTTTTTTCTCTGTTTTAAAAGAACTGATGTCAGCTGGATCCATCTTTTTAACGTTGACATTTTCTATGGAAAACTGATCCGTTAAATAGTCATCTGTTGTTTTGCCATTTGAAAAGGATCCAATTTTTTGCTTATTGGATCAGTTTCAAATAGATGATTACTTGAAAGTTCACATATCCAGCAGTATATAGTCATGGCCGAAAGTGTTTGCATCCTTGATATTGTTCAAGAAAATGAAGTAGTTCTCCCAGAAAATTATTGCAATTACACATGTTTTGTTATGCACATTTTTATTTCCTTTGTGTATCATGGAACAACACAAAAAAATGAGAGAAAAAGGCAAATTAGACATAATTTCAAACAAAACCCCCAGAAATGGGCCAGACAAAATTGTTTGCACCTTTACAAAATTCTGGATAAACAACTTTGTTTCAAGAATGTGATGCTCATTCAAATTCACCTGTGGCAAGTAACAGGTGTCGACAATATGAAAATCACACCTCAGACCAGATAAAAAGGGGAAACGCTTACTCTATATTTGCATTGTGTGTCTGTGTATGTGTCAGTATTCCGGGTTTTCTAGGTAACTTTGTCAATGATTTTGCCCTTTGTTAAGATGGAGTTTGCTGTTTTCTGTGCCCTACTTCCTGTTCGTTTGTTTAAAACCCGGCTCAGGTGCTGGCTTCACTGCTGGAATATTCTGCTTCTGTTTCCCTGCAACCCAGCTGCTTGTTCCTCACAGATCGTTGTGTGTTTACCAGGAAGTGCATAATCAGGTTATCTTCAGGTGTTTCTCTGCCACAGCAGTTTCTACCCATGGCTCTGGACTTTCCCTGCATATGTAAGTTGCACAGACTGTGTTGTCACTAAACTGTTGACTTGGGAAATTAACCTTTGTTTCACTCCATCTGATAAGAACTGCGTTTCTGAACTGTTGCTGTTTAACCCTTTGTGCATTACCTCTGGTGAGAGCTGTTGGAACTATTACTGGAACCTTACTGACTTATGAACTTGTTGTTGGACTTCATTGAATTTAGCCACAACTGAGATTAACTTGTTCCTGGACCTCCCTGTGTTTTCTGCATACCTGGATCTGACTCTTCACACACCAGCAGTGTGTAAATCCAGCCACGTAACTTGTGCATCAGACTTACCTTGTGGTCACATTTGTGTGAGGACTTCGTCGTAAGAACTTTACCACCCTCGCTATAGAGGTTCAAGGACTTATATCCGGATTCATATAACTGGACTTGTGTATATATATTATGGACTCATTGCATGTCACTACGGGTTGTTTGAATATTGTTTTGGGGGTTTTGCTGTTTCACAAATACATTATTTTGCATTCAAAGAAACCCGTCTCTGATTGTTCATTGCCCCACGCTATCAGAATCCTCGAGTTCCTACAATAGTATTACAGTATGCTGCACGAATCATGAAGAACAGAAAAAGGAGAAGAGAACTGTCAAAGGACTTGAGCACCAAAACTATTGAACAATATCAACAAGGTTACAAGTCAGTTTCCAGAGATCTTGATGTTCTTTTGACCATGGTGTGCAACATAATCAAGAAGTTTACAACCCATGGCACTCTAGCTAATCTCCCTGGACATAGATGGCAGAGAAAAATTGATAAAAGCTTTCAATGCAAGATACTTTGAATGGTGGATAAGCAGCTCCAATCAAGTACCAAAGAAATTCAAGTTGTCCTGCAGGCTTAGGGTGTATCAGTTCAGTGTAAACTATCCGCTGACATTTGAATAAAATGAAATTATCTGGCAGGAGACTCAGGATTACCCCACTTCTGACACAGAGGCATAAAAATCTTGACTGCATTTTGCCAAAATGTATGTAAGTAAGCCAAAATCCTTCTGGTAAAGTGGTTTGTGGACAGATGAGACCAAGATAGAGTTTCTTGGTAAAGCACATCATCCTACTCTTTACCAAAAACAGAATAAGACCTTCGAAGAAAAAGTTCCTACAGTCAAATATGGTGAAGGTTCAAAGTTGTTTTAGGGCTGCTTTGCTACCGCTTGCACTTGGTGCCTTTACTGTGTGCAAGGCATCATGAAATCTGAAGTTTACCAATAGATTTTGGATTGCAATGTAGTGCCCAGTGTCAGAAAGCTGGGTTTGCGTCCTAGGTCAACAGTCTTCCAGCAGCACAATGACCCCAAAAATACCTCAAGAAGCACCTAGAAATGGATGGCAACAAAGCACTAGAGAGTTCTGAAGTGGCAAGCAATGGGTCCAGATTTAAACCTCATTGAACACCTATGGGGAGATCTTAAAATTGCTGATGGGAGAGGGCACCCTTCAAATATGAGAGACCTGGAGCAATTTTCAAAATAGGATTACTCCAACATGCCAGTTGCGAGGAGTAAGAAGTTTGTTGATGGTTATAGGAAGCAATTGATTGCAGTTATTTATTCCAAAGGGTGTGCAACCAAATATTAAGTTGAGGGTGCCAACAATTTTGTCCAGTCCATTTTTGGGGTTTTGTGTAAAATTATGTCCAATTTGTTTTTTCACTTTATTGTGTTGTTCCAATACACACAAAGGAAATAAACATGTGCATAACAAAATATTCTATTTTCTAACACAATTTCAAGGGTGCCAGTACTTTCGGCGGTGACTGTATGTTAAATATCTGTTTTCCACATCCAGTAAGCAAAAAAAGATCCGTTTCAAATGAGAGAACAATTGGTGTCTATTTAATGGATCCATTTTCCATAGACTTCAATGTTTAAAAAAACAAAACAATCCAGCCGAAATCAGTTTTTTAAAAATAGACAGAAAAGTTGTGTCTGCACATCTTATTTATCAGTGGGTTGCTGCTGGGTACATTTTAATGTAGGGTTTCCCAACTACAGTCCTCAAGAGCTACTAACAGGCCATGTTTTCAATATTTGCTTTGTATTATTGCACAGGTGATGGAATTATTGTCTGTGGAAGTGATGGAATTATCAACTGGGCAATAATAAGGAAATCCTGAAAACATGACCTGTTGGTGGCTCTGGAGTTGGGCAATACTGTTCTAATGGATGATTACTGGACATGTGAACATAGCCTTAGGTTTAAATTCCACCAAGGACAACATCTGCAAGGAGTTTGTATGTTCTTCATGAGTTTGTGTGGGTTTCCTCCGGGTTCTCCGGTTTCCCCTACACTTCAAAAACATACGGTTTTGGAATTTAGATTGTGAGTCCCAATAGGGACAGTGCTGATAATGTAGTGTCTGAGAGTGGTGCAGAATATAATAGCGCTATGTAAGCGAGCTAAATAAATATTATCACTATTGTTTTGAATCTACAGTGTCCAGCGGTGGTGTATATACGGTATGTAGAGAACCTGAAACAAAATTGGTAGCGGATGAACCATAGCATAATTGATAAGAGTAAATTCACACAAGACAGATAAAAACTGCATCACAACCACAGTTTTTATATGGTTTTGGGGTTTTTTCTACTTGTAAAAACACAATATATGTATATATATATTCTACTTGTATCCACTGGATAAATGTGTAATAAATGTACCAAAATAGAAATGTTACAGATGTCAAACCCACAGAACAAAACTGCAAAATTCCTTTTTTTAAATATGTAGATTAATAATGACATGGAAAATTAAGAAAATCACCAAACATTCTTAAAAAGGACAATTTGCATTGTATTGGCATCATTTTCATGTACTTATGACACTTTGCTAACTTATTACACAGATTTTTAATGTTAGCTTGCTGACCGAGCACTCCGCCCCCACCAGGTGGTGATTTTAATTACACCAGGTCCCTACTTTACCCATAAATGCAGGCATTGCTGACAGAGGTGCATATTCACCCAGAAATTCAGATATCAGCCTAATAGAGGTATGTTCACATTAGGTCAGGGACTCACCAGTATTGAGACCACCTTGACGATGGTTGGTGGGCTTTAAAATGTTTGGCCAAATGTTTATACTAAGCGTCTCAAATTTTTCCTTATATTCCAAAGCCATATTGCTATTCTAAATTTCATGTATTCCATATTGTCATGCTTTAGTATGCTTGAGTGCAGCCTTTTTTTGTATGTTTTACATGGGGGTAACTTCCCTTGGTTTACACCTAGTTCACATTAGTCTGGATATGCCAGTCAGGTTTTTTTGTCTATTGAATGTTAGCTTGCTGACCGAGCACTCCGCCCCCACCAGGTGGTGATTTTAATTACACCAGGTCCCTACTTTACCCATAAATGCAGGCATTGCTGACAGAGGTGCATATTCACCCAGAAATTCAGATATCAGCCTAATAGAGGTATGTTCACATTAGGTCAGGGACTCACCAGTATTGAGACCACCTTGACGATGGTTGGTGGGCTTTAAAATGTTTGGCCAAATGTTTATACTAAGCGTCTCAAATTTTTCCTTATATTCCAAAGCCATATTGCTATTCTAAATTTCATGTATTCCATATTGTCATGCTTTAGTATGCTTGAGTGCAGCCTTTTTTTGTATGTTTTACATGGGGGTAGCTTCCCTTGGTTTGCACCTAGTTCACATTAGTCTGGATGTGCCAGTCAGGTTTTTTTGTCTATTGAATGTTAGCTTGCTGACCGAGCACTCCGCCCCACCAGGTGGTGATTTTAATTACACCAGGTCCCTACTTTACCCATAAATGCAGGCATTGCTGACAGAGGTGCATATTCACCCAGAAATTCAGATATCAGCCTAATAGAGGTATGTTCACATTAGGTCAGGGACTCACCAGTATTGAGACCACCTTGACGATGGTTGGTGGGCTTTAAAATGTTTGGCCAAATGTTTATACTAAGCGTCTCAAATTTTTCTTTATATTCCAAAGCCATATTGCTATTCTAAATTTCATGTATTCCATATTGTCATGCTTTAGTATGCTTGAGTGCAGCCTTTTTTTTGTATGTTTTACATGGGGGTAGCTTCCCATGGTTTGCACCTAGTTCACATTAGTCTGGATGTGCCAGTCAGGTTTTTTTGTCTATTGAATGTTAGCTTGCTGACCGAGCACTCCGCCCCCACCAGGTGGTGATTTTAATTACACCAGGTCCCTACTTTACCCATAAATGCAGGCATTGCTGACAGAGGTGCATATTCACCCATAAATTCAGATATCAGCCTAATAGAGGTATGTTCACATTAGGTCAGGGACTCACCAGTATTGAGACCACCTTGACGATGGTTGGTGGGCTTTAAAATGTTTGGCCAAATGTTTATACTAAGCATCTCAAATTTTTCCTTCTATTCCAAAGCCATATTGCTATTCTAAATTTCATGTATTCCATATTGTCATGCTTTAGTATGCTTGAGTGCAGCCTTTTTTTGTATGTTTTACATGGGGGTAGCTTCCCTTGGTTTGCACCTAGTTCACATTAGTCTGGATGTGCCAGTCAGGTTTTTTTGTCTACAGATTTTTTATGTGGCACGAGGTATAAAAAACAGTAATTTTGAGCTCCTTTTAAAGCTTTTAATGGTTTTCACTGTGCAGAGTAAATTGCAGTACTGTATATGTTCATGTTCTCACATGGTTTCTTACAAATGCAGTAAATCCACCTCAACCTTGATCAGGCGGAGAAAGCACTACTGCATCTGGAACTCATTCTATGGGTTTATTGAAGTCTTAAGGCACTGTCACACTTAGCGATCGCACTAGCGATCACGACAACGACACGACCTGGCGAGATCGCTGGTGCGATCGCTAGTTAGATTCCAAACACATCTCATCAGCGATCTGTATAACGACCTCTGCGGTCGTTGGGAAAACCTAGTCCCACCTGCGACGCTGGTGAAGTCGTTCATAAAGGGTGTCACACTCAGCGATTCAGGCTCACCAGCGGGTCACCATCGACCAAAAAACAGCTCAGAACGTTCATGAGCGATCAACGACATCTCAGCGGGGGCCACATCGCTGCTACATGTCACACACAGCTGCGTCGCTAACGAGATCGCTACTGCGTCATAAAATCGGTGACGCAGTAGCGATCTCGTTAGCGATCTCGCTTCGTGTGACAGTACCTTAAGAAGTGTGGTCTAACCTCTTGGACCCCTACTGATCCTGAATACAAGGCAGTGTTGGTTTCCATTGGGAAAGGTGGCCACACATGGATGGTCATTCTCTTTTGAAACTAAAGGGCGATACTAAGTCAATGGTCACATTATGTCACCTATATTTAGCCTTTTCTTAGATAGAACTGTATATTAATTCACTGTTTTTCACAATGATTGCCATAAGGGTTGTAAATTAGCCTAAATATTCAGCAATTCATCCACTACTTTAATTTTATAGTGTCCCCAGCCAGGTTTTTCATCCCAGATTCTAGGAAAGCTCATTTTACAACTCCCACAGGAGCTTCAAAAAAAACGTGAGCAGGCGGTATAATAGATGTAACTAATAAGCAATTGAATGGAAGACTCCTTAATTATTATTTTAAATTTCAGAACTTTTTCTCTTTACAGATGAATAAGAGCATTAGGTTCAAGCCTTAATCATGGAGGCTAATTATGTGTTTTTTAACATTTCCTAACAAATCACTTCATGAAATAGTATACCTTATATTCTCGAGTATAAGCCGAGACACCTAATTTTGCCACGGAAAACTGGGTAAGCTTATCGACTCGAGTATAAGCCGGTTATGCATTGTTCCCTAATCCCTGTCCTGGTATGCGTAGCTCCCCCGTCCTGTCCTGGAAAGCGTGGTGTTGTGAATGTGCTAGAAATGAATTCTGAGCAGAAGCTCCATCTGGTGGTTACAAACAGTACTGAACTATTCAATGAAGATTGTGAGGATTGGCGATCAGGTGTTACTGACCGGTCTTATATAAGGGAGGTTCCCTCCCATCAGGGTTGCCGGTGATCAATTGTTCTGGTCTCAACTTTTGTTCCTGGTTCACTTTGAAGCTTGCTGTTTCGTGCCTGCATCTTCTGCTAACAGATAAGACATTTTCTTCTTTTAGTTTTTTGTGCTTGCTTTTTGCATTTTGTCCTGCACTTCTGTGGGGGTCTGCCAGGTCCCCTCTGGGGGCTTGTGCTCCTCTCAGTTTAGTTCAGCCAGTTGTTTGTTCATTTGCCTTTTCCAGTTTTTTCTGTGGCTGCGGCTTAGTTTTGTTACACCAGAGAACTAATTTAGGTGGTAGAGGTCATGTGATCTCAGGTGTTTTTGCAATTAGTGTGTTGGTATTTTTTTAGGGTTTTTTGGATTGCAGTAAGTGACCTTCCTATCCTTTTCTTTCTAGGAAGATTGGGCCCCAACGTTTGCTCATACTATTTTCTGTCTGTGTCTGTATTTCCTATTGTCTAACCGCCATTACATGTTTGGGGGCTTCCTATGTTCTTTGGGGATCTGCTCCGGGCAGATAGTTTTCCTCTTTCTATCTTTAGGTGAAGTTAGCTTCTCAGGCTGTGACGAGGCGTCTAGGACCAACGTAGGTACGCTCCACGGCTGCCTTTAGTTGTGGTGGTTAGTCAGGGTGCTGCAATCCAATAGATTCCAACCTCTCTGGTGTATTGCCTTTTTTGCCTGCTCTCCTCAGCTACCAAATCATAACAGTATCACCGGCCTAAAACTGATAATTATATGGTACTCACAGAAGGGAAAAATAGTGTGAAAGAAAGAAGATTGTCAGAGTTGTCAGAGATTTTTTATTTTTTTTTCCCTCTGTATCTCTGGGTGCTGAGGAGGATTTTTTTTTCTCTCTCAATGGAGTTTGCACAGTTGTCTGGCTGTGTGGATCAGCTTGCCACTGAAGTTCGGAGTATTGCTACCTATGTTGCAGGGTTGCCGGTTGTGGAACCTAGGATCCTCATGCCAGATTTGTTTTTAGGGGATCAAGCTAAATTTCTGAATTTCAAAAATAACTGTAAGTTGTTTTTTGCCATAAAATCTAAGTCCTCAGGGAACGCAGCACAGCAGGTTCAAATTGTCATCTCTCTCCTGCGCGGCGATCCTCAGGATTGGGCTTTTTCCCTGACACCTGGGGACCCTGTTTTGAGTAATGTTGATGCATTTTTTCAGGCTCTGAGGTTATTGTACGATGAGCCTAATGTCACTGATCAAGCTGAAAAAGCCTTGTTGGCATTAAATCAGGGGCTTGAGGACGCTGAGTTATACTGTCAGAGATTCCGAAGGTGGGCAGTCCTGACCAAATGGAATGACGTTGCTTTGGCAGCCCTTTTTCGGAAGGGTCTGTCAGAGAATGTAAAGGATGTTATGGTGGGATTCCCTGCCCCCTTTGGTCTCAGTGATTCTATGTCATTAGCGATTCAAATTGACAGACGTTTGCGTGAGCGTAGAGGTATGCGTGGAATAGTGTTGCCTTGTGAACCAGCTTCTGAACCCATGCAGTGTGATAGAGTGGCTTCTGGGGCACAGCGTCATGAGTTTCGAAAACGCAATGGGTTGTTTCTACTGTGGTGATGCCTCTCATGCTATTTCAGTCTGCCCTAAGCGGGGAAGACGTTTTGCACGTTCAGTTGTCTTGGGTAGTGTTCAGACTAAATTTTTGTTGACTGTTACCCTGATTTGCTCCCTGTCCACATTTTCTGCTCAGGATTTTGTTGATTCGGGAGCAGCTATTAACCTGATGGATTTTGATTTTGCTAAACGTTGTGGGTTTCCCTTGATACCCCTACGGAAGTCTATTCCCCTACTGGGGATCAATTCTACCCCTTTAGCTGAGAATAAACCCAGTTCTCTACTCAGGTGATAATGAGGGTTGAACCTGATCATCAGGAGAGTTGCAAATTTTTGGTGCTGTATAATCTGCATGACATTATTGTACTGGGTTTCCCTTGGTTACAGTCTCATAATCCTGTTTTGGATTGGAAATCTGTGTCTGTAACCAGTTGGGGCTGCCAATGTGTTAATGCCAACACTCCTGTTTTTTCTGCCTCTCCCCAGGCTCAGGATGTTCCTGACTTTTTGACTGATTTTTCTGATGTGTTTAGCGAAAGTAAATCTGCATCCTTGCCCCCCCATAGGAGCTATGACTGCGCTATTGAATTAGTGCCTGGTAGTAAATTCCCTAAAGGTCGCCTTTTTAACTTGTCTGTACCTGAACATGACGCTATGCGGTCTTATATCAAGGAGTCATTGGAGAAGGGTCATATCAGACCATCCTCTTCACCCTTGGGTGCCGGTTTTTTTTTTGTGGCCAAAAAGGATGGTTCATTAAGGCCGTGTATTGATTATCGTCTCTTGAACAATATCACTGTGAAATATCAATATCCGTTACCCTTGATTTCTGACCTGTTTTCCAGGGTGAAAAGTGCTACTTGGTTTACCAAGCTTGACCTCAGGGGGGCATATAACCTTATTCGCATTAAGCACGGGGATGAATGGAAGACGGCATTTAATACCCCAGAGGGGCATTTTGAGTACCTAGTGATGCCCTTTGGGCTCACTAATGCTCCTTCCGTCTTCCAGTCCTTCATGAATGACATTTTCAGGGATTTTGTGGATAAATTTCTGATTGTTTATTTGGATGATATCTTGATTTTTTCCAATGATTGGGACTCTCATGTGAAACATGTTCAGACTGTGTTCCAGATTTTGAGAGAGAATGCTCTGTATGTGAAGGGATCAAAGTGTCTTTTTGGCGTACAGAGGATCTCATTTCTGGGATTCATTTTGTCCCCATCTGTTATTGAAATGGACCCGGTCAAGGTTCAGGCCATCTGTGATTGGGTCCAACCTACTTCATTAAAGGCTCTTCAGAGATTCTTGGGTTTTGCCAATTTTTATCGTAAATTTATTGGTAATTTCTCTGTTATTGTTAAACCATTGACTGATTTGACCAAGAAGGGTTCTGATGTGGTGAATTGGCCTCCTGAGGCAGTTTCTGCGTTTCAGGAACTTAAGCAGAGATTCACTTCTGCTCCTGTTCTACGGCAGCCTGATGTTTCTCTGCCATTTCAGGTGGAGGTTGATGCCTCTGAAATTGGGGCAGGTGCCGTTTTGTCCCAAAGAGATCCAGAGACCTCTAAAAGTAACCCTTGTGCCTTTTTCTCTCGAAAATTTTCTCCAACTGAACGTAATTATGACGTGGGTAATCGGGAGTTATTGGCCATGAAGTGGGCTTTTGAAGAGTGGAGACATTGGCTGGAGGGAGCCAAACATCAGGTGGTGGTCCTCACGGACCATAAGAATCTGGTTTATCTGGAATCAGCCAAGTGACTTAATCCTAGACAGGCCAGGTGGGCCTTGTTTTTCACACGTTTTAATTTTGTGGTTTCCTTTCTTCCTGGCACTAAGAATGTTAAAGCGGATGCCCTCTCGAGGAGTTTCCTTGCTGACTCTCCCGAGTTATCTGATCCTACTGTTATTTTGAAAGAGGGTGTAGTTCTTTCCGCCATCTCGCCCAATTTGAGACTGGCTCTGGAAGGGTGTCAGGAGGATAAACCCGAACTCTGCCCTATTGGGAAATTGTTTGTCCCAGACCGGTGGAAAAAGAGTGTGATGTCTGAGATTCATTGTTCCGCTTTGGCCGGTCATCCCGGAATTTTTGGTACCAGAGACTTGGTTACTCGGTCCTTTTGGTGGCCTACTTTGTCTCGTGACGTCAGGGAATTTGTGCAGTCCTGCGGGACTTGCTCTCGCTCCAAGCCTTGCTCTCGCCCTAGTGGTTTGTTGATGCCATTGCCTGTGCCCAAGAGACCATGGACCCATATCTCTATGGATTTCATTTCCGACCTCCCTGTTTCTCAGAGAATGACCGTTATCTGGGTGATTTGTGATAGGTTTTCCAAAATGATACATCTTGTGCCATTACCTAAGTTGCCTTCCTCCTCCGAATTGGTGCCTTTGTTCCTTCAGCACGTGGTTCGGTTACACGGTATTCCTGAGAACATTGTGTCTGACAGAGGAGTCCAGTTTGTTTCCAGATTTTGGAGGACTTTTTGTTCTAAACTTGGTGTTCAATTGTCTTTCTCCTCAGCTTTTCATCCTCAGACCAATGGACAAACTGAGAGAACAAACCAGACATTGGAGACTTATCTGAGATGCTTTGTGTCTGCTGATCAGGATGACTGGGTCTCTTTTTTGCCTTTGGCTGAGTTTGCCCTTAATAATAGGGCTAGCTCTGCAACCTTGATGTCTCCATTTTTCTGCAATTTTGGGTTTCACCCTCGATTTTCTTCAGGACAGACGGAGGCTTCTGTCTGTCCAGGTGTTGACTCTGTTGTGGAGCGTATGCAGCAGATTTGGGACCAGGTAGTGGAGAGGTTGTCCCTCTCTCAGGAGAGGGCCCAGCGGTTTGCCAACCGGCATAGGACTGATGGTCCTCTGTTTGAAGTGGGGGACTTGGTCTGGTTGTCCTCAAGAAATATCCCTATGAGAGTTGCATCTCCTAAGTTTAAGCCTAGGTTCATTGGACCTTATAAGATCATGGAGATTCTTAATCCTGTTTCCTTTCGTTTACTTCTTCCAGGGACATTTAAGATCCATAACGTGTTCCACAAGTCCTTATTTAAGAGGTTTGTCGAGCCAGTGGTTCCTATGGCTGTGCCTCCTGACCCTGTTTTGGTTGAGGGCAATCTGGAGTATGTGGTTGAGAAAATATTGGATTCTCGTTTTTCTAGACGGAAACTCCAGTATTTGGTTAAGTGGAGAGGTTATGGTCAGGAGGACAATTCTTGGGTGTTTGCTTCGGACATCCATGCTAGAAGACTCATCCGTGAGTATCACAGAGCTCATCCTGACCGACCTGGTTGCCCAAATGAGGGTTCGGTGACCCCTCCTCAAGGAGGGGGTACTGTTGTGAATGTGCTAGAAATGAATTCTGAGCAGAAGCTCCCTCTGGTGGTTACAAACAGTACTGAACTATTCAATGAAGATTGTGAGGATTGGCGATCAGGTGTTACTGACCGGTCTTATATAAGGGAGGTTCCCTCCCATCAGAGTTGCCGGTGATCAATTGTTCTGGTCTCAACTTTTGTTCCTGGTTCACTTTGAAGCTTGCTGTTTCGTGCCTGCATCTTCTGCTAACAGATAAGACATTTTCTTCTTTTAGTTTTTTGTGCTTGCTTTTTGCATTTTGTCCTGCACTTCTGTGGGGGTCTGCCAGGTCCCCTCTGGGGCTTGTGCTCCTCTCAGTTTAGTTCAGCCAGTTGTTTGTTCATTTGCCTTTTCCAGTTTTTTCTGTGGCTGCGGCTTAGTTTTGTTACACCAGAGAACTAATTTAGGTGGTAGAGGTCGTGTGATCTCAGGTGTTTTTGCAATTAGTGTGTTGGTATTTTTTAGGGTTTTTTGGATTGCAGTAAGTGACCTTCCTATCCTTTTCTTTCTAGGAAGATTGGGCCCCAACGTTTGCTCATACTATTTTCTGTCTGTGTCTGTATTACCTCTTGTCTAACCGCCATTACATGTTTGGGGGCTTCCTATGTTCTTTGGGGATCTGCTCCGGGGCAGATAGTTTTCCTCTTTCTATCTTTAGGTGAAGTTAGCTTCTCAGACTGTGACGAGGCGTCTAGGACCAACGTAGGTACGCTCCACGGCTGCCTTTAGTTGTGGTGGTTAGTCAGGGTGCTGCAATTCAATAGATTCCAACCTCTCTGGTGTATTGCCTTTTTTGCCTGCTCTCCTCAGCTACCAAATCTTAACAGCGTGGTTCCTTATACCCTATCCTTGTATGAAAGTTTCCTATTAAAAAAAAAAATCCTACTCACCCTCCAGCGTGTCCTCGCAGCATCTCATTGGTCCAGGGCCCTTGCAGCCTCTCGTTGGTTTCGGAGACGGCGGCTCTTCCTGTGCCGAGCGATCACGTGGCCCCGCTCATTAAGGTGATGAATATGCACGGCTCTCTGCCTATGGGAGTAGAGAGCCTTGCATATTCATTACCTTAATGAGCTTGCACGTGATCACTCAGCACAGGAAGAGCCGCCGGCGCCAGAACCAACGAGAGGCTGAGAGGGCCCGGGAGCAACGAGATGCTGCGAGGGCACGCTGGAGGGTGAGTAGGATGTTTTTTTTTAATAGGAAACATTCATCCAAGGATAGGGTATAAGGAACCACGCATACCAGGATGGGAGGGGGATGGTGAGTATGATGTCTTCTGGAAGCCGGCGGCTGTGGCTGTCACTGTGCAGTGCTCTTTAGCAGCAGCAGCACAGGCTTTAGACACAGCCGCCGGCTCCTGCCTCTGTCATCCGTCGCTCCCCCTCCCCCGCCGGCCTTCTGAGACAATTGACTCATGTATAAGCCAAGGGGGGCGCTTTCAGCACAAAAAAATGTGCTGAAAAACTCAGCTTATACACGAGTATATACGGTAAATGTAAAGTTGGCTTAAAATCTATTCTGATGTGTTCATTAAACATCTCCAAGTAAGTGATGTAAAGCTGCCTCCAGTAAGAAAAATTATGTCCAACAGGCACTGTCACACTAATGCAAAGCTCGTCACTTTCAGATCGTGACCTCAAGTCCTTCCCACATGACCAATGTTTAATGGTCCGTGAAGAATGAGGGAGCACACAAACAAAACTAACCTCTCACCCTACCAAGGAGACAAGGCACAAGATAAATTGACTTCAGTCTGTGTCTCACTGCTTGACATATGCATGTCTAATCTGGAGGAAGAGATGGATAAAGAATACATACAATATTGAAGATCACATGACTTAATTCCAGAGACATGGCTTGTCTGCATGCATCTTTCAGATTGTGCTATGTATAAAAAGATCATGCCTACTGCATATGATAGGGATATTACAAGACACGAAAGACTCTTCCATACTCCTATTTCTCAAATAATACTGGCTGCAAAATTGGAAATAAGAAGGCAGAGGGCAAGGATTGGTGCACAAGGCCCCTCTTACTAATGTCAATGACTTCACTTATTATTACATTTAATGAACACAGCTAAGAACAATGCACCACTCGTATGGTATAATAGCTCCATATACAACAAATACATTATTGTGCGGCATCAGTGTTAGTCAACAGTCAGCGCTCACTATACAGTGGCGCCTGCTGCACATAGACTGACTTCCTACTCCGCAGCGTGTATGCAGAACAGGATGTAAGTAAAAGAGCACAGGGAGTGATAACACTGCACTCACTCTATAGTTACACTGTGATAGCCTGCGGAGCCGCCATGATGACTGGAAGGGTGCAGCTGCAGGAGAATCTATGTTTTCTGTGCTTTAAAGGGAATCTGTCACTGGGTTTCTGCTACCTCATCTGAGAGCAGCATAATGTAGGAAAAGCGACCCTGATTCCAGGATGTGTCACTTATTTGACTGGGTGCAGCAGCTGTGATACAATCACAGTTTTTAGATGTAGCATGTAGCAAAGCTACAAGTTAACCCCACCCACACCCCGATTAGCAGCTCTCTACATTGTCTATTGACAGTAAGCTGCTAATCAGTGCTAGGGGTGGAGTTAGACAAGGATGCACATGAGCTGTAGTCTGGGCAGTGATAATCTCCTGCTGATAAAACACTTTTTCTATTTAAACAACAGCACACAGCCTTATAAGTGTCATCCCTGAATTCAGTGTCTCAGCTCCTACCTCATGCTACCCTCAGATTACATAGCAAAAACAAAACCTGCTGACAGATTCCCTCTATCACTTCTAGTTAGACTGTACAATATGCTTATGTTGGTATTTACCTGTAGATAAGCACTTTGGCTGCAGGTAAATTTTGCCTTTTTGTGATAGGTTCTCTTTATGTATTTTTATTTACTAAGCTCTTTGATTTTCCAGGGTAGAAAGTGTATACGCTATGAAAAAATACATTTTAATGTATCTCCAAATTACACTGTAGCATTAATGATAGAATAATATGGTAGAAACAAGATGATGCAAGACCTAGAGAAATACACCTGACACACTTACATCTCTGCACAGTCCTAGCACCACACCTTTGTTTTCTATTACTGAACAAAGCTACAGAAATAAAAGCTCTGGTTGTGAATGCTATATCTACACAGTGTTCTGGAGTCATTGTCATTGTACCTGCAAGGTTTAGCAATAGATCAAACTAAATCAATATCTAAAAGATTTGCTCAGTGAGACAACTGTGTGAATAACGACAAGCACAAACACTAGTTGAGTAAACATGAGAACCTTTTTATGCCATGCCAGACACGGAAAAAAATATTTTATCTTGGCCAAGCTGCACATGTGATATTGATGTCATTAGTGCCACATCATCTGGTGAAGAAAACTGCTCAAAACCATTTGGAGAATAAGGCCGGAGTCACACTGGCGACAAAATCGGACGACTGCAATGCGATGAAATATCGCATTGCAGTCGGACCTATGTTAATCTATGGAGCAGCTCCCAGTATCCGATTTTTTGTGGTCCGTTTTAAACGTCCGTGTACAATCGCAGCATGCTGCGATTGTCACCGATTGTCGGTCGACAATCGCCAATGCAAGTCTATGGGAGCGATGAAAAATCGGATTACAAACGGACCACACTGTGTGACTTGCGATTAAATCGCATCAGTGTCCTTTAGAAAAGCCGGCAATTCATCCCTGCCTATACTGTAAAAGCACACTGACAGCTTTAATAAAGAATCGAATCAATACATATCCACACATAGAATCCACATATATATATATATATGTCATTGTGACATATATATATATACATATATTTATAGTTGTTACACTTCTACATACTGTAATAGCCGCTAATTCAATTGCCGGCTTCAGTGAAATCACAGAAGCCGACATGCAATGATACATTGTTTACACACATTTAACCATGTAATTTCATGTATTTTTATATATGTTTGAAACATACAATTACATGAGTATATGTGTGCTAAATTTCAGACATGTAGGGTTAATTAAAGGTGTAAATTCGTTGAAAAAAAATGCGTGGGCTCCCGCTGTATTTTCTCCACCAGACAGACAAAGCAAGCGAGTGGGGGCAGATAATAATAGCCTAGGGAGGGTACATTTTTTTTGTGCCCCCCCTGGCTACTAACATCTGCCCCCAGACACCCCAGAAAGGGCAAATCTATAATTAGATTCGCCCTTTCTGGCACTTTGCCCGTCTATTCCCATTGCCCTGTAGCGGTGGCGAATGGGTTAATCTCACCTTAATGTCACATTAGTATTGAAAGGTGACCTTAAGGTAGGTTAATAATTGAGAGCTGTCAATTAGACAACTATCAATTATTAATCCTATTGTAGTAAATTAAAAAAACACAGACACATTAATTAAAAATTATTTTAATGAAATAAAAACACCTTTTTTTGACCATATTTTATTTTACACTTAATCCGTGCGAAGCCATTGATCTCCTAAAATAAATAAAAAAAAATAAAACAACATTATTCTTACCTATTCCGCTGATCTGTCACGTCCCACGCTGTAATCCTTCACAAAGGGTTAACTAGCTTTGAGCCAAGCTGTGCAAGTAATCCTGCATGCTCAGCTCAAAGCTCATGAATGAATAAGTTCCTCTCCTGGCGACAGGAGAGGATGTGTTTCATGAATGAAGCTTAATTGATTGTGTCCACTTTCCCTTTAGGTCAGGTCACTACAGTTAAATTGGCAATAAATCAATTAAGCTCCATTCATGAATCTATTCCTCTACTTTCGCTGGGAGAGGAACTTATTCATTCAGGGGAATACAGGTCTGAGACAGCATTATTAGCTCTCTGCGACCTGTAACCTGTTAACCCTTTCTGATGGATTACACCGTGGGACCTGACTGTACATCGGATTGGTAAGTATAATTTTGCTTTTTTATTTTATTTTTATTACAGGAAATGGTTTTAGCAGGAAAATAAAATATGGTCAAAAACTGTGTGATTATTTAATTAAACTTATTTTTTATTAAACTGTGTGTGTTTGATTTTTCTTTCATACAATAGGATTAATAATTGATAGTTGTCTAATTGACAGCTATCAATTATTAACCTGCCTTAAGGTCACCTTTCAATACTAAGGTGACAATAACGCCAGATTATTAACCCATTCGCCACCGCTACAGGGCAATGGGAATAGACGGGCAAAGTGCCAGAAAGGGCGAATCTAATTATAGATTTGCCCTTTCTGGGGTGTCTGGGGGCAGATGTTAGTAGCCAGGGGGGCACAAAAAAAATGTACCCTCCCTAGGCTATTATTATCTGCCCCCACTCGCTTGCTTTGTCTGTCTGGTGGAGAAAATACAGCGGGAGCCCACGCATTTTTTTTCAACGAATTTACACCTTTAATTAACCCCTACATGTCTGAAATTTAGCACACATATACTCATGTAATTGTATGTTTCAAACATATATAAAAATACATGAAATTACATGGTTAAATGTGTGGAAACAATGTATCATTTCATGTCGGCTTCTGTGATTTCACTGAAGCCGGCAATTGAATTAGCGGCTATTACAGTATGTAGAAGTGTAAGAATTATAAATATATGTATATATATATGTCACAATGACATATATATATATTTATATGTGCTCTATGTGTATATATCTATTCTTTCTTTTGGCATTTAAATACTATTCTTTTGGATCCATTATATGTCAGTTTTGCAAGCCTGCGAGAAAATCTCGCAAGTCGGATGAAAATCGGATGTTACAAGGTACACACACATGCGATTAAATCGCATCTTTGAAGGAAAATCGGATGCCAGAAGGATGTGTGATGTTTTTATTTTGATCCGATTGTCGACCGTCTAAAACGGACCGATTTTTTGTGGTTGTGTGTGACTCCGGCCTTATTCTTCCAAAAAGGGAGGTTTTTTTTGTATACGAAAAAAGATGATTTTCTTTTACATTTTTTATATAAACAGAATTGATTTTCTCACTTTTCAAAAATTCCCTTTCAGAAAAGCAAGGACGCACCCATCAGGTTTTGTGGCAGTGACCATATACTTGCGATAACTGTCTTTCTCCCATCTCCCGACACACACAAATTCTTGTTTAAAACCCCTTCATGACCTGTGACACAGCGTATGTGTCATGAAAGGATCGCGTTCCTGCGGGTCGGGTGACCGGGGTCACTGAAAGGTCACCCAACACGCAGGCACAAGACCCTTTGTGCTTCACCACAGGAGTGTTGGCTTAACCCCTACGTGGCTACGATCGCTCTGATTGGCTGTTAGAAGTGAAACAGTGCTCCCTTTATTCCGAGCCCCGACGTGTGCCCAAACAGTGGTTTACCCCCACATATGGGGTATCAGCTTACTCAGTAAAAATTGTGCAACAACTTTGGGGGTCTAATTTCTCCTGTTACTCTTGGGAAAAAAAATTGGGGACTAAAAAAATGATTTTTGTGGAAAAAAAAATGATTTTTTATTTTCACAGCTCTGCGTTATAAACTTCTGTGAAGAACTTGGAGATTCAAAGTGCTCACCACACATCTAGAGGAGTTCCTTGGGGGATCTAGTTTCCAAAATGGGGTCACTTGGGGGGTTTCTACTGTTTAGCCACATCATGGGCTCTGCAAACGTAACATGACGCCCGCAGACCATTCCATCAAGTCGGCATTTCAAAACATCACTACTTCCCTTCCGAGCCCCGACGTGTGCCCATACAGTAGTTTTCTCCCACATATGGGGTACCAGTGTACTAAGGACAAACTGTACAACAACTTTTGGGGTCCAATTTCTCCTGTTACCCTTGTGAAAATAAAAAATTGGGGGTTAAAAAAATCAGTTTTTGAGGAAAAAAATTATTTTTTGTTTTTACAGCTCTGCATTATAAACTTCTGTGAAGCACGTGGGAGTTCAAGGTGCTCACCACACATCTGGATAAGTTCCTTGGGGGTCTAGTTTACAAAATGGGGTCACTTGTGGTTGGTTTCTACTGTTTGGGCACATCAGGGGCTCTGCAAACGTAACAAGATGCCCGCAGACCATTCCATCAAGTCAGCATTTCAAAGCGTCACTACATCCATTCCGAGCACTGACGTGTGCCCAAACAGTGGTTACCCCCCACATATGGGGTACCAGCGTACTCAGGACAATCTGGACAACAACTTATATTATTCTTAATATTATGTTATAATACCTGGATCTGAGGATATTCTGTTTCGAGGTCAAGAGCTCTCTGATGTGATGTTGCTGCCTGTCTCACTGTCTTCCTCTTTTGACACTGCAGTGTGTTGGACAAGAAAACATTAACTGGTTAATAGCAAGAAGTCTGGTGTCTGTGTACTAACTGAAGTAGAAACTCTCCCCACACCATGTCCAGCAGACATTGGAGCATTACTAGATGGATTTTATTATTCTGTTACTGCCCAGTCTCTGACTAAGGCCTTATTCATATGTCTGGGTGTAAACAGATACTTACATATAAATCTGGATAATTTATCTTATAGATCTCCCGGTATATTATTCATTATAGATCTATAATATATAATGTACAAGGAGACCTATAGTATAAAATGTCCAGAATTATCTGTAATATATGATGTACAATCTATTATATATAATGTCCAGGGTGATCTATAATATATAATGCTCAGGTAGTAGATTTATAATAATGTACAGTCCAGGCAAATCTATACTATATAATGTCCAGAGACAGAGATATATTTAGGGTACGTTTCCACATTCAGGAAACGCTGCGGGTTGAACGCTGAGAACAGCCGCAGAGTCAAATCCGCAGCGTCCAAATGTTACAGAATAGTGGAGGAGATTTTATGAAATCCCATATCCACTATGCATACAAAGATGCAGGTGGCAGACCTGCGTATATGCACATGTGGAGCGTCTTTCTAGGCCGCAGCATGTCTATTTATCTCGTGGAGATGCTCAGTCTACGCAAGATAAATAGCACCGTCCGATGTATAGGATGCGGTGATTCCACACGGTTCAATGAACACATGTGGAATCACCGCGCGTACAAAAGCCGGCAAAGTTTAGGACGGAGCTGTGTCCTCTCTGCAGTGTTTCCTGAACGTGGAAACATAGCCTTAGGGTATGTGCACACGTTGCAGATTTTGTCTGCAAAAGTTTCCGTACATAATCCGCATCTCTTGGCAGAAAACGCAGGAGGTCTGTATTTGATGCGTTTTTTACATGTTATTTAACAAAAAAAAAGATTTGTGATGTCATTTCAGTCCAACCGCCTCTTTTACTCATTCCCCCCGAGCGCTCATTCCCCACCTCAGCGCTCACTCCCCCGAGCGCTCATTCCCCATCTCAGCGCTCATTCCCCACCTCAGCGCTCATTCCCCCAGCGCTCATTCTCCCCCAGCATTCATTCCCCACCTCAGCGCTCATTCCCCCCAGCGCTCATTCTCCACCTCAGCGCTCATTCCCCACCCCAGGGCTCATTCACCACCTCAGAGCTCATTCCCCCCAGTGCTCATTCTCCACCTCAGCACTCATTTCCCACCCCAGGGCTCATTCCCCCCAGCGCTCATTCGCCACCTCAGCGCTCATTCCCCCCAGCGCTCATTTCTCCCCCAGTGCTCATTCCCGCACTGCCCCCACAGTGCTCACTGCCTGCCAGCGCTCACTCCCCCCACAGTGCTCACTCCCCCCACAGCGCTCACTGCCCCACAGCGCTCACTGCCCCCACAGCGCGCACTGCCCCACAGCGCTCACTGCCCCCCAGCGCTCACTGCCTGCCAGCGCTCACTCCCCCCAGCGCTCACTCCTCCCACAGCGCTCACTGCCCCCACAGCGCTCACTGCCCCCACATCGCTCACTGCCCCACAGCGCTCACTGCCCCACAGCCCTCACTCCCCGCAGCGCTCACTGCCCCCACAGTGCTCACTGCCCATAGCACTCACTGCCCCACAGCGCTCACTGCCCCCACAGCGCTCACTACCTGCCAGCGCTCACTCCCCCACCACGCTCACTGCCCCACAGCGCTCACTGCCCCACAGCGCTCACTGCCCCCAGCACTCACTGCCCCACAGCACTCACTCCCCCCAGCGCTCACTCCCCTCACCACGCTCACTGCCCCACAGCGCTCACTGCTCCCACAGCGCTCACTGCCCCACAGCGCTCACTGCTCCCACAGCGCTCACTGCCCCACAGTGCTCACTGCTCCCACAGCGCTCACTGCCCCACAGCGCTCACTGCCCCCACAGAGCTCACTGCCCCCACAGCGCTCGCTGGCCCACAGCGCTCACTGCCCCACCAGCGCTTCCTGCCCCACAGCGCTCACTGTCCCACAGCGCTCACTCCCCCAGCGCTCACTACCCCTACAGCGCTCACTGCCCCACAGCGCTCACTGCTCCCACAGCGCTCACTGCCCCACAGCGCTCACTGCTCCCACAGCGCTCACTGCCCCATAGCGCTCACTGCCCCCACAGAGCTCACTGCCCCCACAGTGCTCACTGCCCCACAGTTCTCACTGCCCCACCAGCGTTCCCTGCCCCACAGCGCTCACTGCCCCCACAGCGCTCACTGGCCCACAGCGCTCACTGCCCCACCAGCGCTTCCTGCCCCACAGCGCTCACTGTCCCACAGCACTCACTCCCCCAGCGCTCACTACCCCTACAGCGCTCACTGCCCCACAGCGCTCACTGCTCCCACAGCGCTCACTGCCCACAGCGCTCACTGCTCCCACAGCGCTCACTGCCCCATAGCGCTCACTGCCCCCACAGAGCTCACTGCCCCACAGTGCTCACTGCCACATTCACGCCCCACCAGCGTTCCCTGCCCCACAGCGCTCACTGCCCCCACAGCGCTCACTGCCTGCCAGCGCTCACTCCCCCCACCATGCTCACTGCCCCACAGTGCTCACTGCCCCCACAATGCTCACTGCCCCACAGCACTCACTGCCCCCACAGAACTCACTGTCCCACACCTCACTGCCCCCCCCAGCGTTCACTGCCCCCCAGCCCCAGCGCTCACTGTCTCCCCACAGCCCCAGCGCTCACTCTCCCCCCCAGCCCCAGCGCCCACTGTCTCCCCCCAGCCCAGAATTCACTGTCCCCCCCAGCTCCAGCACTCACTGTCCCCCCCAGCTCCAGCACTCACTGTTCCCCCAGCCCAGTGTTCACTGTCCCCTCCCAGCCCCAGCGTTCACTGTCCCCCCAGCCCTCACTGTCTCTCCCCCAGTGTTTACTGCCCTCCCTGCTCATTCCTCCCCCGTTATCATACTCACCTCCTGCTGCCTGCAGCTCCGATGGTCCAGCACCGACATACTGTTCCTGTATGAGCGTGCGGACCACTGGTGGTCCCGCACATTAAGGTCTTGAATATGGACGACACGCCAATGAGAGTGGAGTGGCATCCATATTCATGACCTTAATGAGCGGTACCACCAGTGGTCCGCGCGCTCATACAGGAAGATGTCGGCGCTGGACCATCGGAGCTGCAGGCAGCAGGAGGAGGAGGTGAGTATGATGGAGGGGAGGGAAGCAAGGGGAGGGCTGACCCCCGGACTTTAAAAAAAATAAAAAGTCAAAATCATGCTCAGGTGCTGCCCCCCCCGCAGAGTCCTGCCCTAGGCACGTGCCCTCGAGTGCCTAGTGGCAAATACGGCCCTGCTCCCAGCGCCGTACAGCAGATGCTGGGAGCTGGTATCCAGGGTAAACACGGGTAAATAAGTGCCGCGCGCGCTTAGTTTACCCGTTGTTTACCCTGGATACCAGCGTGCTCGCTGGTCCTATCGCTGGTCCCTATGTGACAGCTCACCAGCGATCAGCTAACGATGTCCCAACGATCCCATCCACTCGGATCGTTGGTGGGATCGCTGGGACATTGAAGCGTGTAACGGGGCCCTTAGATGATCATCTGATCCCACTGAAATTGCCAGATTACTTTATTCTTATGTGAATGGGGTCCTTTAACACTGGCGATGTATGTTAAAAAGTAAATAATTTTTTTTTTATTTCATCCAGGCATTGCAAAGTTGTGATTTTTTGTAATACTGTATACTTTAGCAACTTATTTAGTTTTGCTTCCTTTTCTCTAAAACATGCTATATCTACATACTATATTCATAATGCAGTGCTTTTTTAATGCCCAATTCATGCTTCATTCTAAGCTTTTTTAAACTGCTATTCTACAGGATTGGAACACTGTATTTAAAGGGACATTCTCAATTTGTCTCTTGAGCAGCTCAGTGCAATGCACTCTCCTTACAGTCTCCTAACTTCCTGGTTTGTGGCAGGGCAGTTACTTCTCCTTGAGTGACAGTTCTGGTGTGAAGTAGTAATAGTAGTCTTAAAAAGCTCAACACAAGTTCTGCTGTAACACATTCAGCTATCAGTGGTTTGTTCCGAATCTACACTATTATCACTGTATTTACATATTGAGTTAGCAAGGCATTTGAACACGCACATGGCTCCAGACAGAAGAGCCAAGATTAAGAGACTGGCTCTAAAAGCAGGTGATTTTGCAAGATTATAGTAGCATGTCAGGAGCTGAGAGGGAGGTGAGCAGCTAACTGCAGTAAAGAATGTGGCTTGACAGTGGTGGCTTGGAATATAGCTACTGTGTACTCTCAGCCAGTGTCTGGGTAGGAACTAGCGCCTACTGAGCTCCATGGAAACCAGCTGTACACTACGACAGATAAAAGCTCTCATTGCAGGAGAATGACAGCAGATGAAAAAAGACAAGTACATTACAAGCTTGTTTATTTTCATGCTGTCTAACTAATAAAAGCAATTTAATAACTTGAGGATACCTCTTTAAGCAGTCTATGTACAGGACTTTCCTTTGTCTGAACCTTTCTTGTCAACAACCCCCATACTAATTTAGGTCAAATGCAGTGTACAGATGTGTGTGTATGTTTTATGAAAAAGGGCCTTTTCTGGTAGTTTGGCAGTTTGGGGGCTGGCTAAAGGTGAAAGTTTAGCACAATTACAGTCAAATGTTAGAACAGTACCTTTGGTATATGCACTTGATGTCATTTTCAAAACATTTATCCATAGGTAAGTGAGTTTTTAAGTAGAACAGTTATTTGGTAGGTTGTAACCTAGGGGAAAATACAATTAATCACATTAAAACTTTAACAGTAGCTAATAAAAAATTATGTGAAGAAAATCAATGTTGGAGGTTTCCAGCTTTCACAAGTTGACCAACATAAAAGGAAACAATATAGAAGTTGTCACATAGTATATAAACCTGTCAGCAGCTTTCATGAAGTACATATACAAGCACCACATTCCCATAACTTTGTTTTATTTTTGCATTTTATTTTACAGTACTTTTTAACCTTGATATAAGGCAGAACTAGCAGGTATACAGCTGCGGCACCATGTTTTTCCAGCCAATGAATTAAGAACAGGTCTAAAGTTAAAAAAACGTTTCTTCTTCTCGAATTACTGCTCAAAGGAAAGAATAATATTTAATCACTTAAACTGTAATATACATCGAAGCAGGAGCTTAACAGCTGTATACCGCATTGTTCTGGTCTTAAGATCTGGCTCTCAAAACCCTAGAGAATTTTTCCAAATGTCTTGTTTAGATAGAAGTTGACATTCCCGGACCATCATAATACTACGGGAAAAGAGGATCTAAATTATTCTCAAGGCAGAAATGATTTCTTAGATGCTCTTTTTCTATAGGGAAGTAATTTATTATCATGTCAGTAATTTAAAGAGATTTTTCTACAAACAAAAAAATGCTAAGAAAAAGGGCACAAACATGCAATGCTCAGGAATTAGAATTCACTTATATGACTCAGTTTGGCTACTTGGGCTAAGAATTATATTATGAACTTTCTACATTGTGGGTAGGCTGGGATGTGGGGAGGCTACTTAAATTACATAGGACATTCTTTAAATAACTCTTTCCCATATGGAGCTATCTAAAACAAAACGCAACCATCTTAATGCTGTTAAAATATCATTATTGACAAATGGAATGTCTTTGTAAGTGTAACCGCTATACGAGAAGTTACAGAAGAAAATGTAGAATATCCTCACACATTATTTAACGAAAGTCTCTTTGCAAAAAACTAAAGGCTGACAAATATTTATGTGTCATATGCTAGCAAATAGTGGTCGATGGCAGTATCTTGGGGCAGAACAGACATATTTAAGATTCCAAAAATGAGCGGATCGCTTTTCGCAACCCCTGTCCATGGTCAATGTCAGTGCTCTTAGGCCATGGACAGGAGAATTTCCTGAATTTCTCGGTTCCCTCATGTGGGGTTTGATTCACCTGTATGATGTCATCTGTGTACTATGGGGCGCACAGATGACTTCTCACTAACTGAGCTGATCATAAGCCGAGTCTGGGATCGCACAGGATAAGGGAATTTGAGCAGATCCTGTCCACGGCCAGACAGAACTAACCTGGATCGTGGGCTGGGGTTGCACAAAGCGATCTGCTCGTCTCACATAGGGTTGAAAAGGGAGTCCGAAAAACATATATGGTGGTCTACGCTAGTAAACAGTAAATGGGTAGCCTACTAGCAAATAACAGAATTCTTGGTGACCTATGGGAAAAAAGGTTGATAATAAAAATTCTGGGTGTTTTAGACTTATGCGGAAGTTAAATACCTATTGATTAGTTCCCCTGCCTGTGTTTTTTTCAATGGTGGAATTCAAGTCTGGATACTACAGAGAAAGAGCGAAGTCTTCATATGTTTATAGGGTAATAAGATACACTACCGGAAAGGCGGACAAATTGAGTAAAAAAGGTGTATATTCTGTACACTATTTGTCACATTATACTCAATGGCTCTGTTAGGGGTTCATTGTAAATCCAGTTTCTAATCAATTTAGATTGCAAACCCAGTCTAAAGCCTGGGTCTCACATAGCGATACACCAGCGATCCCGACAACGATCAGGATCGCTGGTGTATCGCTACATTATCGCTGCTGAGCTGCCAAACAGGCAGCTCAGGCAGCGATCAGTACAAGCGACACTGCTGGTAACATCGCTTAGTTACCCGCAGTGTACCTTGGATACCAGCGCCCTGATGCAGGGAGCTGGTAACCAAGGTACACATCAGGTTTCCAGGCGCTGCACGGTGCCTGGAAACCCGCTGTGTACCTTGGTTACCAGCTCCCTGCATCAGGGCGCTGGTATCCAAGGTACACAGTGGGTTTCTAGGCACAGCCCCGCGCCTGGAAACCCGCTGTGTACCTTGGTTACCAGCGGATCGCTGGTCTCCCGCCTGTCACACGCAGCGATGCGTGCCTGTCAGCGGGAGACCAGCGATAAAAAAAATGTCCAGGACATTCAGCGACGATCAGCGATACCCAGCAGGGGGGCTGATCGTCTCTGAATGTCACACACAGCGATATCGCTGGGAGCTCGCTGCTGCGTCACAAAACTAGTGACTCAGCAGCGATCTATGTGAGACGGGGGCTTAAGGGTTCCGTCACACATAGCGACACACCAGCGATCCCGACAATGATATGCACTTGTCAGGATCTCTGGTGTGTCGCTACATGATCGCTGGTGAGCTGCCAAACAGGCAGCTCAGGCAGCGATCTGGACAGCGACACTGCGGGTAACGTTGCTTAGTTACCCGCAGTGCACGTTGGATACCGGCCCGCTGGTGCAGGGAGCTGGTAACCAAGGTACACATCGGGTTTACAGCCGCTGCGTGGCGCCTGGAAACCCGATATGTACCTTGGTTACCAGCTCCCCTGCAGCAGCGCGCTGGTATCCAACGTACACATCGGGTTTCCAAGTGCCACCCGGCGCCTGGACACCCGATGTGTACCTTGGTTACCAGCTGATCACTGGTCTCCTGTCTGCCACACACAGCGATGGCCAGCGGGAGACCAACGATCAAAAAAATGTCCTGACCTTTGGACAACGATCAGCGACACCCGGCAGGAGGGCCGGTCGCTGATCAGTGTCACACACAGCGATATCGCAGGGGAGATCGCTGTTGCGTCACAAAACTAGTGACTCAGTGTGTGACAGGGGCTTAACAGTCTGTTTACACGAACCAACCAGCAGTACAATACAAAAGCCGATCGATAAAGGTTTACCGATCAATGGTCATTTTAATGCCTGTTTACATAAGCAGACAAAAGCAAACAATATGCATTGAGCAATCTGTAATAGTTTATTTAGTGTACATAGGCTGCAATGATTCTTAGCAGTGTGAGTCCTAATTAT
>JARQOD010000005.1:312397886-312440575 GCA_033576555.1 Oophaga sylvatica | reverse complement strand
AATCAGAAAAATGAACAGTGGAAAACACAATATCATGATACAGTGAGCTTGCAAGAAAAGTGCTGTTCAGGAGAAAGGAATCAAAACATACCAAAGTGCACCGAGGAGGCTATCAGCCCAAAATGAAGACCCCATAGGTCCCCTATGAGTGTTTCGCTCTTTACATGCGCTGCTTCATCATGGGGGAATGTTCTGTGATTCACCCTGCGGGACCTTTCGTTGCAGCGGCAATTGGTCACATGGTGAGGGCAATAACCAATCAGGGATATCGGCGGCACATTCACACCCGGGCGTCCACTTTATAGATCAACCCGACTGGCGTCACTGCTACGGTTGAGCATTCCGATACTGCAAATATCGGGTATCGGCCGATATTGGCTGTATCGGAATTCCGATTCCGAGTACCGATATTTTCGTCATATCGGATACCGGAATCGGGATTGTCACTGTCACTGTCAGTGTCCGTCGGTCGGGTCTGTCAGGAGTCAGCGGCACTTACCCGGCAGAAGATCTCCGGCGGTCACATCCCGGACTGCTTAATGGCCGCCATCCTCTTCTCCCGGCGGTCACATGCAGTTTCTCGCGATAACTGCAGTGACTGCTGGGTAATCGCGGCCGTAAAGCAGTCCGATGACGTCACCGCCGGGGAAGCTGGTAAGCAGCTGTGCTGCGCCGGGATGTCAGGCTCTGCCTGTCATTCCGATGTAGCAGAGCTGGATCGTCGTGGGACTGTCGTTATGGACTGCGTCGGACAGGTGGTATACTGTTGGTTTGTTTTTTTTATTTTTTTACAGGAGATCGATGGCGTCGCAGGAATGAGAGAGTAATAAAAAAAATGAAAACTGTGTTGTCTCTTTTATTTCATTAAAAGACTTTTTTCTTGCTGTGTCTTTTTTTTACACATTTAAAAACTTTGGGATTAATAATGGATCGGTGTCTTATTGACACCTCTCCATTATTAACCGGGCTTATTGTCACCGTGCAATCAACGGTGACATTAACCCCTTATTACCCCGCTTGCCACCGCTACAGGGCAAGTGGGAAGAGCCGGGTAAATCTTTTGATGCGCCAAATGTGGGGCCGCTGTAGCCTGGTATTATCAGGCTGTTGAGGGCCAAAATCCATGGGCCTTGACAGTCTTTTAATACCAGGCCGCAGCAGTCTGCATTTTACTTGGCTGGTTAACAAAAATAGGGGGACCCCTACGCCGTTTTTTTTTCGAGGGGATCCCTATTTTTGTTAACCAGCCAAGCTAAGCAGACTGCTGTGGCCTGGTATTATCAGGCTTGCAAGGTCCATGGATATTGGATCCTTACCAGCCTGAAAAACCAGGCCTCAGCGGTCTGCTTCATCTGGCTGGTTAACAAAAATAGGGGGGACCCCACGCCAATTTTTTTCGAGGGGATCCCCTATTTTTGTTAATCAGCCAAGATATGCAGACTGCTGTGGCCTGGTATTATCAGGCTGGCAAGGTCCATGGATCTTGGCTCCTTAACAGCCTGAAAATCCAGGCCTCAGTGGTCTGCTTCATCTGGCTGGTTAACAAAAATAGGGGGGACCCCACGCCAATTTTTTTCGAGGGGATCCCCTATTTTTGTTAATCAGCCAAGATATGCAGACTGCTGTGGCCTGGTATTATCAGGCTGGCAAGGTCCATGGATCTTGGCTCCTTAACAGCCTGAAAATCCAGGCCTCAGCGGTCTGCTTCATCTGGCTGGTTAACAAAAATAGGGGGGACCCCACGCCAATTTTTTTCGAGGGGATCCCCTATTTTTGTTAATCAGCCAAGATATGCAGACTGCTGTGGCCTGGTATTATCAGGCTGGCAAGGTCCATGGATCTTGGCTCCTTAACAGCCTGAAAATCCAGGCTCAGCGGTCTGCTTCATCTGGCTGGTTAACAAAAATAGGGGGGACCCCACGCCATTTTTTTTTCGAAGGGAACCCCTATTTTTGTTAATCAGTTCCTCTGACGTCACTGATTGTGTCCCTGGCTGACCTGAAGTGAAAGTGGAAAGCAATCAATTAAGCTTTCCACTTCCTCTCCTGTCAGCCAGGAGAGGAGCTCATTCATTTGGGGGTTTACTGTGAGGCTGCAGCATTAGCTGCGGTCCCTGCAGTAAACATTAACCCTTTCTGAAGGATTACACCGTGGGACCTGACTGTGCATCGGATTGGTAAGAATAATTTTGCTTTATTATTTTATTTTTTATTACAGGAAATGGTTTTAGCAGGTAAATAAAATATGGTCAAAAACTGTGTGATTATTTCATTAAACTTCTTTTTTATTAAAGTGTGTGTGTTTGATTTTTCTTTCATACAATAGGATTAATAATTGATAGTTGTCTAATTGACAGCTCTCAATTATTAACCTGGCTTAGGGTGAGTTTCCACGGTCAGGAAACGCTGCGTGTTTGGCGCTGTGCGCTGGCGCAGCGCCAAACACGCAGCGTCCAGATGTTACAGCATAGTGGAGGGGATTTCAAGAAATCCCGTCTCCACTATGCGTAACAATACGCAGGTGGCAAACCTGCGTAAAACGGACATGCGGCGCGTCTTTTCAGACCGCAGCATGTCCTCGCGTATTGGGCATCGGTTGGAAAATAATTGGGCTTATATTACTCTTTTTACGGAAGGTTTTACGGAGGTAATAAAATATGCAAAACTCGTGGATAAAATCTTTTATTAAAGGGGGGGGCTTGATCTGAAGGAGAATTTGTCTCAAAAGGCCTAATTATGAACCTGCTTAAAGTGACCTTTCAATTGCAAGGTCATTTTAACCCCTTATTAACCCATTCGCCACCGCTACAGGGCAATGGGAATAGACGGGCAAAGTGCCAGAAAGGGCAAATCTAATTAGAGATTTGCCCTTTCTGGGGTGTCTGGGGGCAGATGTTAAGTAGCCGGGGGGGCCAAAAAAAATGGTCCCTCTCTGGGCTATTATTATCTGCCCCACTCACTGGCTTTGTCTGTCTGGTTGCGAAAATAGGGCGGGAGCCCACTTTTTTTTTTTCAGCAATTTTACACCTCATATATATATATACATGTCATTGAATTTGTGACACATATATATATATATTTATATTTATAGTTCATACACTTCTACATAGTATAATAGCCGCTAATTCAATTGCCGGCTTTTGTGAAAATGCAGAACCCGACATGAAATGACACTTGGTGTACATAGGGTTAACCATGTCTTTTCATGTAGTTTGATATCTGATTTGCACAAACAATTACATGAGTGTAAGGCCGGAGTCACACTGGCGACAAAATCGGACGACTGCAATGCGATGAAATATCGCATTGCAGTCGGACCTATGTTAATCTATGGAGCAGCTCCCAGTATCCGATTTTTTGTGGTCCGTTTTAAACGTCCGTGTACAATCGCAGCATGCTGCGATTGTCACCGATTGTCGGTCGACAATCGCCAATGCAAGTCTATGGGAGCGATGAAAAATCGGATTACAAACGGACCACACTGTGTGACTTGCGATGAAATCGCATCGGTGTCCTTTAGAAAAGCCGGCAATTCATCAACGGCTATACTGTAAAATCACACTGACAGCTTTAATAAAGACTAGAAAGAATAGATATATACACATAGAACACATATATATATATATATACATGTCATTGTGACATGTACATATACATATATTTATAGTTCCTAGACTTCTACATACTGTTATAGCCGCTAATTCAATTGCCGGGTTTTGTGAAATCACAGAAGCCGACATGAAATGATACATTGTTTCCACACATTTAACCATGTAATTTCATGTATTTTTATATATATGTTTGAAACATACAATTACATGAGTGTATTTGTGCAAAATTTCAGACATGTAGGGGTTAATTAAAGGTGTAATTTCGTTGAAAAAAAATGCGTGGGCTCCCGCTGTATTTTCTCCACCAGACAGACAAAGCAAAGCGAGTGGGGGCAGATAATAATAGCCTAGGGAGGGTACATTTTTTTTGTGCCCCCCCTGGCTACTAACATCTGCCCCCAGACACCCAGAAAGGGCAAATCTATAATTAGATTAGCCCTTTCTGGCACTTTGCCCGTCTATTCCCATTGCCCTGTAGCGGTGGCGAATGGGTTAATAATCTCACCTTACTGTCACCTTGCAATTGAAAGGTGACCTTAAGGCAGGTTAATAATTGATAGCTGTCAATTAGACAACTATCAATTATTAATCCTATTGAAGTAAATAAAAAAACACACACACTTTAAGAATAAATAATTTTAATGAAATAAAAACACATTTTTTTGACCATATTTTATTTTACACTTAATCCGTGCGAAGCCATTGATCTCCTAAAATAAAGAAAAAAAAATAAAATAACATTATTCTTACCTATTCCGCCGATCTGTCACGTCCCACGCTGTAATCCTTCACAAAGGGTTAACTAGCTTTGAGCCAAGCAGTGCAAGTAATCCTGCATGCTCAGCTCAAAGCTCATGAATGAATAAGTTCCTCTCCTGGCGACAGGAGAGGATGTGTTTCATGAATGAAGCTTAATTGATTGTGTCCACTTTCCCTTTAGGTCAGGTCACTACAGTTAAATTGGCAATAAATCAATTAAGCTCCATTCATGAATCTATTCCTCTACTTTCGCTGGGAGAGGAACTTATTCATTCAGGGGAATACAGGTCTGAGACAGCATTATTAGCTCTCTGCGACCTGTAACCTGTTAACCCTTTCTGATGGATTACACCGTGGGACCTGACTGTACATCGGATTGGTAAGTATAATTTTGCTTTTTTATTTTATTTTTATTACAGGAAATGGTTTTAGCAGGAAAATAAAATATGGTCAAAAACTGTGTGATTATTTAATTAAACTTATTTTTTATTAAACTGTGTGTGTTTGATTTTTCTTTCATACAATAGGATTAATAATTGATAGTTGTCTAATTGACAGCTATCAATTATTAACCTGCCTTAAGGTCACCTTTCAATACTAAGGTGACAGTAAGGTGAGATTAACCCATTCGCCACCGCTACAGGGCAATGGGAATAGACGGGCAAAGTGCCAGAAAGGGCGAATCTAATTATAGATTTGCCCTTTCTGGGGTGTCTGGGGGCAGATGTTAGTAGCCAGGGGGGCACAAAAAAATGTACCCTCCTAGGCTATTATTATTGCCCCACTCGCTTTGCTTTGTCTGTCTGGTGGAGAAAATACAGCGGGAGCCCACGCATTTTTTTTCAACGAATTTACACCTTTAATTAACCCTACATGTCTGAAATTTAGCACACATATACTCATGTAATTGTATGTTTCAAACATATAAAAAATACATGAATTACATGCTTAAATGTGTGGAAACAATGTATCATTCATGTCGGCTTCTGTGATTTCACTGAAGCCGGCAATTGAATTAGCAGCTATAACAGTATGTAGAAGTGTAAGAATTATAAATATATGTATATATATATGTCACAATGACATATATATATATATATATATATATATATATATGTGCTCTATGTGTATATATCTATTCTTTCTTTTGGCATTTAAATACTATTCTTTTGGATCCATTATATGTCAGTTTTGCAAGCCTGCGAGAAAATCTCGCAAGTCGGATGAAAATCGGATGTTACAAGGTACACACACATGCGATTAAATCGCATCTTTGAAGGAAAATCGGATGCCAGAAGGATGTGTGATGTTTTTATTTTGATCCGATTGTCGACCGTCTAAAACGGACCGACTTTTTGTGGTTGTGTGTGACACCGGCCTAAGTGTGCAAAATTTCACACCTGTAGGGGTTAATTAAAGGTGTAAATTCGTAGCAAAAAAGTCCGTTTTTTTTACAACGAATTTACACCTTTAATTAACCCCTACAGGTGTGAAATTTTGCACACATAGACTGATGTAATTGTTTGTGCAAATCAGATAGCAAAGGACATGAAAAGACATGGTTAACCCTATGTACACCAAGTGTCATTTCATGTCGGGTGCTTCTGTCTTTTCACAGATGCCGGCTTTACCCGGCAATTGAATCAGAGGATATTTTACTATGTAGAAGTGTATAAACTATACATATATGTATATATATATGTCACAATGACATGTATATATATATATATATGTATTCTATGTGTGTATATTTAGTGTTTACAAGGAAAGAAAGAGGTTTTTTTAGTTACGATATTTTGTTCCCATAGACTTACATTGGATTCCGGTATCGGTATCGGGTATCGCCGATATTTTAGTGATATCGGCGATACCATTCCGATTCCGATACTTTTGGATATCGGAAAGTATCGCTCAACTCTAGTCACTGCTAGTAGGGCGCTTTTGCACACTAAAAACAATATTTTACAAAAATGAATTTGTTTTCACATCACATTATTCTGAAAGCTGTAACTTTTACATTTTTTTTCCTGATTGAGTCATATTAGAGCTTGATTTCGGCGGAATGGTTTTTATTTGATGCTTTTGTTTTTTTAATATGACTTTCCGATCTCTTTGTTTTTCCTTTTTTGTCAGTATGATGACAATGCAAATTTTTGGTGTGTTTTTTCATTATTTTTTTGACGGTACTCACTGTATGGAATAAATAACTTGTCAGTTTTACAGATTTGGTCGTTCTCGTCGCCGCGATACCAATTATGCCTACTTTTTTTATTGGTCTTTGTTTTATCACAAAGGCTGCATTTTTAGTGGTGAAACAGCTCTACGTGATTTTTGTGCCCTTTATTGCTTTTTTACACATTCTATTTTTTCCACTTTTTCACTTTTTAATTTTTATACATGTCCCACTGTGGTACATGTATAATTTTTACTCTGAACGTTGGTCTCATGCATTGCATTACTCATGTACTCCAGTGCCCTGAGACCTTTCAGTGAATTACTGATTGTACCTGTGAGACCCAGCTTATACCTGGATCTCACAAGCCAACGTACCCTGGGGTCAGCAGATAGCCTCAGTGTACATGGAAATGATTGACACCTGCGATTATGATCGCAGGGTGTCGATCGTGCCATAGGGGGTCTTTTAACCATCTTAGATACCGATGTCGCGACTGACAGAAGTTTGAAGGAGTTAATTGGCTTCGATCAGCTCCCAAAATGTCGGGGCTGATACCGCAGGCAATCAGGAATAAAGACCCTTAATGGCCGTCGTTTTAATGCGTATTGGCAGTCATTACGGGGTTAAATCTCTATTTTATGGCATAAACCCATATCCTCAAAGAACATAATTGACATAAATCAGGATTACAGTGCCAAGCAGAAGCTGTAGGCTATTAATAATTAACTACTGTCAACAATTAAAGGGCTATGTTACAAAACTTAGACAACTTTGATTAATTTGCCAACACTTCACACTAGATTTGGCACAACTTATTTGCTATCTGTCATTACGACACATCTAAGTCATAAGAACTGTCAATGGTTATGTGAAATGATTTACTGTTTTTTTATTCAGACTTTTATAAACACACCGGAGTCTTAATGCTTGAGATTTGCCTAAGTAATTTTATCAATCTCGTCCACTATCGTGTTTTTATTTATAACCTGATTATGTACGAGTATCAATTGCAAAGAAGAAAATGGGCTATATATATATTTCCTTAAATATACAGTACAGACCAAAAGTTTGGACACACCTTCTCATTTAAAGATTTTTCTGTATTTTCATGACTATGAAAATTGTACATTCACACTGAAGGCATCAAAACTATGAATTAACACATGTGGAATTATATACGTAACAAAAAAGTGTGAAACAACTGAAATTATGTCTTATATTCTAAGTTCTTAAAAGTAGCCACCTTTCGCTTTGATGACTGCTTTGCACACTCTTGGCATTCTCTTGATAAACTTCAAGAGGTAGTCACCGGAAATGGTTTTCACTTCACAGGTGTGCCCTGTCAGGTTTAATAAGTGGGATTTCTGGCCTTATAAATGGGGTTGGGACCATCAGTTGTGTTGTGCAGAAGTCTGGTGGATACACAGCTGATAGTCTTACTGAATAGACTGTTAGAATTTGTATTATGGCAAGAAAAAAGCAGCTAAGTAAAGAAAAACGAGTGGCCATCATTACTTTAAGAAATAAAGGTCAGTCAGTCCAAAAAATTGGGAAAACTTTGAAAGTGTCCCCAAGTGCAGTTGCAAAAACCATCAAGCGCCACAAAGAAACTGGCTCACATGAGGACCGCCCCAGGAAAGGAAGACCAAGAGTCACCTCTGCTTCTGAGGATAAGTTTATCCGAGTCACCAGCCTCAGAAATCGCAGGTTTACAGCAGCTCAGATCAGAGACCAGGTCAATGCCACACAGAGTTCTAGCAGCAGACACATCTCTACAACAACTGTTAAGAGGAGACTTTGTGCAGCAGGCCTTCAAGGTAAAATAGCTGCTAGGAAACCACTGCTAAGGACAGGCAACAAGCAGAAGAGATTTGTTTGGGCTAAAGAACACAAGGAATGGACATTAGACCAGTGGAAATCTGTGCTTTGGTCTGATGAGTCCAAATTTGAGATCTTTGGTTCCAACCACCGTGTCTTTGTGCGATGCAGAAGAGGTGAACGGATTAACTCTACATGCCTGGTTCCCACCGTGAAGCATGGAGGAGGAGGTGTGATGGTGTGGGGGTGCTTTGCTGGTGACACTGTTGGGGATTTATTCAAAAGTGAAGGCATACTGAACCAGCATGGCTACCACAGCATCTTGCAGCGGCATGCTATTCCATCCGGTTTGCGTTTAGTTGGACCATCATTTATTTTTCAACAGGACAATGACCCCAAACACACCTCCAGGATGTGTAAGGGCTATTTGACCAAGAAAAGGAGAGTGATGGGGTGCTACGCCAGATGACCAGGCCTCCACAGTCACCAGACCTGAACCAAATCGAGATGGTTTGGGGTGAGCTGGACTGCAGAGTGAAGGCAAAAGGGCCAACAAGTGCTAAGCATCTCTGGGAACTCCTTCAAGATTGTTGGAAGACCATTTCTGGTGACTACCTCTTGAAGCTCAAGAGAATGCCAAGAGTGTGCAAAACAGTCATCAAAGCAAAGGGTGGCTACTTTGAAGAACCTAGAATATAAGACATATTTTCAGTTGTTTCACTCTTTTTTGTTAAGTAAATAATTCCACATGTGTTAATTCATAGTTTTGATGCCTTCAGTGTGAATGTACAATTTTCATAGTCATGAAAATACAGAAAAATATTTAAATGAGAAGGTGTGTCCAAACTTTTGATCTGTACTATATATGTATGCAATTGTATAAAAAAACATGTCTGAATAATTAAATCTGCAATAATTAATTAGTACATCACATACATAAAAAAGTGGGATAAATTGTAAAGCCCAAGCCATATGTTGACAATTAGTGATGAGTGGACCCGTGGATGTTCAGGTCCATATGGTTCTGCCGAACTTTAAAAAAACGTTCTGCTCGGGTACCAGAACGGCACCGTAACACTAACCTGAACCCAGACCCAATTCAAATGAATTGTGGGCCCGAACTTTCGGTGTTTCCCAATCGGTCATCCATTTGACAATGTGAGAAACACTGGCTGAAAGTGTTTGAGCCAACAGCTGGTCCATCAGTGAAAAGGTTACCGCTGGTCACAGGTTTCAGTTGATGAGAGCACTACTCCCGTCATTATATGCCCAGTGTTTTATGTCCACTGACACCAAGCCAAAGGTTAGTAAAGGGGAGACTTCTATTAGACGCCCCGGTCATCATATTTAATAAAGACACACACACAGAAAAGTCCTTTAATTGAAATAAACACACAGAGAAAAGTCCTTTAATTGAAATGAACACTCTTTTACCCATTTATTAATGTAAAAATCAAAAATCAAAGTTATGCTCACCTATCCACAGATAATCCATATGTCCCACAATGAACTCCAACCCTGCTAAATCTGGATGCATTGCTGAGCGGTGACATAACTAATGTGAATGCTCAGCCTGGCATCCAGGACACACTGAGCTGAGCATGAGAACGTGGCTGTGTTTGACTGGTGGTAACCTTGAGGCTATGTGCACACGTTGCGGAATGTTTGCAGTAATTTCCTGAGGAAAACCGGACTTTTTCCCAGAAAAACCGCACGCTTCCTTTTTTTTTTTCTTTCGTGTTTTTTTGCGCGTTTTTACCGCAAATTTTTCCTGAACATTCTAGGTCAATAATATATATAGCGGGAAATATGCAGATTTACCGCAAAATTAACCCCTTAACCCCCAAGGGTGGTTTGCACGTTAATGACCGGGCCAATTTTTACAATTCTGACCACTGTCTCTTTATGAGGTTATAACTCTGGAACGCTTCAACGGATCTTCGCGATTCTGAGACTGTTTTCTCGTGACATATTGTACTTCACGTTAGTGGTAAAATTTCTTCCATATAACTTGCGTTTATTTTGAAAAAAAACGCAAATATGGCGAAAATTTTGAAAATTTTGCAATTTTCAAACTTTGAATTTTTATTCGCTTAAAACAGAGAAATATGTCACACAAAATAGTTAAGAAATAACATTTCCCACATGTCTACTTTACATCAGCCCAATTTTGGAACCAAATTTTTTTTTTCTTAGGAAATTATAAGGGTTAAAATTTGACCAGCGATTTCTCATTTTTACAACAAAATTTACAAAGCCATTTTTTTTAGGGACCACCTCATATTTGAAGTCAATTTGAGGGGTCTATATAGCAGAAAATTCCCAAAAGTGACACTATTCTAAAAACTGCACCCTCAAGGTACTCAAAACCACATTCAAGAAGTTTATTAACCCTTCAGGTGCTTCACAGCAGCTGAAGCAACGTGGAAGGAAAAAATGAATATTTAACTTTTTAGCCACAAAAATGATCTATTACAAACTTTTTTTATATTTTCACAAGGGTAAAAGAAGCAAATGGACAGATAAAGTTGTTGTGCAATTTCTCCTGAGTACGCCAATAGCCAATATGTGGAGGAAAACCACTGTTTGGGCACACGACAGAGCTCGTAAGGGAAAGAGCGCCGTTTGACTTTTTCAAACTAAAATTGGCTGGAATTGAGATTGGACGCCATGTCGTGTTTGGAGAGCCCTGATGTGCTTAAACAGTGGAAACCCCCACAAGTGACACCATTTTGGAAACTAGACCCCCTAAGGAACTTATCTAGATCTGTTGTGAGCACATTGAACCCCCAAGTGTTTCACAAAAGTTTATAATGCCTGGGTCTGAAAATAAAAAAAACTATTTTCCACAAAAATGATTTTTTAGTCCCAAATTTTTGATTTTTCCCAAGGAAATTGGACTCCAAAAGTTGTTGTCCAATTTGTCCTGAGTATGCTGATACCCCATATGTGGGGGGGAAACTGTTTGGGCGCACGACAGGGCTTGGAAAGGAAGTAGTAACGTTTTGGAATGCAGACGTTGATGGGGGTCATGTTCCGTTTGCAGTGCCCCAGATGTGCCTAAACAGTGGAAACCCCCCACAAGTGACCCCATTTTGGAAACTAGACCCCCTAAGGAGCTTATCTAGATCTTTGGTGAGCACTTTGAACCCCCAAGTGCTTCACACAAGTTTATAATGCCCGAGCATGAAAATAAAAAATCCTACTTTTTTCCCACAAAAATTATCTTTTAGTCACTAATTTTTTATTTTCCCAAGAGTAACAGGAGAAATTGAACACAAAAGTTCATGTCCAATTTGTCCTGAGTATGCTGATACCCCATATGTGGGGGGGAACCACTGTTTGGGCGCACAGCAGAGCTCGGAATGGAAGGAGCACCATTTGACTTTTTCCAAACAAAATTGGCTGGAATTGAGATTGGACGCCATGTTGCATTTGGAGAGCCCTGATGTGCCTAAACAGTGGAAACCCCCACAAGTGACCCATTTGGGAAACTAGACCCCCTAAGGAACTTATCTAGATCTTTGGTGAGCAATTTGAACCCCAAAGTGCTTCACACAAGTTTATAACGTAGAGCCGTAAAATTAAAAAATCATATTTTTCCACAAAAATTATCTTTTCATCCCAATTTTTACTTTCCCAAGGGTAACAAGACTCCAAAAGTTATTGTGCAATTTGTCGTGAGTACGCTGATACCCCATATGTGGGGGTAAACCACTGTTTAGGTGCATGGCAGAGTTTGGAAGGGAAGGAGCGCCGTTCGACTTTTTCAACACAGAATTGGCTGGATGCCATGTCGTGTTTGGAGAGCTCCTGATCTGCCTAAACAGTGGAAACCCCCAACAAATGACACCATTTTGGAAACTAGACCCCTCAAGGAACTTATCTAGATGTGTGGTGACCACTTTGAACCCGAAGTGCTTCACAGAAGTTTATAACATACAGCTGTAAAATAAAAATTTTTTTTTTTTACAAAAATGATTTTTTCGTCCCCAATATTTTATTTTCACAAGGGTAACAGGAGAAATTGGACCCCAAAAGTTGTTGTCCAATTTGTCCTGAGTACGCTGATACCCAATATGTGGGAGTAAACTACTGTATGGGTGCACGTCGGGAATCGGAAGGAAGTAGTGACGTTTTGGATTGCAGACTTTGATGGAATGGTCTGGGGGTGTCATGTCGCATTTGGAGAGCCCTGGTGCACCTAAACAGTGGAAACCCCCCACAAGTGACCCCTTTTGGAAAATAGACCCCACAAGGAACTTATCTAGATGTGTGGTGAGCACTTTGAACCCCGATGTGCTTCACAGACGTTTATAACGTACAGCCGTAAAAATAAAAAATCCTTTTTTTTTTTACAAAAATGATTTTTTCGCCCCCAATATTTTATTTTACAAGGGTAACAGGAGAAATTGGACCCCAAAAGTTGTTGTCCAATTTGTCCTGAGTACGCTGATACCAATATGTGGGAGAAAACTACTGTATGGGAACACGTCGGGGCTCGGAAGGGAAGTAGTGACGTTTTGGATTGCAGACTTTGATGGAATGGTCTGGGGGTGTCATGTCGCATTTGGAGAGCCCTTGGTGCACCTAAACAGTGGAAACCCCCACAAGTGACCCCATTTTGGAAAATAGACCCCACAAGGAACTTATCTAGATGTGTGGTGAGCACTTTGAACCCCGAAGTGCTTCACAGAAGTTTATAACGTACAGCCGTAAAAATAAAAAAATCTTTTTTTTTTTACAAAAATGATTTTTTCGCCCCAATATTTTATTTTCACAAGGGTAACAGGAGAAATTGGACCCAAAAGTTGTTGTCCAATTTGTCATGAGTACGCTGATACCCAATATGTGGGAGAAAACTACTGTATGGGTACACGTTGGGGCTCGGAAGGGAAGTAGTGACCTTTTGGATTGCAGACTTTGATGGAATGGTCTGGGGGCGTCATGTCGCATTTGGAGAGCCCCTGATGCGCCTAAACAGTGGAAACCCCCACAAGTGACCCCATTTTGGAAAATAGACCCCACAAGGAACTTATCTAGATGTGTGGTGAGCGCTATGAAGCCCCAAGTGCTTCACAGAAGTTTATAACGTACAGTCGTAAAAACAAAAAATCATTTTTTTTTTAAAAAAATGATATTTTTACCCCAGTTTTTTATTTTCCCAAGGGTAACAGAAGAAATAGGACAAATTACACATTAACTCTTGGGGTCCAGAGTACACTGATACCCCATATGTGGGGGTAAACTACTGTTTGTGCGCATGGCAGAGCTCAGAAGTGAAGGAGCACCGTTTAACTTTTTCAATGCAGAATTGGCTGGAATTGAGATCAGACGCCATGTCACATTTGGAGAGCCCCTGATGTGCCTAAACAGCGGAAACCCCCAATTCTAACTCCAACCCTAACCCCAACACACCCCTAACCCTAGTCCCAACCCTAACCACAAACCTAACCCTAACACACCCATAACCCTAATCCCAACCCTGACCCTAATCCTAACTTTAGCGCCAACCCTAACCCTAACTTTAGACGCAACCCTAACCCTAATGGGAAAATGGAAATAAATACTTTTTTTTAATTTTATTATTTTTCCCTAACTAAGGGGGTGATAAAGGGGGGTTTGATTTACTATTTATAGCGGGTTTTTATGATTGGCAGCTGTCACGCTAAAAGACGCTTTTTATTGCAAAAAATAGTTTTTGCATCATCACATTTTGAGAGCTATAATTTTTGCATATTTTGGCCCACAGAGTCATGTGAGGTCTTATTTTTTGCGGGACGAGGTGACGTTTTTATTGGTACCATTTTTGAGCACATGACGTTTTTTGATCGCTTTTTATTTAGATTTTTGGGAGGTTAGAATGAGCAAAAATCTGCAATTCATGAATTTCTTTTGGGGGAGGCGTTTATACCGTTCCGCGTGTGGTAAAATTGATAAAGCAGTTTTATTCTTTGGGTCAGTACAATTGTGGCGATACCTCATTTATATAATTTTTTTATGTTTTGGCGCTTTTATAGAATAAAACCAATTTTATATAAAAATTATTATTTTTGCATCGCTTTATTCTGCGAGCTATAACTTTTTTATTTTTTCGTTGATGATGCTGTTTGGTGGCTCGTTTTTGCGGGACAAGATGACGTTTTCAGCGGTACCATGTTTATTTATATCTGTCTTTTTGATCGCGTGTTATTCCACTTTTTGTTCGGCGGTATGATGATAAAGCATTGATTTTTTGCTTTGTTTTTTTTTTTATTTTTTTTAAGAAGTTCACTAAAGGGGTTAACTAGTGGGACAGTTTTATAGGGGGGGTCATTACGGACGCGGTAATACCAAATATGTGTACTTTTATTGTTTTTGTTTTTTTATTTACAGGAAAAAATGAATTTATTGGGGAATATTTTTTTTTTTTTTATGATTTTTTTAAACAATTTTTATTTTTATTTTTTTAACTTTTTTACTTTGTCCCAGGGTGGGACATCACTGTATTTTAGCAGATCGCTGGTGTGACAGTGTGCACAGCACTCTGTCACACCAGCGATCGCTCTGGCATCGCTGCAGGCTTCTCAGTGCCTGCTCTCAGCAGGCACTGAGGAAGCCGCCTCCCTGCCGCACCCCGGCGCCATCTTGGATCCGGGGACCTGGAGGGAGGACGGACCCTCGGAACAGCGCGACACATCGCGCTGCTCTGAGGGTCTCAGGGGAGCGCGCAGGGAGCCCCCACTCTGCGCGATCCTCCCCTGTGCCCCCAGTACACCGCGATCATGTTTGATCGCGGTGTGCCATGGGTTAATGTGCCGGGAGCGGTCCGTGACTGCTCCTGACACATAGTGCCGGGTGTCAGCTGTGATAATCAGCTGACACCCGGCCGCGATCGGCTGCGCTCCCCCGGGAGCGCGTCCGATCGCTGGGACGTACTATCCCGTCCATGGTTATACGGGCCCAGGTACCATGGACGGGATAGTACGTCTGATGGCAGTAAGGGGTTAATGAACATGATGTGTTTTTTCCGCAATGCGTTTTTTTCGTGGAAAAAAATGCACCATGTGCACAAAAATTGCAGAATTCATTCTAAATAATAGGATGCTTTATTTATGCGTTTTTTAAGCATTTTTGTTGTGAAAAAACGTGAAAAAACGCGAAAAATCCGCAACGTGTGCACATAGCCTAATGATGTCACCGTCAGTCACACACATTCTGACCTGCAGAAGAGTCAGGTGAGACTCGAAATGGCTGTTGTACATTGTCTCTCCTCTCCCCTGCTTTAACCCTTGTTTTTACCTGCTCACAGTGATGAATGATGTCCATGAGTGTGGAATAAAGGACTATTAATTCAAAGGATATGAGTGCTGCAATTCTATTCTTACTTTTTGAAACTCTTCTATATTTGGTTGTACTTCTGAGTGGTGACATCACTAAGGTTACCGCTCAGCTAGACAGCCAGCTCACACTGAGGTTAGCGTGAGAACGCGGCTGCATGTGACCAGCAGTAAAGTTGATCTAAAGTTAATGCAAATTGCCATAATAAAACCTAAAGAAGCACACTTTGCAAAAAACAAAATTTGTGTCAGCCTAAAAACTTCTCGCCAAGACTGTAGTGCCATACTATATGTATTAGTCACATAGTCTCCTCAATTAAAACTTTAATAATAATAATAATCTTTATTTATATAGCACCAACATATTCCGCAGCGCTTTACAGTTTAACAGTTTCAAAGCACAAGTCATAAGTAACAACGTTAACAATACAATAATTAAAGCAAAATAAGCCGCCCCTGCTCGTGAGAGCTTACAATCTACAATGAGGTGGGGGAGAACAAAGTACAGGTGTGTATATACAATGGTGCATTTACAATGATGGTCCAGACATCTTGAGGGAGTGAGGGATGGATGGAGATAGTGAATGGGCTACACACACACACTTACACATAGAATGACTTTGATTAGTGAATGTGATAGGCCGCTCTGAACAAATGTGTTTTGAGGGAGCGCCTGAAACCATGCAAATTGTGGATAGTCCTAATTTCTTGGGGTAGAGCATTCCAGAGGATTGGCACAGCGCAGGAGAAGTCTTGGAGTCGGGAGTCGGAGGTACGGATTAGTGCAGAGGTTAGTCGAAAGTCGTTTGCAGAGCGCAGCAGTCTGTTAGGCCGATAGATAGAAATGAGGGAGGAGATGTAGGGGGGTGCTGCACTGTGGAGAGCTTTGTGGGTGAGAACCAGTACTTTGAATTGGATCCTATAATGAATGGGCAGCCAGTGTAAGGACTGGCGAAGAGCGGACGCGTCCGAGTACCGATTAGCCAGATGGATGATCCTGGCTGCTGCATTAAGGATGGACTGGAGAGGGGATAGTCGAGTAATGGGGAGGCCAAGTAATAGAGCGTTGCAGTAGTCCAGGCGGGAGTGTATCAAAGCTACAGTGAGGGTTTTTGTTGTTTCCATGGTGAGAAAAGGGCGGATTCTAGAGATGTTCTTTAGGTGTAGGCGGCAAGAGCGGGCAAGAGATTGTATATGGGAGGTGAAGGAGAGATTGGTGTCAAACATAACACCCAGACAGCGAGCCTGCTGCCGGGGTGTTATTATGGTGCCGCCCACGGAGAGGGAAATGTCAAATTTAGGGAGGTTAGTAGACGGTGGGAACAGAAGGAGTTCAGTTTTGGAGAGGTTGAGTTTCAGATAGAGAGCGGACATGATCTTTAAAATTTTAAGTGTAAGGCTAAGTTCACACGTTGTGTAATTGCCGCGGAAATTTCCACGGCAATCCCGCACTTCTCTGCCGCGGAAAATACGCATTTTTTTTGTATGCGTATTCCCGCCAGAAACTAGCGTTTTGCAAGCGTAATTAGCTTGCAGAATGCTAGCGTTTTCCTAGCGATCTGTAGCATCGCTTGGAAAACTGATTGACAGGTTGGTCACACGAGTCAAACATAGTGTTTGACACGTGTGACAAACTTTTTACTATTGATGCCGCTATGCCGCATCAATAGTAAAAAGATATAATGTAAAAATAATAAAAAAAATAATAAATAATGATATTCTCACCTACGGCCCCCGCAGCTTTCCTGCCTCTCAGCGACGCTCCCGGCAACTCCCGTTCCCAGGCGTCCTTTGCGACTGACCCCAGATGACGTAGCATCACGCGAGACCGCTACGTCATCTGGGTGATTCTCGCAAAGGACTCCTGGGAACCGGAGCGTCGCTGAGAGGCAGGAAAGCTGCGGGGGCCGCCGGAAGGTGAGAATATCATTATTTTTTATTTTAATTATTGTTTTACCAGGGATATGGTACCCAGGGCCTGGAGGAGAGTCTCCTCTCCTCCAGACCCTGGGTACCATCGCACATGAACATGCGGAAAGTAAGCGGTTCAATGCATTCCTATGGCGGCGATTCCGCTGAGATTACGCAAAATTAATGAACATGTTGCTATTTTTTCCGCGAAGCGTTTTTTTCGTGGAAAAAAAACGCAACATGTGGCCAAAACGTGTGGAATCCATTAACATGTATAGGATGCTTAATGCTTGCGTTTTTTTCGCGTTTTTACAGCGGAAAATCGCGGAAAAAACGCAAATATTCCTGAACGTGTGAACTTAGCCTTAAGTTACAGTTTGTTATATCACTGAGCACAGAAATTATAAAGTAATATGTCAAATAATTGCTGTCATTAATGCAATATGGTTATACAAACAACTCTGGATGCCTTCAAAAAGTATCAATAAATTAAAGCACTTTGAAAATATATGAGTGTTTAAGCCGATAAATATATGGATAATGGTGCTTCTCTACGTGACATCTTGACTTTCTTTCTCTCCCCAGGGTCCTTTGGAATGCCTTTAATCCCATTAATTCTCAAACTACATGGATGCCTGCTATGTGCCAAAAATATGTATTCTTACATATGTTTTGACCCTTTCCTTTGTTGTGTCTGTAGCTCTGCAGAGTGGCAGCTGCTTATGGTCACAGCATATATTATCCTGTGGTTTGTACATATTTTATATTGTTTTCAGGCTCTTATTTACTGGTATTTTGTATTTTTACCAATAAAATTGTTTCCTTTAGTGTATGTCTAATAGTATCTATAATTTACATAATAAATAGATCTCTCAGACCTGATGAGGGTGCTCTATTCACTATGAGAATCAATGTCAGAATGGTTATACATTAATTTATGAATCCTTTATAACTCAATTTCCACCCACCTAGCCTGGGTGACAGCTCCTCTATGCTGAATCTCCGCTCTTCGGCATCTCTTCAGCTGCTGAGATCTTATACTGTTCAGCACAAGTTGCTACTGTCAGGCTAGGTGGATGTGGACTGAACACATTTCGACTTATGAGCTATTTCATTCTATATCTAGACTGGAGTCGTTAGGCTATAAGTCTGCATTCACTCTATGTGACTGCAGAATTGTGAATCCTCATATTGCGCCCACTGTGCGCTGTAAGGATTCTCCCTTGACGACATCGGGAGCTGCAAATGCGTAACCGCATGTATGTAATTTGCACACATGCAGTCACATGCCAACTAGATAGGCATGGTCTCGCTCAATGCAAGTGTATTGAGGGAGGCCAGGTAAGTCTAGCTGGAATTGAGCTAATCACATACTTAGAGTCACATGACCGCTTACTTCTTGAGCCGGAGAATCGTCACAGCTAGCAGTGCACGCAATGTGAGAATTCACAAGTCTGCAGTCACCTGGAGTGTCTGCAGACTTGCAGCCTAAGGCCAGACAACCCCTTTATTGTATTTTTCTTAATATCAAGATTATATTCCCAATCTGACAGACTTTCAAAATAAGCACACCTGTCTCACCAAGTCTAAACTCTACTAATAGTGTATACTGCTTGTTAACTCTGCTGACAGATCAGCTTTAAACCACTTTACACCAAAACATCCAAAATCCATAACTGTATATTGTTCATAATTCACCTCCATGTACATATGAAATTACTTATGTTTAATTTATAATGTACGCACAGCTTTATATGTTACTGTAATCAACACAAATTTTGGACGAGATTTAAAGGGTATGCCCCACTTAGCGATCGCACTAGCGATCACGACGACGACCTGGCGAGATCGCTATGTGGTCGCTATGTGATCGCTAGTTAGATTCCAAACACATCTCATCAGCGATCTGTATAACGACCTCTGCGGTCGTTAGGAAAACCTAGTCCCACCTGCGACGCTGGTAAAGTCGTTCATAAAGGGTGTCACACTCAGCGATTCAGGCTCACCAGCGGGACACCAATGACCAAAAAACGGCTCAGAACGTTCATAAGCGATCAGCAACATCTCAGCAGGGGCCACATCGCCGCTACATGTCACACACAACTGTGTCGCCAACGAGATCGCTACTGCGTCATAAATGGTGATGCAGTAGTGATCTCGTTAGCAATCTCGTTAGCGATCTCGCTTAGTGTGGCATACCCTTAAGTCAGGCAATTAAAGAGGTTGTCTGGGCTGAATTTAAAAAAGTCTGCAGGCACTCTGTATTAGTGCAGACTGCCAAATCGTGAGTGTGTCTCATGATTTCCCTGTATTCCAAGTACGTTTGGATGGTCAAGTGACCGCATGGGTGCAATTTGTACATTGAGTCATTTGCCAACTATTCATCTGCTTCACATCAATCCTCTTAGGTGAGTTTCCACGGTCAGGAACGCTGGTGTTTGGCGCTGTGCGCTGGCGCAGCGCCAAACCGGGCAGCGTCAGATGTTACAGCATAGTGGAGGGGATTTACAAGAAATCCCGTCCACTATGCGTAACAATACGCAGGTGCAAACCTGCGTAAAAGGACATGCGGCGCGTCTTTTTAGACCGCAGCAGTCCTCGCGTTATTGCGCGACGTGCGTCGCGCAACATAATTAAACAGGGCTATGTAGCCCTGCGCTCTTTTCCGGAGGTGTTCGGAGTGTCCTGAACACCTCCGGAAAGGATCGCGGTCAGAAAGGGGTGGGCTTAGACTGGGAATTTCCGCTCCGTCCAAGCGCTATGGTTCCGGACGTGGAACCATAGCCTGATACTGATAAAAGCTAGGAAAGACTAGTGGGCAAGTGACTGCAAGTATGCAAATCTCATGAATGGATTAACCAGAGAATACAACAGGGCAGCTGCTACAGAATCTATCAGCAAACTACAGACCACGGTTTGCTTCAGTCTACAACTAGGACTGTAGACTGCTGATGCAGAATGAGTGAAATTGAGGGGAATTTGCAGTTTCTAGTGGATTTTCTACTATATTTTCAGTTCTTCATGGTTCAGAAAAGCCATATCATTAATGATAAGGAAACAGGATTGCTGTTTAGAGAAATCTTTATTATTCAATGGAAACTACCTATAGATATAGCAGATTTTATGAACATTAATGTGTTACAGTAGTATGAGGCAAAAGAGGTTGAAAATTCTTTCCCACAATACTAATGGCACATGCAGTCGTTCATGGATTTCTGTCCAATCTCAGACCACAATGCACGGACTGACTGCGGCTCTCCCGACCCGAGCGTGACAGCTTCATATATTTCTATGAGGCTGTCACGTTCGGATTCAGGAGACCCCAATCAGTATGTGGATAAGTGGTCCATGCTGGGATCGAGTTGCATGAACGTCTTCGTGAGCCCTTAGTAATCATTAAATGTCACTTACTGATTGCTGCAGTGTTTCCACTGCTGAGGTCCCCACCGGAAGAAGGAGTAGTAGTACTTACCCACTACCCAACATGGCAATTTTTAGTTTTTGCTTTTTTCATTCCCTTCTAAGAGCCATAATTATTTTTATTTTTTTCCACATAGCCGTATGATGTCTTGTTGTTTGCAATACGAGTTGTTATTTTGAATGACACTATTTGTTTTGCAATTCAGTGTGCTGGAAAATGTGAAAATAAACTTCAAAAAGTGGGAAAACTGCGCAAAAAAAAAAGAGGTTTTTTTTTGTTTTGTTTTGCGTGCATTGTGCATTAAAATGACTTAGCAACATGATTCCCCATATCAGTACTGCGATACCAATCATGCATAGTCTTTTTCTCTATATAAATTATAAAAAAAAAATAGACATTCATAAAGTAAAAATTTTTAGCAATACGTCGCCATTTTCTGAAACCAGTAATGTTTTCATTTTTTCATCAGTGCAGCTGTGTGGAGATTTTCTTTTTGCGAGGCCAGCTGACATTTTTATTTACACCATTTGGCAGTTGTTGCGACATTTTGATTGCATCTTTTTGATTTTTTTTTGCAATATATCAGTGACCAAAAACAGCAATACTTGTCTTTTTTTTCACTATACGACTTTTCCCAATCGTTTTAATTAACTTTATATTTTTTATAAATCAGACTTCTGTGGAAACAGCGATACCACGTTTTTTTTTTTATTATTATTATTTCTCTACTTCTCACGTGGCTCAAATGATTTATTTTGTGTTTTAAAAACATTTTTTCACTTTATTTTTTTGTCCTCTTAAGGGACTTGAACTTGCAATTATCCCAATAATCACATGATGTGCAGTGCAGATGAACGATTTTTTTCACTGGCCGAATGTATGTGGGAAAAAAAATCGCACCATGCACAATTTTTCTCCGGAAATTGGATGACACTCGCCCATTCAAGAAAAAAATCACATGCCACAGTATAGCATTCGATTTTTACAAATACATTGCAATTCTGTAACATAGGAAACTGTAAATGGTCCTGTAAATGATTAGTAGCTGCTCCTGTGAAAAACTGATTGAACAAGGACTGCACACACACACAATGACAAATCCCAAAAAAACCCTCAATCCTGGATAAAACTCTGTAATATTTTTAATACAGTCGCGTTAACCTACCCTGACACTGAGTGCCGTTTTCTTCTTTTATATTTTTCCATATATAACCATGCACTGCTTCTGATTACTGCTGAGCATCACCGTCATTTCGTATGTGCCGAAACTAATAGCGATTTTTGATGTGCAACATATATATCTGAGCCACTGTAGCCAACCCATTGCTTCTTTCGGGTACTTTGGACTCTTTTTTCCTAATTTGGTACTTTGATTATTGTTGTTTTCTCTGCTCCAATACTTCAAAAAAATGGAGATAGATGCAGAAGCATACACTTTATATAACAGCATTGGCTTTCCAGAAATGATCCGGGTGGTCACGTGCTGCAGTTCGTATGACCACGCCCCAGCCAATCACTGAGATGAGCACCTGATGCAGTTTACATTGGCAGAGCCACTGAGCTTAGTGATTGGCTGCAGCAGTGATGAATGCTGTTAAAGACCAAGTTTGAAACGCGTTTGGGGTTATGATGTTCTCCCCATACCCCCATACATACCGATGTGTATAGTGTGTCATGCATTTTAAATAATTTACATTAAAAGATATTTTTTCTATTTTACCCCACCTTGATCGAAAGCTGAAACGTTTCTCCTTTGGTGCATGCTGCCAGTGTGACATCACCACTGCAACCAAAAATCAGAGTTCAGAGCAGCGACACAGAGCTGCTGGAGGAGTTGAAGAGAGTGATTACCATTTCTTATACTACATGCCTGTAAGTGTTTGATGTCCACTATGCTGAAAGTGATAAGTGATTAAGTGATAGTTCGCCTTTGGAAATATACCTTGCTCAGCGGCTCTCTCAGCAACCCGTGAAACCATGAACAGCCCATTTCACTTGTGCATATGTGCAGAGGATTATTATTATTATAGCACCATTTATTCCAGGGTGCTTTACATGTGAAAAGGGGTTTACATAATAAAAACAAGTGCAATTATCTTAAACAATACAAGTTACCGATTGGTATAGAGGAGAGAGAACCCTGCCCGTGAGGGCTCACAGTCTACATGGGATGGGTGAGGATACAGTAGGCAAGGGGAAATCTGGTCATGTAGCGGTATGGTCAAGTGAGGGTTGTAGGCTTGTTGGAAGAGGTAGGTCTTCAGGTTTCTTTGGAAGGTTTCCATGGTAGGCGAGAGTCTGATCTGTTGGTGAAGAGAGTTCCAGAGTAGGGGGGGCTGCATGGGAGAAATATTGTATGTGATTGTGGAAAGAGGAGATAAGAGAGGAGTAGAGAAGGAGATCTGGTGAGGATCAGAGGTTGTGTGCAGGTAAGTTTCGGCAAACTAGGTCATAGATGTATGGAGTTAAAAGGTTGTGGCTGGCTTTGTATGCAATGGTTAAGGTTTTGAACTGGAGTCTTTGGGCAATGAGGAGCCAGTGAAGAGATTGACATAGAGGAGAAGCCAGGGAATAGCGAGGGGTACAGGTGGATCAGTCAGGCAGCAAAGTTGAGGATAAATTGGAAGAGAGCAAGAGTGTTAGAAGGGACGCCACAGAGCAAGAGGGTGCAATAGTCGAGGCAGGAAATTATTAGGGCAAACACTAGGGTTTTTGTAGATTCTTGATTAAGCAATGTACGGATGTGGGAAATATTTTTGAGCTGGGAGTAGGCAGGAAGTGAAAAGGGCTCAGATATGTTATTGGAAGGAGAGAATAGAGTCCAGGGTTACTCCAAGACAGCAAGCTTGAAATACTGGGGAAAGTAAGCAGCCATTTAGTTTAATGGATAGGTTTGTTGGGGGGTTGATTGAAATGGGGAAAGATGATGAATTCTGTTTTGTCCATGTTTTAGAAATCTAGCAGAGAAGAAGGATGAAATAGCAGACAGGCGTTGTGAGATTCTGGTTAGTAAAGAGGTGATATCCAATCCAGAGAAGTAGATCTGTGTGTAATCAGCATAGAGATGATACTGATAACCGTGGGATTCTATAAGATTTCTCAGGGTGAAGATGTAGATGTAGAAGAGCAACCTTGGGGGACACCAACAGATAGGGGCAAGATGAGGAGGTGGTGTGTGAGTGGGAGATGCTGAATGTCTGTTCTATTAAGTATGACAGGATCAAAGATAGGGCCAAGTCTGTGATGCCAAGAGATGACAGAATCTGTAGTAAGATGGAATGGTCGACTGTGTCAAAAGCAGATGTCAGGTCCAGGAGGAGGAGGACAGAGTAGTGTCACTTGGATTTGGCTGGTTAGTAGGTTATTGGAGACTTTAGTTAGTGGAGTTTCAGTGGAATGATGTGTTAGCAAGCCAGATTGTAAGTTGTCAGAGAGGGAGCTGTCACGCTGTATAGCAGATATATATATATGAGATGTCTGTAATCTATATCAAAAAGGGCAACATACTATATAACATGCGCATAGATATATTATAACATGGATTTACCTGACAGAATGTCCACTGGGTCAAAACGGAATCCGTTATACGCTGTCTCCGGCTAGAGGGTGACCGGGGTCTAAGCTGACCCTGAACTGGGGTCCTAACTAATCCCTCAACCTGGAGGTACTGTTAAAGGTACAGAGGTCCAGGCCACCAGCGTAAACCCTGTCTCCTATCAATCCCTGCCAACTGTATTCTAGTCCTAAGAAGGACCCTGAATACCACCAAAGGGAATGAACAGGTAACGGATAATGAACAGAAAGACATACAAGAAAGAGAAGGAATAAAGTAAATAAAGTCTTACATACAACACTCACACACAGAAGGAACACCTAAGGTCTCAGAGATTTAACTATAAGCTATAAGAGTAAAAACACCTAATGAACTCTTAGCTTAAATATTCTCAGAACCGATCCAGTCTGCTGAACTACATGAATGCTTTCACCGGCGTCTAACACCCAGACTGGCAGAAATATAAAGGAAACTAATTAGAACATAAACAAAAGCAGCCGGGCGAGGCTGCACCTAGCCTTAGCAAAGAGCTAGGAAAAATTAACTCTCACATCACCAAAAAACAAAGAAACAGAAGCTCAGCTGTGAGAAGTCAGAATGTGCAATCGCGACGATCTTCGTGGCGATGCACCCATGACAGTACCCCCCCTTCTACGAGGGGCCTCCGGACCCTCATGACCAGGTCTGTCCGGGTGAGTTGTGTGAAAGGTCCGTCCACGTTATCATTGACCACCACTGAAGGAGGTAGAGGTGACGGTATGACTGGTGCCACATACTTTTTAAGTAATGACTTGTGAAACACATTATGAATTTTAAACGTAGGAGGGAGGTCCAGACGAAATGCCACAGGATTAATTATGGAGCTGATCCTGTACGGCCCGATGAATCTGGGACCCAACCTCCAGGAGGAAACTTTAAGTTTAATATTCCTGGTAGACAACCACACCAGATCATTCACCTTCAGATCTCGACCAGAAAACTCTCCCCTATCAGCCATCCGTTTGTAACGGTTCTCCGTAACCTTCAGTCTTAACTGATCTGGAACTATCAGTCTCCCTGGAAGTCCCACAGGGGCGTCCCCCTGAGCCCCCAATACCTCCCCCTCAAGCTCAGAGCATACAGCTGACACTACAACTCCCTCCTGAGGAATAGGAACCGGATCATCCATCCTCCCGGTCCCTGGGAAAGTACGAGATAAGGCATCAGGAAGCAACTTTATTGAGCAGTCATATGCGCGATGAGGAGGTAACTCTTTACACCCCTCCTCTGAGAACATCTCCCCAAAGTCCTCCAGAAAAGGAGGCAAAGTCCTAGGTACAACCGCACCGATGACCGTGCTCATGCAGTTATTCTTGCAAAATTCACCCCACTGGCTAATCTTTCTGGATTGCCAATCAATCACTGGGTTATGTTTAGCCAACCAAGGAAGTCCCAACACAATAGGAGTAGGTAGACCCTCCAACACATAACAAGACAATTGCTCTTTATGTATTGCCCCTACTCGAAGATCTATGTTATGAACAGCTTGAACCAAGCTACCTTGACCAAGAGGTCTAGAATCAATAGAGAGTATAGGGACCGGTTTGGCCAATACACTCAGTTGCATACCATGCACCTGGGCAAACGAGCATCCACAAGATTAGCCCCGGACCCACTATCAAGAAAAACAGAAATCCTCTCAGTTCTAGTACCAATCACCACCTCCGCAGGCACGATAAACTGAGAGGGATTTGGGGACGAAATACAGACTCCCAGGTTAACTCCTTGGGTCAAAGAGGTCCGGGATGGACAACCCCCAACAAAATGTCCCTCTCTCCCGCAAAAGAAACACCTTCTAGTCTTGCGGCGCACCGCCGATTCCCTCCTACAAAATGATGTCCCTCCCAACTGCATGGGTTCCTCAGAACAGACCAGGGGAACCTCAGTATAAGGGACTTTAGTAGTAGGTGGAGTCATCATGGGGGGCGGAGTTACCTCGCGTCTTCCCCGAAGTCGTCTATCAATGCGAATAGCGAGGGCCATAGCAGCCTCCAGTGATGGAGGAGAATCATACTGAGCCAACACATCTTTTAATTTGTCAGACAACCCTTGACAAAACTGGCTCCTAAGAGCTGGGTCATTCCACTGAGTATCTGTTGCCCATCTACGGAACTCAGAAGAATATTCCTCCGCTGGACGATTTCCTTGCCGTATTTTACGTAACTTTGTTTCAGCAAGGGAAACTCGATCCGGATCATCATATACCAGACCCAGGGCAGTAAAAAATCGATCCACTGACTGGAGATCTGGGGAGCCTGGAGGAATAGAGAACGCCCAAGATTGAGGGTCCCTTGTAAGAGCGAGATAACAATTCCCACCCTCTGCTCTTCACTCCCAGATGACCGAGGCCGCAGCCGAAAGTACAATTTACATGCCTCCCGGAAAGTAAAAAATTTGTCCCGCCCACCAGTGAACCTGTCCGGGAGAGCAACCTTAGGTTCAGATCTGGCTTGCTCTGAGAGGGACAAAACCTTGGACTTAATGTCTGCAAATTCCATGGACAACCCCTGCAACTGCCGGGCCAGCTGGGCTACTGGATCCATGACAGCTGGGGAGAATCTTTAGTTTGGGCCGGTGAAAATGTCACGCTGTATAGCAGATATATATATATGAGATGTCTGTAATCTATATCAAAAAGGGCAACATACTATATAACATGCGCATAGATATATTATAACATGGATTTACCTGACAGAATGTCCACTGGGTCAAAACGGAATCCGTTATACGCTGTCTCCGGCTAGAGGGTGACCGGGGTCTAAGCTGACCCTGAACTGGGGTCCTAACTAATCCCTCAACCTGGAGGTACTGTTAAAGGTACAGAGGTCCAGGCCACCAGCGTAAACCCTGTCTCCTATCAATCCCTGCCAACTGTATTCTAGTCCTAAGAAGGACCCTGAATACCACCAAAGGGAATGAACAGGTAACGGATAATGAACAGAAAGACATACAAGAAAGAGAAGGAATAAAGTAAATAAAGTCTTACATACAACACTCACACACAGAAGGAACACCTAAGGTCTCAGAGATTTAACTATAAGCTATAAGAGTAAAAACACCTAATGAACTCTTAGCTTAAATATTCTCAGAACCGATCCAGTCTGCTGAACTACATGAATGCTTTCACCGGCGTCTAACACCCAGACTGGCAGAAATATAAAGGAAACTAATTAGAACATAAACAAAAGCAGCCGGGCGAGGCTGCACCTAGCCTTAGCAAAGAGCTAGGAAAAATTAACTCTCACATCACCAAAAAACAAAGAAACAGAAGCTCAGCTGTGAGAAGTCAGAATGTGCAATCGCGACGATCTTCGTGGCGATGCACCCATGACAGGAGCAGGAGGAGAGATGGGAGGAGGGTTCAAGATGGACATGTTGTTCCAGTGTTTTTGATGCCTAGGGGAGAAGTGCTAGACACAGAGGATGGGTCAAGGGAGGGCTTTCTGAGGATGAGTGTGATCGAGGCATGTTTGAAGCATGAGGGGAAAACAGTTGTAAGTGATAGGTTGAAGAGATATGTTAGGGTTTGGATGAAGACTGTAGTGAGGACTGGGATGAGGTGGGATGGTATATGGTTGACATGTGATCTTGAGAGTGGAGCGGAAAGTTGATCTTCTAGAATGGTGGAAAAGCTGGTTTTGGAGGAGGAGTGCTGAGTAGTTATGAGGAGGGGCTGTGGTGGCTGGAGGCCAAAGCTTTCTCTGATGTTAACAATTTTCTGTTTGAAGAATGAGACCAAGTCTTCAGCTGAGATGAGATAAGAGGGAGGAAGTGCTGGAGGATGGAGGAGAGAATTGAAAGTGTTGAATAACTGTTTAGGATTGCAAGACAGGGAGGATATGAGAGATGACATGTAAGCTTGCTTTCCTGCAGTGAGTGTGGACTTGTGGTGAGGTACTGTTTAAATGTGATGGAATGCAAGTTGGAGTGGGATCTTTTCCATCTCCGCTCAGCAACCCTGGATGCCTGCCTCAGTTCTTTAGTCAGGCTGGTTTGCCAGGGTTCCCTGTTGATTATGCAAACTTTGTTATGTGTTAGGGGGCGACTGATTCGAGAACTGCAGCTGTTGTAGGGTTATATAAAGTGTTTATAGCATCTGCATTGTGTAAGAAATCTATGTCTGCGAGAGGGTGAAGGGACTCAGAAAGTTAGTGTGCACGTTTGTGGAGAGGGGATTGTGCACCAGTAAAGAGAGGGAAGAGAATTTGGATAGGTTATAGTCACACAGAGGGAAAGATGAGATAGAGAGGTTAGATATTTAATTGAAGCTGGTAAAGATGAGGTCCATTGTGTGGCTGTCTTTGTGAGTAGCTGCAGAAGACCATTGAGCAAGGCCGAGGAGGAAGGTGAGGAAGTGAGCGATAGAAGCTTAGAGATAGCAGAGTGGTAAAGGTACTGCCACACTAAACAATCCCGCTAGCGATCACAATAACGACGCATACTAATGCGATCGCTAGCGGGATTGTTTCTATATCGCTAAGTGCGGCCACATTTAGCGATATAGTTAACGACGCTATCGCCGTTAGCGATCTTCTTAACGACTTTAGCGGTACAAAAGTACCGCTAAATCGCTAAGAAAAGGTGCCACACTAGCGATATATACTTACCCAGCGGGAGCGCCGACGAGAAAATAGGGTCCGGAACGATTCCAGCGACGAGCGAGATCACAGCAGGAAGCTCGTCGCTGGCAGCTGCCGCACTGAACAACATCGCTAACGGGATCGCTAAATAGTGACGTTTTTTAGCGATCCCGTTAGCGATATTGTTCAGTGTGGCATACCCTTTAGTGTCAATGGGAATGTTAAAGTCACCTATGATGATAGTGGGGACATCTGCAGAAAGGAAATGAAGTAGCAAGGTGGTGAAGTGATTACAAATGTGGTGGCTGGCACTGGGGGATGGTAAATGATAGGTTGAAGGGGGAGTTGATGGGCACTGAGTGCACCTTAAAAGAAGGGAGAGTAACAGAGGGTGGTAGTGGAATTGGAGTAAAAGAACAGTTATCTGACAGGAGAAAACAAACTCCTCCATCATGCTGGTTGCTGGGGTGGAGGGTGTGAGAAAAATGGAGTTCCCCATTAGAATGTGCAGATTGAGAGGCTGTGTCAGAGAGGGTGAGCCAGGTTTCATTATTACTGAGGAAGGAAAGTTTGTTAGTGATGAAAAGATCATGGATATATGAAAGTCTGTTGCAGATAGAGCAAGCAATCCATAGAGCTTCTGTTAGAGAGACTGGGGAATCGTGGGCTGGGCGAATGGGTTTAAGGTTAAAAAGTTTGCAGAAATTTGTCATAGATTGTGGATGGGAGGTAGAAGTGACTGTGGGAAGTGTTGAGGAGGACCAGGATTTGGAGAGATATCACCGACAGTGAGGAGGAGCAGAGAAAGTGTTAGTACGTGGGAGCTCAAGATGGCATGAGGGGGCTGTCGGTGTTTAAAGACAAAGGGTTGTATGTTGAAGAACAGAACTGAAGATGAGCTGAGCTGGTTGCAGTCCCATAATATAGGATGTTATTATAACCCAATGATGAGCCATAACATTGCTGAAAGAGAAAAGCCCTTTGTAGATTCCATCATAATTCCATCGAGTGAGAAAACAGACACATGAAGTAAAATTATATAACTATTATAAGTCAATAGTGTTAAAAAAAACCTCTTTCTGAAGGATTATGACAGCACAAGCCAAACATCTCAAAACAAATGACAGCAGATGATAGCAGCCATGAAAGTAGAGGTGAGTGCAAAGAGTTGGGTCAATGTGCCTCCTCTTCATATGGAAACGTTCTGAAGTGACCTATTTGGGCTGTCCAGTATGAGAGATTCTGTCCTGGTTTTTTGCTACAGAGTGGATACATTTTCAGCCTTAGCCTTAACAGCTGTTTCACATACGTAAGAGTCAAGGGAAGTGATTGTACGTTTTTTCTGTCAAATTAAAGGATATTAACTCTAACTGGGTAGGGAAGCACCTGTGAGGGCTGTTCTGTTTGCTTCCTCAGATATGACCCCAGGTGAGAGGGTTGGAAAAGACATGTTCATTAGACTTTTTCATATATTAGCAACTATCATACTGGCCACACATGTGAATACCACAGCTGAGAAACTGTTCTATTTGACAGTAACGTTAGTAATAGTTGGTAAGAAAATATAATTGTTTAACTGCACCAATAGGTCCATGTATTTTCCAAAGGGAACTCAAAGTTTGACCTAAGGCATGCAGTGGTCAAATCTTCTGGAGGTTGCCACATGTAAGGTGCAATGTCATAAGCAATTTGCAAAATGTCTGCTTATATATTTAAGATGTGCGGTATACAATGCTTCTTTTATTGAGCTTACAAATCTTCACTATAGTCTTAAAATATAAAAGTAGATAAAAAAATAATAGATAATCAAAAAAGGAACTAATACAGAAAAAGAGACATGGTGCCTGGTGTAGTTATCCTCAGGGTATCACGCTCACCTGGATAACGTGTACTGTCAGACAGAACCGTAAAAGCAAATTGTCATCCGTGGAACTGCTGCCCTCGACCCTCCTTGGCACAGTTGTCTGTCTGACTCTATGGAGAATAATTAGAAGAAATAACTGGATCTTGCTGCAGGCGCTGTTCCAAATGCAGAGATGCCACCAGGAGTATTTTCCAAAAATGTCTGTTTAGTTTTAAAGCGGAAGTTCAATGAATAACATGATTACAAAGAAAAAATAAATCAAAAGAATAAAATCACTGTTATAAACCAAAGCTTAAAAAGACGCTGCTGGTTACATGTGACTGTTGTAGTCACTGAACGTTTCATGTTCCAAAGAAGGTCTTCTTCAGGTACATGTGGATGGCTAGCAGGAGTATTACAGAGCAGGGGGATTTTATATCAATACATGGTAAATGAAGACCAGTTTGATACCATGGTCTAGACATTAGAAATATGTGGACATCGGGTAGATTGGGTGTAAATAAGAAGGATGAGGGTGCCAATTTCGCAATCATTAATGTATATTGTGCTGCTCAGCACTTCCATATAACTGAAGTTAATTCCATGGGTATTGTAAGACGGGCTCTGTGTAGTTCCCCTGAATTTAATGCATCTATTAGTCTCGATGCATCATTTGTAGTTTTTTTTAAGGCACTTTTCTTTTTTTTTGACTTGTGGTATTTGCTGGTGTTTATTGTGCCAAATTCATTAGAAAGGTACACAAATTTAAGGAAACTAAAAATAGGCTTTTTCCTGTTATTAAAGGGATTTTCTTAAACCACAAGTCTGCAGATACTCTATGTGACTGCAGACTTGCAAATCCACACAGTGCATGCAGCGTGCTGTGGGAATTTTCCTGAGTCGGTGGTCATGTGACCACAAGTGTAATAGGGGTAAACATGTCTGGAGCATAAAGCTGTAGCAACTGTAAAGCAGGTATTATGTTGTATTGTATATATGATAAAAAGGTGTACTGTTATGGCTTCCATCTTAACAGATATATAGATGTAGAGGGAATGTGTTGCTGGATGGTGTATGTGGCAGATTGTACTGAGCATGCCCAACCAGCCCAGCACAAACCACTGGAAACAAATCTGGAATATAGGGGGCAGAGGTACTTGATGAACAGTTGGTAGAAATAGGAGCTGCCTGGAGGCAGATGTGAGGAAAGACTACCAGGAGGCATATGTAAGGAGGGACCCCTGAGAGGAAAGATTGGAGAGTAGTGTTGAGCGATACGATAATGCAAATATCGGCTATCGGCCGATATTAGCTCTATCGGCCTTTCGATAATTCGTTTCGATATTTTCGTCATATCGAATACCGGAATCGGATTTGTCACTGTCACTGTCTGTGTCCGTCGGTCGGGTCAGTCACTGTCAGTGTCCGTCGGTCGGGTCTGTCAGGAGTCAGCGGCACTTACCTGGCAGAAGATCTCCGGCGGTCACGTCCTGGACTGCTTCATGGCCGCCATCCTCTTCTCCCCGGCGGTCACATGCAGTTTCTCGCGATAACTGCAGTGACTGCTGGGTAATCCCGGCCGTAAAGCAGTCAGTCCGATGACGTCACCGCCGGGGAAGCAGGTAATCAGCTGTGCTGCGTTGCAATGACAGGCTCTGCCTGTCATTGCGATGTAGCAGAGCTGGATCGTCGTGGGACTGTCATTATGGACTGCGTCGGACAGGTGGTATACTGTTGGTTTGTTTTTTTTCTTTTTTTACAGGAGATCGATGGCGTCGCAGGAATGAGAGTGCAATAAAAGAAATGAAAACTGTGTTGTCTCTTTTATTTCATTAAAAGACTTTTTTCTTGCTTTGTCTTTTTTTTATGCATTTAAAAACTTTGGGATTAATAATGGATCGGTGTCTTATTGACACCTCTCCATTATTAACCGGGCTTATTGTCACCATGCAATCAACGGTGACATTAACCCCTTATTACCCCGCTTGCCACCGCTACAGGGCAAGTGGGAAGAGCCGGGTAAAGTGCCACAATTGGCACATCTTTTGATGCGCCAAATGTGGGGCTGCTGTAGCCTGGTATTATCAGGCTGTTGAGGGCCAAAATCCATGGGCCTTGACAGTCTTTTAATACCAGGCCGCAGCAGTCTGCATTTTACTTGGCTGGTTAACAAAAATAGGGGGACCCCTACGCCGTTTTTTTTTCGAGGGGATCCCCTATTTTTGTTAACCAGCCAAGCTAAGCAGACTGCTGTGGCCTGGTATTATCAGGCTTGCAAGGTCCATGGATATTGGATCCTTACCAGCCTGAAAAACCAGGCCTCAGCGGTCTGCTTCATCTGGCTGGTTAACAAAATAGGGGGACCCCACGCCAATTTTTTTCGAGGGGATCCCTATTTTTGTTAATCAGCCAAGATATGCAGACTGCTGTGGCCTGGTTTTATCAGGCTGGCAAGGTCCATGGATCTTGGCTCTTAACAGCCTGAAAATCCAGGCCTCAGCGGTCTGCTTCATCTGGCTGGTTAACAAAAATAGGGGGGACCCCATGCCAATTTTTTTCGAGGGGATCCCCTATTTTTGTTAACCAGTTCCCTCTGACGTCACTGATTGTGTCCCTGGCTGACCTGAAGTGAAAGTGGAAAGCAATCAATTAAGCTTTCCACTTCCTCTCCTGTCAGCCAGGAGAGGAACTCATTCATTTGGGGGTTTACTGTGAGGCTGCAGCATTAGCTGCGGTCCCTGCAGTAAACATTAACCCTTTCTGAAGGATTACACCGTGGGACCTGACTGTACATCGGATTGGTAAGAATAATTTTGCTTTATTATTTTATTTTTATTACAGGAAATGGTTTTAGCAGGAAAATAAAATATGGTCAAAAACTGTGTGATTATTTCATTAAACTTCTTTTTTATTAAAGTGTGTGTGTTTGATTTTTCTTTCATACAATAGGATTAATAATTGATAGTTGTCTAATTGACAGCTCTCAATTATTAACCTGGCTTAAAGTGACCTTTCAATTGCAAGGTCATTTTAACCCCTTATTAACCCATTCGCCACCGCTACAGGGCAATGGGAATAGACGGGCAAAGTGCCAGAAAGGGCAAATCTAATTAGAGATTTGCCCTTTCTGGGGTGTCTGGGGGCAGATGTTAGTAGCCGGGGGGGCCAAAAATAATGGTCCCTCTCTGGGCTATTATTATCTGCCCCACTCACTGGCTTTGTCTGTCTGGTTGCGAAAATAGGGCGGGAGCCCACGCATTTTTTTTCAGCAATTTTACACCTCATATATATATATATACATGTCATTAAATTTGTGACACACATATATATATATATTTATATTTATAGTTCATACACTTCTACATAGTATAATAGCCGCTAATTCAATTGCCGGCTTTTGTGAAAATGCAGAACCCGACATGAAATGACACTTGGTGTACATAGGGTTAACCATGTCCTTTGCTATCTGATTTGCACAAACAATTAAATCAGTCTACGTGTGCAAAATTTCACACCTGTAGGGGTTAATTAAAGGTGTAAATTCGTAGCAAAAAAGTCCGTTTTTTTTACAACGAATTTACACCTTTAATTAACCCCTACAGGTGTGAAATTTTGCAAACATAGACTGATTTAATTGTTTGTGCAAATCAGATAGCAAACGACATGAAAAGACATGGTTAACCCTATGTACACCAAGTGTCATTTCATGTCGGGTGCTTCTGTCTTTTCACTGAAGCCGGCTTTACCCGGCAATTGAATCAGAGGATATTTTACTATGTAGAAGTGTATAAACTATACATATATGTATATATATATGTCACAATGACATGTATATATATATATGTATTCTATGTGTGTATATTTAGTGTTTACAAGGAAATAAAGTTTTTTTTTAATTTCGATATTTTGTTCCCATAGACTTACATGGGACTTCCGCTGTCGAAATCGGATATCGACGATATTTAGTGCTATCGGCGATACAATTTCGATACGATATTTTTAGATATTGAGCAATATCGCTCAACACTATTGGAGAGAGATCCGTGAAAGGAAAGTCTACAGAAACAACAGCATTCATAGAGCTGGGAAGACAGGAGCGAGGCTAAGAATTACCTGGACTGTCCTCATTGATTTTTGGCTGACTAAAGACAAGTAAAAGCCAGTGTTGTACAGACAAATTGTAAAATCCATAAAGATATCTGCGGAGAGGGGACATAATACCCTCACACTGAACATAAGGGGTTAATTATAACTGGGAAAGTGAGAAAGGGCTGAAACTTGAACCTCCATTGAAGGACCTTCCGACATGAACAGGTAATTACAACAGGGGATTTGCTTAGAACCAGCTACCAAGTCTAGGATGTGCATACTATGAGGTGGATGAGTACAATTCCATAGGCGAAAGCTTCCTTTGTTCAAATAAATTATCTCAGACACTCCCTATGCCAGTGGTCAGTGATGAATATTGGGGTTTGCATCTATCCGATATTTAAGGCAGATATATTTTTGGAGTTGACAAACGGTAAGGTTTTTAATATTATGACGAGGCGGGATGGCTTTTGCATTTTTTTAACAAAAATCATCTTAACTAAATACTGTTATTTTCATGCACTATGCTATTTTATCTACAGAAATCTTTTGCATTATGAGAGGTCAGACATTTCCTGTAGTTGTTGACCAAGTCTGCACACACTGCAGCAGGGATTTTGGCCTACTTCTCCATACAGATCTTCTCTCGATCTTTCAGGTTTCAGAGCTGTCGCTGGGCAACAATGAGTTTCAGCTCCCTCCAAAGATTTTCTATTAGGTTCAGGTCTGGAGATTTTCTAGGCCACGCCAGAACCTTGAAATGCTTTTTACAAAGCCTTTCTTTAGTTGCCCTGGTTTGTGTTTTTCTGGTCATTGTCATGCTGGAAGAACCAGCCACGACTCATTCTCAATGCTCTTACTGACGGAAAGAGGTTGTTGGCCAAAATCTTGCGATACATGACCCCTCTACCCTCCCTTCAATACGGTGCAGTCGTCCTTTCCCCTTGGCAGAAAAACACCACCAAAGTATAATGTTTCCCTCACGATATTTCACGGTTGGGATGGTGTACTTGTGGTTGTACTTATTCTTCTTCTTCCTTCAAACATGGCGAGTGGAGTTGATACCAAAAAGTTCTATTTTGGTCTCATCTGACCACATAACCTTCTCCCATGCATTCTCCCATGGAGAGGTTGGAGTGTAATTGATTGAGTATGTGGACAGATGTCTTTTATACAGATAATGAGTTCAAACAGGTACAATTAATACAGGTAATGAGTGCAGAGTAGGAGGGCGCCTTAGAAAAAAACTAACAGGTCTATGAGACCCAGAATTCTTGTTGGTTGGTAATTGAAGAAATACTTAACACATCCAATAAAATGCAATTTAACTGTTTAAAAATCACACAATGTGATTTTCTGTTTTTTTTTTATTTTTAGACTCTGTTTACCACCGTTGAAGTGTACCAACGATAAATTTACAGATCTCTCCATTCTTTGTAGGTGGGAAAACTTGCAAAATCAGCACTGTAGCAAATACTTATTTTCCCCTCTGTATCTGCCACCTGCCTGCTTCCTGTGTTAATTGAGTACACAAACTAAACAACCCTTAAGGGTATGCACACTAAACAATATCGCTAACGGGATCGCTAAAAAACGTCACTATTTAGCGATCCCGTTAGCGATATTGTTCAGTGCGGCAGCTTCCAGCGACGAGCTTCCTGCTGTGATCTCGCTCGTCGCTGGAATCGTTCCGGACCCTATTTCATCGCTGGCGCTCCCGCTGGGTAAGTATCTAATCGCTGTGTGGCACCTTTTCTTAGCGATTTAGCGGTACTTTTGTACCGCTAAAGTCGTTAAGAAGATCGCTAACGGCGATAGCGTCGTTAACTATATCGCTAAATGCGGCAGCATTTAGCGATATAGAAAACAATCCGCTAGCGATCTCATTAGTATGCAACGCTAACGAGATCGCTAGCGGGATTGCTTAGTGTGGCAGTACCTTTACGTGAGTATGCCATATGCATACTCCCTTATTTTACTTATACACCTTAATTTTCTTATTGATCCTGAATGGTGAATGAATTTGTAATTATGATTTTTATTCATATTTATGAATTACTGATTATCATTATACTACTACCATATACCTTTGGGATCATGCACCTTAATTTACTAAGTTTTCATGATGGATGAATTTGTAGCCTTGATATTTTATTAATATCCATATTAGTGTTGAGCGATACTGCTCGATATCTAAAAATATCGGATCGGAATGGTATCGCCGATATCACTAAATATCGTCGATATCCGATTCCGATACCGGAAGTCCAATGTAAGTCTATGGGAACCAAATATCGACATTAAAAAAAACTATTCTTGCCTTGTTGGTTAATTGTACATGAAGGAAAACAACAAAGACTAATGTAGAATGTATTGGGGGAGGTTGAGGAGACAATAAAGGCATACATGTTTAACCCAATGCATTGGAATAGCATTAATATATTTTTTTTTGGAAATACGTTTGGATTGACTAACAAATTGACAATGTTGTTAACCTTTTTTCTATTTTGGCAAATATGTATGTTTCACAACTTCCATGCTCTTCACCTTTTTAACTTTTGCCAGTGCCACACTTTCTCCTTCATAATCTTCAGCAGCAGCATCATCTTTCTCATCAAATTATTCTTCATCTTCACCTTCTTAATCTTCTTCTTAAACTTCTTGCTATTCATGTTTTTGTTTACATTAGTCATATTGTTATTATTAAACTAATTAATCTTCTTCATATTCAAATTCTTCATCTTCTTCCTCTTCATCTTCTTCATCATATTCTTATTTGTGACAGAGATTCCTGTACTTGTAATCTGTAAAAGTATGAATTGTTCATCCTTCCGTTCTTGCTGTCACAAAAGATTTAAATTACAACAGTATTTGTCCGTGTTCAGTTTAGCCTGCAGCAGCAGGCATTTTCCAGGGGCACCACGAGGAGGAACGGACTCACCCCCATACACTGCTTAGTCTTCTTCTGCTTAGAATTTAGAGCATATATTTTGCTCTTCATTTTGGTCTTATACTTCATGTTCTTCTGCTTTTTGATCTTCTGCTTATTGTTCTTCTGTCACTTGTTCTGTATCTTGTAGTTTGTCTTAACCTTCTTTGTCCTGTTGGTGATCTTCTTCTGGGTAATCTTTTATTTTTTCTTTGTGATGGTGTTCAGGCTGGTTGCTTCATGCTCGTCGTCCTTGTTGTCGTCATCTTCTTCTGGGTGGTCTTTAAGGTCGTCTAATTTCCGAGAAACAGCTGACGTTACTGGAACCCTGACGGGTATCAGATGGAGCAAGAGACAATGGAAGTAACGAGGACCAGCTGACTGTGCTGGAACCCGGACGGGTAGCAGAAGGAAAAGAGGCAATGTCACAACCGAGTACCAGCTGACGTTACTGTGACACGGTTACTAAGCAGGAGGTACCTGTGCTCCAAAGCACTACCAAGGACCAGCAGACGTTGGTGGAACTCGGATACGGAGATGGAGGCACCTAGGCCAAAGGCACTGGGGAGAACCAGTTGACGGTACTGGACCCCGGACGGGTAGCAGAAGGAAAAGAGGCAATGTCACAACCGAGTACCAGCTGACGTTACTGTGACACGGTTACTAAGCAGGAGGAACCTGTGCTCCAAAGCACTACCAAGGACCAGCAGACGTTGGTGGAACTCGGATACGGAGATGGAGGCACCTAGGCCAAAGGCACTGGGGAGAACCAGTTGACGGTACTGGACCCCGGACGGGTAGAAGAACGCACCCATGAAAATGTAAGTTGACAGGACGCAAGCCGTCCGCAGTTACCGAATCACACAGTCCTACAGTGGGTGCTTGTCCTATTGTCACAATGGAAACCGCCTTTATTTACATATCCCACAGCACACATAGGAATCACCTAAACTGCAGGCACCATAGAGTCGGCTAACCCGAATGCAACACGACAGCACAACTTATTGGAGGATAATTGACGTTCACACTGCCAGGAAACAGCTGTCGTGCTGTAACCAGGCTGGCCAGGAGTCAGTACCCCTGCCAATTACTTACGAGCAACAAATGGCGGTGTTGTAGCCCAGGGAGTAGAGTTCAGGTGGTAGAAAGATGAACATAACAGGAGACATGGAAAACGTTGCCAAACAGTTATTTAATCTGAAAACGGACAGGCAAATTCAGGTGAGATCCATGCCTTGTTCATTTTCAGAAAAGTAAGCCGGTCTACATTCTCTGAGGATAGTCGCATGCGACGGTCTGTTACTACACCACCTGCAGCACTAAAGACACGCTCAGATAATACACTGGCAGCAGGGCAAGCCAGCACCTCCAATTAGTGTTCAGCGATACGATACTGCAAATATCGGATATTGGCCGATATTAGCTGTATCGGCCTTTCGATTCCGAATACCGATATTTTCGTCATATCGGATACCGGAATCGGGATTGTCACTGTCACTGTCAGTGTCCGTCGGTCGGGTCTGTCACTGTCAGTGTCCGTCGGTCGGGTCTGTCAGGAGTCAGCGGCACTTACCTTTTTTACAGGAGATCGATGGCGTCGCAGGAATGAGAGTGCAATAAAAGAAATGAAAACTGTGTTGTCTCTTTTATTTCATTAAAAGACTTTTTTCTTGCTTTGTCTTTTTTTTATGCATTTAAAAACTTTGGGATTAATAATGGATCGGTGTCTTATTGACACCTCTCCATTATTAACCGGGCTTATTGTCACCATGCAATCAACGGTGACATTAACCCCTTATTACCCCGCTTGCCACCGCTACAGGGCAAGTGGGAAGAGCCGGGTAAAGTGCCACAATTGGCACATCTTTTGATGCGCCAAATGTGGGGCTGCTGTAGCCTGGTATTATCAGGCTGTTGAGGGCCAAAATCCATGGGCCTTGACAGTCTTTTAATACCAGGCCGCAGCAGTCTGCATTTTACTTGGCTGGTTAACAAAAATAGGGGGACCCCTACGCCGTTTTTTTTTCGAGGGGATCCCCTATTTTTGTTAACCAGCCAAGCTAAGCAGACTGCTGTGGCCTGGTATTATCAGGCTTGCAAGGTCCATGGATATTGGATCCTTACCAGCCTGAAAAACCAGGCCTCAGCGGTCTGCTTCATCTGGCTGGTTAACAAAAATAGGGGGGACCCCACGCCAATTTTTTCGAGGGGATCCCCTATTTTTTGTTAATCAGCCAAGATATGCAGACTGCTGTGGCCTGGTTTTATCAGGCTGGCAAGGTCCATGGATCTTGGCTCCTTAACAGCCTGAAAATCCAGGCCTCAGCGGTCTGCTTCATCTGGCTGGTTAACAAAAATAGGGGGGACCCCATGCCAATTTTTTTCGAGGGGATCCCCTATTTTTGTTAACCAGTTCCCTCTGACGTCACTGATTGTGTCCCTGTCACGCTGTATAGCAGATATATATATGAGATGTCAGTAATCTATATCAAAAGGGCAACATACTATATAACATGCGCATAGATATATTATAACATGGATTTACCTGATAGAATGTCCAGTGGGTCAAAACGGAATCCGTTATACGCTGTCTCCGGCTAGAGGGTGACCGGGTCTAAGCTGACCCTGAACTGGGGTCCTAACTAATCCCTCAACCTGGAGGTACTGTTAAAGGTACAGAGGTCCAGGCCACCAGCGTAAACCCTGTCTCCTATCAATCCCTGCCAACTGTAATCTAGTCCTAAGAAGGACCCTGAATACCACCAAAGGGAATGAACAGGTAACGGATAATGAACAGAAAGACATACAAGAAAGAGAAGGAATAAAGTAAATAAAGTCTTACATACAACACTCACACACAGTAGGAACACCTAAGGTCTCAGAGATAAACTATAAGCTATAAGAGTAAAAACAACTAATGAACTCTTAGCTTAAATATTCTCAGAACCGATCCAGACTGCTGAACTACATGAATGCTTTCACCGGCCTCTAACACCCAGACTGGCAGAAATATAAAGGAAACTAATTAGAACATAATCAAAAGCAGCCGGGTTAGGCTGCACCTAGCCTTAGCAAAGAGCTAGGAAAAATTAACTCTCACATTACCAAAAAACAAAGAAACAGAAGCTCAGCTGTGAGAAGTCAGAATGTGCAATCGCGACGATCTTTGTGGCGATGCACCCATGACAGTACCCCCCCTTCTACGAGGGGCCTCCGGACCCTCATGACCAGGTCTGTCCGGGTGAGTTGTGTGAAAGGTCCGTCCACGTTATCATTGACCACCACTGAAGGAGGAGGTAGAGGTGACGGTATGACTGGTGCCACATACTTTTTAAGTAATGACTTGTGAAACACATTATGAATTTTAAACGTAGGAGGGAGGTCCAGACGAAATGCCACAGGATTAATTATGGAACTGATCCTGTACGGCCCGATGAATCTGGGACCCAACCTCCAGGAGGGAACTTTAAGTTTAATATTCCTGGTAGACAACCACACCAGATCATTCACCTTCAGATCTCGACCAGAAACTCTCCCCCTATCAGCCATCCGTTTGTAACGGTTCTCCGTAACCTTCAGTCTTAATGATCTGGAACTATCAGTCTCCCTGGAAGTCCCACAGGGGCGTCCCCTGAGCCCCAATACCTCCCCCTCAAGCTCAGAGCATACAGCTGACACCACAACTCCCTCCTGAGGAATAGGAACCGGATCATCCATCCTCCCGGTCCCTGGGAAAGTACGAGATAAGGCATCAGGAAGCAACTTTATTGAGCAGTCATATGCGCGATGAGGAGGTAACTCTTTACACCCCTTCTCTGAGAACATCTCCCCAAAGTCCTCCAGAAAAGGAGGCAAAGTCCTAGGCACAACTGCACCGATGACCGTGCTCATGCAGTTATTCTTGCAAAATTCACCCCACTGGCTTATCTTTCTGGATTGCCAATCAATCACTGGGTTATGTTTAGCCAACCAAGGAAGTCCCACACAATAGGAGTAGGTAGACCCTCCAACACATAACAAGACAATTGCTCTTTATGCATTACCCCTACTCGAAGATCTATGTTATGAACAGCTTGAACCAAGCTACCTTGACCAAGAGGTCTAGAATCAATAGAGAGTATAGGGACCGGTTTGGCCAATACACTCAGTTGCATACCATGCACCTGGGCAAACCGAGCGTCCACAAGATTAGCCCCGGACCCACTATCAAGAAAAACAGAAATCCTCTCAGTTCTAGTACCAATCACCACCTCCGCAGGCACGATAAACTGAGAGGGATTTGGGACGAAATACACACTCCCAGGTTAACTCCTTGGGTCAAAGAGGTCCGGGATGGACAACCCCAACAAAATGTCCCTCTCTCCCGCAAAAGAAACACCTTCTAGCCTTGCGGCGCACCGCCGATTCCCTCCTACAAAATGATGTCCCTCCAACTGCATGGGTTCCTCAGAACAGACCAGGGGAACCTCAGTATAAGGGACTTTAGTAGTAGGTGGAGTCATCATGGGGGGCGGAGTTACCTCGCGTCTTCCCGAATTCGTCTATCCATGCGAATAGCGAGGGCCATAGCAGCCTCCAGTGATGGAGGAGAATCATACTGAGCCAACACATCTTTTAATTTGTCAGACAACCCTTGACAAAA
>JARQOD010000005.1:312288506-312397786 GCA_033576555.1 Oophaga sylvatica | reverse complement strand
TTAGTCCTAAATTTTTGAATTTTCCCAAGGAAATTGGACCCCAAAAGTTGTTGTCCAATTTGTCCTGAGTACGCTGATACCCCATATGTGGGGGTGGAAAACTGTTTGGGTGCACGGCAGGGCTTGGAAAGGAAGTAGTAACGTTTTGGAATGCAGACGTTGATGGGGGTCATGTTCCGTTTGCAGTGCCCCAGATGAGCCTAAACAGTGGAAATCCCCACAAGTGACCCCATTTTGGAAACTAGACCCCCTAAGGAACTTATCTAGATCTTTGGTGAGCACTTTGAACCCCCAAGTGCTTCACACAAGTTTATAATGCCCGGGCATGAAAATAAAAAATCCTATTTTTTTCCCACAAAAATTATCTTTTAGTCACTAATTTTTTATTTTCCCAAGGGTATCAGGAGAAATTGGACCACATAAGTTGTTGTCCAATTTGTCCTGAGTACGCTGATGCCCCATATGTGGGGGGGAACCACTGTTTGGGCAAACGGCAGAGCTCGGAAGGGAAGGAGCACCATTTGACTTTTTCCAACCAAAATTGGCTGGAATTGAGATTGGATGCCATGTTGCATTTGGAGAGCCCCTGATGTGCCTAAACAGTGGAAACCCCCCACAAATGACCCCATTTGGGAAACTAGACCCCTAAGGAACTTATCTAGATCTTTGGTGAGCAATTTGAACCCTCAAGTGCTTCACACAAGTTTATAACGTAGAGCCGTAAAATTTAAAAATCATATTTTTTCCACAAAAATGATCTTTTCACCCGAATTTTTTTTTTCCAAGGGTAACAAGACTCCAAAAGTTATTGTGCAATTTGTCCTGAGTACACTGATACCCCATATGTGGGGGTATACCACTGTTTGGGTGCATGGCAGAGTTTGGAAGGGAAGGAGCGCCGTCTCACTTTTTCAACGCAGAATTGGCTGGACGCCATGTCGTGTTTGGAGAGCTCCTGATCTGCCTAAACAGTGGAAACCCCCCACAAATGACACCATTTTGGAAACTAGACCCCTCAAGGAACTTATCTAGATGTGTGGTGAGAACTTTGAACCCCCAGGTGTTTCACTAAAGTTTATAACGTACAGCCTTAAAATAAAAAATCCTTTTTTTTTTTACAAAAATGATTTTTTCGCCCCCAATATTTTATTTTCACAAGGGTAACAGAAGAAATTGGAACCCAAAAGTTGTTGTCCAATTTGTCCTGAGTACGCTGATACCCAATATGTAGGAGAAAACTACTGTATGGGTGCACGTCAGGGCTCGGAAGGGAAGTAGTGACGTTTTGGATTGCAGACTTTGATGGAATGGTCTGGGGGCGTCATGTCGCATTTGGAGAGCCCTGATACGCCTAAACAGTGGAAACCCCCCACAAGTGACCCCATTTTGGAAAATAGACCCCACAAGGAACTTATCTAGATGTGTGGTGAGCACTTTGAACCCCGAAGTGCTTCACAGAAGTTTATAACGCACAGCCGTAAAAATAAAAAATCCTTTTTTTTTTTACAAAAATGATTTTTTCGCCCCCAATATTTTATTTTCACAAAGGTAACAGGAGAAATTGGACCCCAAAAGTTGTTGTCCAATTTGTCCTGAGTACGCTGATACCCAATATGTGGGAGAAAACTACTGTATGGGCGCATGTCAGGGCTCGGAAAGGGAAGTAGTGACGTTTTGGATTGCAGACTTTGATGGAATGGTCTGGGGGCGTCATGTCGCATTTGGAGAGCCCCTGATGCGCCTAAACAGTGGAAACCCCCACAAGTGACCCCATTTTGGAAAATAGACCTCACAAGGAACTTACCTAGATGTGTGGTGAGCACTTTGAACCCCGAAGTGCTTCACAGAAGTTTATAACGCACAGCCGTAAAAATAAAAAATCCTTTTTTTTTTTACAAAAATGATTTTTTCGCCCCCAATATTTTATTTTCACAAGGGCAACAGGAGAAATTGGACCCCAAAAGTTGTTGTCCAATTTGTCCTGAGTACGCTGATACCCAATATGTGGGAGAAAACTACTGTATGGGCGCATGTCAGGGCTCGGAAAGGGAAGTAGTGACGTTTTGGATTGCAGACTTTGATGGAATGGTCTGGGGGCGTCATGTCGCATTTGGAGAGCCCCTGATGCGCCTAAACAGTGGAAATCCCCAACAAGTGACCCCATTTTGGAAAATAGACCCCACAAGGAACTTATTTAGATGTGTGGTGAGCGCTATGAAGCCCCAAGTGCTTCACAGAAGTTTATAATGTACAGCCGTAAAAACAAAAAAATCTTATTTTTTTTACAAAAATAATATTTTCGCCCCCAGTTTTTTATTTTCCAAGGGTAACAGAAGAAATAGGACAAATTTCACAATAACTCTTGGGGTCCAGAGTACGCTGATACCCCATATGTGGGAATAAACTACTGTTTGGACGCATGGCAGAGCTCAGAAGTGAAGGAACACCGTTTGACTTTTTCAACGCAGAATTGGCTGGAATGGAGATCAGACGCCATGTCACATTTGGAGAGCCCCTGATGTGCCTAAACAGCGGAAACCCCCCAATTCTAACTCCAACCCTAACCCCAACACACCCCTAACTCTAGTCCCAACCCTAATCCCAACCCTAACCCTAATCCTAACTCTAACCCTAATCCTAACTTTAGCGCCAACCCTAACCCTAACTTTAGCCGAAACCCTAACCCTAACCCTAATGGGAAAATGGAAATAAATACATTTTTTTTATTTTATTATTTTTCCCTAACTAAGGGGGTGATAAAGGGGGGTTTGATTTACTATTTATAGCGGTTTTTATGATTGGCAGCTGTCACGCTAAAAGACGCTTTTTATTGCAAAAAGTAGTTTTTTGCATCGCCACATTTTGAGAGCTATAATTTTTGCATATTTTGGCCCACAGAGTCATGTGAGGTCTTAATTTTTGCGGGACGAGGTGACGCTTTTATTGGTACCATTTTTGAGCACGTGACATTTTTTGATCGCTTTTTATTTCGATTTTTGGGAGGTTAGAATGAACAAAAATCAGCAATTCATGAATTTCTTTTGGGTGAGGCGTTTTTATTGTTCCGCGTGTGGTAAAATCGATAAAGCAGTTTTATTCTTCGGGTCAGTCCGATTATGGCGATACCTCATTTATATAATTTTTTATGTTTTGGCGCTTTTATAGAATAAAAACAATTTTATATAAAAAATAATTATTTTTGCATCGCTTTATTCTGCGAGCTATAACTTTTTTATTTTTTTGCTGATGATGCTGTGACAGCTCGTTTTTTGCGGGACAAGATGACGTTTTCAGCGGTACCATGTTTATTTATATCCGTCTTTTTGATCGCGTGTTATTCCACTTTTTGTTCAGCGGTATGATGATAAAGCACTGATTTTTTGCTTCGTTTTTATTTTTTATTTTTTAAGGGGTTCACAAAAGGGGTTAACTAGTGGGACAGTTTTATAGGGGGGGTCGTTACGGACGTGGCGATACCAATATGTGTACTTTTATTGTTTTATTTTTTTTATTTACAATAAGTAATGAATTTATTGGGGAATATTTTTTTTTTTTTTTTTTGGATTTTTTTTACACATGTTTATTTTTACTTTTTTTTACATTTTTACTTTGTCCCAGGGTGGGACATCACTGTATTTCATCAGATCGCTGGTGTGACAGTGTGCACAGCACTCTGTCACACCAGCGATGTGACAGGCAGTGCAGGACGCTTCCTCATGCCTGCTCTCGGCAGGCACTGAGGAAGCCGCCTCCCTCCAGGACCCCAGCGCCATCTTGGATCCGGGTCCTGGGAGGGAGGAAGCCCTCAGAGCAGCGCGATCACATCGCGCTGCTCTGAGGGTCTCAGGGGGGCGCGCAGGGAGCCCCCACCCTGCGCGATCCTCCCCTGTGCCCCCAGCACACCGCGATCATGTTTGATCGCGGTGTGCAAGGGGTTAATGTGCCGGGAGCGGTCCGTGACCGCTCCTGACACACAGTCACGGGTGTCAGCTGTGATAATCAGCTGACACCCGGCGGCGATTAGCTGCGCTCCCTCCGGGAGCGCAGCTAATCGCCTATGACGTACTATCCCGTCCATGGTCAGAATGGCACGGGTTTTATGGACGGGATAGTACGTCTAATGTCAGAGAGGGGTTAAAGTGTGTGTGTTTTATTTTTATTTCATGCAATAGGATTAATAATTGATAGTTGTCTAATTGACAGCTCTCAATTATTAACCTGGCTTAAGGTCACCTTTCAATTGCAATGTGGCTTTAACCCATATTAACCCATTCGCCACCGCTACAGGGCAATGGGAATAGACGGGCAAAGTGCCAGAAAGGGCGAATCTAATTATAGATTTGTCTTTTCTGGGGTGTCTGGGGGCAGATGTTAGTAGCCAGGGGGGGCCAAAAATAATGGTCCCTCTCTGGGCTATTATTATCTGCCCCCATTCGCTGGCTTTGTCTGTCTGGTTGCGAAAATAGGGCGGGAGCCCACGCATTTTTTTTAAACAATTTTACACCTCATATATATATATATATATATATATACACATGTCATTGAATTTGTGACACATATATATATATATTTATAGTTCATACACTTCTACATAGTATAATAGCCGCTAATTCAATTGCAGGCTTTTGTGAAAATGCAGAACCCGACATGAAATGACACTTGAAGACAAAACTATAATAACTGCCTGCGCCCTTACATAGATAGAAATAGCCCCCACAGAAAAAGCCCCTAAAACAGTTTTTCAGCCACGGTGATAGATATGTAGTGCTGACATACAAATGAAGGTGAAATACACTTACTGTCACCGTAGCGGAGGGTAAGATGGAAATATAAAAGTCCTGGTTCGATACTAGCGATGGTTGGATCGTGAGCCCAAGGCTGTCAGACTGGTCGTAGCGAATCAGGGAGCGTCCTCCCTGTAGTTGGAATCCTTCTGTTGAGCCGGGATACACAAAGTCCGGAAGTTAACACGGCGTCCTCTGGCCACGAGGCACCGTGAGTATGAGATGGACAAGTCGGGAGCAGGACAAAAATTGGTGACGTCACCGCCGTACCAAGGTACGGAAGGCAGGGAGGGTCAAAAAGAGTTCCAACGCGTTTCGAAGGTGCACAGACCTTCTTCGTCAGGGTCCCTGACGAAGAAGGTCTGTGCACCTTCGAAACGCGTTGGAACTCTTTTTGACCCTCCCTGCCTTCCGTACCTTGGTACGGCGGTGACGTCACCAATTTTTGTCCTGCTCCCGACTTGTCCATCTCATACTCACGGTGCCTCGTGGCCAGAGGACGCCGTGTTAACTTCCGGACTTTGTGTATCCCGGCTCAACAGAAGGATTCCAACTACAGGGAGGACGCTCCCTGATTCGCTACGACCAGTCTGACAGCCTTGGGCTCACGATCCAACCATCGCTAGTATCGAACCAGGACTTTTATATTTCCATCTTACCCTCCGCTACGGTGACAGTAAGTGTATTTCACCTTCATTTGTATGTCAGCACTACATATCTATCACCGTGGCTGAAAAACTGTTTTAGGGGCTTTTTCTGTGGGGGCTATTTCTATCTATGTAAGGGCGCAGGCAGTTATTATAGTTTTGTCTTCTATCGTCATACTCCCTCTCTGGGGTATTAGTGAGCCGTTAGCACAGCATCCGGCTTTAACTCCAGCAGCCCTTACTTACATCTTAGTATCTTAGCGGGTAGTTAGCGCCAGTGTGTTTTTTACATATGAAATGACACTTGGTGTACATAGGGTTAACCATGTCTTTTCATGTCCTTTGCTATCTGATTTGCACAAACAATTACATCAGTCTATGTGTGCAAAATTTCACACCTGTAGGGGTTAATTAAAGGTGTAAATTCGTAGCAAAAAAGTCTGTTTTTTTACAACGAATTTACACCTTTAATTAACCCCTACAGGTGTGAAATTTTGCACACATAGACTGATGTAATTGTTTGTGCAAATCAGATAGCAAAGGACATGAAAAGACATGGTCAACCCTATGTACACCAAGTGTCATTTCATGTCGGGTGCTTCTGTCTTTTCACAGAAGCCGGCTTTACCCGGCAATTGAATCAGAGGATATTTTACTATGTAGAAGTGTATAAACTATACATATATGTATATATATATGTCACAATGACATGTATATATATATATATGTATTCTATGTGTGTATATTTAGTGTTTACAAGGAAATAAAGTTTTTTTTTAGTTGCGATATTTTGTTCCCATTAGACTTACATTGGACTTCCGGTATCGGAATCGGATATCGACGATATTTAGTGATATCGGCGATACCATTTCGATACGATATTTTTAGATATCGAGCAGTATCGCTCAACACTACCTCCAATGCATACTGGCTAAGCTCTGGCCATGTATCCAACTTAGAGACCCAAAATTTGAAAGGGGAAGAGGCATCTGGGAGTACACTTAGAGGGAAAGCCAAGTAGTCTGTCACTATCTTACGGAAATGTTTCTTCCTGGTGACTGGAGCCGTCTCGGATGGTGTAGACCTTGCTGGCACTGTCACAAAACTTTGCCACATTTGTAACATACAGCTCTTGCCCTGTGCAGAGGCGCTGCTTCTGCTCCCTCTTGTTGTAGAGGTGTCTACACTGCCTCGACGCACAGAGCTGCTTTGTAAAGCAGTAGCAGCAGCAGCAGCTCTCTCGGCTGGAATGTACAACAGTATGGATTGCACCAGTGTGTCTTGGTACTCCTGCATTTTACGGTCCCGGTTCACCGGTGTGATGAGGGTTTGTAAGTTGTCCCGGTAACGAGGGTCTAGGAGGGTGTACACCCAATAATCTGACGTGGTGAGAATGTGGGCGATGCGGCGGTCGTTTCTCAGGCACTGAAGCATGAAATCAACCATGTGCTGCAGACTCCCAACTGGCCAACAAAGGCTGTCCTCTGGAAGAGGCGTCATCTCTGCCTCCTCTGCATCACCGTACCCTCGCTCTACATACTGACTAGAGCGTTGTGTACCTCCCTCTGTAGGGATTTCTTCCTCCTCCATTGACTCCTCCTCCTCCTCATCTTCCTCACAAAGTGAGCCCTGCCCAGCCCTTTGTGAGGAACCACGTTGCGCTGACTGTCCTGAAGGTAATTGAATTTGTGACTCCTCATCCTCCACCTCTTCCAAAACCTCTTCCTTTAGTGCTTTCAGTGATTTCTGAAGCAGGCAGATAAGGGGGACAGTCATGCTGACTAGTGCATCATCTGCACTCGCCATCCGCGTTGAGACATCAAACGCACGCAAAACGTCGCAGATGTCCTTCATAGAGGCCCACTCAGTAGTGGTGAAGTGTGAACGGCGCAAATTGCGAGTTGATTGCGCCTGTTGCAGCTGATACTCCATTACTGCTGGCTGCTGCTCACACAACCGCTCCAACATATGTAACGTGGAATTCCACCTGGTGGGTACGTCACATATGATGTGATGTTCAGGAAGGCAAAATCTGACTTGCAGAGCTGCAATGCGCGATCTGGCCATGCTGGAACGTCGAAAGTGAGCGCACTCTAGGCGGACCTTGTGCAGCAGTGCATCAAGATCCGGATAGTCCCTCAAAAAACTCTGCACGACCAAGTTGAGCACATGTGCCAGACATGGTATGTGAGTGAGGTTGCCAAGGCCCAGAGCTGCCACCAGATTTCGGCCATTGTCACACACTACCAAGCCTGGCTGGAGATTAGCTGACAAAAACCACACGTCGCTCTCCTGCTTGATGGCATCCCAGAGCTCCTGCGCTGTGTGGCTTCGATTCCCCATGGAAATTAATTTCAGGACGGCCTGTTGACGTTTGGCCTCGGCTGTGCTCATATCGGTCGCAACAGGTAAGCGTTCACGGGTCCATGTGGAGGTATACCGTGACGGCTCGTGCAGCGATGATTCTGAGGAACTGGAGTAGGAGGAGGAATCAATGTGTACAGACTGGATTCCTGCAATCCTTGGAGTTGGCAGAATACGTACAGCGCCACTGGCAAGATCTGTACCCGGCTCCACAACATTGACCCAATGGGCAGTGAGGGAAAGGTATCGTCCCTGGCCATGGGTACTGGTCCACGCATCGGTGGTCAGGTGGACCCTGCTACTACGGCGTTTAGTAGCGCATGTTTAATGTTTCCCTCGACATGTTTTTGCAGAGCAGGGACAGCTTGCCTGCTGAAATAAAATCGGCTTGGCATATTATATTGTGGGACTGCCAATGCCATAAAGTTCCTGAAACTGTCAGTCTCCACCAGCCTGAATGACAGCATTTCAAGGGACAGGTGTTTTGCAATGCCAGCATTCAGAGCCTGTGCTCGTGGATGGTTTGCCGAGTATGGCCGTCTTTTATCCCATGCCTGTGGTACCGATGGCTGTTTTTTGTTCTGGGAGTGTGACGATGACTGTGAACTTGCTGCTGTGGGTCGAATAACAGTTTGTCTATGGACAACAGTGACCGAGGTTCTTCCATGGAGATCCTGTGAGGAAGCCGAACCAGGTGTGTGTGAGCTGGAGGTAGAGGCTCGAACACGACCTGAAGATGTAGGTGCTGCTGTAGGTTGGCCTACATCTCCAGTGTGTCTTTGTAACTCAGCTACGTGCTTTGTCCGTACATGTTTCCACATATTTGTGGTATTCAGGTTACTGATATTTTTACCTCTTTTAACTTTTTGCTTACACAGCTTGCATTGAACATAGCAAATATCATCTACAAGTCTGTCAAAAAACGACCACGCAGTGCAAGTCATGGGAGCGCCAATTTTGACACTTCTAAGAGAACTGCTCCCAACAGGTGCCAAACTGGAGGCTACAGGCAAGCGAGTCTGCAGCCTACCTCTCCCTCCTCTTTGTACCGTTGGGACAATCTCTTCCTCAAAGCTGCTCCCACCACCTGCCTGTTGCTCACGCCATGTTGGGTCTCGGACTTCATCATCTCCACTACCCTCTTCCAACACCTGCTGCTGTTGGATGGTCTGGGCAGCACCATGTCCACAAAACCTGGCACCTGAGTCTCATCATCATCATAAGATGCGTTCTGTGGTGTGCTGTCCATCGGCACTGGCTCACCCGCCTCTTCAGATTGAGAGAGACACAGCTGTTGCGCATCACTGCATACTCCCTCTTCTTCAAATTGCAGAATGCTGCTTGCCTGTGCCCGTGTTTGCGAGCCAACAGATTCTGAGAACAGAAGCAGAGACTCAGCTGGCTCCTGTACAGAACTCTCTGACTGCCTGGGCAATTTGACAGGCGGTGAACAGACAGATGGTTGCTCAACAGTGTTGTGTTCCGGAGAGGAGGTGGAAGGAATTGAAGTCGATGCATTGGCTGCCATCCAACCAACAACGGCTTAAATTTGTTCTTCCCGCAGCAGGGGGGCACGCCGAGCTCCTACCAAAGTGCGCATAAAGGAACGCTCATGGGTAAAACTGGTGGATGCTGTGTCACTGAGGGCGGCAGCAGCCACAGAATCCCCACGTCCTCTCCCTGCTGAAACTCCACGGCCACGACCACGTGCCTTACTCACTGACTTCTTCATCTTGGTAGATTGATAAAGAAAGTCAGAAAAGTTATAAGGCCTAAGTGTGGTTATTACGCAGAGACTGAAGTGAACACTGAAACACAACTGTTCACAATCTGTGAAAGGCTACTCCTTTGTCTACTTCTATAGTGTTTGCAACCAATGTATTGGATAGGGATGGAAGCGCGTCACACTAATAGATTATATTTTAAATGGAATGGAGCAGAACCAATTGGAGATAAATGAAAAGGATGAGGCACTGAGACACGCTCAGCAGAGTACAAGCAGCAGTGCTTGAACAAGTAACTGGAGCGTGATGTGCACTCAAAAAATAAAAAAACACAGACTGAAGTGAACACTGAAACACAACTGTTCACAATCTGTGAAAGGCTACTCCTTTGTCTACTTCTATAGTGTTTGCAACCAATGTATTGGATACGGATGGAAGCGCGTCACACTAATAGATTATATTTTAAATGGAATGGAGCAGAACCAATTGGAGAGAAATGAAAAGGATGAGGCACTGAGACACGCTCAGCAGAGTACAAGCAGCAGTGCTTGAACAAGTAACTGGAGCGTGATGTGCACTCAAAAAATAAAAAACACAGACTGAAGTGAACACTGAAACACAACTGTTCACAATCTGTGAAAGGCTACTCCTTTGTCTACTTCTATAGTGTTTGCAACCAATGTATTGGATACGGATGGAAGCGCGTCACACTAATAGATTATATTTATTTTAAATGGAATGGAGCAGAACCAATTGGAGAGAAATGAAAAGGATGAGGCACTGAGACACGCTCAGCAGAGTACAAGCAGCAGTGCTTGAACAAGTAACTGGAGCGTGATGTGCACTCAAAAAATAAAAAACACAGACTGAAGTGAACACTGAAACACAACTGTTCACAATCTGTGAAAGGCTACTCCTTTGTCTACTTCTATAGTGTTTGCAACCAATGTATTGGATACGGATGTAAGCGCGTCACACTAATAGTTAAATTGCATGGAGCTGCAAGAATTACACTGAAGAAAAAAAAAGAGTCTGTGAGTGACACGTGCAGATGCCTACAGACAGCGTTGCATGCAGAGCAAACTGCAGCGTCACCTGCACTCACACACACCTTGCAGAGCTGTTAAAACAACACTGCAGGCAAAAGGAAGCTTTACACAGCGGTTGGTGCTAGCCTGCCTACAGCACAGTACACTAAATCGCAATCTCTAACTGTCCCTCAGAGTCAGCACAGCAGCGTTCTGTCCCTTACTGAATTCACAGCACAGTGACGCTAAAATGGCGGCGGCGCCTTTTATAGTGCATTCTGACATCATTTCAGCATCCAATCACAGCCATGCCATTAGTTAACATGACCGCAGCAGTACAGGATGTGCCCACACTTCTTAGGATTCCTCATTGGCTGACTAAAATCACATTGCCTCTCAAAGAATTATGGGAACTTCCGATTCCGGTATACGATATATGGAAAATATCGAAACTAAGTATCGAAAGGCCGATAGAGCTAATATAGGCCGATAGAGCTAATATCGGCCGATACCCGATACTTGCGGTATCGTATCGCTCAACACTAATCCTTATTATTTATTGACCACTATTATAACTGTTACTACTATTTGGTATGTAAAACTTTTTTTTGATTGTGTTTTTGTGGCGCCCCTGAGATCCAGTCGCCACAGAGGTACTGCACCTCAGTCGGAGGTGTGGTGCTCTGCTCTCGGGTAAGGAGGGGACATCACCCAGAATCCACACACTTGCATCCAACACCAGACCTCTCAGGGCCCGGGAGGTGCTAGGTAGAGGTTGTGGGTGGAGAAAGCAGAGAAGGGGAGGAGCTTAGTGAGTGGTCAGTGAGAACACAGAGAATTTGGGACAGTCAGTTGGTAGGAGTAGAGGAGAGTGGTGGTGCTGGGGACTGGAGCAGAGAGTAGCTCGTCCCTATACCAGATGACAGAAAAGAGACAGAAAGGACAGAAAGAGCAGCTTAAGAAAGAGAGAGAGAGAAAGAAGCTCCAGTGAAAGAGAGGAAAAAGGTGTCCTAGGGGCATAGGAAGTGAGGAATCCACCCGTGGGGCCCATATTCACGCTGACCATAGTCGGGTGGAGAGATCAGGTTGCAGTAAGGGTACCGGCCCCAGTCTATTGGAGAAAGTAAGGACTCAGCTAGCTAACCGGAGGCTGCAGTATCGGCATGTGCTACAGCCACATCCACACACATTCGCTGAAAAGGCAGCCAGATAGGACCAAGGGGACCTAGAGCATGTTGCCTGCCAAGATCCAAGGCTGCTGGCTTGGGACACTGTGTGTGAAGGCGCAGAGCAGGAGAGGAGGGAGCCATCGCAGAGAGACGGCCAGTAAAGGAACATCTGAAAGGGGTTTTGACACAGTGTACCCCAATTTACCTGAGAGCTGTCTGGACCACCTCCCACACATCACCCCGGTTGGGGATTGTAACAACAAACTGTGAGTAAACTGGAAAGACTGCACCTGCTGTGTCCTCACAATTATTTACTGCATTATCTGTCCTGCTCTACAACCACCATCATCATCTCTTAAACATATAGCTGCCCTGGGGCCTAGCTCAACCTGCGGAGAGCTGTAACAACTCTGCTGCATCTCCATCAGCCCCAGTGGACTTTGAAGCAGCGTCGGCTAACACCTTTATTGCCCAATACCACAGGTGGCATCACAAACTTTTTCCCTTTTTCCCCTTTTATTTTACAATTTCATCATTTTTATTGGACACCCAGGACCACGGACCATGTCACTGCTGCTATGACAGTTCCCCTTTAAGAACTGCCGGCCCGTTACAGAGTTCCGTGGCCTTAGGGGGCGCTCCATTTTCAGTTGTACGAATGGTGCTATTTTAATATATTTTTTGGTGTATTTACTTACCCGTATTTCCCTGCAGTTTTTACCACCTGTTTTTGCTTTCACCTAGTTTGCTTTTCCCTTTATTCTTTTCTATTGTGTTTTATACCTTAATTAATAAAAATGTCTTTAAAAATTTTTTTTTAGTTGTGTGTCACCTTTGTAGGTTCACAATCACTTCAGGGTTGTACTACTGTATTCGAGTTGTGCCAAAGTTTGTGACTTTTTAAAATATAAAATCACCCTAAAGCATCAGGAATCCCTAAACTCCGCCCACAAAGGGGAAAAAAAACAAACAGGCGAGCACATATAAAATGGACTTAAAAAAAAAGGCTCAAATAGAATAATGAATTGGGTGCAAAAAAGGTGCAAAATGCACAGAACTGGGCAAAAAATAGGCACAAAGGCAATGATGAATCAAGGGCCTAATCTGCAAAATTGCTTGCAGCATAGGCTGCTAAATGATCATCCTTCCAGCACATAACTATCATCTGACTGGGTGCTGCATTTACTACTGAATTCCAAACTGTCTCTGCATGCAGCACCAGTACATGCACAGCTTCATGGATTAGGTTTCCAAGCAAAACAGCCATATACAAGCACGAAATAACTCTAAGGCCTTGATTCATCATTGCCTTTACACATGTTTTTGCCTAATATTGTGTGTTTTGCTTATTTTTTTTTGTTTGCACCCAATTAAATATTCTCTTTTGTGCCTTTTTTAAGTGTACAGTATCTATATGTTCTCGCCTTTTCTTTTTGTTCTCCCCTTTATGGGAAGAGCTTAGCAATTCTAGATGTTTTTACCTGATCTAACTATTGTAACTTTGTAAAAAGTTGCAACATTTGGGGCAACTCTACTTCATTCACCCCTAATATATTTTTTAGCATGCAAATAATTTGTATCAATTTTTACACCATTTTGAAAAGCGTTACTTTTTGCGCAAAAATGTTGCAAAAACAGCTTGAGTAAGTGAAAATACCGTTTTTGACTTTGTGCCAAATTCATGAATCGCGTGCTTCATTTTAAAAAATTTAGCAAAAAAAAGGCAGCTACTACCACAAGTAAAAAAAAGTGATTGAAAAAAAACCGCAAATTTTGAATCGAGGCCTATGTATTGGCTTAAACACACCACCAAAAATTTTTCTCACAAATGAAAAAATCATGATTCACCATTTGCCATAGTAAACGGAACAGGATTTTTTTTCTAAGATGACAATTTTTCTGTAGTGAAAGCTACAATGTAAAGGCCCCCGTATACATTACATAGCTCTTGGCTGAACGATCATTCGACTGACAACTATCTCTCCTTTCTCAACTATACAAAGGTACCTCTCTATAAATAGACTCCTCTGTTCTCTATGAGAAGCTTACTTCTGCACAGAACAAAACGATTGGCTATTGAATTGACTAGAACATTGTTTCTCAGACATCATCTGTATGGGAAATGTCAGGACGCCCCTATATATTAGGTGTTCGGCCAAGTCCGTTGAAATCGTCCGGGTTTGGACGACTTTTATCTAATGTGTGTAAGCATTTAGGATTATAGCTGTTTTTTTTAGGTTTTAATACTGGTCTAGTTAACTTATTCATTGCAGAGAAAGGTGCATTTAAAGGTAACCTGTCATGAAGGTTTCATACCTCAAAATAATGGCTTGACAGGTTCCCTTTAACCACATAGCACAATAGAAAACATACTGTATATACGATTGTGGGGGCGAATGCATTTGGAGTAGCTGAGTTCTCTCCAAAAGTGGCAGATAATGGCTACGTTAAACAGCCAGTATATGTCACTAACAGTTTAGCACTGCATGTGAATATTAACCATTTAAATGCCACTGTGAATCTCTGACAGCAGCAAATAAATGGAATGCATGCTGGTCCTCCCTTGTTCTGGCTCCCATCGGCGTTCCATGATGCGATCACAGTGTGTCGATATCAAAAAATGGTGACATGAAGCAAATTTTTTTTTCTTACAAAATTCAGATTTTTTTTATACTTAATCGGAAAAAATATATATATATATATACAACTCTGTCAAAAACTAAGAGACCATTGCAAAATTTTTAGTTTGGCTGATTTTTCTCTTCATGGGTATATTTTTGAGTAAAATGTAAATTGTTCTTTTATTCTATAAACTACTGGCAACGTGTCTCCAAATTTCCAAGCAATAAACTTTGTATTTATTTTCAGAAAATGAGAAATGGTCAAAATAACAAAAAAATGCAGTGCTTGCAGGCCTCAAATAATGCTAAGAACACAAGTTCATAATCATTTAGACACAACAATACTAATGTTTTAACTCAGGAAGAGTTCAGAAATCAATATTTTGTGGAATAACCATGATTTTTAATCACAGCTTTCATGTGTCTTGGCATGCTTTCCACCAGTCTTTCACACTGCTTTTGGGTGACCTTATGCCACTCCTGGTACAAAAATTGAAGAAGTTCTATTTTGTTTGACGGCTTGTGACTATTAGTGTTGAGCGATACGATACTGCAAATATCGGGTATCGGCCGATATTAGCTGTATCGGGCTTTCAATTCCGAGTACCGATATTTTCGTCATATCGGATACCGGAATCGGATTTGTCACTGTCACTGTCAGTGTCCTCGGTCGGGTCTGTGAGTGTCCGTCGGTCGGGTCTGTCAGTGTCCGTCGGTCGGGTCTGTCAGGAGTCAGCGGCACTTACCTGGCAGAAGATCTCCGGCGGTCACGGGCTGGACTGCTTCATGGCCGCCATCATCTTTCCCCGGCGGTCACATGCAGTTTCTCGCGATAACTGCAGTGACTGCTGGGTAATCCCGGCCGTAAAGCAGTCCGATGACGTCACCGCCGGGGAAGCAGGTAATCAGCTGTGCTGCGTTGCGATGACAGGCTCTGCCTGTCATTGCGATGTAGCAGAGCTGGATCGTCGTGGGACAGTCGTTACTATGGACTGCGTCGGACAGGTGGTATACTGTTGGTTTGTTTTTTTTCTTTTTTTACAGGAGATCGATGGCGTCGCAGGAATGAGTGTATAATAAAATTAATGAAAACTGTGTTGTCTCTTTTATTTCATTAAAAGACTTTTTTCTTGCTTTGTCTTTTTTTTATACATTTAATAACTTTGGGATTAATAATGGATCGGTGTCTTATTGACACCTCTCCATTATTAACCGGGCTTATTGTCACCGTGCAATCAACGGTGACATTAACCCCTTATTACCCCACTTGCCACCGCTACAGGGCAGTGGGAAGAGCCGGGTAAAGTGCCACAATTGGCACATCTTTTGATGCGCCAAATGTGGGGCTGCTGTAGCCTGGTATTATCAGGCTGTTGAGGGCCAAAATCCATGGGCCTTGACAGTCTTTTAATACCAGGCCGCAGCAGTCTGCATTTTACTTGGCTGGTTAAAAAAAATAGGGGGACCAATACGCCGTTTTTTTTTCGAGGGGATCCCCTATTTTTGTTAACCAGCCAAGCTAAGCAGACTGCTGTGGCCTGGTATTATCAGGCTTGCAAGGTCCATGGATATTGGATCCTTACCAGCCTGAAAAACCAGGCCTCAGCGGTCTGCTTCATCTGGCTGGTTAACAAAAATAGGGGGGACCCCACGCCAATTTTTTTCAAGGGATCCCCTATTCTTGTTAATCAGCCAAGATATGCAGACTGCTGTGGCCTGGTATTATCAGGCTGGCAAGGTCCATGGATCTTGGCTCCTTAACAGCCTGAAAATCCAGGCCTCAGCAGTCTGCTTCATCTGGCTGGTTAACAAAAATAGGGGGGACCCCACGCCAATTTTTTTCGAGGGGATCCCCTATTTTTGTTAATCAGTTCCCTCTGACGTCACTGATGGTGTCCCTGGCTGACCTGAAGTGAAAGTGGAAAGCAATCAATTAAGCTTTCCACTTCCTCTCCTGTCAGCCAGGAGAGGAGCTCATTCATTTGGGGGTTTACTGTGAGGCTGCAGCATTAGCTGCGGTCCCTGCAGTAAACATTAACCCTTTCTGAAGGATTACACCGTGGGACCTGACTGTGCATGGGATAGGTAAGAATAATTTTGCTTTATTATTTTATTTTTATTACAGGAAATGGTTTTAGCAGGTAAATAAAATATGGTCAAAAACTGTGTGATTATTTCATTAAACTTCTTTTTTGTTAAAGTGTGTGTGTTTGATTTTTCTTTCATACAATAGGATTAATAATTGATAGTTGTATAATTGACAGCTCTCAATTATTAACCTGGCTTAAAGTGACCTTTCAATTGCAAGGTCATTTTAACCCCTTATTAACCCATTCGCCACCGCTACAGGGCAATGGGAATAGATGGGCAAAGTGCCAGAAAGGGCAAATCTAATTAGAGATTTGCCCTTTCTGGGGTGTCTGGGGGCAGATGTTAGTAGCCGGGGGGGGGGGCCAAAAATAATGGTCCCTCTCTGGGCTATTATTATCTGCCCCCACTCACTGACTTTGTCTGTCTGGTTGCGAAAATAGGGCGGGAGCCCACGCATTTTTTTTCAGCAATTTTACACCTCATATATATATATACATGTCATTGAGTTTGTGACACATATATATATATATATATTTATAGTTCATACACTTCTACATAGTATAATAGCCGCTAATTCAATTGACGGCTTTTGTGAAAATGCAGAACCCGACATGAAATGACACTTGGTGTACATAGGGTTAACCATGTCTTTTCATGTCCTTTGCTATCTGATTTGCACAAACAATTACATCAGTCTATGTGTGCAAAATTTCACACCTGTAGGGGTTAATTAAAGGTGTAAATTCGTAGCAAAAAAGTCCGTTTTTTTTACAACGAATTTACACCTTTAATTAACCCCTACAGGTGTGAAATTTTGCACACATAGACTGATGTAATTGTTTGTGCAAATCAGATTGCAAACGACATGAAAAGACATGGTTAACCCTATGTACACCAAGTGTCATTTCATGTCGGGTGCTTCTGTCTTTTCACAGAAGCCGGCTTTACCCGGCAATTGAATCAGAGGATATTTTACTATGTAGAAGTGTATAAACTATACATATATGTATATATATATATGTCACAATGACATGTATATATATATATATGTATTCTATGTGTGTATATTTAGTGTTTACAAGGAAATAAAGGTTTTTTTTAGTTGCGATATTTTGTTCCCATAGACTTACATGGGACTTCCGGTATCGGAATCGGATATCGACGATATTTAGTGATATCGGTGATACCATTCCGATCCGATATTTTTAGATATCGAGCAGTATCGCTCAACACTAGTGACTATCCATCTTCCTCTTGATTACATTCCAGAGGTTTTCAATGGGGTTCAGGTCTGGAAGCTGGGCTGGCCATGACAGGGATTTGATGTGGTGGTCCTTCATCCACACATTGATTGACCTAGCTGTGTGCATGGCGCATTGTCCTGCTGGAAAAACCAGTCCTCAGAGTTGGGGAACATTGCCTGAGCAGAAGGAAATGAACTGTTTTTCCAGGATAACCTTGTATGCGGCTTGAGTCATATGTCCTTTGCAAAGATTAACCTACCCAATTTCAGTCTTGCTGAAGCATCCCCAGATCATCACTGATCCTTCACCAAATTTCACAGTGGGAACAAGACACTGTGTCTTTTATGCCTCTCCAGGTCTCCGTCTAACCTTTAGATGATCAGGTGTTGGGCAAAGCTGAAAATTAGACTCTTCAGAGAAGATTACTTTACTCCAGTCCTCTATGGTCCAAGTCTTATGGTCTTTAGCAAACTTCAGCCTGGCAATTGCATCCCATTTGGAATTATTTTCCAGTGCATAGAATACAAAGTACTTTGTTAATTTTCTATTCAATTATATACCATCATTAATCCACGGCTCTTTACAGACTTCATCATCACTGTCCCCATTGTGGCTCGCAATCTGAATTCCCTATAAGTATGTTGTTATAATGTGGGAGGAAACTCAGGTACCCGGAGGAAACTCATGCAAACATGAGGAGAACATACAAACTCCTTGCAGATGTCCTTGGGTGGGATCTGAACCCAGGACCCCATTGGGCCACCAAATGGTAAAATGTTTCTCTTGTTCACTGGGTGATTGGCAGCCTGTTTACACTGCAAGATCATCGGGGAATGAGCATTCCTTGGAACCTGATAATTATACAGTGTAAATGCACCCTAAGTTACACTATAACACAACACTATAATAATAATAATTTTATTTCTATAGCGCCAACATATTCCGCAGCACTTTACATTATTGAGGGGACTTGTACAGACAATAGACATTACAGCATAACAATAAACACAGATCAAAGTAGATGCCAAGAGGAATGAGGGCCCTGCTTGCAAGCTTACAATCTATGAGGAAAAAGGGGAGACACGAAAGGTAAATGGTAACAATTGCTTTCATTGTTCGGACCAGCCATAGTGTAAGAATTGGGTGCTCATGTAATTCTGCATGAACCAGTCAACAGCCAAAGTATGTAACAGTACAGACACAGAGGGTTAGTAACCCCTTCCCGACCTGTGACACAGCGTATGCGTCATGAAAGTCGGTGCCAATCCGACCTGTGACGCATACCCTGTGTCATGAAAGGATCGCGCTCCTGCGGGTCGGGTGACAGGGGTCATTGAAAGGTCACCAGACCCACAGGCACAAGACCCTTTGTGCTTCACCACATGGGGTTGGCTTAACCCCCACGTGGCTACGATCGCTCTGATTGGCTGTTAAAAGTGAAACAGCCAATCAAAGCAATCTGTAATATTTCACCAATGAAATTTGGTGAAATATTACAATCCAGCCATGGCTGATGCTGCAATAGCATCTGCCAAGGCTGGACACAAAGTTCCGACCCTCCCCACACCGAGTCACGGCGGCGATCGGCCGCCGCCACCGATTCAAGGCGGCGAACGGTCACCGCCGTCACTTTCTGCTACCCTCCTCCTTGTCTGTGCTCCCCCTGCCTTCTGATCCCCCCCTCACCTTCTGCCCCCCCTACTCACCTTCCGACCCCCCCTACTCACCTCTCCCGGTCCTCTGGTGTCCCTGGATCCGTCCCGGCGTCCGTCCGGGAATCTTCATGGGCGCCGCCATCTTGGAAAATGGCGAGCGCATGTGCAGTGCGCCCGCCGGCCGGCGCATGCGCAGTGCGCCCTCTGAGTCCATAAATTTATTTTGATCACTGTGATGAACTCTCACAGTGACCAAAATAAAAAAATGTAAATAAACGCCCCCTTTATCACCCCCATAGGTAGGGACAAAAAATAAAATAAAGACATTTTTTTTATTTTTTTTTTCCTGTTAGGCTAGGTTCACATTGCGGTAAACTAGCCTGTTCAACGCATAGCGTTGATGGGCTGGTAATGGTATAGCATAACGCGATCGCGTTATGCTATACACGCTAGCGCAGATGAATCAGCAGATCATTCATCTGTCCTATCGGTGACGGAGCTCAGACGCTGCAGGCCGCATCCGACGCTCCGTCACTGAATGACAGCATGTCGTGAACGCATGCCGTTATAACCGCGGTGTAACGCAGTCCGTCTAATGGACTGCCTTGGCGCAATATGAACCCAGCCTTAGGGTTAGAATTAGGCTGGGTTCATAATGCGTTATGGCAGTCCGTTAGACGGACTGCGTTACACCGTGGTATAACGCGGTGCGACGCAGTCCGTTAACGCTGCCATTCACCCCCATTTGTGAGCGCATCGCAACGCATGCCGTGAAGCGGCATGCGTTCGCGACGTGCCGTCGTTCAGTGACGGAGCCTCGGACGCTGGCTGCAGCGTCTGGGCTCCGTCACCGCTAGCACAGATGAATCATCTGCTGATTCATCTGCGCTAGCGGGTATAGCATAACGCAATCGCGTTATGCTATACCGTTACCAGCCCGTCAACGCTATGTGTTGAACGGGCTGGTAAACACAATATGAACCCAGCCTTAAGGTTAGCGTTAGAACTAGGGTTAGGGTTAGAACTAGGGTTATGGTTAGCATTAGGGTTAGAATTAGGGTTAGGGTTAGAATTTGGGTTAGGGTTGGAATTTGGGTTAGGGTTAGAATTAGGGTTAGGGTTGGAATTAGGGTTAGGGTTGGGATTAGGGTTAGGTTTGTGGTTAGGGTTAGAGTTAGGATAAGTGTTAGGGGTGTTTTGGGGTTAGGGTTGGGATTAGGGTTAGGCTTGTGGTTAGGGTCATGGTTCCAGTTGGGATTAGGGGTGTGTTGGAGTTAGGGTTATGGTTAGGGTTTGGATTATGGTTAGGGGTGTGTAGGGGTTAGGGTTGGGTTAGGGGTGTGTTGGGGTTAGGGTTGGAGTTAGAATTGAGGGTTTTCCACTATTTAGGCACATCAGGGGGTCTCCATACGCGACATGGTGCCACCATTGATTCCTGCAAATTTTGCGCTCAAAAAGTCAAACAGTGCTCCCTTTATTCCGAGCCCCGATGTGTGCCCAAACAGTGGTTTACCACCACATATGGGATATCAGCGTACTCAGGAAAAATTGCACAACAACTTTGGGGTTCTAATTTCTCCTTTTACCCTTGGGAAAAAAAAATTGGGGACTAAAAAAATTATTTTTGTGGAAAAAAAATGATTTTTTATTTTCACGGCTCTGCGTTATAAACTTCTGTGATGAACTTGGAGATTCAAAGTGCTCACCACAAATCTAGAGGAGTTCCTTGGGGGATCTAGTTTCCAAAATGGGGTCACTTGTGGGGAGTTTCTACTGTTTAGGCACATCAGTGGCTCTGCAAACGTAACATGATGCCCGCAGTTCATTCCATCAAGTTGGCATTTCAAAAGTCACTACTTACCTTCCCAGCCACGACGTGTGCCCGAACAGTGGTTCCCCCCACATATGGGGCAACAGTGTACTCAGGACAAACTGTACAACACTTTTGGGGTCCAATTTCTCCTGTTACCCTTGTGAAAATAAAAAATTGCAGGTTAAAAAAATCAGTTTTTGAGGAAAAAAGTGATTTTTTATTTTCACGGCTCTGCATTATAAACTTCTATGAAGCACGTGGGGGTTCAAGGTGCTCACCACACATCTGGATAAGTTCCTTGGGGGGTCTAGTTTCCAAAATGGTGTCACTTGTGGGGGGTTTCTACTGTTTAGGCACATCAGGGGCTCTGCAAACGTAACAAGATGCCCCCAGACCATTCCATCAAGTCGGCATTTCAAAGAGTCACTACATCCCTTCCGAGCCCTGATGTGTGCTCAAACAGTGGTTCCTCCCCACATATTGGGTGCCATCGTACTCAGGACAAACTGGACAACAACTTTTGGGGTCCAATTTATCCTGTTACCCTTGGGAAAATAAAAAATAGCGGGCTAAAAAATGATTTTTGAGAAACAAAAATTATTTTTTTTATTTTCACTGCTCTGCGTTATAAACTTCTGTGAAGCACTTGGGGGGTTCAAAGTGCTCACTATACATCTAGATAAGCTCCTTGGGGGGTCTAGTTTCCAAAATTTGTGGGGGGTTTCTACTGTTTAGGCACATCAGGGGCTCTGCAAATGCAACATGACCCCTGCAGAACATTCCATCAAGTCTGCATTAACAAAATGGCGCTCATTCCCTTCTGAGCTCTCCCATGCGCCAAAACAGTGGTTCCCCCCACATATGGGGTATTGGTGTACTCAGGACAAATTGCATAACAACTTTTGTGGTCCAATTTCTCCTGTTATCCTTGTGAAAATAAAAAATAGCAGGCTAAAAAATCATTTTTGAGGAAGAAAATGATTTTTTTATTTTCACTGCTCTGCGTTCTAAACTTCTGTGAAGCACTTGGGGGTTCAGAGTGCTCACGACACATCTAGATAAGTTCCATAAGGGGTCTAGTTTCCAAAATGGTGTCACATGTGTTTTTTTTTCACTGTTTAGGCACACAGGGGCTCTCCAAACGCGTCATAGTGTCCGCTAACGATTGGAGCTAATTTTCTATTCAAAAAGTCAAATGGCGCTCCTTCCCTTCTGGGCCCTGCCGTGCGCCCAAACAGTGATTTATGACCACATATGAGGTATCTGTGTACTCAGGATAAATTGCCCAACAAATTTTAAGATCCATTTTATCCTGTTGCCCATGTGAAAATGAAAAAACTGAGGTTAAAAGAACATTTTTGTGAAAAAAAAGTACTTTATTTTTTTTACGGATCAATTTGTGAAGCACCTGGGGGTTCAAAGTGCTCACTATGCATCTAGATAAGTTTCTTGGGGGGTCTAGTTTTCAAAATGGGGTCACTTGTGGGGGAGCTCCAATGTTTAGGCACATAGGGACTCTCCAAATGCGACATGGCAACCGCTAAATATTCCAGCATATTTTCCATTCAAAAAGTCAAATGGCGCTCCTTCCATTCTGAGCCCTGCCGTGTGCCGAAACAGTAGTTTATGACCACATATGAGGTATCTGTGTACTCAGGATAAATTGCCCAACAATTTTTGGATCCATTTTGTCCTGTTGCCCATGTGAAAATGAAAAAACTGAGGCTAAAAGAAAATTTTTGCGAAAAAAAAGTACTTTCTTTTTTTACGGATCAATTTGTGAAGCACCTGGGGGTTCAAAGTGCTCACTATGCATCTAGATAAGTTCCTTGGGGGGGTTTAGTTTCCAAAATGGGGTCACTTGTAGGGGAGCTCCAATGTTTAGGCACACAGGGACTCTCCAAATGCGACATGGCAACCGCTAAATATTCCAGCATATTTTCCATTCAAAAAGTCAAATGGCGCTCCTTCCCTTCAGAGCCCTGCCGTGCGCCCAAACAGTGGTTTATGACCACATATGAGGTATCTGTGTACTCAGGATAAATTGCCCAACAAATTTTAGGATCCATTTTATCCTGTTACCCATGTAAAAATGAAAAAATTGATGCTGAAAGAAAATTTTTGTTGGAAAAATTAAAATGTCCATTTTTTCCTTCCACATTGCTTTAGTTCCTGTGAAGCACCTGAAGGGTTAATAATCTTCTTGAATGTAGTTTTGAGTAGCTTGAGGGGTGCAGTTTTTGGAATGGTGTCACTTTTGGATATTTTCTATCATGTAGACCCCTCAAAGTGTCTTCAAATGTGAGGTGGTCCATAAAAAAAATGGTTTTGTAAATTTTATTGTAAAAATGAGAAATCGCTGGTCAACTTTTAACCCTTATAACGTCCTAACAAAAAAAAATGTTGTTTCCAATATTGTGCTGATGTAAAGTAGACATGTGGTAAATGTTATTTATTAACTTATTTGTGTCACATAACTCTCTGGTTTAACAGAATAAAAATTCAAAATTTGAAAATTGCAAAATTTTCAACAGTTTCGCCAAATTTCCATTTTTTTCACAAAAAAACGCAAAAATTGTTGATCTAAATTTACCACTAACATGAAGCCCAATATGTCACGAAAAAACAATCTCATAATCGCTAGGATCCATTTAAGCGTTTCTGATTTATTACCTCATAAAGTGACACTGGTCAGAATTGCAAAAAATCATAGAATCATAGAATGGTAGAGTTGGAAGGGACCTCCTGGGCCATCTGGTCCAACCCCCTGCTCAAAGCAGGATTCTCTAAATCATCCCAGACAGATGTCTGTCCAGCCTCTGTTTGAAGACTTCCATTGAAGGAGAACTTACCACCTCTCGTGGCAGCCTGTTCCACTCCTTGATCACCCTAACTGTCAAAAAGTTTTTTCTAATATCTAATCTGTGTCTCCTCCCATTCAGTTTCATCCCATTGCTTCTAGTCTTTCCTTGTGCATATGAGAATAAAGATGATCCTTCTACAATGTGACAGCCCTTGAGATATTTGTAGACAGCTATTAAGTCTCCTCTCAGTCTTCTTTTTTGTAAGCTAAACATTCCCAAATCCTGCAACCGTTCCTCATAGGACATGGTTTGCAGACCGGTCACCATTCTGGTGGCTCTTCTCTGAACTTGCTCCAGTTTGTTGATGTCTTTTTTAAAATGTGGTGCCCAAAACTGGACACAGTATTCCAGATGAGGTCTGACCAAAGAGGAGTAGAGGGCAATAATGACCTCACGTGATCTAGACTGTATGCTTCTGTTGATACATCCTAGAATTGTATTTGCCTTTTTTGCTGCTGCATCACACTGTTGACTCATGTTCAGTCTGTGATCAATTAGTATACCCAAGTCTTTTTCACATGTGCTGTTACTAAGCCCTATTCCTCCCATTTTGTATATGCTTTTTTCATTTTTATTGCCCAGATGTAGTACTTTGCATTTTTCCCTGTTAAAAACCATTCTGTTAGTTGCTGCCCACTGCTCCAGTTTATTTATATCTTTTTGAATCCTCTCTCTCTCTTCTCTAGTATTAGCTACCCCTCCTAGCTTTGTGTCATCAGCAAATTTGATCAGTTTACCCACAATTCCTTCATCTAAATCATTGATAAAGATGTTGAACAATACAGGGCCCAAAACAGAGCCTTGTGGTAACCCCACTTGAGACATTCTTCCAACTGGATGTGCAGCCATTTACGACCACTCTTTGAGTCCGATCACTAAGCCAGTTATGAATCCACCTAACAGTTGCCTTGTCCATTCCATACTTAGTCATTTTTTCAATAAGGATTGTGTGAGATACTTTGTCAAATGCTTTGCTGAAGTCAAGATATACTATATCTACAGCATTTCTCTGATCCACCCAGTCAGTGATTCTGTCATAGAAGGAAATTAAGTTAGTCTGACATGACTTATTAGTTACAAACCCATGCTGACTCTGTTTAATCACTTCATTCCTATCCAGGTACTTGCATACATGTTCTTTAATAATTTGTTCAAAGATCTTTCCTGGTATAGAAGTCAGACTCACCGGCCTGTAGTTCCCTGGGTCCACCTTCTTCCCCTTTTTGAAGATAGGAACAACATTTGCTCTTCTCCAGTCTTCTGGGACTTCTCCTGTTCTCCAAGAATTTTCAAAGATTATGGACAGTGGTTCAAGAATTTCTTCTGCTATCTCCTTCAGTATTCTGGGGTGTAATTCATCTGGACCTGGAGACTTGAATTCATTTAGGTTAGCTAAGTGTTTCCTCACTGTCATTCTGTTTATAGATATCCTGGATTCTTCTATTGCTTTAATAGGACAGTGAAGATCAGTTGATGTTACATTTCCTTTCTGAGAGAAAACAGATGCAACATAGGAATTTAAAAGTTCAGCCTTCTCAACATCCTTTCTTACCATTTCATCATTTTCATCCTGTAAAAATCCTATAGCATCTTTGATATTTTTTTTACTTTTGACGTATCCCCAAAATCCTTTTTTGTTGCTTTTGACATCTCTTGCAAGCCTTAATTCATTGTCAGCTTTTGACAATCTGATTTGCTCCCTGCAGGTTCTGCAGACATCATTATATTCTTCTTTAGATATGCCTCCCTCTTTCCATTTGATAAACATTTCTTTCTTCCTTTTTAGCATGTGTTTAAGTTCTGTGTTCATCCATCCTGGTTTCCTTAAGTGCTTCCCATTCTTCCCTCTTTTTGGAATTGTTAACGATTGTGTTTTGAGAATCTCATTTTTCAAGATGTCCCATCCTTCCTGGACATTTTTGTCCTTAAGGATATCCTGCCATTGGATCCCTCCAATTCTCTTTCTGAGTCCCTTAAAATCTGCCTTTCTGAAATCTAACCTTGACGTCTGAGTCTTCACAGGTCTTCCTCCTCTTGTTATCCAAAATTCTAAAATGGCATGGTCACTACCTCCTAGGGTCCCAGCCACTCTTACCTCCTCAACCATTTCCTCCCTGTTTATAAAGGGCCCATCTCACATAGCGATATCGCTACCGAGATCGCTGCTGAGTCACTAGTTTTGTGACGCAGCAGCGAGCTCACCAGCGATATCGCTGTGTGTGACATTCAGCGACGATCAGCCCCCCTGCCGGGTATCGCTGATCGTCGCTGAAATGTCTGGACATTTTTTTGATCGCTGGTCTCCCGCTGACAGGCACGCATCGCTGCGTGTGACAGGCGGGAGACCAGCGATCAGCTGGTAACCAAGGTACACAGCGGGTTTCCAGGCGCGGGCTGTGCCTAGAAACCCGCTGTGTACCTTGGATACCAGCGCCCTGATGCAGGGGAGCTGGTAACCAAGGTACACGTCGGGTTTCCAGGCACCGCGCAGCGCTTGGAAACCCAACGTGTACCTTGGTTACCAGCTCCCTGCATCAGGGCGCTGGTATCCAACGTAGACTGCGGGTAACTAAGCGATGTTACCCAGCAGTGTCGCTGTCCCAGATCGCTGCCTGAGCTGCCTGTTTGACAGCTCAGCAGCGATCATGTAGCGATACACCAGCGATCCTGACAAGTGCATATCGTTGTCGGGATCGCTGGTGTATCGCTATGTGAGACCCAGCCTTAAGGATTAGATCCAAGGTAGCAGATCCCCTTGTTTTCTCCTCTACCTTTTGAATGATAAAGTTGTCAGCAAGAGAGGATAAGAATTTCCTTGACCTGTTAGTTTTGCCAGAGAGAGATTCCCAACAAATGTCTGGATAGTTGAAATCTCCCATGACCACTATGTCATATTTTTTGGAGAACTTGGCCATTTGATGCATGAAGAGTTCATCCATATCTTCAGCTTGCATAGGCGGCCTGTAGTAAATGCCTACAATGGTGTCCTTTCCATTGTTCTGTCCTTGTATTCTTACCCAAACAGTTTCCACAGAACTCCCAGTCTCTGAAGCATCAATCTCTGTGCAGATATACGCTTTTCTAACATACAATGCGACACCTCCTCCTCGTTTATCAAGTCTGTTTCTTGCAAATAAGTTGTATCCTTCTAGCCTTGTATTCCAATCATGTGTATCGTCCCACCAAGTTTCAGTGATTCAAATTACATCATACTTCTTCTCCTGCGTTAGTAGTTCCAATTCTCCTTGTTTGTTGCCCATGCTTTGTGCATTTGTGTAAAAACATTTTAGTTTGTGATTGGTTTCTCTTCCTCCAATATTTTTATTATTTAGATTGTTTTGTCTTCGTTCTTCCTTTCCACTTCTAATAGCCGAGTTCTCAATAGCATTTGTCAGGTGTATGGCTTTTTCTGGCGTTTTGCTTCCCTTCCCACATTATTCTAGTTTAAAGCTCTCCTGATGAGTGTAGCAAGGCGACTTCCAAATACATGTTTTCCAATCTTCGTAAGGTGCACCCCATCTCTAGCAAGTAGTCCATCATATAGGTAATTCACTCCGTGATCCAGAAATCCAAATCCTTGCTGACGGCACCATCGACGTAGCCAGTTGTTCACCTGCAGAATCTTATTCCACCTCCTTGTTCCATGGCCATCCACTGGGAGGATGGATGAGAAGACCACCTGCGCACCCAGTTCTTTCACTTTCTTGCCTAAGTTTTCAAAGTCACTGCAGATGGTTTCCAGGTCACTTCTTGTGGTGTCATTTGTCCCCACATGTATTAGCAGGAATGGGTAGTCATCTTTAGGTCTGAAGAGTCCTGATATCCTGTCAGACACATCTTTAATTTTTGCACCTGGAAGACAGCACATTTCTCTTGAGGTTATATCCGGTCTGCAGATAGGGCCTCTGTTCCTCTCAACAGGGAATCCCCCATGACAACAACTCTCCGTTTCTTCATCACAACAGTTTTCTTTCTCCATTCGGGAGGACTCTGAGGGCTTACAAGGTTGCTCTTTGTGGGCAAAGTCTTATCCTGATGTATTTCTTCATCATTCTCCTGTGTGAGAGCTTGGTACTGGTTCCTGAGCAGTATGGGTGCTGACTGCTTCACGATCCTCCCGCTTCTCTGGGTCACATGCTTCCATTCCTCTGTTTCTTCAGGTGCAGGTCGAATTTCTTCTCTTTCTGCACCATGAAGAGATAATTCTGCTTTGTCTAAGAACTCTTCATCTTCCTTAATGATCTTCAATGTAGCTAACCTCTCTTCTAGATTTCGCAACTTTTCCTCCAACATGGACACAAGCTTGCATTTGTGGCATGTGAAATTTGGCTTTTCCACTGGTAAATCTGTGAACATGTATCAAGAAATGCAACTCACCACATGGCTCCTAGCCTCTTCCATTCTCTTATTGTTAAAGAGATATCACAGCGGTGAAAAAAGTGCCAAAATTTTGGCCTGGCGGCGCGCGGTTTACCGATGTCCTCCTTTCAGCTGCAACAGCCAAAACCCAGTGTTCTTGGAGCTCGCGTAGACTCTTCACTTATCCCAGAATGAACTGGGAATATGCAAATGATCTCCTCAGGACTCCTCCCCTGGTTTACCGATGTCCTCCTTTCAGCTGCAACAGCCAAAACCCAGTGTTCTTGGAGCTCGCGGAGACTCTTCACTTATCCCAGAATGAACTGGGAATATGCAAATGATCTCCTCAGGACTCCTCCCCTGTCAAGGTCTTTAAGGTCAAAATAGGCTGGGTCATGAAGGGGTTAAATGCATAAAGCGGGTGAGAACATAATACGAGGTACCTGATTATGGTAGAAAAATTTTTGAATGGGCCAACAGGGATAGTTAGGTTAATGCGTTGAGGCGGTATGCAAAAATCTTCTTGTAACTGTAAAGACATAAATACCTGAAAACAAATTCCAAGTCTCATCAAAAACCTTCCCTGAAGAGTGATGAAAGAAGAACAGCAAAGAGGGGGCTTACACCAGAGTATTAGCAATTGTATCCATCCAGCTTTTTCATGACTACATTATAAATATTTGTTAACACTTCTGTAACTATCATTTAGAATCACTTTTCATTTAATGTCTGTAATATTTTAAGCATCTATTTTTCCATGTCGTAAATGTCTTTTTTATATAGAGCATGGTTCTTTAAAGCAGTTCATAAAACAACTTCATATTCATTTGCCGTTTGCTTTGAGTACAAGGATTCCCCATAAGGGATACATTTGCCTAACGCTGCACATATCAGTAACATCTGGGTCCTCGTCATCATGTGAGGTTACTGAGATTACTAACACATGTCATTCCCAATTGTATAACAATGGGTGGAGTGCATTTAGCTGATCATTAACTCCTAGCTGAAAACTGATAGCAATGGCTGATTTGTATCTGTTTTCTAATCCTCTGCATGATGAAAACTGAAGAACATAATTAAAAAGAAAGAAAATTCATCTTTTGTGTCATAACGATTCAGCTTTTATTATATCCAATGCGGAAGAAATCCTTAAATCATGTGTAGTCATTTTTTTGCTCTACGTTCTGAAAACTTAGTAATTAAGAGTACATAAAGAGGTCCTATGATCATTACTTCTAGTGTTGTGTTCCTCATAAATATCAATTCTGGAACATCTTTTCTTAAGTTCTTGCCTTGGGCTAAGTTCACACTAGGCATTTTTGTAGGATTTTCTTCTGCATTTTTTCTATGCAAATTGTCAGCTGCGTTTTACAGTACCAGCAAAGTCTATGAGAGTTCAGAAATCTCATGCACACACCTTGTTTTCTTGTCATCAGGATTTTGTGATTTGCATGTTTTTCGCACAATGGAGCATGCACCAAAAACACAGGTATCAGGCTTTGCTGCGTTTTTCGTACCAAAAACTGATTCTGGAAAATGGGACTTTTTTTCAACACTAAAGTTTATCAGCATGCACAAAAGACAAATCTAGCATGCCAAAACCGCAGCAAAAAAAAATAAAACACAAGAAAAAAATAAAACATGCTGAAAAAATACCTAGTGTGAACTTACCCTTATACTATTCATATTGACAACTGGGTGTTATTATTTCTCCAGTCAACTTGGTGTTTCCATGCACAGTTTGGCTCTTGTCAAATTGCTGCTCACAGTTCCATTCCATATAGGGGTACATCCTATGACAATGGCAATAGTAACAAAATTTGTATATTGATTCCCGCTGCCCGATTATTTCAGAGAAAACATAGTTTCAAATTCCGGTCTGGGGACTTTAGGTAAAGATGTGACTAATCTAGCATGGCCCCCAGCCAGCTTCTCTTCACCCAGCTCCCCATATGTACATACATGGGTGAGATCTGTCAATCAACTTGAGTGGAACAGGGAGAAGTCAACTAGGGATGCCATTTGATTAGTCAGATCTATCCAATCAGAGACTGATAGATCAGCTGCCGAACTGTGATTGGCAGAGTCTCAGAGGGGCAAAAGTGTACTCCCCAAGATAGAATTCTGAAGACATGCCCAGTTAGCCGACAAGCAGGGATTTTACTTACTGCCCTCCAAAAGCAAGAAATATGAATATCTCTGCAATGAAGTGATGCAGCAGAATCGCGGCACTTCATGGATCTTTACAAAGTCTTCAGCACATTTTTTTTGAGGAAGTGATAAGTCCACTTTAAAGGGAACTTGTCACCCCCCCGGCCGTTTTGAAGTAAAAGAGCCACTTTCAGCAGCACTAAGGCAGCAGTCTGTGAAGGTGGCTCTTTTTTTTTGGGACCCCTGCAACGCTGAAATATTCAGTTTTAAAAATAGGTCGCCATACCTTAGATGTGTCACTGAGGTTGGTTTCTGTCCCGGACTCATCCTCCCCAGCCGTCCATCAAGCCGCTTCAGCATCGCCGCACCTCCAACAGCATCGTTTTACTTTCATTTCTGTTGTGTGGGCGCCTGCACTGTTGTAGCAGTCCTCGGGCATGCGCAGTGCGTGCTGCCCGAGAACTGTCAGAAGACTATTGTGCCTGCGTCATTTGTCTTTCCCCAGATCCATCCCTGCAGTATGAATATCTGATAAAACACTGAGGGGAGGGAGATGGGGAAAGACAAAGCCGCAGGCGCAATAGTCTTCTGACAGTACCCAAGCAGCGCGCACTGTGCATGCCCGAGGACCGTTACAACAGCGCAGAATAGGAATGAAAGTAAAACGACGCTGCTGGAGGAGTGGCGACGCTGAAGGAGCTTGATGGACGGCTGGGGGAGGATGAAGACTGGTTCACTTTAAGTAGTTAATTTGTCCTTTACCTGGCATGATCCGCTGTTTAGATTATTTTAAAGCTTCGGCCCTGTGTCCTTAGGGCATATTTACAACACAAGACCTGCTGCAGAAAAATGACTGTTACAGATTTTCCGATCAACAGCTGCTTAGTAGCCTGTTTAGTGCCATCCTCACATTCAATTCCATGCATATAGGATGTTCTTGGCAGCACTATTCCTGTTTACACAGGAGAATGTGCTGCTGAGAAAAGAAAATTTTTAAGAAAGCCTGTTTGCAGTTTTTTTTACATACAAAAAAAGGCTGCACTCAAGCATACTAAAGCATGACAACATGGAATCCATGAAATTTAGAATAGCAATATGGCTTTGGTATATAAGGAAAAATTTGAGACGCTTAGTATAAACATTTGGCCAAACATTTTAAAGCCCAACAACCATCGTCAAGGTGGTCTCAATTCTGTTGAGTCCCTGACCTAATGTGAACATACCTCTATTAGGTTGATATCTGAATTTTTGGGTGAATATGCACCTCTGTCAGTAATGCCTGCATTTATGGGTAAAGTAGGGACCTGGTGTAATTAAAATCACCACCTGGTGGGGGCGGAGTGCTCGGTCAGCAAGCTAACATTCAATAGACAAAAAAACCTGACTGGCACATCCAGACTAATGTGAACTAGGTGCAAACCAAGGGAAGCTACCCCCATGTAAAACATACAAAAAAAGGCTGCACTCAAGCATACTAAGCATGACAACATGGAATCCATGAAATTTAGAATAGCAATATGGCTTTGGAATATAAGGAAAAATTTGAGACGCTTAGTATAAACATTTGGCCAAACATTTTAAAGCCCAACAACCATCGTCAAGGTGGTCTCAATTCTGTTGAGTCCCTGACCTAATGTGAACATACCTCTATTAGGCTGATATCTGAATTTCTGGGTGAATATGCACCTCTGTCAGTAATGCCTGCATTTATGGGTAAAGTAGGGACCTGGTGTAATTAAAATCACCACCTGGTGGGGGCGGAGTGCTCGGTCAGGAAGCTAACATTCAATAGACAAAAAAACCTGACTGGCACATCCAGACTAATGTGAACTAGGTGCAAACCAAGGGAAGCTACCCCCATGTAAAACATACAAAAAAAGGCTGCACTCAAGCATACTAAAGCATGACAACATGGAATCCATGAAATTTAGAATAGCAATATGGCTTTGGAATATAAGGAAAAATTTGAGACGCTTAGTATAAACATTTGGCCAAACATTTTAAAGCCCAACAACCATCGTCAAGGTGGTCTCAATTCTGTTGAGTCCCTGACCTAATGTGAACATACCTCTATTAGGCTGATATCTGAATTTCTGGGTGAATATGCACCTCTGTCAGTAATGCCTGCATTTATGGGTAAAGTAGGGACCTGGTGTAATTAAAATCACCACCTGGTGGGGGCGGAGTGCTCGGTCAGCAAGCTAACATTCAATAGACAAAAAAACCTGACTGGCACATCCAGACTAATGTGAACTAGGTGCAAACCAAGGGAAGCTACCCCCATGTAAAACATACAAAAAAAGGCTGCACTCAAGCATACTAAAGCATGACAACATGGAATCCATGAAATTTAGAATAGCAATATGGCTTTGGAATATAAGGAAAAATTTGAGACGCTTAGTATAAACATTTGGCCAAACATTTTAAAGCCCAACAACCATCGTCAAGGTGGTCTCAATTCTGTTGAGTCCCTGACCTAATGTGAACATACCTCTATTAGGCTGATATCTGAATTTCTGGGTGAATATGCACTCTGTCAGTAATGCCTGCATTTATGGGTAAAGTAGGGACCTGGTGTAATTAAAATCACCACCTGGTGGGGGCGGAGTGCTCGGTCAGCAAGCTAACATTGAGTAGTGTAGCAGAATCAATTGGAGGAGGTGCTCAGTTTGCATTGAAAAGTCTAGTCAAACGCCTTCTGTGAAAAGAAAAAAACTACAAGTTTGGTATCTCTGTAGTTGTACTGTCCTAGAAAATCAAACTGACAGCTAATTTTTACAGCACAACGCATGTGGAAAATCAAAACTCCAAAAAACAATAGTGGAATTACGTTTTAATTTTTTTTCAATTTCACATTACTTGGAATTCTTTTCCTGTTTTCCAGTACATTGAATGATAAAATGAATGGTGTTATTCAAAACTACAACTCGTCCTGCAAAAAAACAAGGCCTCATATACTGTATCTTTGTCAACTGAAAAATGAAAAGGTAGACAAGGACCAGGAGGAAGCGTCTGTTGGGCGTGAAACGGCTGTGGTGCGTACTGTGCAGTGTGTTACTGGCTGCCATGCACATTTTTTAAAAATTTTGAATAAAATCCAAAATATTTAGACTTGAGAGTCCTCAGTGGTTGATACCTTTTAATGGCTAACTGAAAAGATGGTAACAAATTGCAAGCTTTCGAGATTACTCCGGTCTCTTCATCAGGCAAAGACTAAAACAAAAACTGAAGAATCACACATATATATATATACACAAGAGGACACAGGAATAGTGCAATAGGTAAGACAAGTGACGTGAAGCAGAACTGTCATTATGGCAGAGGAATGAACATAAATATTGGAACAGATCATAGATAAGGAGAGAGTTTTATTACCCTCTGATTGGGGTCTGGTGTTGTGTTTTGATGCCCCTAGAAGGTCAGAGACGCAGATTCCTTAATTGATATAGAATGACATGAATCCATGTGACACGTTCATTCCAGCACTAAGAGTGTCAAAGGTCATCATAAGTTTGTATTCCCAAACCTTTCTATCTTTCTCAGATTTGAAGTTAGATTTTAATACCAGTAATTCCATATCGTCGGACCCTACACAGGACTATTACAAGGAACTAAGCAAGTTGGTATCTTGTCTGTCTGACAAATCCATAAGAGCTGATGACCTGATACCAGAAAGTCCAAGAACAGGGACATTTTACATGCTTCCCAAAATCCACAAAGCTGGGAATCCAGGGAGGTCGATTATTTCATGTGTGGACACCCTTACTGAGCAGGTATCTGGATGGGTAGAGGGCATTCTTAAACCCCTGGTAAAGGATACACCCAGCTACATTCAGGACACAACTGACCTACTGAATAAACTAGCAGCAATAGGTCCCCTACCAGAAGGAACCATCCTGGCCACCATGGACGTGGAATCTTTGTACTCTAATATCCCACACCAGGATGGATTAAATGCCTGCAAAGTCTTCATGGGAAACACCGGGAATGATGCTGATTCTGTGGTGAAACTCACAAAATTTATCCTCACCCACAATTACTTTGAATTTGACAACAAGATCTATCTTCAGGAGACTGGCACAGCTATGGGAAGTAAAATGGCTCCACAGTATGCAAATCTTTTCATGGCCAAGCTTGAAAGCAACTTTTTGTCCTCATGTCCCATCAGGCCTCGGGCCTACTACCGCTACATTGATGACATTTTAATCATCTGGACGGAGTCTGAACAACAGCTAAAGACGTTCCATGAACAGTTCAACCAATTTCATCCAACCATCAACTTAACACTCAACTACTCCAGCACTGAAATTAACTTTTTAGATACCACCATTAAGCTAAAGAACAATGAAATAGAGACATCCCTGTATCAGAAGCCAATCGACCGTCCAACATACCTTAAATGGGACAGTTTCCATCCAAAACACATAAAAAACTCTATAGTCTACAGCCAAGCCATCAGATACAACCGTATATGTTCCAACCCCATGGATAGAGATGAACACCTTGGTCGCCTCAGAAAGACTTTTTTGAACCAGGGCTACCATCCAAGAACAATTGAAAACCAAATTACAAGAGCCACCAGAATATCAAGGAATCACCTGCTACATTACAAAACTAAAGAAGAAAATAACCGGGTGCCTCTAGTGGTCACCTACAATCCAAATCTGGAGATGCTAAGGGGAGCTGCACGGAAACTACAACCTTTACTACAAAAAGATGCCCGATTACAATCCATATTTCCAGACCCCCCACTACTATGTTTTAGGCAGCCCCCAAATCTAAGAAGCATCATTGTCAGAAGCTCCCTGTCCTCCCCAACAGCTGCAGGAACCTTTCCTTGCAAACAGAAGAAGTGTAAAACATGTGCATCTATAATGACCACGGACAAGATAAAGATACCCAACTCCCATCAGGACTACAAGATCCCAGGTACTTTCAGCTGCATCACATCTAATGTGGTGTACCTAATTATATGTACTAAATGTCCAACTGGGGGTCTGTATGTGGGGGAGACCGGGCAAAAACTGAGAACAAGGATGAATTCTCATCGCCACACGATAAGAAAAAAGAATGGATTTACCTGTGGCAAAACACTTTTGTATGCCCGGTCATAGCATAATGGATATGGAATTACTGGTATTAAAATCTAACTTCAAATCTGAGAAAGATAGAAAGGTTTGGGAATATAAACTTATGATGACCTTTGACACTCTTAGTGCTGGAATGAACGTGTCACTTGGATTCATGTCATTCTATATCAATTAAGGAATCTGCGTCTCTGACCTTCTAGGGGCATCAAAACACAACACCAGACCCCAATCAGAGGGTAATAAAACTCTCTCCTTATCTATGATCTGTTCCAATATTTATGTTCATTCCTCTGCCATAATGACAGTTCTGCTTCACGTCACTTGTCTTACCTATTGCACTATTCCTGTGTCCTTGTGTTATATATAATATATGTGATTCTTCAGTTTTTGTTTTAGTCTTTGCCTGATGAAGAGACCGGAGTAATCTCGAAAGCTTGCAATTTGTTACCATCTTTTCAGTTAGCCATTAAAAGGTATCAACCACTGAGGACTCTCAAGTCTAAATATTTTTCTATCTACTGGCTAACACGGTACGAAGATACACATCTTTCCTAGAATAAAATTCCACTGATTTTTATTCAGATGAATGCCACAGTTTATCTTCATCTTTATACTGCTGGACTGTCTTCATATCTGCTGAACACTAGAGTTGAATATGTTCAGAATTGGTGGCCGAATCTGAATTTGGCATATTTGTGCCATATTTGTACCCGATTCGTGGAAAAATTATGTTTGATGATCGATTCCAAACATATTCGTTTACTTCAACTCCCATTGACTCCAATGACGTTCGGCAAATATTGCAAAAACAATATACGCCGCCGATTATAATGACATTTGACAAATTTGCTGAACTCTACTGCGCACCACTTGGAAGTTTGAGTATTTCTCCTTAAACTGACTGAAAAGGAAATAAAATATATGGTTGTTAGAAGAAGAGAAGGAAAAAAACGAAAAGTGGGAAATTGTCCATTTTTTAGCTAAAATGTATGCAGTCATTCAGACAAGACATAAAAATGAGAAACTCTTCTGTGCAATGTATCATATTCACGTATGCAGAAGACATATATAGGCCTAGCTCTATATCCTAATAAGCCTTCCTTCAAACTTCCCACAGGTTCTTCATTTCCTGACTCTGCAGCCAGCCAAGCGGCCTAATAATGAGCCCAAGGAAGTGTTTAGAAGGATGATATGTCAGGTTTAGTTCCACAGCAGCTGCACAGTGAAGACTTATCATGGAGGGCTGTTGCTAGGAGATCTGGACTGGCATGGCTTGTTTCTCAGACTTGCACTGGCCAAACACACCTGGCATTGCAGCTTAGGTCCATTTCATTAGTCCTAATTTACATTTTAGATTAAGTCTAAGGACATTGTATCGCTGTGATAAACTGCTCATTGCATCAAAGTAATGATAGATTTAATCTGATAATCCTATTGGAAACATTTGCATTTTCATTTCCATTATTCATTTGCATATTTTGCATATCACACGTCACCGCACAGAGACAGATATTTGCTTACCTTTTTAAAAGAAAAAAATATATAATGATTAAAACATACAAATATACTGCTCAATGACTGCACTGCCACAACATATGTTGTTGAGATCTGTGCCTATAGGGCATGTGTAAACAATGACAACCTCGACAAGTCCAGGAATGAAGATCAAGCTTAGCTATGTTCTAATTTATTCATGACATTGATGGACATATACGTATTATCATGTGGGTATTGATTGAGTTGAGCGAATTTGCTAGGTCCCTTTTATTCGGCAAGTTGTGACTGTGACACAGCCGCGACACATGCAGCTGCGGCGTCGATAAGTGATCACCAGAGCAATCCAGGAAGCCGGCTCCCTCAGCAGCTTATTCAATAAGCGCTATAGCTTGTTGAATAAAGGGAACCTGAAAAATTCGCTCAGCTCTAGCCTTGATGTATGTATTGTGCTCAGAGTTAACCTGCTCATATAACATGCTGACGGCTAACACCCGCCTGTAACTGCAGTCGTTGGAGCTAGCTTGCAAGTTCAAGTCTCCTAAAGAACTAATAAGAAAAAAGTTTAAAAAATAGAAGTTAAATCACTCCTCTGTTTTCTGTTCTTCTAAGAAGAAAAAAAATCATATTTGCATAACCGGAATGGAGAATTCCACATTTGAAAACATAATAATATTCGCATGATAATGGCATAAAAATCCAAACTCCACAGTTTTAAGTCACTTATCACCCCCAATGAGTGGAGTAAAAAGCAATCAAAAGTAGTCTAATACGATACAAATAAAAAGATAGCATCACGATGGATCAGTGGTTAGCACAAGAGATGAGCGACTTGGCTCCAGGAGGGTCGAGTTGGGTTTCGAGCCACCCGACTTTCCCAAAAGTCGAGTCGAACGAAGTCGGCAGACTAATGCAAAAGGTTGAGTCGGAGTCGAAAATCCGACCCCAATGCAAGTCAATGGGGAATAAAAGTCGGCAGTGAGTGGAGGACAGTAAACACACCTACAGTGCCCATTTCAATGCCAAAGACATCAATTCTTATTACTTAAGCTTGTCAATCTTCATTTACTTTATAATAATAGTAACGCATTGAAAACTGGGGTTATTTGGCTAAAGTTGTGGGGGGGCAGGGCTGGCTCCAGGTTTTCATGGGCCCCGGGAGAAAGAGTCTCAGTGGGCCCCCTTAACACATACCACAATTCATGATGCTCCGATACGGCAGATAAATATAGGTATAGTACAATGCCAAATACTTCACTTCTTACATTACATGAGTGATATCTATTGTAAATTCTACAATAGCTCAAAAACCGGACAGTATAGTCCTCCATACAGTATTATGGGCACCACATAGTGCGCCATACAGAATGGGCTCCATATAATGCTCCATATAGAATAGGCCCCATATGTGCTCCATATGATGCTCCATATATAAAAAGGGCCCTATATGATGCCCCATAAATAATGAACCCCGTATAATGCTCTAGTATATTATGGGCCCGCTATATGATGCTCAAGTGTTTGATAAGCCCCATATAATGCTCCAAATATAATGGGCCCCATATATAATGCTCCATATATAATGGACTCCATGTGATGTTCCAGTATATAATGTGCCCCATATATGATGTTCCAGTGTATAATTTACCCCACATATGATGCTCCAGTGTATAATGGGACCTGTATATGATGCTCCCGTGTATGATGGGCCCCATTTAAAATGCTGACTGTATGATGGGCCCCATATATAATGCTCCAGTGTATAATGGGCCCTATCTATGATGCTCAAGTGTATGATTGGCCCAATATATAATGCTCCAGTGTATAATGGGCCCTATCTATGATGTTCAAGTGTATGATCGGCCCCATATATAATTCTGCAGTGTATAATGCTTCACATATATTGCTCCAAACATTAAAAAAAATGAAATTCCTCTCCTCGCTGGGCACTGCTCTACTCTGGACTCCTCAGCGTCGCAATCTTCCACCTCTCTGCACTGTGACTGTTCCGACAGAGGGCGCACAGACGCAATGTCATCGCGCTCTCTGACATGAATGCCACTGTCAGGAAACGCGGAAGACGTCACAGCGGTGGAGCAGGGAGAGGTAAGTATTGCAAGTGCTGGGGCCCTGAGCAAGCATGGGGGCCCACATGTGGGCGCCCTCACTGGCACAGGGCCCCTCATAGTATGCCAGTGTCTCTGACGGCAAGTGGGCCCCCCACCTGCTCAGGGCCCCGGCACTTGCCCGGGTGTGCCAGGTGCTGATGGCGGCCCTGGGGGAATACAGCCGGGTCTTTCTTTCTGTCAGGATTGACCCAGCAGCACTGAAGACTCTTTCTGATAGCACACTACCAGCAGGGCAAGCGAGCTCCTGTAAGGCATATTGTGCCAATTCAGGCCAGGTGTCCAGTTTACAGGCCCAGTAGTCAAAGGGGAATGAACTGTGAGCGAGAACATCGATAGGGGAGGAGAGGTAATTTTGAACCATAGTTGACAACTGCTGTCTCCTGTCTGTTGCAATCGATTCAGTATTACCAGTCGTGTGAGCGTTACTCGAAAAATCAGACCACAACATTGTCATGAAACCCGTCTCCAACGCCACATCGGCTGTGTGCACCATGAACACCTCTTCCATTTGGCCAAGTAAGGCTCGTGGTAGAATCTGCACTGCTGCTTTGTGCTGGGAATGCCTCACTGAGCGAGATCGCTAACGAGATCGCTACTGCATCACCATTTATGATGCAGTAGCGATCTCGTTGTAAGATTCCAAACACAACTCATCAGCGATCTGTGATTCCAAACACAACTCATCAGCGATCTGTATAACCACCTCTGCGGTCGTTGGGAAAACCTAGTCCCACCTGTGACGCTGGTGAAGTCGTTCATAAAGGGTGTCATACTCAGCAATTTAGGCTCACCAGCGGGACACCAACGACCAAAAAACGGCTCAGAACGTTCATGAACGATCAGCGACATCTCAGCAGGGGCCACATCGCTGCTACATGTCACACACAGCTAAGTCGCTAACGACATCGCTACTGCGTCATAAATGGTGACGCAGTAGCGATCTCGTTAGCGATCTAGCTAGCGATCTCGCTTAGTGTGGCATACACTTAATAAACGGTTTACCAGAGTTGCTTGTTTGTTCGCCAATATTAGCTCCAGGTTTTTCTGTGGCATGATGTTCTGTAATTTACCTTTATAGCGTGGATCGAGGATGCTGGCCAACCAGTAGTCGTCATCCTTCATAATTTTGGCAATGCGGGGTCCCTTTTTAGGATCCGCAAGACATAATTACACATGTGGGCCAATGTTCCAGGTGTCAATGATGCACTGCCGGTGGTGGGTGGAGGAGCACTTTCTGGCAAATCCACATTGCTCCAGTCACGCACAAACCCTGTACCTGACCTAGGCAAGCCAACATTTTCTCTTGCCCCTGAGAAGCATCCTCCTCCCCAAAATAATCACCCCCTCATCCTCCTCCTCTTCCTCTTCTTCCTCCACCTCGTTCAGGACAGTTCCCTGAGGAGACAATGGCTGTCATCAAGGCTTCCCTCCTCCTCCTCCTCTTCCTCCTCCGCTGCAGATGCCTGATCCTTAATGTTCATCAAAGTTTGCATGAGCAGACGCATAAGTGGGATGCTCATGCTTATTATGGCGTTGTCGGCGCTTACCAGCCGTGTGCATACCTCAAAACACTGAAGGACTTTACAGAGGTCTTTCAGCTTTGACCACTGCACACCCGACAACTCCATGTCTGCCCTCAAACTGCCTGCCCGTGTATCCTCCCACAAATGCATTACAGTCTGCCTCTGTTCACACAGCCTCTCAACCATGTGCATGGTGGAGTTCCACCTTGTTGCAACGTCTATGATTAGGCGGTGCTTGGGGAGGTGGAGCGATTGCTGCAGCCTCTGCATACGACTGGAGTCTATGGGCGAGCTACGGATGTGCGAGCACAGTCTTCGCACCTTATGGAGCAGGGCTGGTAACTCTGGATAATTATTTATGAAGCACTGCACCACCAGGTTCAAGGTGTGAGCCAGGAAAGGTATGTGTCTGAGTTTTGCCAGGGCTATGGCTGCCACAAAATTACGGCCGTTATCACTGACTACCTTGCCTGGCTCAAGATGTAGATTGCCCAGCCATGGGCAAGTAGTCGGCCAGTGCCTCCGCGGTGTGTCTGTTGTCGCCCAAAGACATCATCTTTAAAACAGCCTGCTGATGCTTACCACTAGCTGTTCGATAGTGGGACACCTCGTGTGCAACACTTGCAGCTGCGGATGGAGTGCTCATGCGACTGCGCTCTGTCGATGAGCTTTTGCTTCTGGAGGAAGAGGAGGGTTGAACGCCTACAGCCAACTGTTGCCTATACCGTGGGCTAGGCAGCACTGTCCACATTAACCCAGTGCGCAGTGATGGACACGTAACGGCCCTGGCCATGCCTACTGGTCCATGCATCTGTTGTGAGGTGCACCTTTCCACTAACTGATTGGTTGAGTGCATGGACAATGCGGTCTTTCACATGCAGGTGGAAGGCAGGGATGGCTTTTCTAGAAAAGAAGTGCCAACTGGGTAGGTCATAGTGTGGGACAGCATAGGCCATGAGCTCTCGGAATGCTGCGCTTTCAACCAAATGGAAGAGCATCATCTCTAATGAGATCAGTTTGGCAATGTAGGCGTTCAAAGCCAGTGAGGTTTTGTAGTCCATCCACGCTTGCAAGTGCATAGTGTTTAAATGTCTAAGCATGCAACTGGTATTCAATTTTCTGAGATTTTTCCCTTGGCGAAAGGTCCTTCCACACTTCTCACAGATAACCTTTGCCTCATCAATAGGATTTTGGTCAAAAAAGTGCCACATTGTACTCTTCCTACTATGTGATAAATTTTCAGGGCTTGCACACTGTGCTAATTTGACCATCTGGTCAAGCTGTCCTGCAACTATTTTTGCTTTTTAAACACGTTTTTGGACTGCTACGGGCCTGCCAGATAACTGCAGCTGCGATATCGATGCCTGCTGCGGATCCTCCTCCTCTTCTGAGCTATTGCCAGCGGCACCCTTTTCCCCCAATGGATGTCAATCCGGGTCAACAACTGGCTTATCCATCACCTCCTCTTCAATTTCATCTGCACCTTCCTCTGTGTCACCGTGTAAGGTGGTATAGTATGCGGGAAGGGGCACCTGAGTTTCAACAGGGTCAGAATCTGGCTCAGTAGACTGCGAGGGCATTGCAGTGCTCTGGGTGAATGTACCAGCAGAACCATATAGCACTGGCTGTGCATCAGTGCACTCCATGTCAGGACTGGGGAATTCAGGATTTCACTTGATAACCCAGGCATGGTATGTGAAAAGAGCTCCAGAGAGTAATCTGAAGTGTGGCCTGCCGCATCCTTCACTTTTGGTGGGGGTGAAGGACACAAGGAAAGGTGTTGCTCCTGACCAGGAGCCTGCACTGACATCTCAGTGCTTGCATTTTTTGCAACTTCAGAAGAGCAGGCGATAGAGCTGGAGGCTGTTTCGGCAATGTAAGCCAAAACCTGTTCCTGATACTCCGGCTTTAAAAGCAGTTTTCCTACTCCCAGAAAAGGGAGCCTTCCAGGCCTTCTGGAGCCAGACGATGATGCAGGCTCAACACCTCCTGCCTTAGGTGCTATTGTGCTTTTGGCACTACCAGCAGATGTACCACCACCACCATCAGTACTAGCTGGCCCCCCTGCCCACATCCGCGGCCTCTTCCACCATACTTCCTCATGTTTGGGAAAATGTACCAAAAATACCAGCAGATATAGGGTACTGTATCAGAAGCGGACAGGTGTATACGGTGTACGGGAATATTTCAATCTCCGTATATATTTCCGGAGTCACACACAGACGCTCACTTAGTCTGGATTTGACCATAATGCAAAGAGTAGATATATGGTACTGTATCAGAAGCAGACAGGTGCATACGGTGTACGGGAAAATATCAATCTCCGTATATATTTCTGGAGTCACACATAGACGCTCACTCAGTATGGATTTGACCTTAATATAAAGAGCAGATATAGGGTACTGTATCAGAAGCGGACAGGTGTATACGGTGTACGGGAAAATTTAAATCTCCGTATAGATTTCCGGAGTCACACACAGATAGTTAGCAAGTATTTGTCCGTGATACCAGCCGGTACACGGTAGTGTGTGAGGAGCGTACAGCTCTAGACGGTGTGGGAAAAAATGAACGCTCGGTAACTGTGCAGAAAAAAAGAATAAAAGTTTTAGTGCTGTGTAAAAAGCAGTCTGCACAGCAGTGTACACACAGCAATACAGCTATCAGGCAGCCTAATAAGCAGCGCTACTGCACACAAGAAAATCCTCCCATCACTGGCAGGCAGCCTAATAACCAACGCTGCTGCACACAAGAAAATCCTCCCCTGTCACTGCACACTAACTGTACAGCACAATTGCTATCAGCTCAAGCACAGAAGAACTTCTCTTTCCAGCTCTATCTCTCTCCCTACTGATAAACAGCAACCTCTCCCTACTGTTAAGATCGGCAGAAGTAAAATGGCGGTCGGCGGTCAGGGCTTTTATAGACACTATGACGCCCCCCAAAGCAAGCCAATCACTGCAATACCCTTCTCTAAGATGGTGGTGGACACTGCCCATGCATCTCTTAGCCCACAGTGTGCCTCCTTGCTCATTGGCTGAAAAAAGGCACCTGAAAGCATTCTGGGAAAACCGACTTTGGCGCTCGTTTTGCCGACCGCGTGGCCGACTCCACGCTATAGTCGTGTTTCGGCCAACGAAACCCCACTTGGGTGAAAGTCTGCGACTTTTGAATCTGACCGACCTGCTTCGCTCAACTCTAGTTAGCGCTGTCGCTTTGCAGTCTTGGGTTCAAATCTCACCAAGGGAACAATCTACAAGGAGTTTGTATGTTCTCCCCATGAGTGTGGGTTTCCTTCAGGTTCTCTAGTTTCCCACATTCCAAAGACATAGTGATAGAAAATTTAGATTGTGGGCTCAAATGGGGATAATTGTAGCGGGGCTCAGGGCGGTAGCCATTTTCAGTGTATGTGTAAACAAATGTCCGCATTGGACACCTCCCAGCTCCTCTGGTCTGCCAGGAATTGCACAGCTCTGCTTCCCGGTGACCCCAAGAACAGGAAACCACAGCAGTCCATACCACCAAAATCATCTTACTGACCGTTTGACTTTTACACAAAAGAACAGCAGGAGATGTAGATGTCTTTCTCTTACGCTACTGCGTCACCATTTATGAGCAGTAGCGAACTCGTTAGCGACTTAACTGTGTGTGACATGTAGCAGCGATGTGGTCCCTGCTGAGATGTCGCTGATCGCTTATGAACGTTCTGAGCTGTTTTTTGGTCGTTAGTGTCCCGCTGGTGAGCCTGAATCGCTGAGTGTGACACCCTTTATGAACGACTTCTCCAGCATCGCAGGTGGGACTAGGTTTTCCCAACGACCGCAGAGGTCGTTATACAGATCGCTGATGAGATGTGTTTGGAATCACAGATCGCTGATGAGTTTTGTTTGGAATCTAACTAGCGATCACATAGCAATCGCACTAGCGATCTCGCCAGGTTAAGTCGTTGTCGTGATCATTAGTGCGATCGCTAAGTGTGGCAGTGCCTTTAGTTACAATACAGTAGCATGTCTTTGTGAGGGGAGCCAGGGCCGTAGTCGTGGCTGACATACACATTCACAGAATGCTTCATAATCAGTGTACTTGCCTCTCCATTCTCTGCACCTACAGGGTCTCCTCTGAACTGCTACAGACCCCTTCCACTCGAATGCGCACAAATAGAGACACAGTCCATTTGCAACTTGAAATGAAGAACTTTACTTTTTCCTTGTCGCAGCACATCCTTGTCAGATACAACATCAGCATAAGGTTTCATACAGTCCTCATTCTCCACTTTCCCTGAATTTCTTCCTACGGCCTCCAGTACATTCCCGGGTCATACCGCCTCATGCGGTAACGCAGAGTCCTCACTGTTCAGACTCCCTATGGTTGGGAGTTCACTTGTCCGTTTCACCTCAGATCTGAGGGCATCAGCCCATGCAGTGATCTGCCACATGATGAGCTACCTGCGTCCCTGTACTGTTCCTGGCCTTCACTTAAAGGGAATCTGTCACCCTAAATTGGCTGGATATTTAAATGATGGCAGTCAGGTCAGATGGGCGGTGTTTTGGGTACTTGCCTTAACATGTTGTTCGCCGCTGTCTCCATTATTTCTGGGAATTGTAGTCGTTGCCCTCCATATAACGCGCCTGCGCATTGCAATCTTGAATTGCGCACGCGCAGTATGCTTTGCCCGCAGATTGCAATGCGCAGGCGCGTTATATAGAGGGCAACGACTACAATTCCCTGAAATAATGGAGACAGCGGCGAACAACATGTTAAGGCAAGTACCCAAAACACCGCCCATCTGACCTGACTGCCATCATTTAAATATCCCGCCAATTTAGGGTGACAGCACTGATGCTACACTGCTGCCTTAGACATATCTCTGGCCCACCGGTCCCTGGATGGCTGGGGATATCCTTAACGTTGTGGCACTTGGGCCTCTACTGAACACAAACAGGAAAACCCCTCTATCTTATTCCCGGTCAGCTTCTTCTATATGAAACTATGTACACTATTGTGCCCTATCTAGTGTCCGATTCGGGGTACTACGCTTTCCCTATCTCAAGATACATCAAATGACAAGACATATACATAGCAGCATTGAAAGGCAACAATACACATACCGATTAGAGTATATACAAATACAGGACACAGAAATACACACCATAACATGTACAACACTGATACATATTTGGGGAACACAACAGTCCTTGTTACTGTTAGGCATTAAGATCCCACCGTTGCACAGGGGGAGTCTCGAGCCATGTCCTCTGTGGTCTCCCATTCTTCTTCAGCTGCAGAGGATTCTGCTCAGCGAGACGTCAGTCCCATCATCTTGCTTAGGCTAATGCTATGCGTTTGGTTGCTGCTGTTGCCTCAGGTTCAGCTATAGCAACCAGCATTAGTCAGCGGCGAGCAGACACTCCTGGGACTAAGTCCTGCTTTTCTCCATCTGAGCATGCCCATGAGATGACCGCTCATTGGTGGTCGGAGTTCACATGCTCAAGTCCTCAAGCAGTTCAGATTGGGCCATCAGCAAGGTCCTGGAAGGCTGCGGTTATAAAAGGATCGCACAGCCGCGCACTAGTATAAACCATGTGGTGTGTGAGTGAGTGGATACGCTACCACAATGTGTATGCACTTGTGTTTGGGCCGAGAGCCTTATAATAATAAGGTGCGTTCGCAACCCGGGGTCCACCGTGCAGAGATAGAACCTACTGCTAAGCAATGGCGGAACAATACCATGGCCTAATCTACCCACTTATACATTTTAAATGTGTGAGCTATTTTAAATAATTACAATAAAAATAATTTTTATAGGTCTTGTTCTTATGTGCTTTTAGTCACATGGAACTTTTTAAACTATATACAGTCATGGACAAAAGTTTTGAGAATGACACAAATATTAATTTTTACAAAGTCTACTGCTTCACTTTTTCTAATGGCAATTTGCATATACTCCAGAATGTTATAAAGAGTGATCAGCTTAACAGCAATTACTTGCAAAGTCAATATTTGGCTAGAAAATGAACTTTATCCCCAAAACACATTTCAACATCATTGCAGCCCTGCCTTAAAAGGACCAGCTAACCTCTTGCTAGGGTTCGATTTCCCGCTGCTGCACAAGGGGAGTCTCAAACCCATCCCGCTGCAGTCTCCCATTCATCTCCGGCCGCAGTGGAGCCTGCTCAGCAGAGACGTCGGTCCAGGCGTCTTGCCCACTCCTCTACTGTTCAGTGACTTGCTGCTGCCTTTCCTGGATCTGCTATTATAGCCAGTGCTGGAGCAGTCGTCTTTGAGACAAAGTCCTGCGTTTTCCCATCTGAGCATGCCCAGAGTGAGATTTCTCATTGGAGATCAGGGGTCACATGTTCAGGTGCTGCAGCGGCTCCTATTGGTCGGCCAGGAAGGTCATGTAGCTACGTTTGTTTGTAACAGCTTCTCATTGGTCCTTGTTCCTGGAAGGTCCTGTAGCTGTTGCTATAAAAGGGTAGCATGGCTGGGCCGCCATGCGCTAATATCAATCATTGTATGCTATGCGCCAGTGTGGTCATGTGTATGTGTGGATAGGGACCCGGCTGGAATAAGCCACTAGAATACCGACTTAATCGGTGAGGAGTTTGGTATGGTAGCTGGTCAGGGTCGGTGTCCTAGATGCCCTAGATTACCGGCATAACCGGTGAGGAGTTTTGATTGCCGTATTCAGGGTCTGGCGTTCAGAAGCCATAGATTGCGGGTGACTCCCGCGAGGACATTAGCACATGATCACGCTTTATGAACGCGTAGCACTTAACTGTGTACCTGGGAGCCTGACAGGACACAGTACTTTTTCTCAGCGGCCCTGTGACGTAACAGGGTTCGCTTTCAACGCTAGACAGCGCCCTAGCGTGTTTTCTTTGCCACTCAGTTGTGTCTAGTGAGTGCGCACACATCGCCATATAGCGCTGCGGCTCTCCTTCTAGAGGCTCTGTGGAGTAACAGAGTTCGCACTTATTGCCACAGCGCATTACGGCGTTTATGTTGGCGACTCTGCGGGATAACAGAGTTTGCTTCTCGCGCCATTTCTACTAGCAGCAGGCTCCGCTGGCACGGTGGATCCCGGGCTGCGAACGCACCTCTCTACTTTATATATTTGGTGCGTTCCGCAGACCCTTAACATAATATTAGCGCCAGGGTCTGGCTAGTAAAATGGCGGATGAACCGCGTCTATCGCAGTGCATCCAGCAGCTGGAGGGTAGGTTGGCGGCTCTTGAGCGCACAACCTCAGCTGTGGATGTTACCGCAGTCGCTGTTCAGGCTGCTAGCGTGGCTGCAGCCAGTTTGTCTTCTGCCACCTCTGCCCCTACATTATCCCACCTCCCGCTTCCTGACAAGTTTGCCGGTGATAGCAAGCAATGTCGGGGATTCGTGAGTCAGTGCTCTATACAGCTCGAGCTTCTGGCTGCACGTTTTCCCACGGATCGGGCACAAGTGGGTTTTGTACTTTCTCTACTCTCGGGCAGAGCATTGGAGTGGGCAACGCCGCTGTGGGAGCGCGACGATCGTGTGGTGCGGAGTGCTCCTCGTTTCTTGGAGGCTCTTAAAAAGGTCTTTTTAGGACCTCAGGTCACCCACGATACGGCGCTACAACTGCTGGCATTGGCACAGGGTTCATCTTTGGTCAGTCTGTTTTCCGTCCAGTTTCGGACTCTAGCTTCTGAGCTAGATTGGTCTGATAAAGTTCTTATTCCAATCTACTGGCGAGGACTGGCTGATCATGTTAAAGACGCTTTGGCTACCAGGGAGATTCCCGCCACACTGGAGAAGCTTATCTCCATATCTACCCGCATTGACCTCCGTTTTCACGAGCGGAGGTTGGAGCGGGCCCAGTGTAGGCAGAGGTTTCGGTTGGCTCCCACCTTTGCCAAACCTCTCGAATTTCCCGATCTGGCGTCCGAACCCCAAAAGGCCACAGAAGTTCCTCATGCAGGACCTAAGTCTCGGTCCGTCCGAGTATCCGTGGTCTGTAACCGTTGTCAGCAGACAGGACACTATGCCAACAAATGTCCACAGCGATCGGGGAAGCGATCGCGTCTAGTGGCCCTGGGAGGAGGTTCACTAGAGACAGCGGCATTTTCCTCCAAGATGACACTTAAAGGGACAATCACTGTTGGTACTTCCATTCTCACCGCCGACCTTTGCGTGGACTCAGGAGCAGAGGGGAATTTCATGTCCTCTAGCTTTGCTCGCCGTCATACAATACCTCTGGTGGCGCTTGACAAATCAGTGACTGTCCGGGTAGTGAATGGGTCGACATTGCCCTCACAAATTACACACCAGACTGTTCCACTTGCATTGTCTGTATCTCCTTCCCATCAGGAACTTATTTCCCTACTCGTCCTTCCCGAGGGAATAGACGAGATCCTACTAGGTATACCTTGGCTTCGTTTCCACTCCCCACATATAGAATGGACTTCGGGTAGGATACTGGGTTGGAGTGATGCATGTAGAGGCAGATGTGTCAGGAGTTGCGTTCAGGTTACCACTACGGAGTTACCCACAGATATTACTCCACTTCCCAAGCATTACTGGTCATATGCAGATGTGTTCTCCAAGAAGGCTGCGGAGACTCTTCCGCCTCATCGCCCCTATGACTGTCCTATCGACCTCTTGCCTGGCGCAGAACCTCCTCGGGGAAGGGTCTATCCCCTCTCTCTTCCTGAGACAGAGGCCATGTCGCAATATATTCAGGAGAACCTGGCAAGAGGGTTTATTAGGAAGTCGGTGTCACCGGCAGGGGCGGGATTTTTCTTTGTGCAGAAGAAAAATGGAGAATTGCGTCCGTGTATTGATTACAGGGGTCTTAACGCCATCACCGTTAAAAACAAGTACCCGTTGCCCCTGATTTCTGAGCTTTTTGATAGGCTTCGGGGAGCAAGAGTATTCACTAAACTAGATCTGCGCGGTGCTTATAACCTGATTCGCATCCGTGAGGGGGACGAATGGAAGACGGCTTTTAATACCAGGGATGGGCATTACGAATATCTGGTGATGCCCTTTGGGCTCTGTAATGCTCCAGCCGTTTTCCAAGACTTTGTCAATGACATCTTCCGGGATATGCTCTCCACCTCGGTCGTAGTCTATCTGGATGATATACTCATCTTCTCTCCAGATATTGACTCCCACCGGAGAGATGTCTGCAGAGTCTTCGACCTCTTACGGGCTAATTCCCTCTATGCTAAGTTAGAGAAATGTATGTTTGAGCTGGAGTCTTTACCTTTCCTTGGTTATATCATCTCAACCCAGGGATTGGATATGGATCCGGCCAAACTACAGGCTGTGATGGACTGGCAGGAACCTCACTCTCTAAAAGCGGTGCAGCGCTTTATGGGGTTCATTAATTACTATCGCCAGTTCATTCCGCATTTCTCTACCTTGGTAGCTCCCTTGGTAGCCCTCACCAAGAAGGGAGCAAATCCCAAATTGTGGTCGGAAGAGGTCTCCACGGCTTTCTCTTCTATTAAGTCTCATTTTGCTAGCGCTCCCATCCTACATCGCCCCGATGTTGATAAGCCATTTTTATTGGAGGTGGATGCCTCATCCGTTGGTGCTGGAGCAGTCCTCTTCCAAAAGGATGCTCAGGGTCGGAAGCATCCTTGCTTCTTCTTCTCTAAGACCTTCACTTCAGCGGAGAGGAATTATTCCATCGGGGATAGGGAGTTGCTAGCCATGAAGTTGGCCTTCTCTGAGTGGAGACATCTGTTGGAGGGGGCCCGCTTTCCCTTCCAAGTCTTCACCGACCACAAAAATTTGGTGTATCTGCAGACAGCTCAGCGGCTTAACTCTCGCCAGGCCAGATGGTCCTTGTTCTTCTCTCGGTTTAATTTCACACTCTATTTCCTCTCTGGAGAGAAGAACATTCGTGCCGACGCTCTCTCTCGCTCTGTGGTGTCCTCTGAAGAGGAGGTAGAGGAGCCTCGGCTTATTGTTCCCACAGAGAGCCTGAGAACAGTGGCTCCGGTTTCACTAGAGTCTGTGCCCCCGGGCAAGACTTTTGTGCCTACCAATTTGCGACCGGAGGTACTCTCTTGGGCACATTCGTCCAGGGTTGGTGGACATTTTGGGGCAAAGAGGACATCTGAATTGCTGGCGAGGACATATTGGTGGCCGCATATGGTCCGTGATGTTGGGGACTATGTTCGGGCGTGTGTCTCCTGTGCCAAAAATAAGTCTCCACGACAACAGCCAGCTGGTTTACTTTATCCTTTGTCGGTGGCAGACAGGCCCTGGGAGATGGTTGGGATGGACTTTGTGGTGGGCTTGCCCAAGTCTCGGGGTTGCACCATCATTTGGGTAATCACCGACCATTTCTCTAAAATGGTGCATCTGGTGCCACTACCACGGTTACCTTCTGCACGGGCTCTGGCAGCGTTGTTAGTTAGGCACATCTTCCGTCTACACGGCATGCCGGACAAAATTGTCAGTGACCGAGGTCCCCAGTTTGCGTCTCGGTTCTGGAGAGAGCTTTGTCGTCTACTCAGTATTGAGTTAAATCTCTCTTCAGCGTATCATCCTGAGACGAATGGGTTGGTAGAGAGGGCCAACCAGACCTTGGTCACCTATCTACGACATTTTGTCTCTGCCAGGCAGGATGACTGGGCATCCTTGCTACCATGGGCTGAGTTTGCATTAAACAATGCTGTGGCTGACTCCATCGGACAGACTCCTTTCCTTCTGAACTACGGTCAGCATCCGCGGGTTCCGGTGCCCATGCCCGTGTCTTCTGCCGACTCCAGGGTGGCAGACTGGGCTGTGGAGGCACGGGACATTTGGGACCGTACCCAGGATGCCATTCAGGCATCCAAGGAGAGGATGAGGTCCTCTGCCGACGCACATCGGCGCCCCGCTCCAACATTTGCTCCTGGGGACTTGGTGTGGCTCTCCGCCCTTAACATCAGGCTGCGAGTTGAGTCCACTAAGTTGGCACCCCGCTACCTGGGTCCTTTCAAGGTCCTCGAGCAGGTTAACCCTGTGGTATACCGTTTGGCTCTTCCACCACGCCTGGGTATCTCTGACACCTTTCATGTATCCCTCCTGAAACCCGTGCTCATGTCCCGGTTTTCTGAGTCATCTGCCGGGACATCGGGTTCATCTACGGATGAGCACGAGGTGAACACCATCGTAGGGTGTAAGGTGGTACGGGGCAAAAAGTTTTATTTGGTGGACTGGAGGGGCTATGGGCCTGAGGATAGGTCTTGGGAGCCTGCCGAGCATATTCACGCTCCGCAGCTCATCGCTGTCTTTGAGCGCAGCGAGGCCCAAAGAAGGGGGGGCCCTAGGAGGGGGGGTAATGTTAGGGTTCGATTTCCCGCTGCTGCACAAGGGGAGTCTCGAACCCGTCCCGCTGCGGTCTCCCATTCATCTCCGGCCGCAGTGGAGCCTGCTCAGCAGAGACGTCGGTCCAGGCGTCTTGCCCACTCCTCTACTGTGCAGTGACTTGCTGCTGCCTTTCCTGGATCTGCTATTATAGCCAGTGCTGGAGCAGTCGTCTTTGAGATAAAGTCCTGCGTTTTCCCATCTGAGCATGCCCAGAGTGAGATCTCTCATTGGAGATCAGGGGTCACATGTTCAGGTGCTGCAGCGGCTCCTATTGGTCCGCCAGGAAGGTCATGTAGCTACGTTTGTTTGTAACAGCTTCTCATTGGTCCTTGTTCCTGGAAGGTCCTGTAGCTGTTGCTATAAAAGGGTAGCATGGCTGGGCCGCCATGCGCTAATATCAATCATTGTATGCTATGCGCCAGTGTGGTCATGTGTATGTGTGGATAGGGACCCGGCTGGAATAAGCCACTAGAATACCGACTTAATCGGTGAGGAGTTTGGTATGGTAGCTGGTCAGGGTCGGTGTCCTAGATGCCCTAGATTACCGGCATAACCGGTGAGGAGTTTTGATTGCCGTATTCAGGGTCTGGCGTTCAGACGCCATAGATTGCGGGTGACTCCCGCGAGGACATTAGCACATGATCACGCTTTATGAACGCGTAGCACTTAACTGTGTACCTGGGAGCCTGACAGGACACAGTACTTTTTCTCAGCGGCCCTGTGACGTAACAGGGTTCGCTTTCAACGCTAGACAGCGCCCGAGCGTGTTTTCTTTGCCACTCAGTTGTGTCTAGTGAGTGCGCACACATCGCCATATAGCGCTGTGGCTCTCCTTCTAGCGGCTCTGTGGAGTAACAGAGTTCGCACTTATTGCCACAGCGCATTACGGCGTTTATGTTGGCGACTCTGCGGGATAACAGTTTGCTTCTCGCGCCATTTCTACTAGCAGCAGGCTCTGCTTGCACGGTGGACCCCGGGCTGTGAACGCACCTCTCTACTTTATATATTTGGTGCGTTCCGCAGACCCTTAACACCTCTTTTCAGTGATTTCTCCATTAACACAGGTGTGGGTGTTGATGAGGACATGGCTGGAGATCAATCTGTCATGATTAAGTAAGAATGACACCACTGGACACTTTAAAAGGAGGCTGGTGCTTGGCATCATTGTTTCTCTTCTGTTAACCATGGTTATCTCTAAAGAAACACGTGCAGTCATCATTGCAATGCACAAAAATGGCCTAACAGGGAAGAGTATCGCAGCTAGAAAGATTGCATCTCAGTCAACAATCTATCGCATCATCAAGAACTTCAAGGAGAGAGGTTCCATTGTTGCCAAAAAGGCTTCAGGGCGCCCAAGAAAGACCAGCAAGCGCCAGGACCATCTCTTAAAAGTGTTTCAGCTGCGGGATCGGGCTACCAGCAGTGCAGAGCTTGCTCAGGAATGGCAGCAGGCAGGTGTGAGTGCATCTGCACGCACTGTGAGGCGGAGACTCTTGGAGCAAGGCCTGGTCTCAAGGAGGGCAGGAAAGAAGCCACTTCTCTCCAGAAAAAACATCATGGACAGACTGATATTCTGCAAAAGGTACAGGCAGTGGACTGCTGAGGACTGGGGTAAATTTATTTTCTCTGATGAATCCCCTTTTCGATTGTTTGGGACATCAGGAAAACGCCTCATTCGGAGAAGACAAGGTGAGCACTACCACCAGTCTTGTCTCATGCCAACTGTTAAGCATCCTTAAGCCATTCATGTGTGGGGTTGCTTCTCAGCCAAGGGAATTGGCTCTCTCACAGTCTTGCCTAAAAACACAGCCATGAATAAAGAATGGTACCAGAATGTCCTCCAAGAGCAACTTCTCCCAACCCTCCAAGAGCAGTTTGGCGATCAACAATGCCTTTTCCAGCATGATGGAGCACCTTGCCATAAAGCAAAGGTGATAACTAAATGGCTCAGGGAACAAAACATAGAGATTTTGGGTCCATGGCCTGGAAACTCCCCAGATCTTAATCCCATTGAGAACTTGTGGTCAATCATCAAGAGACGGGTGGACAAACAAAAACCTAAAAATTCTGACAAAATGAAAGCATTGATTGTGCAAGAATGGACTGCTATCAGTCAGGATTTGGTCCAGAAGTTGATTGAGAGCATGCCAGGGAGAATTGCAGAGGTCCTGAAGAAGAAGGGTCAACACTGCAAATATTGACTTGCTGCATTAACTCATTCTAACTGTCAATATAAGCTTTTGTTACTCATATGTTTGCAATTATTATATTTCTGTCTGTGATAAAAACATCTGTCAAACACACATAAAAACCAGAGGGCAGCAGATCATGTGAAAATATAATATTTGTGTCATTCTCAAAACTTTTGGCCATGACTGTATATGTACAGAGCCATTGTTGTAAGTGTGGCAGTGACTCCTACTGTTGTTCTCAAAAGTTTACATACCCCAGCAGAATTTTTGCTTTCTTGGTCTTTTTTCAGAGAATATGAATGATAACACCAAAACTTTTTCTTCACTCATGGTTAGTGGTTGGGTGAAGTCATTTATTGTCAAACTATGTCAATCAAATAGAACCTAGGGCTCTTATGGTCAGCACTCTTATTGCGTGCTTACCATAGGCAGCGATGGCTTCTCCCCTTTTTTATTTGATATTGGTTTGTGGTTGACCACCACTTTTTGCCGTGCGCGCTAGGTTATGCATGCCATTCTTTCTGTCTTTTTTTGTGATTGACCTAGGCTGCTGTACACACATACAGCAGCCCTGCCCTAGGCTCTATTTGATTGTGCACCTGTTTCTGGGCCTTTTTCATCTTCATCTGTGGATGCTGGTTTGGCAGTGTGGAGGTCAGATCTGAAATGTCCATGTCCGGACCGGATCGGCCTTTATCTGTGCTCGTCCTTTCTGGCGCCATGGTAGTGACTCAGAAACGCTTCAGGTACATTTTGCATTTAATACAGTCTTGCTTTTAATACATTTTTGAGGCCGTAATGGCACAGCGAATATAAAAAACGTAGAGTAGGACTGCCCCATATTATAATGCCGTGAAGTGGCGGGGTGGCTCAAAGAATTGATCAATTGTTTGCTAAATGTCTCATTTTAAAGTACAGTTAGAAATCAATATGTGCATATGTACTTTATGTAATGTGTGCTGACCATAGGCAACGCTGGCTTCTCCCCTTTTTTATTTGATGCCAGTGATAGTTGGATATTGAAAATGAAGTTGGAAATGATAGTTTACTAGAGATGAGCAAATATTTCAATATTCGGTTTGGATTACATTCGCTGAATTTGCAATATTCGCCGATTAATTCTTCGAATATTCGCCGAACGTAACCAAACGCCATTCATGTCAATGGGAGGCAAAAACAAACGCTTGCACAACACCTTATAACGGCTCCAAATGCTGCCAAAACACATCAAATGAGGGACAGACACCAGGAAATTGGCCCCAATTTACCCACAGCGCAGATTTTAGCATGGCACTGCAGAAATCAGCCAGGCATGAGGTATCGGGGTCTGGGACAGCATTTACAGCTTTCAATTGAACGTCACAGTAAGAAGAGGTGGGTGAAGGGTTGTGTACCACATGAAACACCTCTACCTGCTTTCATGCTGAGTTACACGCAGGTGGCACAAATATCAGTTTTGTAGACTACCATTGTCAGAAAAATTTAAGGATAGTAACACGGGTAGTTGAGTCCAAGGAAGTGGAGGCCTGACGGTCTTGAAGGCCTACTGCTACAGGCAACACACATGAAGGAGACCCAACCAGGAGTGTTCACATTTCCCAAAAATATTGGAAGACACCACCAAAGTGGCATCAATTTCACCACAGTAGAAATAGTATAATAGGGACCGACAGGTCTTTCACTACACCCAATACAGCAGATGGACACCCAACAAGGAGTGTTCACATTTAAAGAAATGAGGGCTTTACACCACAGTAGTAGCATCAATTTCACCACAGTAGAAATAGTATAACAGGGACCAACAGTTCTTCCACTACACCTAATCCAGCAGATGAACACCCAAACAGGTGTCTTCACATCTCCAAAATTATTGGCAGACACCACCAAAGTAGCATCAATTTCGACACAGTAGAAATAGTATTATGGGGACCGACAAGTCTTCCACTACACCCAATCCAACAGATGAACACCGAACCAGGAGTGTTTGAGGGTCTGACACCACCGAAGTGGAATAACTGTCACGAGAATAGAAATAGGGACAGACAGTTCTTCCACTACACTCAATGCAGTGGATGGACACCCAACAAGGAGTGTTCACTAGTGTTGAGCGATACGATACCGCAAGTATCGGGTATCGGCCGATATTAGCTGTTTCGGCCTTTCGATACTTAGTTCCGATATTTTCCATATATCGTATACCAGAATCGGAAGTTCCCATAATTCTTTGAGAGGCAATGTGATTTTAGTCAGCCAATGAGGAATCCTAAGAAGTGTGGGCACATCCTGTACTGCTGCGGTCATGTTAACTAATGGCATGGCTGTGATTGGATGCTGAAATGATGTCAGAATGCACTATAAAAGGCGCCGCCGCCATTTTAGCGTCACTGTGCTGTGAATTCAGTAAGGGACAGAACGCTGCTGTGCTGACTCTAAGGGACAGTTAGAGATTGCGATTTAGTGTACTGTGCTGTAGGCAGGCTAGCACCAACCGCTGTGTAAAGCTTCCTTTTGCCTGCAGTGTTGTTTTAACAGCTCTGCAAGGTGTGTGTGAGAGCAGGTGACGCTGCAGTTTGCTCTGCATGCAACGCTGTCTGTAGGCATCTGCACGTGTCACTCACAGACTCTTTTTTTTTCTTCAGTGTAATTCTTGCTGCTCCATGCAATTTAACTATTAGTGTGACGCGCTTCCATCCATATCCAATATATTGGTTGCAAACACTATAGAAGTAGACAAAGGAGTAGCCTTTCACAGATTGTGAACAGTTGTGTTTCAGTGTTCACTTCAGTCTGTGTTTTTTATTTTTTGAGTGCACATCACGCTCCAGTTACTTGTTCAAGCACTGCTGCTTGTACTCTGCTGAGCGTGTCTCAGTGCCTCATCCTTTTCATTTCTCTCCAATTGGTTCTGCTCCATTCCATTTAAAATAAATATAATCTATTAGTGTGACGCGCTTCCATCCGTATCCAATACATTGGTTGCAAACACTATAGAAGTAGACAAAGGAGTAGCCTTTCACAGATTGTGAACAGTTGTGTTTCAGTGTTCACTTCAGTCTGTGTTTTTTATTTTTTGAGTGCACATCACGCTCCAGTTACTTGTTCAAGCACTGCTGCTTGTACTCTGCTGAGCGTGTCTCAGTGCCTCATCCTTTTCATTTCTCTCCAATTGGTTCTGCTCCATTCCATTTAAAATAAATATAATCTATTAGTGTGACGCGCTTCCATCCGTATCCAATACATTGGTTGCAAACACTATAGAAGTAGACAAAGGAGTAGCCTTTCACAGATTGTGAACAGTTGTGTTTCAGTGTTCACTTCAGTCTATTTTTTATTTTTTGAGTGCACATCACGCTCCAGTTACTTGTTCAAGCACTGCTGCTTGTACTCTGCTGAGCGTGTCTCAGTGCCTCATCCTTTTCATTTCTCTCCAATTGGTTCTGCTCCATTCCATTTAAAATAAATATAATCTATTAGTGTGACGCGCTTCCATCCGTATCCAATACATTGGTTGCAAACACTATAGAAGTAGCAAAGGAGTAGCCTTTCACAGATTGTGAACAGTTGTGTTTCAGTGTTCACTTCAGTCTCTGCGTAATAACCACACTTAGGCCTTATAACTTTTCTGACTTTCTTTATCAATCTATCAAGATGAAGAAGGCAGGGAGTAAGGCACGTGGTCGTGGCCGTGGAGTTTCAGCAGGGAGAGGACGTGGGGATTCTGTGGCTGCTGCCGCCCTCAGTGACACAGCATCCACCAGTTTTACCCATGATCGTTCCTTTATGCGCAGTTTGGTAGGAGCTCGGCGTGCCCCCCTGCTGCGGGAAGAACAAATTGAAGCCGTTGTTGGTTGGATGGCAGCCAATGCATCGACTTCAATTCCTTCCACCTCCTCTCAGGAACACAACACTGTTTAGCAACCATCTGTCTGTTCACCGCCTGTCAAATTGCCCAGGCAGTCAGAGAGTTCTGTACAGGAGCCAGCTGAGTCTCTGCTTCTGTTCTCAGAATCTGTTGGCTCGCAAACACGGGCACAGGCAAGCAGCATTCTGCAATTTGAAGAAGAGGGAGTATGCAGTGAAGCTCAACAGCTGTGTCTCTCTCAATCTGAAGAGGCGGGTGAGCCAGTGCCGATGGACAGCACACCGCAGAACGCATCTTATGATGATGATGAGACTCAGGTGCCAGGTTTTGTGGAGCATGGTGCTGCCCAGACCATCCAACAGCAGCAGGTGTTGGAAGAGGGTAGTGGAGATGATGAAGTCCGAGACCCAACATGGCGTGAGCAACAGGAAGGTGGTGGGAGCAGCTCTGAGGAAGAGATTGTCCCAACGGTACAAAGAGGAGGGAGAGGTAGGCTGCAGACTCGCTTGCCTGTAGCCTCCAGTTTGGCACCTGTTGGGAGCAGTTCTCTTAGAAATGTCAAAATTGGCGCTCCCATGACTAGTGTTGAGCATTCCGATACCGCAAGTATCGGGTATCGGCCGATATTTGCTGTATCGGAATTCCGATACTTAGTTCCGATATTTTTCCTATATCGTATACCGGAATCGGAAGTTCCCATAATTCTTTGAGAGGCAATGTGATTTTAGTCAGCCAATGAGGAATCTTATGAAGTGTGGGCACATCCTGTAATGCTGCGGTCATCTTAACTAATGGCATGGCTGTGATTGGCTGCTGAAATGATGTCAGAATGCACTATAAAAGGCGCCGCCGCCATTTTAGCGTCACTGTGCTGTGAACTCAGTTAGGGACAGAACGCTGCTCTGCTGACTCTGAGGGACAGTTAGAGATTGCGATTTTGTGTACTTTGCTTTAGGCAGGCTAGTTTACCAACCGCTGTGTAAAGCTTCCTTTTGCCTTGCAGTGTTGTTTTAACAGCTCTGTGTAAGGTGTGTGTGTGAGAGTGCAGGTGACGCTGCAGTTTGCTCTGCATCCAACGCTGTCTGTAGGCATCTGCACGTGTCACTCACAGACTCTTTTTTTTCTTTAGTACTTCTAGCTGCTCCATTCAATAGAAATTATAGTGTGACGCGCTTCCATCCGTATACTATACATTGGTTGCAAACACTATAGAAGTACAGAAAGGGGCCTTTCACAGATAGTGAACAGTTGTGTTTCAGTGTTCACTGCAGTCTGTGAGGTTTTGATTTTTTGAGTGCAGATCACGCTCCAGTTAGTTCTTCAACACTGCTGGTTGTAGTCTGCTGAGCGTGTGTCACTGCCTCATCCTTCACATTTTTCTCTAATTGGTGCTGCTCCATTATATTTGAAAAAAATCTAATCTATTAGTGTGACGCGCTTCCATCTGTATACAATACATTGGTTGCAAACACTATAGAAGTTCAGAAAGGAGCCTTTCACAGATAGTGAACAGTTGTGTTTCAGTGTTCACTGCAGTCTGTGAGGTTTTGATTTTTTGAGTGCAGATCACGCTCCAGTTAGTTCTTCAACCACTGCTGGTTGTAGTCTGCTGAGCGTGTGTCACTGCCTCATCCTTCACATTTTTCTCTAATTGGTGCTGCTCCATTATATTTGAAAAAAATCTAATCTATTAGTGTGACGCGCTTCCATCCGTATACAATACATTGGTTGCAAACACTATAGAAGTACACAAAGGGGCCTTTCACAGCTACTGAACAGTTGTCTGCAGTGTTCACAGTAGTCTGTGAGCTTTTCATTTTTTGAGCGCAGATTACGCTCCAGTTAGTTCTTCAACCACTGCTGGTTGTAGTCTGCTGAGCGTGTGTCACTGCCTCATCCTTCACATTTTTCTCTAATTGGTGCTGCTCCATTATATTTGAAAAAAATCTAATCTATTAGTGTGACGCGCTTCCATCTGTATACAATACATTGGTTGCAAACACTATAGAAGTACACAAAGGGGCCTTTCACAGCTACTGAACAGTTGTCTGCAGTGTTCACTGTAGTCTGTGAGCTTTTCATTTTTTGAGTGCAGATTACGCTCCAGTTAGTTCTTCAACCACTGCTGGTTGTAGTCTGCTGAGCGTGTGTCACTGCCTCATCCTTCACATTTTTCTCTAATTGGTGCTGCTCCATTATATTTGAAAAAAATCTAATCTATTAGTGTGACGCGCTTCCATCTGTATACAATACATTGGTTGCAAACACTATAGAAGTTCAGAAAGGAGCCTTTCACAGATAGTGAACAGTTGTGTTTCAGTGTTCACTGCAGTCTGTGAGGTTTTGATTTTTTGAGTGCAGATCACGCTCCAGTTAGTTCTTCAACCACTGCTGGTTGTAGTCTGCTGAGCGTGTGTCACTGCCTCATCCTTCACATTTTTCTCTAATTGGTGCTGCTCCATTATATTTGAAAAAAATCTAATCTATTAGTGTGACGCGCTTCCATCTGTATACAATACATTGGTTGCAAACACTATAGAAGTTCAGAAAGGAGCCTTTCACAGATAGTGAACAGTTGTGTTTCAGTGTTCACTGCAGTCTGTGAGGTTTTGATTTTTTGAGTGCAGATCACGCTCCAGTTAGTTCTTCAACCACTGCTGGTTGTAGTCTGCTGAGCGTGTGTCACTGCCTCATCCTTCACATTTTTCTCTAATTGGTGCTGCTCCATTATATTTGAAAAAAATCTAATCTATTAGTGTGACGCGCTTCCATCCGTATACAATACATTGGTTGCAAACACTATAGAAGTACACAAAGGGGCCTTTCACAGCTACTGAACAGTTGTCTGCAGTGTTCACTGTAGTCTGTGAGCTTTTCATTTTTTGAGTGCAGATTACGCTCCAGTTAGTTCTTCAACCACTGCTGGTTGTAGTCTGCTGAGCGTGTGTCACTGCCTCATCCTTCACATTTTTCTCTAATTGGTGCTGCTCCATTATATTTGAAAAAAATCTAATCTATTAGTGTGACGCGCTTCCATCCGTATACAATACATTGGTTGCAAACACTATAGAAGTACACAAAGGGGCCTTTCACAGCTACTGAACAGTTGTCTGCAGTGTTCACTGTAGTCTGTGAGCTTTTCATTTTTTGAGTGCAGATTACGCTCCAGTTAGTTCTTCAACCACTGCTGGTTGTAGTCTGCTGAGCGTGTGTCACTGCCTCATCCTTCACATTTTTCTCTAATTGGTGCTGCTCCATTATATTTGAAAAAAATCTAATCTATTAGTGTGACGCGCTTCCATCTGTATACAATACATTGGTTGCAAACACTATAGAAGTTCAGAAAGGAGCCTTTCACAGATAGTGAACAGTTGTGTTTCAGTGTTCACTGCAGTCTGTGAGGTTTTGATTTTTTGAGTGCAGATCACGCTCCAGTTAGTTCTTCAACCACTGCTGGTTGTAGTCTGCTGAGCGTGTGTCACTGCCTCATCCTTCACATTTTTCTCTAATTGGTGCTGCTCCATTATATTTGAAAAAAATCTAATCTATTAGTGTGACGCGCTTCCATCCGTATACAATACATTGGTTGCAAACACTATAAAGTACACAAAGGGGCCTTTCACAGCTACTGAACAGTTGTCTGAAGTGTTCACTGTAGTCTGTGAACTTTTCATTTTTTGAGTGCAGATTACGCTCCAGTTAGTTCTTCAACCACTGCTGGTTGTAGTCTGCTGAGCGTGTGTCACTGCCTCATCTTTCACATTTTTCTCTAATTGGTGCTGCTCCATTATATTTGAAAAAAATCTAATCTATTAGTGTGACGCGCTTCCATCCGTATACAATACATTGGTTGCAAACACTATAGAAGTACACAAAGGGGCCTTTCACAGCTACTGAACAGTTGTCTGCAGTGTTCACTGTAGTCTGAGCTTTTCATTTTTTGAGTGCAGATTACGCTCCAGTTAGTTCTTCAACCACTGCTGGTTGGAGTCTGCTGAGCGTGTGTCACTGCCTCATCCTTCACATTTTTTCTTAATTGGTGCTGCTCCATTATATTTGAAAAAAATCTAATCTATTAGTGTGACGCGCTTCCATCCGTATACAATACATTGGTTGCAAACACTATAGAAGTACACAAAGGGGCCTTTCACAGCTACTGAACAGTTGTCTGCAGTGTTCACTGCAGTCTCTGAGGAATAACCACACTTAGGCCTTATAACTTTTCTGACTTTCTTTATCAATCTACCAAGATGAAGAAGGCAGGGAGTAAGGCACGTGGTCGTGGCCGTGGAGTTTCAGCAGGGAGAGGACGTGGGGATTCTGTGGCTGCTGCCGCACCCAGTGACACAGCATCCACCAGTTTTCCCCGTGAGCGTTCCTTTATGCGCACTTTTGTAGGAGCTCAGCATACCCCCCTGCTGCGGGAAGAACAAATTGAAGCCGTTGTTGGTTGGATGGCAGCCAATGCATCGACTTCAATTGCTTCCACCTCCTCTCAGGACCACAGCACTGTTGAACAACCATCTGTCTCTTCACCGCCTGCCAAATTGCCCAGGCAGTCAGAGAGTTCTGAACTGGAGCCAGCTGAGTCTCTGCTTCTGTTCTCAGAATCTGTTGGCTTGCAAACAGGGGCCCAGCCAAGCAGCATTCTGGAATGTGAATAAGAGGCAGTATGCAGTGATGCGCAACAGCTGTGTCTCTCTGAATGTGAAGAGGCGGGTGAGCCAGTGCCGATGGTCAGCACACCGCAGAACGCATCTGATGATGATGAGACTCAGTTGCCAGTTTCTGTTGAGCATGGTGCTGGCCAGACCACACAACAGTAGCAGGTGTTGGAAGAGGGTAGTGGAGATGATGAGGTCCAAGACCCAACATGGCGTGAGTAACAGGAAGGTGGTGGTAGCAGCTCTGAGGAAGAGATTGCCCCAACGGTCCAAACAGTAGGGAGAGGTAGGCTGCAGACTCGGTTGCCTGTAGCCTCCAGTTTGGCACCCGTTCGTAGCAGTTCTCTTCCAACAGCCAAAACGGGCGCTCCCAGGACTTGCACTGCGTGGTCCTTTTTTGACACACTTGCAGATGATATTTGCTATGTCAAATGCAAGCTGTGTCATCAAAAAGTAAAAAGAGGTAAAAGTGTCAGTAACCTTAATACCACAAATATGTGGAAACATGTGCGGTCAAAGCACGTGGTTGAGTTACAAAGACACACTGGAGATGTAGGCCAACCTACAGCAGCACCTACATCTTCAGCTCGTGTTGGAGCCTCTTCCTCCAGCTCACACACAGCTGGTTCGGCTTCCTCACAGGATCGCCATGGAAGAACCTCTGTCACTGTTGTCCAGAGACCCAGTGTTATTCCACCCACAGCTGCAAGTTCCCTGTCATCCTCACACTCCCAGGCCACAAAACAGCCATCGGTAGCACAGGCATGGGATAAAAGACGGCCATACTCGGCAAACCATCCACGAGCACAGGCTCTGAATGCTGGCATTGCAAAACTCCTGTCCCTTGAAATGCTGTCATTCAGGCTGGTGGAGACTGACAGTTTCCGTAACTTAATGGCATTGGCAGTCCCACAATACAATGTGCCCAGCCGATTTTATTTCAGCAGGCAAGCCGTCCCTGGTCTGCAAAAGCATATTGAGGGAAAAATTAAACATGCGCTACTAAACGCCGTCAGTAGCAAGGTCCACCTGACCACCGATGCGTGGACCAGTACCCATGGCCAGGGACGATACCTTTCCCTCACTGCCCATTGGGTCAATGTTGTGGAGCCGGGTACAGATCTTGCGAGTGGCGCTGTACGTGTTCTGCCAACTCCAAGGATTGCAGGAATCAAGTCTGTCCACATTGACTACTCCTCCTACTCCAGTTCCTCAGAATCATCGCTGCAGGAGCCGTCACGGTCTACCTCCACATGGACCCGTGAACGCTTACCTGATGCGACCGATATGAGCACAGCCATGGCCAAACGTCAACAGGCCGTCCTGAAATTAATTTCCATGGGGAATCGAAGCCACACAGCGCAGGAGCTCTGGAATGCCATCAAGCAGGAGAGCGACGTGTGGTTTTTGCCAGCGAATCTCCAGCCAGGCTTGGTAGTGTGTGACAATGGCCGAAATCTGGTGGCAGCTCTGGGCCTTGGCAACCTCACTCACATATCATGTCTGGCACATGTGCTCAACTTGGTCGTGCAGAGTTTTTTGAGGGACTATCCGGATCTTGATGCACTGCTGCACAAGGTCCGCCTAGAGTGCGCTCACTTGCGACGTTCCAGCATGGCCAGATCGCGCATTGCAGCTCTGCAACGCAGATTTCGCCTTCCTGAACATCGCATCATATGTGACGTACCCACCAGGTGGAATTCCACGTTACATATGTTGGAGCGGTTGTGTGAGCAGCAGCCAGCAGTAATGGAGTATCAGCTGCATCAGGCGCAATCAACTCGCAATTTGCGCCGTTCACACTTCACCACTACTGAGTGGGCCTCTATGAAGGACATCTGCCACGTTTTGCGTGCATTTGATGAGTCAACGCGGATGGCGAGTGCAGATGATGCACTAGTCAGCCTGACTGTCCCCCTTATCTGCCTGCTTCAAAAAACACTGCAAGCACTAAGGGATGAGGTTTGGGAAGAGGTGGAGGATGAGGAGACACAAATTCCATCACCTTTTGGACAGTCAGCGCAACGTGGTTCCTCCCAAAGGGCTTTGCAGGGCTCACTTTGTGAGGAGGATGAGGAGGAGTCAATGGAGGAGGAAGACATCGCTCCAGAGGGAGGTACACAACGCTCTAGTCAGTATGTAGAGCGAGGGTGGGGTGATGCAGAGCAGGCAGAGATTACGCCTCTTGCAGGGGACAGCGTTTCTTGGCCAGTTGGGAGTCTGCAGCACATGGTTGATTTCATGCTGCAGTGCCTGAGAAACGACCGCCGCATCGCCCACATTCTCACCACGTCTGATTATTGGGTGTACACCCTCCTAGACCCTCGCTACCGGGACAACTTACAAAGCCTCATCACACCATTGAACCGGGAGCGTAAAATGCGGGAGTACCAAGACACACTGGTGCAATCCATAATGTTCTCCATTCCAGCCGAGAGCACTGCTGCTGCTGCTACTGCTTTACAAAGCAGCTCTGTGCGTCGAGGCAGTGGAGACAGCTCTGCAACAAGAGGGAGCACAAGCAGCGCCTCTTCAAAAGGCAAGACCAGTATGTTCCAAATGTGGCGAAGTTTTGTGGCAGCGCCACAAATGTCTACACCATCCGAGACGGCTCCAGTCAGCAGGAGGCAACGTTTCCGTAAGATGGTGACAGACTACATGTCTTTCCCTCTCAGTGTACTCCCAGATGGCTCTTCCCCATTCAAGTTTTGGGTCTCTAAGCTGGATACATGGCCAGAGCTTAGCCAGTATGCATTGGAGGTGCTGGCTTGCCCTGCTGCCAGTGTATTATCAGAGCGCGTCTTTAGTGCTGCAGGTGGTGTACTAACAGACCGTCGCATGCGACTATCCTCCGATAATGTAGACCGGCTTACTTTTCTGAAAATGAACGAGGCATGGATCTCGCCAGAATTTGTCTGTCCGTTTTCAGATTAAATAACTGGTTCGCAACGTTATCCATGTCTCCTGTTCCCTACACATGCACAGAAAAACCCATGTCGAACATGCTCCAAATAGGGAAGAGCCGTCACCCTGATTGTTATGCTTAAAACATGAAATTGTGAAGTTTTCCAGGCCTAGAATGATAAATTTTTATGACAAATATGGACAAATAATAATTTGTCATCACAGCGCATATCTGCACATGTCTATTATAAATGGTAACAAAAACTAAAACATAGTGTTCACTTTTTGAAATTAATGCATAAAAGTACATTTCATACTTATCAATTAATGCTTTTTAAGGAACTTTATCTGTACCTGTAAGATAATGCAGTCAATGGATGTACGAATCATAAAATCCTCATCATCATCATCACGAGTTTTATTTATGACAGACATTATAAAATACACATACTGATGCCAACTGTAACTTCACACACCATATATGAAATGGCCAGCATGTAAACCTGGTAATAATGTGCAATAATAAATGATTACATCTAGAAAGTGCATCATGCATACTGACAATAGGTAGTTATACCTGCAAGTGCTGTTGAAACAAGCACAACAGATATAAATTAATAATGGTATATAGGTATCACAGTGCATAGTTACTCATGGACAATGTCGATGTAATACTGTACCTCAATAAAGTCAGCGTCAACCATTATGGTTGTTAGTCTTGTAGATTGTTAAAGAGGGAACGTTCTTTTTTTGTTGGTCATAGGTGGAGTATTAGACAGTAAATGATTACTACTGTCGTATTTTTGGCGTCCATAGGGCGCAATAACGCTGCGTAACGTCACATTTTATAGAGTCATCTAATTGACACACGGTACCCTACCCTACGCGTGACAGTAGGAAGGTAGTGTTGACGGATAAAGCCTTGCGCAACCAGACATGCTTTTACCCTCTTCAACACTGTACAAGCAAAAAATGCATGATTGCAGCGGCAGACTTTATTGACGTACAGTAGAACATCGCCATTACCCATCAGAGGCTGTCCACTGTCTGATACAGACATAGAATACACCTTTTCTATCCGTAGCCTTTGTTTCACCTACACTTGCAGGCACACACTTAAATTGTGACAATGCATTATGTTTTTTTAAATGGTTATTTTTTATCGTACATTATTGTGTCATCACATTGATGAGTCCATGCTGGACATGTCATACATGCTGTACAAAGTAACGATTTTATTAACTTAAATAATTGAAATGTCTGTGACTGTCACATCTAAATTGCAATGATGATGATGATGAGTGACTATCACAAAATCCATTGTCTTCACTATGTTATGGTTTAACATAGCGTTCCTTAAGCATTATTCATAAATACAAAAATGGACTTTTATTCTTAAATTTACAACACTATATTTTGTAACCAATTTTTTGGGTGGTGTGTTGTTCCATTTCTTGTTGGCATGTGCATATATGCGTTTATATTTGCAGTGTCTTTATTTTTATTCTTGAAGTTAGGAAAACATGTGTATCTTCGTACCGTGTGAGCCAGTAGATAGAAAAATATTTAGACTTGAGAGTCCGCAGTGGTTGTTACCTTTTAATGGATAACTGAAAAGATGGTAACAAATTGCAAGCTTTCGAGGCTACTCACGTCTCTTCATCAGGCAAAGACTAAAACCAAAAATGAAGCATCACATATTTCTATACACAACAGGACACAGGAATAGTGAAATAGGTAAGACAAGTAAGTGACGTGTAGCAGAACTCTCATTATCACAGAGGGATGAACATAAATATTGTAACAGTTCCTACATAAGGATAGAAAGTTTTATTGCCCTCTGATTGGGGTCTGGTTTTGTGTTTTCATGCCCTGGAAGGGCAGAGACGCAGATTCTTTAATTGATATAGAATGACATAAATCCGTGTGATCTATTCATTCCATCACTAACAGTGTCAAAGGTCATGATGAGCTTATATTCTGAAACCTTTGTATCATTCTCATATTTGAAGTTATATTTTAATACCAGTAATTCCATATCCATCATGCTATGACCGGGCATACAAAATTGTTTTGCCACAGGTAAATCCATTATTTTTTCTCTTATTGTGTGGCGCTGATAATTCATCCTTGTTCTCATTTTTTGGCCGGTCTCCCCTCACTTGTCCCTCCCTCACTTGTCTTACCTATTCCTGTGTCCTGTTGTGTGTAGAAATATGTGATTCTTAATTTTTTGTTTTAGTCTTAGCCTGATGAAGAGACCTGAGTAGTCTCGAAAGCTTGGAATTTGTTACCATATTTTCAGTTAGCCATTAAACGGTATCAACCACAGAGGATTCTCAAGTATAAATATTTTTCTATTCTTGGAATTGAAATTCATCATTTTATTGTCCTAGTAAAACTTCATTTATTCTTGTTTGAAGTACATACATTTGCAATGGCCACGTAACAAGGCAATAACTCAATATTTTATGCCTACACCCTCCTTGACCCTGGGCTTCAACACCGCCAGTTGCTGCTCAGAAGTGTTAGATGCACAGATGAAAACAATCGCTGATGTGTTTGTGGGGTTCAGTAACGCCTGCTGTTCCCCTGCTGTGTGTCTGGCAAAAATTACTGCTGCTAACTACAACTTCAACTTCAAACATCTCATACTAGGCCTCTGCCTACACCCTCCTTGACCCTGGGCTTCAACACCGCCAGTTGCTGCTCAGAAGTGTTAGATGCACAGATGAAAACAATCGCTGATGTGTTTGTGGGGTTCAGTAACGCCTGCTGTTCCTCTGCTGTGTGTCTGGCAAAAATTACTGCTGCTAACTACAACTTCAACTTCAAACATCTCATACTAGGCCTCTGCCTACACCCTCCTTGACCCTGGGCTTCAACACCGCCAGTTGCTGCTCAGAAGTGTTAGATGCACAGATGAAAACAATCGCTGATGTGTTTGTGGGGTTCAGTAACGCCTGCTGTTCCCCTGCTGTGTGTCTGGCAAAAATTACTGCTGCTAACTACAACTTCAAATTCAAACATCTCATACTAGGCCTCTGACTACACCCTCCTTGACCCTGGGCTTCAACACCGCCAGTTGTTTCTCGGAAGTGCTGTTAGCACAGTGAACACTTGCTCCTGTGTTACTGGGGTTCAGTAATGTCAGCTGTTCCCCTGCTGTGTGAATGGCAAATAGTCCTGCTGCCTCCACCATGTTCTCTTCTCATCCCTGGGCTACAACACCGCCAGTTGTTTCTCAGAAGTGCTGTTAGCACAGTGAACACTTGCTCCTGTGTTACTGGGGTTCAGTAATGTCAGCTGTTCCCCTGCTGTGTGAACGGCAAATAGTCCTGCTGCCTCCACCATGTTCTCTTCTCATCCCTGGGCTACAACACCGCCAGTTGTTTCTCGGAAGTGCTGTTAGCACAGTGAACACTTGCTCCTGTGTTACTGGGGTTCAGTAATGTCAGCTGTTCCCCTGCTGTGTGAACGGCAAATAGTCCTGCTGCCTCCACCATGTTCTCTTCTCATCCCTGGGCTACAACACCGCCAGTTGTTTCTCAGAAGTGCTGTTAGCACAGTGAACACTTGCTCCTGTGTTACTGGGGTTCAGTAATGTCAGCTGTTCCCCTGCTGTGTGAACGGCAAATAGTCCTGCTGCCTCCACCATGTTCTCTTCTCATCCCTGGGCTACAACACCGCCAGTTGTTTCTCGGAAGTGCTGTTAGCACAGTGAACACTTGCTCCTGTGTTACTGGGGTTCAGTAATGTCAGCTGTTCCCCTGCTGTGTGAACGGCAAATAGTCCTGCTGCCTCCACCATGTTCTCTTCTCATCCCTGGGCTACAACACCGCCAGTTGTTTCTCGGAAGTGCTGTTAGCACAGTGAACACTTGCTCCTGTGTTACTGGGGTTCAGTAATGTCAGCTGTTCCCCTGCTGTGTGAACGGCAAATAGTCCTGCTGCCTGCACCATGTTCTCTTCTCATCCCTGGGCTACAACACCGCCAGTTGTTTCTCGGAAGTGCTGTTAGCACAGTGAACACTTGCTCCTGTGTTACTGGGGTTCAGTAATGTCAGCTGTTCCCCTGCTGTGTGTACGGCAAATAGTCCTGCTGCCTCCACCATGTTCTCTTCTCATCCCTGGGCTACAACACCGCCAGTTGTTTCTCGGAAGTGCTGTTAGCACAGTGAACACTTGCTCCTGTGTTACTGGGGTTCAGTAATGTCAGCTGTTCCCCTGCTGTGTGAACGGCAAATAGTCCTGCTGCCTCCACCATGTTCTCTTCTCATCCCTGGGCTACAACACCGCCAGTTGTTTCTCGGAAGTGCTGTTAGCACAGTCTACACTTGCTCCTGTGTTACTGGGGTTCAGTAATGTCAGCTGTTCCCTGCTGTGTGAACGGCAAAAAGTCCTGCTGCCTCCACCATGTTCTCTTCTCATCCCTGGGCTACAACACCGCCAGTTGTTTCTCGGAAGTGCTGTTAGCACAGTCTACACTTGCTCCTGTGTTACTGGGGTTCAGTAATGTCAGCTGTTCCCCTGCTGTGTGAACGGCAAAAAGTCATGCTGCCTCCACCATGTTCTCTTCTCATCCCTGGGCTACAACACCGCCAGTTGTTTCTCGGAAGTGCTGTTAGCACAGTCTACACTTGCTCCTGTGTTACTGGGGTTCAGTAATGTCAGCTGTTCCCCTGCTGTGTGAACGGCAAATAGTCCTGCTGCCTCCACCATGTTCTCTTCTCATCCCTGGGCTACAACACCGCCAGTTGTTTCTCGGAAGTGCTGTTAGCACAGTAACACTTGCTCCTGTGTTACTGGGGTTCAGTAATGTCAGCTGTTCCCCTGCTGTGTGAACGGCAAATAGTCCTGCTGCCTCCACCATGTTCTCTTCTCATCCCTGGGCTACAACACCGCCAGTTGTTTCTCGGAAGTGCTGTTAGCACAGTCTACACTTGCTCCTGTGTTTACTGGGGTTCAGTAATGTCAGCTGTTCCCCTGCTGTGTGAACGGCAAATAGTCCTGCTGCCTCCACCATGTTCTCTTCTCATCCCTGGGCTACAACACCGCCAGTTGTTTCTCGGAAGTGCTGTTAGCACAGTGAACACTTGCTCCTGTGTTACTGGGGTTCAGTAATGTCAGCTGTTCCCCTGCTGTGTGAACGGCAAATAGTCCTGCTGCCTCCACCATGTTCTCTTCTCATCCCTGGGCTACAACACCGCCAGTTGTTTCTCGGAAGTGCTGTTAGCACAGTGAACACTTGCTCCTGTGTTACTGGGGTTCAGTAATGTCAGCTGTTCCCCTGCTGTGTGAACGGCAAATAGTCCTGCTGCCTCCACCATGTTCTCTTCTCATCCCTGGGCTACAACACCGCCAGTTGTTTCTCGGAAGTGCTGTTAGCACAGTGAACACTTGCTCCTGTGTTACTGGGGTTCAGTAATGTCAGCTGTTCCCCTGCTGTGTGAACGGCAAATAGTCCTGCTGCCTCCACCATGTTCTCTTCTCATCCCTGGGCTACAACACCGCCAGTTGTTTCTCGGAAGTGCTGTTAGCACAGTCTACACTTGCTCCTGTGTTACTGGGGTTCAGTAATGTCAGCTGTTCCCCTGCTGTGTGAACGGCAAAAAGTCCTGCTGCCTCCACCATGTTCTCTTCTCATCCCTGGGCTCCAACACCGCCAGTTGTTGCTCGGAAGTGTAATTGGCACGGGTACTCACTCCTGCCAAGACTGGTTACAGCACGCCATCTGTTTCCTGTCAGTGTAAACGTCACTTATCCTTCAATAAGTTGTCCTGTCGTGTTGCGGTCGGGTTAGCCGACTCTATGGTGCTTGGAGTTTAGGTGCTTCCTATGTGTGCTGCGGGATATGCAAATAAAGGCTGTTTCCGTTGTGACAATAGGACAATCACCCACTGTAGTACTGTGGGATTCGGTAACTGCGGCCAGCTCGCGGCCTGTCAACTTAAATTTCCATGGGTACCTTCTGCTACCCGTCCGGGTTCCAGTACCGTCAGCTGGTTCTCCGCAGTGCCTTTGGCCTAGGTGCCTCCATCTCGGTATCCGAGTTCCAGCAACGTCTGCTGGTCCTTGGTAGTGCTTTGGAGCACAGGTACCTCCTGCTTAGTAACCGTGTCCCAGTAACGTCAGCTGGTCCTCGGTTGTGCCATTGGCTCTTTTCCTTCTGCTGCCCCTCCGGGTTCCAGCACAGTCAGCTGGTCCTCGTTACTTGCATTGGCTCTTGTACCTTCTGCTACCCGTCCGGGTTCCAGTACCGTCAGCTGGTTCTCCGCAGTGCCTTTGGCCTAGGTGCCTCCATCTCGGTATCCGAGTTCCAGCAACGTCTGCTGGTCCTTGGTAGTGCTTTAGAGCACAGGTACCTCCTGCTTAGTAACCGTGTCCCAGTAACGTCAGCTGGTCCTCGGTTGTGCCATTGGCTCTTTTCCTTCTGCTGCCCCTCCGGGTTCCAGCACAGTCAGCTGGTCCTCGTTACTTGCATTGACTCTTGTAACTTCTGCTACATTTACAAATTGAAGATTTTTTCAATGCTTTTTTGGGTAATCACTCTGGATCTCCAACAATGAAGACGACGACCCTGATGACCACCCCGAAGAAGATGACGACCACAAGGACGACGAGCATCAAGCCAACCAGCCTAAACACCATCACAAAGAAGAAATAAAAGATTACCAAACAGGACTAAGAAGGTTAAGACAAACTACAAGATACAGAACAAGAGACTTAAGAACAATAAGCAGAAGATCAAAAAGCAGAAGAACATGAAGTATAAGACCAAAATGAAGAGCAAAATATATGCTCTAAATTCTAAGCAGAAGAAGACTAAGCAGTGTATGGGGGTGAGTCCGTTCCTCCTCGTGGTGCCCCTGGAAAATGCTTGCTGCTGCAGGCTAAACTGAACACGGACAAATACTGTTGTAATTTAAATCTTTTGTGACAGCAAGATTGGAAGGATGAAAAATTCATACTTTGACACATTACAAGTACAGGATTCTCTGTCACAAATAAGAATATGATGAAGAAGATGAAGTACAATATGAATACGAATAATAGTTTAATAAGAAGAATATGAGTAATGTTAACAAAAAGATGAATAGCAAGAAGTTTAAGAAGAAGATAAAGAAGGTGAAGATGAAGAATAATTTGATGAAAAAGATGATGCTGCTGAAGATTATGAAGGAGAAAGTGTGTCAAAATTTAAAAAGGTGAAGAGCATGGAAGTTGTGAAATATACATATTTGCCAAAATAGAAAAAACGTTAACAACATTGTCAATTTCTTCGTCAATCCGAACATCTTTAAAAAAAAAATATTTATGCTATTCCATTTGATTGGGTTAAACATCTATGCCTTTAATGTCTCCTCAACCTTCCACTATACATTCTACATTACTCTTTGTTGTTTTCCTTCATGTACAATTAACCAACAAGGCAAGAATGGTTTTTTTTTAATTCCGATATTTTGTTCCCATAGACTTACATTGGATTTCCGGTATCGGTATCGGGTATCGCCGATATTTTAATGGTATCGGCGATACCATTCCGATTCCGATACTTTTGGATATCGGAAAGTATCGCTCAACTCTACTCATGACTTGCACTGCGTGGTCCTTTTTTGACAGACTTGTAGATGATATTTGCTATGTTCAATGCAAGCTGTGTAAGCAAAAAGTTAAAAGAGGTAAAAATATCAGTAACCTGAATACCACAAATATGTGGAAACATGTACGGACAAAGCACGTAGCTGAGTTACAAAGACACACTGGAGATGTAGGCGAACCTACAGCAGCACCTACATCTTCAGGTCGTGTTGGAGCCTCTACCTCCAGCTCACATACACCTGGTTCGGCTTCCTCACAGGATCTCCATGGAAGAACCTCGGTCACTGTTGTCCATAGACAAACTGTTATTCCACCCACAGCAGCAAGTTCACAGTCATCGTCACACTCCCAGACCACAAAACAGCCATCGGTACCACAGGCATGGGATAAAAGACGGCCATACTCGGCAAACCATCCACGAGCACAGGCTCTGAATGCTGGCATTGCAAAACTCTTGTCCCTTGAAATGCTGTCATTCAGGCTGGTGGAGACTGACAGTTTCAGGAACTTTATGGCATTGGCAGTCCCACAATATAATGTGCCAAGCCGATTTTATTTCAGCAGGCAAGCCATCCCTGCTCTGCAAAAACATGTCGAGGGAAACATTAAACATGCGCTACTAAACGCCGTCAGTAGCAAGGTCCACCTGACCACCGATGCGTGGACCAGTACCCATGGCCAGGGACGATACCTTACCCTCACTGCCCATTGGGTCAATGTTGTGGAGCCGGGTACAGATCTTGCCAGTGGCGCTGTATGTGTTCTGCCAACTCCAAGGATTGCAGGAATCCAGTCTGTACACATTGATTCCTCCTCCTACTCCAGTTCCTCAGAATCATCGCTGCACGAGCCGTCACGGTATACCTCCACATGGACCCGTGAACGCTTACCTGTTGCGACCGATATGAGCACAGCAGTGGCCAAACGTCAACAGGCCGTCCTGAAATTAATTTCCATGGGGAATCGAAGCCACACAGCGCAGGAGCTCTGGGATGCCATCAAGCAGGAGAGCGACGTGTGGTTTTTGTCAGCTAATCTCCAGCCAGGCTTGGTAGTGTGTGACAATGGCCGAAATCTGGTGGCAGCTCTGGGCCTTGGCAACCTCACTCACATACCATGTCTGGCACATGTGCTCAACTTGGTCGTGCAGAGTTTTTTGAGGGACTATCCGGATCTTGATGCACTGCTGCACAAGGTCCGCCTAGAGTGCGCTCACTTGCGACGTTCCAGCATGGCCAGATCGCGCATTGCAGCTCTGCAAGTCAGATTTCGCCTTCCTGAACATCGCATCATATGTGACGTACCCACCAGGTGGAATTCCACGTTACATATGTTGGAGCGGTTGTGTGAGCAGCAGCCAGCAGTAATGGAGTATCAGCTGCAACAGGCGCAATCAACTCGCAATTTGCGCCGTTCACACTTCACCACTACTGAGTGGGCCTCTATGAAGAACATCTGCAACGTTTTGCGTGCGTTTGATGTCTCAACGCGGATGGCGAGTGCAGATGATGCACTAGTCAGCATGACTGTCCCCCTTATCTGCCTGCTTCAGAAATCACTGAAAGCACTAAAGGAAGAGGTTTTGGAAGAGGTGGAGGATGAGGAGTCACAAATTCAATTACCTTCAGGACAGTCATCGCAACGTGGTTCCTCACAAAGGGCTGGGCAGGGCTCACTTTGTGATGAGGAGGAGGAGGAGGAGTCAATGGAGGAGGAAGAAATCCCTACAGAGGGAGGTACACAACGCTCTAGTCAGTATGTAGAGCGAGGGTGGGGTGATGCAGAGGAGGCAGAGATGACGCCTCTTCCAGAGGACAGCCTTTGTTGGCCAGTTGGGAGTCTGCAGCACATGGTTGATTTCATGCTTCAGTGCCCACATTCTCACCACGTCAGATTATTGGGTGTACACCCTTCTAGACCCTCGCTACCGGGACAACTTACAAACCCTCATCACACCGGTGAACCGGGACCGTAAAATGCGGGAGTACCAAGACACACTGGTGCAATCCATACTGTTGTACATTCCAGCCGAGAGAGCTGCTGCTGCTGCTACTGCTTTACAAAGCAGCTCTGTGCGTCGAGGCAGTGTAGACACCTCTACAACAAGAGGGAGCACAAGCAGCGCCTCTGCACAGGGCAAGAGCTGTATGTTACAAATGTGGCGAAGTTTTTGTGACAGCGCCAGCAAGGTCTACACCATCCGAGACGGCTCCAGTCACCAGGAAGAAACGTTTCCGTAAGATGGTGACAGACTACTTGGCTTTCCCTCTAAGTGTACTCCCAGATGCCTCTTCCCCTTTCAAATTTTGGGTCTCTAAGTTGGATACATGGCCAGAGCTTAGCCAGTATGCATTGGAGGTGCTGGCTTGCCCTGCTGCCAGTGTATTATCTGAGCGCGTCTTTAGTGCTGCAGGTGGTGTAGTAACAGACCGTCGCATGCGACTATCCTCAGAGAATGTAGACCGGCTTACTTTTCTGAAAATGAACAAGGCATGGATCTCACCTGAATTTGCCTGTCCGTTTTCAGATTAAATAACTGTTTGGCAACGTTTTCCATGTCTCCTGTTATGTTCATCTTTCTACCACCTGAACTCTACTCCCTGGGCTACAACACCGCCATTTGTTGCTCGTAAGTAATTGGCAGGGGTACTGACTCCTGGCCAGCCTGGTTACAGCACGACAGCTGTTTCCTGGCAGTGTGAACGTCAATTATCCTCCAATAAGTTGTGCTGTCGTGTTCCATTCGGGTTAGCCGACTCTATGGTGCCTGCAGTTTAGGTGATTCCTATGTGTGCTGTGGGATATGTAAATAAAGGCTGTTTCCATTGTGACAATAGGACAAGCACCCACTGTAGGACTGTGTGATTCGGTAACTGCGGACGGCTTGCGTCCTGTCAACTTACATTTTCATGGGTGCGTTCTTCTACCCGTCCGGGGTCCAGTACCGTCAACTGGTTCTCCCCAGTGCCTTTGGCCTAGGTGCCTCCATCTCCGTATCCGAGTTCCACCAACGTCTGCTGGTCCTTGGTAGTGCTTTGGAGCACAGGTACCTCCTGCTTAGTAACCGTGTCACAGTAACGTCAGCTGGTACTCGGTTGTGACATTGCCTCTTTTCCTTCTGCTGCCCCTCCGGGTTCCAGCACAGTCAGCTGGTCCTCGTTACTTCCATTGTCTCTTGCTCCATCTGATACCCGTCAGGGTTCCAGTAACGTCAGCTGGTTCTCGGAAATTAGACGACCTTAAAGACCACCCAGAAGAAGATGACGACAACAAGGACGACGAGCATGAAGCCAACCAGCCTGAACACCATCACAAAGAAAAAATAAAAGATTACCCAGAAGAAGATCACCAACAGGACAAAGAAGGTTAAGACAAACTACAAGATACAGAACAAGAGACAGAAGAACAATAAGCAGAAGATCAAAAAGCAGAAGAACATGAAGTATAAGACCAAAATGAAGAGCAAAATATATGCTCTAAATTCTAAGCAGAAGAAGACTAAGCAGTGTATGGGGGTGAGTCCGTTCCTCCTCGTGGTGCCCCTGGAAAATGCCTGCTGCTGCAGGCTAAACTGAACACGGACAAATACTGTTGTAATTTAAATCTTTTGTGACAGCAAGAACGGAAGGATGAACAATTCATACTTTTACAGATTACAAGTACAGGAATCTCTGTCACAAATAAGAATATGATGAAGAAGATGAAGAGGAAGAAGATGAAGAATTTGAATATGAAGAAGATTAATTAGTTTAATAATAACAATATGAGTAATGTAAACAAAAATATGAATAGCAAGAAGTTTAAGAAGAAGATTAAGAAGGTGAAGATGAAGAATAATTTGATGAGAAAGATGCTGCTGCTGAAGATTATGAAGGAGAAAGTGTGGCACTGGCAAAAGTTAAAAAGGTGAAGAGCATGGAAGTTGTGAAACATACATATTTGCCAAAATAGAAAAAAGGTTAACAACATTGTCAATTTGTTAGTCAATCCAAACGTATTTCCAAAAAAATATATATTAATACTATTCCAATGCATTGGGTTAAACATGTATGCCTTTATTGTCTCCTCAACCTCCCCCAATACATTCTACATTAGTTTTTGTTGTTTTCCTTCATGTACAATTAACCAACAAGGCAAGAATGTTTTTTTTTAAATGTCGATATTTGGTTCCCATAGACTTACATGGGACTTCCGGTATCGGAATCGGATATCGACGATATTTAGTGATATCGGCGATACCATTCCGATCCGATATTTTTAGATATCGAGCAGTATCGCTCAACACTAGTGTTCACATTTCCAAAAATACTGGCAGACACCACAAAAGTGGCATCAATTTGACCACAGTATAGATAGTATAATAGGGACCAACAGGTCTTCCACTACACCCAATCCAACAGATGAACACCCAACCAGGAGTCTTTGAGGGCCTGACACCATCGAAGTGGAATAACTGTCACGAGAATAGAAATAGTATAATTGGGACCGAGACGTCTTCCACTACAGCTAACCCAGCTAACCCAGCAGATATAGACCAACCATGACTGTTCAGATTAACACAAATTTGAGTTAACCGGCACAGCAGGCACAGAAGCCACACTAAAGCTATCACAGAGTGCAGTTATGTGACATTAATGCATCACACTAAAAAATGCAATGTAACCTAGTCAGTATAGTCTGCGATTGGGGTGCAAAAGTCCATGGAGATCCATGACTTGTTCATCTTAATGAAAGTTAGGCAGTCTACACTTTCAGGGGACAGCCGGCTGCTCTTATCCATTAGGGCACCACAAGCAGCGCTGAAGACACGTTCTGAGAGAACGCTGGCTGCCAGGCATGATAAAGCCTCCAAGGTGTGTGATGCGAGCTCAGGCCATTCATCAATTTTGGAAGACAAAATTGGGAAAGGGTCCAAACCCTCCCTGATGGTATTGATATTTAGTTCTAGATACTCCTGCACCATCCTCTCCATTCGTTCACCACATGTAAGACTTGGACTATGTTGTGCTGGTGCACGAGTTGGTCTAAAAAAAAAGTGTCAAAGGACTCACAGTAATTGCTTCTTCCACTTCCACCACTGCTGCTGCAGCTAATGTTTTGGGGTTGACAAATTGACGTGCTGGAAGTTGGAAGTCTACAGCTGCGATGCGAACTGTGTGCTAACAGAGTGGCTACCCAGTAGTCAGCAGTATTCCTAATCATAACTATACGGAGATCATGTTGCAGATAGTGAGGCAAGAAGGCACTCATATGCTGGCCTCTACAATGAGGTCCAAGCCCATGCTGTGTTGGTGGCTGAGTAACAATGAGGCCTGTTTCCTCTGTCCCCTTCCACCAACCACGAGCAACAGGAGCTGGATTATCCTCTTCATCTGACAGTTGCTCGCCCATTACCTCTTCCTCCTCCATTTGTTTCTCGGATCTTGCACCTTTGATAACAATTTGTCTGTTTTCACCAGCCCCCCTCGATCGCAGTATTCCACCCCCTCAACCTGAGGGGTGCGAACGGCGGGAATGAGCAGACAGCTTCCATGCTTTCTAAAGCAGCTCCACCAGGCCAGGTTAGTGGCGGAGAAATTGCTGTACCACTACGATGAGGACGTGACCCATGCTAGGCACGTGTGCAAGGTTTCCCCGGCATAGAGCCAACACCAGGTTTGCACCATTATTACACACAGCCTTCCCTAGCTCCAGGTTTAATAGAGAAAGCCACTGCTCTAACTCGGCCTGGATAGCTGTCCACAACTCTTGAGCGTGTGACTGTGATTTTGTATTGGATGCAGTCAGTTTTCTGATCCCACTGTGTACAAGAAGGATTTCTGCTAAATTAAATATTTTTTAAAGATGAAATAATAAAATGGATTTTAATTGCCAAGCAGGAAGAATCCGCTGGAATTATTTGTTGTTTCCTGTGTCTATAGCATCATGGGTGTGCTTCTCCCATTTCAACTCCGTGCGGCTTCCAGGCAGTAAGTGGATCTCCTAAAGACGACAGACTGGGTGAGCTAGCTATAATTATTATTGTTTGAACATATTAATTTGAACACTTCCTGATTACGTTGAGCCATGGATGTGCAATACAGAGGTAGGGGGGGTTCCAGGATTCAAACCCAGTGGCTCTTGTGCACCAGGCAACATTTCTTCACTCTGAGCTATTCAACTCGCTGGACATTTCCTTCCTAACCCAGATCCAAGTACCTCTGTTGTTCTGTATGTCTCCAACCTGAGTTCCTGATTGGCTCCACCATGATTGAACACCCAATTTAAACTTGGCATTGTACTTCCTTCATTGCGAAATTATTGAGCTACCAACCTTTAGTCAAGCTTCCTTTCATCTGCTGATCCTGTAAACTACATTGCTGCTCCTGTGTACTGACCCCTCGCTATTCCTGACTACTCTCCCTGCCCCTGTGCAGCACACACGCATGCTCAGTAGCTCCCGACTCCCGCTGTGATACAGCTGAAGCTCCCTCCTCCATTAGTAGGACTTGTCTCCCCTCCCTTGACTACTTAGTCCCCTCCTATTCCCCAGGCCCAGTCTTTCTCGACCATGTTAGTTTCTCCAGGTCCCAGCCTACTGATCTGGTCAATTCCTGATATGATTGTGTGGTTGCGGACTTGACTAGGCCCCCTTGGCTGTAGCTGTGATTAGAATACACAGGGCTGGGTTTTGATTGTGACATCTTCATTAAGTGGAGCCATGAATTAGCACTACCAGATACTGTTGCCTTTTCAGTCAGGGGGGACTTGAAGACTCTAGACTTTGGCGATCTTCTTGCTGCTTTTGATATCCCTGATGCTTCAAGTTTGGATGCCAAGGAAGCTATCCAAACAAGTGATGAATAAGAAAACCATCTCAAACCATCAGGAATGTGTTGGAGAATCTGTCTTTGGCCCAGTCTGTTTCTGTCCTTGTTGTTCCAGCAGTTAGCATTATTGTGAAAAACAGCAGCCGACAGGAGTCATTTGAGGCAGCTGAAAAGAACGAAAATCTCAATGGTCCAACTGTACTGCTGAATGGTTTTCATGGCCCTGAAGTGGGCCCTGATCCCCATGCTATTGGACCAGGCTATGGAAAATTTGTACCAGGATTCATCAACGGGCACAACTCACGGAGCTACAGAGAAAACATAGAATTGCACAATGCAAAAGTTTTGCCAACTTTTACCCAGTTTAGTCCTATTTCTAGCCCTGAGGAGGAAGATTCTAAATATATTGTTCTTAACAAGCAGAAGGTAGGAGAGTCACCGTACTTTACACAGCCTTCCAAAAACAATCTTGAAGAAGAATGCATGGTCGATTCTCTTAGAAAGCCCTCAGAACCAGAGCTGAGTATGTTTGATGAATACTGTAAAAAAGAGCAGAAATCTGACTGCATGGAAGCAGAAAAGGCTAGATCTGAGTAAACCTGAACTATCGACAAAAACATCAGCTTTCTTGGTTCGTCTATGCCTTTTAGGGATGCTCAGGACAGCGGCAATTCTCGGGATAAAGTATTTTCCGGTACAGGGGACTCTTTCGGTGATGTAGCAGGTACATCAACTCTGTCTTCATCTGTGCCACCTAGAGAGTTTATTAAACCTATTCATTCTAAATTATCATCTTGTGTAGCTGCTTTGCTGGCCTTGCAGGCTAAAAAAGTTGCTGTGGTCCCTAGGGAGGACTCTTTATCGCCTGCTCGTGCAGTCATCAGAGTCACCCAGTGCCCAGTAAGCAAGATGTAATGCCTTTGGCTATGCTTTTTTGACAGAGATTTAGTCAAAGAACGGGTGATGTTGTCTGCTGCAACATGATGGTGTAGTGCAGGCACAACTCTCTTAGAAAAATAATGGCAACTGGGCAATTGGTACTGGGGGACTGCGATCGCCATCAGCTTTCTGAAACCATCTGTATATACCAGACGGAAAGTCAGCATTTATGTGGCCAACAGATAGGAGATTGGGGAGTTCAACCTCTTAGCTTTGTCATGCTTAGGAGGAAACAATCTTCTACGTGACCACAACTGCAGTACCATGGGCTGGCTGCAGTGCTGAGAGATGGAAGAGTATGGTGAACTGGACAAACTGCTGGACCGTGATAGAGGTACAGGTGGAGATGTTAAGGTGGATTGAGAAAGATGTGGTGTGCTCGGTCTCTGAGATCGGTAAAAAACATGTTCATTTCCTTTACAGCTGATGGCGGGCTCTCAGTCAGTGTGACTGGAGAAGGTAAAGAACCTGAGGTTCAGCGGTCGAAGACCTGGGTCTCAATAGTTGGCATGGTAACAGAGGAGGAGGAAGAAGCAGCAGATGGGATTGATGGGATGGCTGATGGTTGTTGAGGTCCACTGGTCTGCATTTTTGTGCAGTGGAATTCCCACAGTAAAGCATATTGATTACGCATGTGAAGGTTCATACATGTAGTAGTCAAATTGTTGCACTTTTTATCTCGAATCTTTTTTTTTGCAAAGTTGGCAGATTACGTGAGTTGGCTCATCCTTTGCAGTGTCAAAAAAGGCCCAGTATAGGCAACCCTTGCCACCCCTGGGAGCTGCAAACCCACAGACGCTGCTGGTCACAGGCACAGTTGTGGCTGAGGAAACATTGTTCGTTGTGGCTGCATCACTACATGCCTGCAACGTACGGCGCAACGTAACCTCTTCATCTTCCTCTTCAGATGACCTACTCAGCTGTGTGCCTCTATGTGCACAGCAACTGGATTCTAACACCTCATCATCATCATTCTCTCTGTTATCACATTTCTCACCCTTCAAGTCACCCTCCTCCTCTTCTTGCCCTGACAGCACAGTACAGTCCACGTGAGCCTCAGATATCTGACGAGGGTCAGGATGCTGATCAGACCGTACTTCGTCCTGCCCCAGATCCAAGCTAAAAAAATTTTGGGCATTGGTGCAGATTTCCTCCTCTTGTCTCTACAAAACGTTTAAGTACAATTCTGATGAGCTTGTGTAATGTATGTAGTACAGTTCATATAGCGTCTTGTGCTTGGGTGCGATGAAAACACAGGAGTCACAGGTTTGATATAGAAAAGTCCTGTATTACTTCATACAAGTTGGCAGAAATAGTCACACAGTTTGCAGACACAGAAACAGGAGACACAGCAGGCCAGAGTAATCCAAGCTCAGCAATCACTCTCCAATACAGATTCAGGATCTTCTTCTCTGTTACCGTAAGTCCATGCAAACGTGGGTCTTTCAAGAGCAGGGTTCAGAGTCCACAAGTGCTTCAGAGTTCCTCAGTAGGAATAGCTGGAGTACAAGGTCCAAGGCTTACAGGAGTCAAGTCACAGGTTCACTGCAGGCTAGATTCTGAAGCACTGATTGCTCAGCTGTGGCTGCTTAAGAAGCAAAGGAGAGAATCAGGGCGGGAACATGCAAGCTGGAAACTCCATTTTGACTGAGGGCAAGATAGCTGCAGCAAGACAGAAAGTAAAATGGCTGACGAACAAACTGAGTTTCAGGAATATATACATAGAACCTTACATTACTCCCCCCTTAAGGACAACCTCCGGATGACCTCAGACCAGGCTTGTGTGGGTACCTCTGATGAAACTGACGGAGCAAGCGAGGAGCATTAACATTATTGACCGGTTCCCATGAGTTGTCCTCCACTGGGTAGCCCTGCCATTTAATCAGATATTGTAACTGATTTCTATACAGCCTGGAATCTAAAATCCTTTCCACCACAAATTCTTCCTGACCATCGACTAGCACTGGGTCAGGGCAAGGAGAGGAACGTCCAGGAAACGTATTGGGTGTCGCAGCCTTTAGTAGGGATACATGAAAGACAGGGTGGATTCTCATAGTTCTGGGCAGTTGAAGACGACAAGCAACGGCACTTATAATTTTCCTGATTTTATAGGGTCCAATGTACTTATGTCCCAACTTAGACGATGGAATCCTTAACTTAAGATTTCTGGTTGACAGCCAGACCAAGTCTCCTACCTTGAAAGCTGGTGCAGGTTTACGAAATTTATCTGCTGCTTTCTTGTACCTTTCTTGAGCCGATTCCAGATTTTCCTTTAGAAGATCCATATTCTTCTGTAAAGACGTGATTCTTTCAGCCACTGCTGGTAAAGGCGTTTCTATGGGAAATCGTGGTAGAATGTTAGGATGATAACCTAGATTAGAGTAAAAAGGAGACTGTTTAGTGGAGGCACTCTGAGAGTTGTTATACGAGAACTCAGCTAATGGAAGTAGATCCACCCAATCATCCTGTAGGTGGCAGATAAAGCAGCGGAGATACTGCTCCAGGGTTTGATTGGTTCGTTCTGTCTGTCCATTAGTCTGGGGATGAAAAGCAGAAGAAAGGTTTACTTTAATGTCCAATGCTGCACAGAAATTTTGCCAAAACCTAGAAGTGAATTGCACCCCTCGATCTGAAATAACCTCATCCGGTACTCCATGTAAGCGAAACACATCTTTAATCATCAAATCTGATGTCTGTTTTGCAGTGGGTAAGCCGACACAAGGGATAAAATGAGCTGCCTTTGTTAGACGGTCAACCACCACTAGAATGGTGTTCTTCCCCTGAGAGGTTGGTAACTCCACAATGAAGTCCATAGAAATGGATCCCCACGGGCGGGACGGGGTGGGAAGAGGCTGTAACAGACCAGTTGGTGAGGAGCGAGGTGTTTTGCATCTTGCACAGACCTCACATGAAGTGACATAATTCAAAACATCCTTCCTGCAAGTGGGCCACCAAAAGAAACGAGAAAGAAATTCCTGTGTCTTTAGAATTCCTCTATGCCCAGCTATCTTGGAATCGTGAATGAGTTGCAATACTCTTAATCTGACTGTTTCAGGAATATACAGACGTTGTCCCTGAATCCACACACCATTCTTAAAGACAAGACTTACGTCCCTTGGGGGTTGTGCCAAAAAGGAATCCGCATGGTATGCTTCCTTGATGTCCTTAAGTAGGTCTTGATTATGAATTACTCCTAGGAATCTAGAGTCAGGAAGAATAGTCTTAGGAGGAGTAATTGGACGTGTCTCTGCTGAGTAAATCCTAGAGAGTGCATCAGCCTTTCCATTGCGCGATCCTGGTCTATAAGAGATGATAAAATTAAATTGGTTTAAGAAAAGATTCCAGCGAGCCTGGCGAGGAGTCAGGCACTTAGCCGACCTGATAAACTCAAGGTTACGATGGTCTGTCAGGACGACTATTTGCTGTGCAGCTCCCTGAAGAAGGTGTCTCCATTCTTTGAAGGCGGCAATAATGGCCAACAATTCTCTATTGCCCACATCGTAGTTCCTCTCAGCCGAAGACAACTGCTGGGAAAAGAAGGCACAGGGATGCAAGACATTCTTCTCACCTGTTCTCTGAGAGAGTATAGCTCCAACGGCACAGTCTGAAGCATCCACCTCTATTATGAAGGCAAGCTCGGGGTTGGGATGTACTAGGATAGGTGCAGTGGTAAATTTATCTTTTAGACGGGAAAATGCTTCCTGGGCTTGGGGAGTCCAGGAAAACCTAGACTCTTTCCGGGTAAGTTGAGTGATAGGTGACACTACCTCAGAGAAATTTCTAATGAAACGTCTATAGAAGTTGGCAAACCCGATGAAGCGCTGTACCTCCTTCACATTTCTAGGACTTGGCCAATCCTTGATGGCTTGGGTTTTGCTTCCATCCATACTAATTCCTTGTGTAGACAGTACATACCCCAGAAATTGAATTTCGGTCCTATGGAATTCACACTTTTCAAGTTTGATGTAAAGATGATTTTGTCTTAGACGTTCCAAGACCATTCTCACATGTCCATGATGTTCCTCTGTGGAGTTAGAAAAAATTAGAATATCATCCAAATAAATTACCACGAATGTATCTAGGAGATCCCTGAAGATGTCATTCACCAAGTGTTGGAAAGTGGCTGGGGCGGTACTCAGACCAAAAGGCATAACTAGATATTCAAAGTGTCCATAGCGTGACCTGAATGCAGTCTTCCATTCATCCCCAGGTCTAATACGGACTAAGTTATAGGCCCCACGAAGATCTAGTTTAGAAAAAATTTTGGCATGTCGCACTCTCTCCAATAACTCAGGGATTAAAGGCAATGGATAACGGTTTCTAATAGTAACCTTATTGAGTTCCCTATAGTCTACGCATGGTCTCAGAGATCCATCTTTCTTCTTTACAAAGAAGATGGGTGCACCTGCAGGAGATGAAGAGGGGCGTATGAAGCCCTTGGCTAGATTTTCATCTATGTAATCCTTTAAAGCCTTTAGCTCGGGCCCCGCCAGGGGGTAGATCTTACCAAAAGGTATCTCTGCTCCAGGCAATAATTCAATTGGACAATCATATGGACGGTGAGGAGGAAGCTGGTCAGCGTTCTTCTTGTCACATAAATCCACATAGTCCTGGTATACAGCTGGTAGTTCAGGGACTGACATGATTCCTTTAGGAACAGAGCAAGCTGAAACTTTTGGACTCATCTGTTTCTCTGGAAAGTGTAATTCCTTGGTCTCCCAGTTAATGGTAGGATTCTGAGCCTGCAGCCATGGTAGCCCTAGAATAATGGGAAAGTGGGGAGAAGAGATAAGCATAAAGGACAGTTTCTCTTGATGATCTTTACCCATAAGAACCCTCAAACGCTCTGTTTCCTGATCCACTGGTCCAGAGGTCAGCAGGGAGCCATCCACAGTTTCCATCTGTACTGGAGTAGCCTTCTTCACTGAACGTATTCCCTGTTTCAGAGCAAAGGAGACATCCATAAAATTTCCACTTGCCCCTGAGTCGATCATAGCAGAGCTAGACACCCAAGCTGAGTCAACCCAGAGTTTGATGGAAAGAAAGCAATGAGAATTGTTTTTCTTACAACTCAGCTGGGACACCGCTGAGGAAACTTGAAAAATGGCAGCGTTTACACAGTCAACGTCCTCAGAGGTAACGGAGTTTAAGTCGAGAAATCAAGATCTGTTGCTGCAGATCTCTCTGGAACCTGAGGCTCGGACCTGACAGATCCCCTCTCGCAACACTCACAATGAATGAGTGCTGCAGTAGTCTTACGAGAACGGCTGGGGCAGTTTATAATGAAGTGCCCTGACTTACCACAATAAAAACATAGATTCTCCTTAAAACGATGTTCCTTGCGTGCATCACTAACCCGTCGTTGTAAAGAGTCTACCTGCATGGGTTCAGGTTCAGGTTCCCGTGTAATCCTACTCAAAGGTTCCTTAGCTGGAGAGGAAGGTAGGAAAAGGTTAGTACGATTGCTTTCGAACCATCTCTCTTGCCTGCGTTCAGTCAGACGAGTATCAATACGGATGCAGTAGTTAATAAAGTCACCTAACGCAGTGGGAGGGTCGGCACGAGCAAGTTCATCCTTAATCAGTGGAGATAACCCCTTTCGAAAAATAGATTTTTTGGCGGAACTGTCCCAGGTGGTATCAAGGGCCCATCTCCTGAAATCCAAGGCATATTCAGCTACCGAGTGCTTACCTTGGCGCAAAGCTAACATGGCTGCTTCAGCTGTTGCACCTCGATTGGGGTCATCAAACACCTGCCCCATGGCTGAAAAAAATCATCAAGGTGATTCAAACAATCATCCTCAGTCTCAATCAGAGGGTTTGCCCACATTAAAGCCTTGTTGGTAAGCAACATAATTATAGTAAGCACCTTAGATCGTTCAGTGGGAAATTGTGAAGCATGTGCAGAAAAAAAAAGATTGCATTGATTAATAAATCCCCTGAATTTCTCACGTTCACCGCCAAAACGAAAAGGGGGCAACTTGGGAATCCCAGCACTCGGGGCTACGGCAGGAGCCTGGACTCGCCCCTCTAGAACCTCAATCCTGGCTCGCAAATCCTGGGTAGTCTGTCCAACCACTTGCAAATTGTGATTATTGAGGTCCTGTAGATTTGTAAAACGGGTCTTTATATTCTGCAAATCTGCAAGGATATTATCAGTCACTCCGCAAAGTTCCTTTATGCGGGCCTCCATTTTCCAGATCTTTTAAGACAGGATTACTGGAATGGTTGTGAGAAGTCACAACCACTGTCATCACAGAAAGTACAACCGGACGTCTGATATCCACAGTACAGCAGACACAGCCTTCCAGATCCAGCAGACACTAACGTTTTGGCTTCAGAATCTTGTAATGTATGTAGTACAGTTCATATAGCGTCTTGTGCTTGGGTGCGATGAAAACACAGGAGTCACAGGTTTGATATAGAAAAGTCCTGTATTACTTCATACAAGTTGGCAGAAATAGTCACACAGTTTGCAGACACAGAAACAGGAGACACAGCAGGCCAGAGTAATCCAAGCTCAGCAATCACTCTCCAATACAGATTCAGGATCTTCTTCTCTGTTACCGTAAGTCCATGCAAACGTGGGTCTTTCAAGAGCAGGGTTCAGAGTCCACAAGTGCTTCAGAGTTCCTCAGTAGGAATAGCTGGAGTACAAGGTCCAAGGCTTACAGGAGTCAAGTCACAGGTTCACTGCAGGCTAGATTCTGAAGCACTGATTGCTCAGCTGTGGCTGCTTAAGAAGCAAAGGAGAGAATCAGGGCGGGAACATGCAAGCTGGAAACTCCATTTTGACTGAGGGCAAGATAGCTGCAGCAAGACAGAAAGTAAAATGGCTGACGAACAAACTGAGTTTCAGGAATATATACATAGAACCTTACAGCATGGCATAGAATGTGTGAACAGGTAATCAAACTCACTAATCTGTGGTTCCATACAGTCTGCTGAATGGTTGGATAGTTGGGGCGAGGGGGAAGCAAGGGCAATTTGGGTGCCACCTCTGTAGACTGTACTGGGTGTGATGTTGAGATGGAGGAAGAGGAGGAGAGGCCACTTGAAGCTGCGCTTGCCATCGACTTGAGTACATCCTGTGTGTCTGCCAAAGAAAGGTAGTGGTGTAGCCTGTCCAGTAACATAAGTTGTCAGTTGTCTTTGCATAGGACGTGACATTGCTTCACTTGTGCTTTCACAAACATCACCACCTACCCCACGTATACCTTGAACACCAAGCCTAATTCCCCTTCCACCACCGCCTCGCTTTTTCCAGTCATGTTGCTCAGATAGTGTGGTAGGAGCACAGTATTAGCAACAAAAAATTAGATTTTAAACACTGCACCACCTCTGCAAACAGCTGTTTTTCAGCGACAATAAATTCAAAGTTGAAATATGGCATGCTGTATCATGTTTTTAGGGGTTTGTTGCTAAGGCCTGTATAAGATTGAGTACATGCTCCAAACAATTTCGAAGTCACATATCCCTTACTGTATGACATTAGTAACCAAAGAATTTTTTGGGGTCTGTCGATAAGGCCTGTATAACATTGACGAGATGTTCCAAACAATTTAAAAATGACATGTTCCCTACTGTATGACGTTAGTGAAAGAAGAATTTTTTGGGGCCTGTCGATAAGGCCTGTATAACATTGACGAGATGCTCCAAACAATTTAAAAGTGACATATCCCCTACTGTATGATGTTAGAAACAGAAGAATGTTTTTGTGCGGGAATGGGAACGTACAACAGGATCAATAACAGAGTGGCTATGGGAGGTAAGAGATCCAGGATCCAGCCTACAACTATTACTCATCTACCCAACACCAATTACCAAAGAGTGCTTGATGCTTGTCAGAAGATAGGTGTAACAGATGCACGTCTCAAGCTAGGTATAAAAGATGCCCGTGAGAAATTGGATGCCAAAGATGCACATAATCTAGAAGATAAGCTCAAAACAATTTCAAACTCAGATCTCAGCTGCTGTATCACATTTGTAAAAAAAATAAAATAAATTAATTTTAATGTGCAATAGCTCTGCACACAGAACAATTTCAACGCCACTAAATAAAAAGGTTGCATATAGCCGGCTGTATCACGTTTATCAACAGAAAAAAATAAATGTTTTAATGTGCTTGAGGTCAGCAGAGAGCTTCATAGCACCACCACAAAATGACAATGTGGGATATGGCGAGCTGTATCACATTCAGCAACAGAATAAATTAGAATTTTTTTTAATGCGCATTAGGTCTGCAGACAGGTTCATAACACCGCCACAACATGGCAATGTGAGATATGTCAGGTAGTGTCTCATTCAGCAAAAGAAAATATTATATTTTTTTAATGCGCGTTAGGTCTGCAGACAGGTTTATATCACCACCACAACATGACAATATGGGATACGGCGGGCTGTATCTCATTCAGCAATAAAAAATATTATACTCGTGTATGCAGCACAATAGAAGCAGTACACAACACATGCCCTGCTGGCTTTCTTTGTGGACCTCAGTATGTCCAAAAAAGAAAAAAAAAGTGCTGAAAGGTAAATTTAACAGCGACACGAGACACTAGATACCTACAGTATCTGACTGATATACAACCACCTAGCTAAGTAGCTAAAATGTGGAAACAGCAAGCTTTTTCACCTTTAGCTAGAGAAAAAATATTATTTAGAATGCTATACTTGTGCATGGAGCACAATAGAAGCAGTGCACAACACACTTGTAGGCATGGGCGTACCCACCGTGGGGCAGGGGGGGCAGCTGCCCCTCCCTAGAAGCAGGGGTACACAATGAAAGAGAGCGGAGAGAGCAGAACAATGCCGGCTCCCTCTGCCACAGGTTGCAGTGCCTGTCTGTGTGCGCAGTGCACAGAGCTGCTGTCTCACCAGAGGAGCTTCTTCCTGGCTGGCAGCAGCTGTAGTTTCACTTTCTGCCCTGCAGGCTCTGGTTGTCTCAGCCACACTGGGTCCTAGTGCCCTCTGTGTGCATACACTGGACACTTCCTGCTCCTGCCTCAGTCACTGCCTGCAAACTTCATGGTAAGAGGGGATGGAATTTATTAAATTCATTCTGCTCAGGCATTTCATGGTCACTGTGGGGGAATGTGAGAGGTTGGGGGTACAGTGAGGGAGGGGGTACAGGGCACTGGGGTGAATGTAAGAGGATGGGGGTATTGTGGGGCTAGGGCACTGGGGGGGTTAATGTGAGAGGATGGGGTATTGTGGGGAGGGGTACAGGGCACTGGGGTGAATGTAAGAGGATGGGGGTAATGTGGTGGCTAGGGCACTGGGGGTTAATGTGAGAGGATGGGGGTATTGTGGGGGAGGGGTACAGGGCACTGGGGTGAATGTAAGAGGATGGGGGTATTGTGGGGGCTAGGGCACTGGGGGGGTTAATGTGAGAGGATTGGGTATTGTGGGGGCTAGGGCACTGGGGGGGTCAATGTGAGAGGATGGGGTATTGTGGGGGCTGAAGTGGGGGAGGGGCAACAGGGCACAGAGAGTGAATGTGAGAGGATGGGGTATTGTGGGGGAGGGGATACAGGGCACTGGTTGGTGAATGTGAGAGGATGGGGATATTGTGGGGGCTGGCGCACAGGGGTTGATGTGAGAGGATGGGGTATTGTGAGGGAGGGTGGACAGGGCACTGGGGTTGAATGTAAGAGGATGGGAGTATTGTGGGGCTAGGGCACTGGGGGTTTACTGTGAGAGGATGGGGGTATTGTGGGGACTGAAGTGGGGAGGGGCAACAGAGCACTGAGGGGTGCATGTGAGAGGATGGGGGTATTGTGGGGTCAGTGGGACAGAACACTAAGGGGTGCATGTGAGACGTGGCTGTTGGGGTGTGGATGGGGAACAGGGGAGGTAGGGGGATTTTTTTTACTTGTGAGCTCCTTAATACTTTAATAATAGATTAATATTTCAGTATTATTATAAAAAGGGCATAGACAGACGGCCGTATAACTCATGCGAGGATCGCACTGCAATCCTCGGACTTGCTGGTACCGCTCCTGACATGAGCGCGACTGCCATGTATAATATATGGTATATACAGCGTAGTGTCGCATACACTGCTGTATTATACAATATATAACAGTTCTAATGCTCCATACCTAATATGCAGGATAATGTACAGTGTATATGATGTAACCTGTATAAGATGCGACATTGGCTTGCCCCCCCTAGTTTTGATCCTGGGTACGCCCAAGCTTGTAGGACATGTGCACTGCTGGCTTTGTCTGTGTACCTCAGTAGTGGCCTCCCCAAAATAAAAATTTCGAAAGGTAAATTTTACAGCTACACTGGACACTATCTAGCTACACTATCTGACTGATATACAACCACCTAACTAACTAGCTAAAATCTTGCTGCTAACAGTGCCAGCATCAGGAGCAGCCTCTCTGCGCTGTTACAGTGTCAAAATGGTGATAAAACAAGATGTCCACTATTTATATGGAGAGGGATATATGATTTGAGCAGCCAATGACACAAGCCCTTGTGTCAGGACATTGTGGGTTTGCTTACAAGAACACCACGATCTGAGCTCTGAAAACCCCCTCCCCTCATCAAACACGTGCCAAACGCTCATGATACACCACCATTATCGTTGCTAAAGTGCTGAAAATATTTTTGTGGCAACGCAAATGTTACCGATTTTTACCTATTTTGTAAAATTTTTCTCGTGTTTCCGATCACGAATCCGAATGTGCCATATTTGTGCCGAATCTATGTTTGGCGATCATTTTACAAACAAATTCGCTTATCACTAATGTTAACATCTTCTGTTTATAACAAACGTGATGAAATTCAATGGTAGATGATGGTAACATGAAAGAAGGCTCGCCCTCACAATTACACAATAAATGACTAGTTTAAAAATAACATGGACATTTAAAGAGGATGACAACATTGCCCAGAAGTTTTAGGATTACATAAGCTTTTTAAAAGATTTGCATTAGCTTCCTCAGGCAAGATACAGTCAGGGCCAGAAATATTTGGACAGTGACACAATTTTCGCGAGTTGGGCTCTGCATGCCACCACATTGGATTTGAAATGAAACCTCTACAACAGAATTCAAGTGCAGATTGTAACGTTTAATTTGAAGGGTTGAACAAAAATATGTGTTAGAAAATGTAGGAATTGTACACATTTCTTTACAAACACTCCACATTTTAGGAGGTCAAAAGTAATTGGACAAATAAACATAACCCAAACAAAATATTTTTATTTTCAATATTTTGTGGCGAATCCTTTGGAGGCAATCACTGCCTTAAGTCTGGAACCCATGGACATCACCAAACGCTGGGTTTCCTCCTTCTTAATGCTTTGCCAGGCCTTTACAGCCGCAGCCTTCAGGTCTTGCTTGTTTGTGGGTCTTTCCCTCTTAAGTCTGGATTTGAGCAAGTGAAATGCATGCTCAATTGGCTTAAGATCTGGTGATTGACTTGGCCATTGAAGAATGTTCCACTTTTTGCACTCATGAACTCATGTGTAGCTTTGGCTGTATGCTTGGGGTCATTATCCATCTGTACTATGAAGCGCCGTCCAATCAAGTTTGCAGCATTTGGCTGAATCTGGGCTGAAAGTATATCCCGGTACACTTCAGAATTCATCCGGCTACTCTTGTCTGCTGTTATGTCATCAATAGTGTTGAGCGATACTGCTCGATATCTAAAAATATCGTATCGAAATGGTATCGCCGATATCACTAAATATCGTCGATATCCGATTCCGATACCGGAAGTCCAATGTAAGTCTATGGGAACAAAAAATCGCAACTAAAAAAAACCTTTATTTCCTTGTAAACACTAAATATACACACATAGAATACAATATATATATATATTATATATATATATACATGTCATTGTGACATATATATATATACATATATTTATAGTTTATACACTTCTACATAGTAAAATAGACTCTGATTGTAAAGCCGTGACATACCCCATAGAAGTCGACGGGCTCGGTGCCGAGTACCCCCAAAAACTCTGGCTCTGTGCGACTCAACTTGGGCGTCACGAACAGGATTCTGTAGCTCGCTATAAGCGAGTCCTGTGTGCCTGAATTGAACTGGTTTTGTGCTTGAGAATTGCTAAAATCATCAGAGAATGTATTTGCCATTTTTCCGCCATATCTGCGTCACGACGAGGCACTGGTGAAGAAGAAGGGCGTGCTCTTCGTGGGTGTACACTCACTCAGTGGCGCAAAAAGATGGCCGACCACTCTAAATGGTACTGCAATGTAAGATCGTGCCCCACAGCTCTTGAGTTCCGCCTCCTCATCCTTCTCAGTGTGCGGAAACTAACACGAAGGTCCCGCCTCACTACAAAAGAGGGGCCCTCTCCAGATGCTAATGACACATGTGACTTGGCAGAGATGGCTAATGGACACGAGCAGAAGTGTGAAGGGATGGAGCAGTCAGAGCTCTCCCCCCACGGAAGCGACCCGATCGCCACGGAACCACCGTTGGGCACCCGGCCTGGAAACCCTCCTACGCTGCAAGAAGCGGAGGATACCCTAAGAGGCCTGGCCCGGCACCGGGAGGAGTTCGCCAGGATGGAAGCCAGCTGGCGTGCCCTAAAACTAAACTTGGAGCGGCGCCAATCCCTCTTACCTGAAGTGTCTGTACCGGAAGGTGAGGCACCCGTTCTAGTAGAGGAGTCCATGCGGGCATCCCAGCCCTTGCAAAGTGATCCGGTTGACGTTGTCGCAGTGGAGGCACCCGTTCCTGCAAAAAACTCTGCACCGGCAGCACCCCAGATCCCGCTGTCTGCCCCCGTCGCTGAGACAGAAGAAGCGACACCCGTCCTCATGGAGGAGGCCGCGCAGGCACCAGAGGTCTACCTGTCTGTACCGGAGCCCCGACTGTCATCTGTTCCAGAGCCGGCTGCTTCCTCCGCAGGTGAGCGCCGCCAGGACTGGGGGGCGCCAGGAGAGCTGCCGCAAACCGGACATCATAAGCTGCAGTTTGATGGTGGAGACATGGAGATGCTGCAGGAGAATTACAACCGGCGTCAGGAGGAAGAGTGGAGACGTTGGGAGCGGGAAGCAGAGCGACAAAGGGAGCAGCGCGAATCCCAGAAGCTTCGCCAACTTCACATCGAGAAGGACCGGGCAGATAAGGACCGGATGAGAAAAGATAAAGGTACCCTGAGGGAGCCGCGGCGTAAGGATGCAGTACGGAGCTTTAAATTGAAAGCTGGTTGGGGCTTCATCCAGGAGCCTGGACTTTATTTAGAAGTCTTTGTGACCCGGCGGGACGTGGAGACTCACCTCCCAGAAGGACACCCGGGGAGGGACCTGTTGCCAGGAGACTTGGTGACTTACACCCGACACTGGGGTTACAATGGATGGTACGCCCTAAATGTTACCAGGTGCGACCCCTACTCCCCAGAGTGTCAGGAAACTGTGAGACCCTCGGAGCCTTCAGGCTCCCACATCCAGGCCTCTGCACAAGTGCCCACCCCACGCCGTAAATCTCCCCAGCCTCCCTCAGTGGTCTCCTCAGCAGCCCCAGCTATGGACATGATAACTATAGCTGGCCCGTACCCGGCGCCTGTTAGGCCCCCTGGGGTTCGTTCAGTCCGGGACATAGGGGTCCAGACCCGGAGGGAGATGAAAGAGGTGGCCACACAGACCCAGATAGCGGGTCACGACTTGACTGTACAGGCCACACGACGTCATCAGGTCCTGGTGGTCCTTGGTGTCTCGGATGTTTGGCAAGCATCAGAACAGTACCAGGTGGTACCTGGAACACCCCTGCCAAAGAATTATAAATAACCCGGACAGGGTCCCTGTATGTAAATAGTTAAATTGTTGATGTACCCGGACGGGTGAATGTTCATATAAAAGTTTTTTAATTTAATAAAAAAAACAACAACACAGTTTTCATTACTTTTATTACAGTCTCATCCTGCGACGCCATCGATCTCCTGTAAAAAAATGAAAAAAAAAACAGCAGTATACCACCTGTCCGACGCAGTCCATAGTAACGAGTGTCCCACGACGATCCAGCTCTGCTACATCAGAATGACAGGCAGAGCCTGTCATCGGCGCAGCACAGCTGATTACCTGCCTCCCCGGCGGTGACGTCATCGGACTGACTGCTTTACGGCCGGGATTACCCAGCAGTCACTGCAGTTATTGCGAAAAACTGCATGTGACCGCCAGGGAGAAGATAATGGCGGCCATCAAGCAGTCCAGGACGTGACCGCCGGAGATCTTCTGCCAGGTAAGTGCCGCTGACTCCTGACAGACCCGACCGACGGACACTCACAGTGACAGTGACAAATCCGATTCCGGTATTCGATATGACGAAAATATCGGTATTCGGAATCGAAAGGCCGATACAGCTAATATCGGCCGATATCCGATATTTGCAGTATCGTATCGCTCAACACTAGTCATCAATAAACACAAGTGACTCAGTGCCATTGAAAGCCATGCATGCCCATGCCATCACGTTGCCTCCACCATGTTTTACAGAGGATGTGGTGTGCCTTGGATCATGTGCCGTTCCCTTTCTTCTCCAAACTTTTGGCTTCCCATCATTCTGGTACAGGTTGATCTTTGTCTCATCTGTCCATAGAATACTTTTCCAGAACTGAGCTGGCTTCTGGAGGTGTTTTTCAGCAAATTTAACTCTGGCCTGTCTATTTTTGGAATTGATGAATGGTTTGCATCTAGATGTGAACCCTTTGTATTTACTTTCATGGAGTCTTCTATTTACTGTTGACTTAGAGACAGATACACCTACTTCACTGAGAGTGTTCTGGACTTCAGTTGATGTTGTGAACGGGTTCTTCTTCAGCAAAGAAAGTATGCGGCGATCATCCACCACTGTTGTCTTCCGTGGGCTCCCAGGTCTTTTTGGATTGATGAGTTCACCAGTGCTTTCTTTCTTTCTCAGGAAGTACCAAATTGTAGATTTTGCCACTTCTAATGTTGTAGCAATTTCTTGGATGGGTTTTTTTCTGTTCTTGCAGCTTAAGGATGGCTTGTTTCACCTGCATGGAGAGCTCCTGTGACCGCATGTTTCCTTCACAGCAAAACCTTCCAAATGCAAACACCACACCTCAAATCAACTCCGGCCCTTTCATCTGCTTAATTGAGAATGACATAACAAAGGGATTGCCCACACCTGTCCATGAAATAGCCTTGGAGTCATTTGTCCAATTACTTTTGGTCCCTTTAAAAACAGGGTGGCACATGTTAAGGAACTGAAACTCCTAAACCCTTCATCCAATTTTAATGTGGATAACCTCAAATGAAAGCTGAAAGTCTGGACTTCAACTGCATCTGAATTGTTTTGTTTCAAATTCATTGTGGTAATGTCTAGAACCAAAATTAGATAAATGTTGTCTCTGTCCAAATATATATGGACCTAACTGTATGTAAGTTTTTATAATGGATGCAAAATGCTGATATACTTATATTATAATTACCATATTTAGCAACATTACGAGCTGATTAAAGTTTATTTATTTGCTGCAAGATATATGCTGTGATACGTGGCATAAGATCATTGCTTAAAAAATCAATGTCTGACATCATGTGCTCAACTGTGTATAAAGAGTAACTTCACTTTTGATGAAATGTTATGTTTACAGCTATAGATAATAAAGGACTTTTACTCAACAAAATATGACAAAATTATGGCTTACAACATTTTCTTACGTGTCTGTCACCATATTCAGTAATTGTCACAGAGCATAGCAAAGTGAGACGTTTGCTTTCACAGTGAATGAGCATAGTTGACATGTACATCTGTGCTCAAAAATTGGTACAAATTTCAGGACCGAAGTAAGACACATAATAAGCACACAATATCAGGGAAAGGGGAGAGGGAGTCACCTCACCATTATCCACTGCTCCTTGCTTGGATGAAAGCCTCCGCCCGGAGCTATCCTTCTGGACACTTCAAGAGTAATATGAAAAAGATACCAGTCAGGTTGGTGGGTACACAGTGGTATGCCAGAATGTCCATTTTTATGAAGACAAAATAAAAGTGAAGTTTTAAACATTTAACCTATGCTAGAGAATCCCGTTCTTTTTCACACATAATAAGTGGTGTAAAGATAGACTAAACAGTCAAAAATGCATTATATAAATCAAAAAGCAATGAGCCATTGTGATAAATTTGGTTCTTTTAAAAACTAAAAAAAGTCATAATTAAGAGTTCTGTATGGACTTTAAACACATAGCTACAGCATCTCCCATACTTTGGATGTTTTTAATGTTTTCAATAATGTAAAGTTTTTATCACTCTGACCTGCCGATGCTGTGTAGAGTAACTAGCAGGAACGCGGGATGCAGTGACGAGCAGGAGACAGAGCAAGAGTTAACAGGTTTCTTTTTATAAAGACTCTTATAACAGTAAATACTCTACGCAGAGAGAAGTTAAGAAAGTATGTGAGCAACAAAAATATTCAATTATATCACGAAAAAGGAAGTGCAAACAACAGGTTAACTTATCAGTCTGCGGTTCCCTGTTGGAGGAGGCTGGAATATCCCTCCATGGCGCCGCAGGAAATGGGAGCAGTCTCTGAATTGGTCCTAAAGATAGGTGAGGCACTGTCTCTCTGCGGTGGCAAAGTGTCTTGGTATCTGCAAGCGTAGTCCTTTGGTCCTCGACTGGGGTGCTGCACAAGAGGATGCGTGAGGCACCGTGTCAGAAATACAAAGTCCCGGAGTACAGGCCGCGGTCACGGTACAGGAATCAACTTGCACCGCCTGGTGAATCCCTCGTGGAGTGCCGGCCACAGCTAGCGGTACGGACCGGTCAGAAGTACAGGAGTCAGAAGCAAAAGTAATGACAGTCTCTGGTATTACAAGGTCAGTGGAAGCAAAGGGTGAGCAGGTACAGTGCGGGCCTGATAGCTGGCATCAGTCTGCAGGGAGGGAGTCAACCTTCTCCTGTTGCACACGCTGTCTTCCCACCAGAGAGAGCGTTCTGGCGCGCGCAATCTCCTTTATATCTGACCCACCCCCCACAGTCAGGTGCAAGGGTCCATGCTCGTCAGAAAGTCCTTCCTCCAGCAACAATGGTGACAGCCCCAATGGTTCCGGCCCTGACACGAGAAGAGTATCATTAGCCCGGTCCATCTCCCTACAGCTGGATCACTTTGCTTGTTTACTCACATGCAGAGGGAAGGTAAAAATTCCACTGGTTGCTACTAAATTGTATCTCTATTTTATCTACACTATATATAGTTCTTTAACACAGGCTTGTAAATTGACTGCACTGAAGGTGATTTAAGATGTCAATTAGCACGCGTTTATTTAAAGGAATTGTCTTGTCTGTTATATTTAGAATTTTTAAAAGTGAAGACCAATCCTGAAAAATGTATTCACCGAATATATTCTACAATCCCAATTGCCCACCATATGTGACCCAAAACAACTTTAACTACAGAAAACTGAAAGCAATGCACACCTCCCACATGCTCCTCCCTCACATGTCTCAAGATTGAAGTGTCCCTCGCATGTCTGATATCGCCTAGTGGATCACCTACCTGCATTGCTTTTGGCTTTCTGTGGTTGAAGTGATTTCGCAGTCATCTAGGGGGGGTCAGTTGGGATTGTTGGGATTGTAGAAGGGTTAACAGAAAACTCCAGGCATACTAAATATTCACTCACATATAACAGAGGAATGCACCGGGGCATGGTGGTAAGGAAATAAAATATAAAATAAAATAGAGAAGGATAGGTAATTACCAAGCATACAAATCAATCAACGGTCACAGATAACTCCTCCAACACTCCTTCTCATATGAACTCCTCTCCCTCCATTAGCCTTGCAGCAAATGCTTGCTTTGACAAGGATTTGTAACAGAGCCCAGATTATAAAGGGGGAAGGAATGGCTAACTGAGCTCAGTTGTGAGCACAGGGATATCCAACATGGCCGATTAACCCCTGTTCTGCCAGAAGAAATAAACACATTTAAAATGAAAGCGAAGTGCATCTTCTCAGTGCTGGAGTAGGGGCAATCAGAAGCTGCGGACTTCTGGCTACACACTGTCGTGGTAACCCCGTGACACTCACTGACACTAGTGGGTAATTACGTAATTTATTTTTCTTTCCTTGATCTTTTGAAATCTATAACATAGAAATTGGCTGCCTCAGTTTATACTACCACTGGGGATAATTGGGGCTATTTTTTATAACCTTTCCTTTTGGTATATCATATCAAATAAAAACCCCTTTTGCCATTTATCAATTTTAAGCTAATATCTAACCAAATATTGGGGTCTTAGTGCAGTTGTGTGTGTTGCACTAATTAACACAGATTTTATCCATGTACACTGTCGGATTTATTTTTTCAACACTCTGCCAGTCAAACTAGAAGCAATGATGTTACATCTGAGGTCACAGGTTTTTTGCAGAGTCAGATATGTTTTCTTTATTTCTTTCTTGTGAATAGTTTTTCCTGTGAAATCTAAAAATATACTGGAGAACTCCTTTACATGTAGCAATAATAGAGCTGGATTGTTATGAATTATCATTTATGAGAGTGTTCATACAAAACCCTTTTCATTATTGTCATCAGCATATCATACACAGGGATATACAGTTGTGCTCAAAAGTTTACATACCCCGGCAGAATTTTTGCGTTCTTGGCCTTTTTTCAGAGACTATGAATGATAACACCCAAACTTTTTCTCCGCTCATGGTTGGTGGTTGGGTGAAACCATTTATTGTCAACCTACTGTGTTTTCTTTTTTTAAATCATAATGGCAACCCAAAAATGGAAATGACACTGATCATTTCTTAATACCGTGTATTGCCCCCTCTAATATCAATGACAGCTTGAAGTCTTTTGTGGTAGTTGTTGATGGGGTTCTTTATTTTCTAAGATGGTAAAGTTGCCCAGTCTTCTTGGCAAAAAACCTCAAGTTCCTGTAAATTTCCGGGCTGTCTAGCATGAACTGCGCGCTTTAGATCTCCCCAGAGTGGCTCAATAATATTGAGGTCAGGAGACTGAGATGACCACTCCAGAACCTTCACTTTGTTCTGTGGTCGACTTGGCCTTGTGTTTAGGATCGTTGTCATGTTGGAACGTCCAAGTACGTCCCATGTACAGCTTCTGGGCTGATGATTGCAAATTTGAGTGCCTCCTTATTGTGCATCTTGAAACAGTCACACCACTAGTTTTTAGAGAGTCCAGTATTTCAGCTAATGTTATTTGTGGGTTTTCCTTTGATCCAGGACAATTTTCCTGGCAGTTGTGGACAAAAATTTAGTTGTTCTACCTGACCATGGTTTTGTTTTTACAGAGCCCTGATTTTCCATTAGCTAATCACAATTTGAACACTGCTGACTCGCATTATCAATTTATTGGATATCTTTTTGTATCTCTTTCCTGTTTTATACAGTTCAACTACCTTTTACCGTTGATCGATTGACAATTCTTTTGCTTTCCCCATGACTCACAATCCAGAAACGTCAGTGGCTAGATGAAAGATGCAAGAGTCTATCTGGATCCCAGAAACTCACTCAGCTTTTATGCACACACACTGATTACATTACAAGCAAACAGGTCACAGTTGAAGATTTTAGTAGCTCTTCAAACCCATTTGTGTCAACTTCTGTGCATGTTATCAGGTCAAAATCACCAGGGTATGTGAACTTTTGATCAAGGTCATTTGAATGTTTTGTGTTGTTATTATGATTTAAAAAGCGAAAACACAGTAGTTTGGCAATAAATGGCTTCACGCAACCACTGGCCATGAGTGGAGAAAAAGTTTTCGTGTTATCATTTATATTCTCAGAAAAAAGGCCAAGAAAGCAAAAATTCTGCCGGGGTATGTAAACTTTTGAGCACAACTGTACATAGCGGAAACACCAAAGAGAGAATCCCTGTACGCCACCATCTCATGCTCAGCACTACGAGTAACACAGTATTTTTCCAAAAGAGTTTCTTTAGCACTCCAATTTTGTAGATTGGAAAATCTATTATTTCCATGTCTTTGCCTTCTCTGTCATTGTGAATTATTGAAAATGTAGAATTATATAGCACTGCAACTTAGATTTGTTTTCTAAAGTCTATATTTCCTATTCAGGTTCTAGCATTTACTAAAAATGATAATACCAATCTGCACATTGTAGTTGAAGTAGTTGTTTGAATTCCATTTACCATTCATGTATTGAATTGATAAACCTGGCGGTAACTCAAGCAGTGACAAGTCTTTATTGATTCCACCTGCTGCAGACTTCATACATTCCAGAGTATGGTTTTCGCTAGTCTCGCAGACACTCTCGAAGCTTAACTTTTATTGCTCCAAGGATCAGTTTCTGCTATCATAAACTTTAGCTGCCACTATAAATGCCACCCTCAGTGTTATTACAATATCTTAGGGTTAAACAACCTCAGGCTTCACAACATTACAAAGCTCCTGTGTGATCCTACTGAGATTTACTGGTTAAATGGTAAAGAGGTACAAACGGAAATGTAGTTTGTGAATGAGTGGTCTTGTAGAAAAGGATAATGCCCCAGACCTGTCACATGGCTACTTTAGATGCCCTTACACCTTCAATAGCTGTTGGCTGGATGCTCATTTGGCAGCTTTTTCCCCTATTTTCCCATACACCTTTACAGTCACTTGGTCAATGATGCATGAGTTCTCAAGAATTACTTATCTGATTTGAAAACACAGGATTTACCATGTTAAAATTCAGTATTCCCAAAGCTTTTCTCCAACATCTGCTGTATGTAATGTCATCTGAATGTTAAATATACTTTATGAGAACAATCCCAACAAAATAAGGGGATTCGGCCAGCATTAGTCTAGAATCGATTCCCTTTGGAAGTATGTCACTCAAATGATCTCGGTTTGGCACAGTGATTTAAATATTTATTACATGCATTTTTACATATTCCTATTCCTCCCTAATTGAATTCCATTTTTATTTGTTTGGACACAAAAATACTTATTTTATTCCAATTGTAAGCTGTGTTCACTACAGGCTTTAAAGTATGATTTAGTAGCCATGCCAGTGGGATACACAGCTTTAGTCTATGACCGATATGAAAATTGACTTTCTTTTTTTAGTACATTTTCATGACATATAGCATTAAGAGCATTAAGTTCAAGCTATACAAATCTAAAAAAGATGCGCACTGTTATCCAGATGTATCAGCCAAGGCACATTCTTTAGTTATTGTCTCAGTTTGTTCATCTGGAAGTCAGTTAAGATTCAGTATTTTGACTAGACTGAAGAAATAAATTCTACATATTAACTTATTGCCTAAATAACTTAATGTATGTTTTGATGTTGATAAAATGTATTCTTTAAAATCGAATTTACAAGGACTGCTAATTATTATTTTTTTTTAATTTAAGCGTTTTTTCAGGCAAAAGTATTTTTATTTATTTTATATGGATTTCTGAAATGCAGCATAGACTAATAGGCTTCCATTTCCATATTAGCTCAATCGCTGAGCTTTCTGATGTGGTTGCACGACCTTCTGGGCCTCACTTCCTCTAAGTATCAGTTCAAACTTGGAGTACAGCTATTTCCTGCTTGAGGTTTAAACAGATTGTTTGAGTATGTGTTGAGAGAGAAAAGAGGACAGGTCTAAGTAGGTATCTCCCTCTAATAGAAGACATTGTAAAGAAGGTGTGGTATGTGAAGCTGAGCAGTCACATAGTGGCATACTAGTTGAGTGGGAGTAAACAGGGAACTTGCATTAAATGGGTAGGTTATAGAGGGGGTGTGTATAACTCTGTTACAACGGATGGGCAGAGCTCAGAACTTTGTTAGGGTGTCAGTGTGACCAGAACAAAGAGTGAAGAAGTCCTGAAGGATTTTAGAGGAAAATACCTCAATGATTAAAGGGATATTCATAAAATCACAATGTGGCATTATAATACTGTGTGTTAGGGATCAAGTTCCCACTGCTGCACAAGGGGAATCTCGAGCCAGTCCTGCTGTGGTCCCCATCCATCTCCAGCCGCAGTGGAGCCTGCTCAGCAGAGACTTCGGTCCCAGCCTCTCGCCCAGTTTAACACTGTGCAGAGGCTTGTTGCTGTCTATCCTGGTTCCTCTATTATAACCAGTGCTGGAGCAGGCAGTTCAGGAACTAAGTCTCTGCTTTCTCCATCTGAGCATGCCCAGGGCAAGATCTCCCATTGGAGATCAGGGGTCACATGCTCGGTTACAGCAGCGACTCCCATTGGTCCGCCAGGAAGGTCCTGAAACTACATGTGTTCTGGAATGGTTTTGCATTGGTCCTTTTCTGGTAGGTCCTGCAGTTGCTACTATAAAAGAGTGGCAAGGCTGGGCCGCCATGCGCTAGTATCAAATCCGTTACGTGCTTGCGCCAGTGTGGTCATGTATGCATGTGGTTAGGTCTGGCTGAAATAAGCCCCTAGAATACCAGCACCTCTGGTGAGGAGATTGTATGCACGTGTTCAGGGCTCGGCTGAAAACGCCATTAGAATACCGGCTACTCTAGTGAGGAGATTATTGCTTGTGTTCTGACTGCATGACCACAGACTGCAATCCGCTTAGCAGTCATCTGTGTTCCCTGTGAGTCTAACAGTACACAGTCTTTTTCTCAGCGGCTCTGTGACGCAACAGGGTTCGCTTTATAACGCTGGTTCAGCGCCCTAGCGTTTTACTTTGCGGCTCACTGAAGCTAAGTGAGTTCGCACTTATCGCCATATAGCGCTGTGGCATTCCCGCTAGCGGCTCTGGGGATTAACAGAGTTCGTACTAACTGCCACAGCGTGCTACGGCGTTTATTTTAGCGACTCTGCGGGATAACAGAGTTCGCTACTTAGCCATCTTACTAGCAGCGGGCTCTGCTTGCACGGTGGACCCCGGGCTGCAAACGCACCTCTCTACATTATCTATTAGGTGCGTTCCGCAGACCCTAACACTGTGCACATAGTTGATGGGGTGTGTGTACCACAGTGATTGTTGTCATCTGTGATGTAAACCTGGAGTACTGCTCTAGTGCACATAATGCTAAGAGGCTCGTTTTGTACAGCATGGCCAGGTTTTATGGGCAGCCCACTCCATACTGCGGGTCCCAACAGGGGGCGGAGGCCCAAAAGGTGGTGGGTCATCCAAGATCTAAAAGGGCGAGGGGAGGTAGTGATGAAGGTTCCAGCGGGCAATATTATATACTAGAAATGCCACGGCCCATGTCATATAGTCACCTGTTGTCCTCGATCTCTGAACAGATGAACTGTAGCCTGGGATGCCACTTTTCATACATGCATATCCGGCATGCAGTGTGAGCTGTCCACCCAGTGAGGGGCCACAAGCCTGTAAAGAAGAATGTTTGGTAAGTACCTGGACTGCTAGACTCAAGGCCAAACTTCCTCTACAGCTAATTCCTGGGAAGAAGGTTGGCATCCACTGCCTTCATGGGGATGCTAAAGACTATTCAGTGGCTAGAGTGGACATTGAAATGGCCTATGGTACTGAGTCCCTCAAAGTAGAAATGGTCCAGGACTTATTGCACCCCCTTATTATAGGTCGAGACTTTTTTTTGTTTTGGGCTTGGTTGCTGGCATTAGGGACTGGTCAGCCCTAAATAAGTGTCCTGACCGAGGGAGATCCTGACCGACCAAGGAACACCATTTCTGAGTAAGATGATGAGGGAACTGGTAAGGCCTTGCAAATTGCACAACTGAAGACTAGAGTTGAGCGAAACAGGTCGGTCAGAGTCATAAGTCGCCGACTCTCGCTAAAGTCGAGTTTCGCCGGCCAAAAAACGACCATAGCGTGAAGTCGGCCATACGGTTGGCAAAACGAGCGCCATAATCGGATTTCCCAGAATGCTTGCAGGCGCCTTTTTTCAGCCAATGAGCAAGGACGTACACTGTGGGCAACGAGATGACATGTGCAGCATCCACCACCATCGTAAAGAAGGGCATTGCAGTGATTGGCTTGCTTTGGGGGGCGTCATAGTGTCTATAAAAGCCCTGACTGCCAACCTCCATTTTACTTCTGACGATCTTAACAGTAGGGAGAGGTTGCTGTTTATCAGTAGAGAGAGAGTTAGGGCTGGAAAGATAGAAGAAGTTGATAGCAATTGTGCTGTACAGTTAGTGTGCAGTGACGGGGAGGATTTTCTTGTGTGCAGCAGCGCTGGTTATTAGGCTGCCTGATAGCTGTATTGCTGTGTGTACACTGCTGTGCAGACTGCTTTTTACACAGCACTAATACTTTTATTCTTTTTTTCTGCACAGTTACCGACCATTCATTTTTTCTCACACCGTATAGAGCTGTACGCTCCTCACACACTACCGTGTACTGGCTGGTATCACGGACAAATACATGTTGACTATTGTGTGTGACTCCGGATATATACGGAGATTTTAATTTTTCCCTACATCGTATACAGCTGTCCGCTTCTGATACAGTACCGTATATCTGCTCTTTGTATTACGGTCAAATCCATACTAAGTGAGCGTCTGTGTGTGACTCCGGAAATATATACGGAGATTAAAATTTTTCCCTACACCGTATACAGCTGTCTGCTTTTGATACAGTACCTTTTTTTTTGCTGTTTGTATTCGGTCAAATCCATACTGAGTGAGCGTCTGTGTCTGACTCCGGAAATATATACGGAGATTTAAATTTTCCCCTACACCGTATACAGCTGTCCGCTTCTGATACAGTACCGTTTTTCTGCTTTTTGTATTACGGTCGAATCCATACTGAGTGAGCATCTGTGTGTGACTCCGGAAAATATATGGAGATTTCAATTTTCCCTTACACCGTATACAGCTGTCCGCTTCTGATACAGTCCTTTTTTCTGCTTTTTGTATTAGGGTCAAATCCATAATGAGTGAGCGTCTGTGGGTGACTCCAGAAATATATACGGAGATTTAAATTTTCCCCTACACCGTATACAGCTGTACGCTACTAATACAGCACCGTATATCTGCTGTTTGTATTATGGTCAAATACATACTGAGTGAGCGTCTGTGTGTGACTCAGGAAATATATACGGAGATTTATATTTTTCCCTTCACCATATACAGCTGTACACTTCTCATAGAGTACCATATATCTGCTGGTATTTTTGGTACAAATCCATACTGAGAAATTGTCTGTGTGTGACTCCGGAAATAAATACGGCGATTTAAATTTTCCCTTCACCATATACAGCTGTACACTTCTCATAGAGTACCATATATCTGCTGGTATTTTGGTTTTTCCCAAACATGAGGAAGTATGGTGGAAGAGGTCGCGGACGTGGGCGGGGGGGCAGCTGGTACTCATGGTGGTCGTGGTGCATCTGCTGGTAGTGCCAAAAACACAATAGCACCTAAGGCAGGAGGTGTTGAGCCTGCGTCATTGTCTGGCTCCAGAAGGCCTGGAAGGCTCCCTTTTCTGGGAGTAGGTAAACCGCTTTTAAAGCAGGAGCATCAGGAACAGGTTTTGGCTTACATTGCTGAAACAGCCTCCAGCTCTATCACCTCCTCTTCTGAAGTTTCAAAAACTGCAAGCACTGAGTCGTCAGTGCAGGCTCCTGGTCAGGAACAACACCTTTACTTGTGTCCTTTACCCCCACCAAAAGTGAAGGATGCGGCAGGCCACACTTCAGATTACTCCCTGGAGCTCTTTTCACATACCATGCCTAAGTTATCAAGTGAAATCCTGAATTCCCCAGTCCAAGATGAATATGACATGGAGTGCACTGATGTACAGCCACTGCTATATGATTCTGCTGGTACATTCACCCAGAGCACTGCATTGCCCTCGCAGTCTACTGAGCCAGATTCTGACCCTGATGAAACTCAGGTGCCCCTTCCCGCATACTATACCACCTTACATGGTGACACAAAGGAAGATGCAGATGAAATTGATGAGGAGGTGATGGATGATCCAGTTGTTGACCCGTATTGGCATCCATTGGGGGAAGAAGGTGCAGCTGGCAATAGCTCAGAAGAGGAGGAGGATCCGCAGCAGGCATCTACATTGCAGCTGCGGTTATCTGGTAGGCCCGTAGCAGTCCAAAAACGTGTTAAAAAACAAAAGGAGTTGCAGAACAGCTTGGCCGAACGGTCAAATTAGCACAGCGTGCAAGCCCTGAAAATTTTTCCCATAGTAGGAAGAGTGCAGTGTGGCACTTTTTTGACCAAAATCCTATTAATGAGGCAAAGGTTATCTGTAAGTAGTGCGGAATGACCTTAAGCCAAGTGAAAAATCTCCAAAATTTGAATACCAGTTGCATGCTTAGACATGTAAACACCATGCACTTGCAAGCGTGGACGGACTACAAAACCTCACTGGCTTTGAACACCTACATTGCCAAACTGATCTAATTAGAGATAATGCCCTTCCGTTTGGTTGAAAGCGCAGCGTTCCGAGAGCTCATGGCCTACGCTGTCCCACAATATGACCTACCCAGTCGGCACTTCTTTTCTAGAAAAGTCATCCCTGCCCTCCGCCTGCATGTGAAAGACCGCATTGTCCATGCACTCAAACAATCAGTGAGTGGAAAGGTGCACCTCACAACAGATGCATGAGCCAGTAGGCATGGCCAGGGCCATTACGTGTTCATCACTGCGCACTGGGTTAATGTGGTGGATGCAGGGTCCACAGGGGACAGCGGCGGTGGGACAGTGCTGCCTAGCCCACGGTATAGGCAACAGTTGGCTGTAGGCGTTCGACACTCCTCCTCCTGCTCCTCCAGAAGCGAAAGCTTGTCGACAGAGAGCAGTCGCACGAGCACTCCATCCGCAGCTGCCAGTGTTGCACACGAAGTGTCCCACTATCAAAAAGCTAGTCGTAAGCGTCAGCAGGCTGTTTTAAAAATTATGTCTTTGGGCGACAACAGGCACACCTTGGAGGTACTGGCCGATTACTTGCAGCGAGAAACTGAGTCATGGCTGGGCAATCTACATCTTGAGCCAGGCAAGGTAGTCAGTGATAACGGCCGTAATTTTGTGGCGGCCATAGCCCTGGCAAAACTCAGACACATACCTTGCCTGGCTCACACCTAGAACCTGGTGGTGCAGTGCTTCATAAATAATTATCCGGAGTTACCAGCCCTGCTCCATAAGGTGTGAAGCATGTGCTCGCACATCTGTCACTCGCCCGTAGACTGCAGTCGTATGCAGAGGCTGCAGTGATCGCTCCTCCTCCCCAAGCACCGCCTAATCATAGACGTTGCAACAAGGTGGAACTCCACGATGCACATGGTTGAGAGGCTGTAATGCATTTGTGGGAGGATACACGGGCAGGCAGTTTGAGGGCAGACATCGAGTTGTCTGGTGTGCAGTGGTCAAAGCTGAAAGACCTTTATAAAGTCCTTCAGTGTTTTGAGGAATGGACACGGCTGGTAAGCGCAGACGACGCCATCATAAGCATGAGCATCCCACTTATGCATCTGTTCATGCAAACTTTGATGCACATTAAGGATCAGGCGTCTGCAGTGGAGGAGGAGGAGAGAGGAAGGAAGCCTTGATGACAGTCAGTCATTGTCTGCTCAGGGAACTGTCCTGGATGAGGTGGAGGAAGAAGTGGAAGAGGAGGAGGATGAGGGGGATGATTATTTTGGGGAGGAGGATGCTTCTCAGGGGGCAAGAGAAAATTTGGCTTACCTAGGTCAGGTACAGGGTTTGTGCGTGACTGTAGGGATGTGGATTTGGCAGAAAGTGCTCCTCCACCCACCAGTGGCAGTGAATCATTGACACCTGGAACATTGGCCCACATGTGTGATTATGTCTTGCGGATCCTAAAAAGGGACCCCCGCATTGGCAAAATTATGAAGGATGACGACTACTGTTTGGCCAGCATCCTCGATCCACGCTATAAAGGCAAATTACAGAACATCATGCCACAGGAGAACCTAGAGCTAATATTGGCGAACAAACAAGCAGCTCTGGTAAACTGTATGTTAGAGGCATTCCCAGCACACAGCAGCGGTGCAGGTTCTACCACGAGCCGTACTGAGTAACATGGAAGAGGTGTTCGTGGTGCACACAGCAGAAGTGGTGTTGGAGACAGGGGTTTCATGACCATGTTATGGACTGATTTCTCGAGTAACGCTCACACGACTGGTAATACTGAATCGAGTGCAACAGACAGGAGACAGCAGTTGTCAACTATGGTTCAAAATTACCTCTTCTCCCCTATCGATGTTCTCCCTCACAGTTCATTCCCCTTTGACTACTGGGCCTGTAAACTGGACACCTGGCCTGAATTGGCACAATATGCCTTACAGGAGCTCGCTTGCCCTGCTGGTAGTGT